>BLBF01000044.1:14974717-15039629 GCA_015471245.1 Laticauda colubrina | reverse complement strand
GTCTGGAAGGGTGAGTCAGCCATTTTACTGCCGCCTGAGTTTCTTAGCCCGGCGGTTTTGCCGCTCCCTCCCGTTTCCTCCGGGCAGGTCGAGCTGGCCTGGCTGGCCCCTTCGGATGGACTCTTCTTGCAACTTTCTTCACACAGTGAGTCTTTTATTTGCTCTTTTTGATTGTTATTGTTTTCGGAGTTTAATTTAAACAATTCTTTATTGATTTCTCGCATTTCCCCCCCCTCTTTAGTTTGAATTTCGTCGTGTTTTTCTATGTGTGGTTGTGTGTTTGCATTTTGTTCTATGTTTCGGGAGCGAAGCTGGTCTACGTGCCGCTTCCATTCCCTGCCATCGTCTACCGTTAGTCGGTAGGATTTGGGGCCTGTTATTTGTGTAATTTGTCCGGGTAGCCATAATGGGTCCCCAGTAAAATTTTTAGCATAAACTAAGTCGCCTATTGCAAAGGTCCTGCATCGGGTAAAGGAGTCGGGGGGGTTTTCTAGTGTGAAATTTGGGTGCAATCTATCTAGATGCGACCTTAGTTTCCTTCCCATCAGTAATTCTGCTGCGGTTTTGTTGGTTGTAGTACTGGGTGTGATATGTTGGAGGGTGAGTAATCGATTTATTTTATTTTGGACATCCCCAGTGTCTATTTTTTCTAAACCCTCCTTGGTAAACCTGACCATTCTCTCTGCCCTACCGTTTGCAGCCGGGTGGGCTGGCGCAGTTAGGGCATGTCTTATACCTAGGGAGGCTAGGTATTGCTCGAATTGGAGACTGGTTAATTGTGGCCCGCTGTCGGACACTAGGACGTCCGGTAGGCCATGGGTTGCAAAGAGTTTGTCAAGTTGTTTTATAACGGTTTCTGTTGTCGTAGATGGCATAATTTTTACCTCCAGCCAATTAGAGTATGCATCCACGACAATCAGAAACGTATGCCCCTTGGTAAGACCTGCAAAATCAATGTGGATTCGTGACCAGTGGCCTCTTGGGGTTTCCCAGTCTCTTATGGGTGCTTTTGGCGGGGACGGCCTGATTCTTTGGCATTTATTGCACGAGTTTACCCAGTATTCGATGTCCCTATCTATACCCAGCCACCAAACGTAGCTTCTAGCAAGGCTTTTCATTTTAACTATCCCTGGATGGCCTTCGTGAAGCATACCCAGTACTTTGGTTTGTAATTTGTTAGGAATAATTACCCGATCACCCCACAATAAACAAACTTTTTGGATTGAGAGTTCAGTTTGTCTGGTCTGGAAAGGTTTAAAGTTCTCAGTTTTTTGGTTTTCCGGCCAGCCTTTACCTACCCAGTTAAGTACGTGGGCAGTCAATGGGTCTTTTGCGGTGGCTCTGGTGACATCATTCGCAGATGTGGGTAGATCGGGGCAAGTCTCTATTTGCAATGCTGTCATCGTTGGTGCCGGGTCTTCCTCTGTTGATGGCAATGGTGCTCTGCTCAAACCGTCTGCATGGGAAATTTGTTTCCCTGGGCGATGTGTCAGGGTATAGGAATAGGCTGCCAGGAACTCTGACCATCTAGTCATTCGTGGGGACAGGATATACGGTGTAGGTTTGTTTCCTGCCAAAATTCCTAGTAGTGGTTTGTGATCTGTTACGATTTGAAAAGTTCTTCCATATAGGTACTCGTGGAAGCGTTTCACTCCGGCGACAATTGCTAGAGCTTCTCTGTCCAACTGGCTGTAATTACGCTCGGCTTTGGACAGGGTCTTAGAATAGTATGCAACGGGTGCCTCTCTCCCATCAGGCAATTGGTGGCTCAGGATGGCACCGACTCCGAATGGCAAGGCGTCGCAGGTCACCGTCAATGGCAGTGTGTTGCTAAACTGGATAAGAATGGTGTTTGATGTTAATAAGTCTTTTATTCCTTGGAAAGCTTTTTTTTCTCTAAACCCCCATGTCCAAATTGTTTTCTTGTCCAGTAATCGATGCAATGGTTCCGCTATTGTGGCTTTTTGGGGTAGAAACACATTATAAAAGTTTATCAGTCCCAAAAATGCCTGCAGCTCAGTTTTATTCTTTGGTTCTGGTGCGTCTTTTATAGCTCTTACTTTTTTTTCGGTGGGGTGTATGCCCTCTCCATCAATTAAATATCCTAAGAACTCGACGCGATCAGTTATCAGGCAGCACTTTTCTTTCTTTACTTTAAGGCCAGATTCTCTGAATTTATTTAGGACCTCTTTAAGTCTTTTCTTTAGTTGTGTTGCATCTTTGGCTGAAATTAGGACGTCGTCAAAGTATGGCACGACCCCTCTTATGCCATTTAACAGGTGTTCCATGAGGCTCTGGAAAACGCCTGGGGCTACGCTTACTCCAAATTGGAGCCTGTTACATTTGAATGCCCCTTTGTGAGTCACTATTGTTTGTGCTTCCGCCATTAAGGGGTCTACAGGGAGCTGTTGGTATGCCTGTGCCAGGTCTAGTTTTGCGAAAACCTTTCCTCCCCCAAGAGAGTGCAGTAGGTGTTGCACAACTGGCACCAGGTACGCGCTCTGTTGCAACGCGTGGTTCAGGGTAGCCTTGTAGTTGCCACAGATTCGAACCGACACATCTGGCTTAATTGGTGTCACAATTGGTGTTTCCCATTTAGCGTGGTCGACTGGTTCTAAAACCCCTTGATCTATCAATTTATTTAGTTGTTCCTCTATTTTTTCTTTTAAAGCAAAAGGGACCCGTCTGGCCTTTAGTCTTTTAGGGGTTATCTGTGGATCTAAACTAAATGAAATGGGGGTTCCCCGATACCTGCCTAGGGAGCCGTCGAAGACATCCTGGAATTCTCGGATCAGGTCTTCTTCCCAGTCAGTTGGGGCCACCCGGTCTACTCCGGTCATCCCGATGCCCAATGGTGCGAACCATTCGATACCCAGGAGGCTTGGTCGATCTCGGTCGACTATTGTTAGTGGTAGTACTGTGACATGTTGCCTGTAAGCGATTCGAAAATGTCCCAGGCCGATTACAGGAATTCGGTTTCCCTGATAATCTTTGAGGGTTAGTTTTTGTTTCTGGAGTTCCTTAATTTTGACGTCAGGAATTAGTTTTTTGAGGGTGTCCCACGACACCATGGATAGGAACGATTCAGAATCAACTTCCATCTCACAGGGGCTGTCTTCGATTTTTACAACTATTTTTACTTTCTTCCCGCTTTCCGTCTGAGCGCTTCCGATAGTGAAAGTTTGGTATGCTTTCTCCCGGTTAGTGGCTTGCCTGTTTCGCTGCCACTTTCTCTCGGAGAGTCTTGGCTCAGGCTTTGCTGGGGAGTCGTTTCGTCTCTTTGGGCTGTAATTCTTTTTGTTTTCTGCAGACTTTCTCGATATGCCCTTTTCTTGCATGCTCTGCAAATGGCATCGAGGAACCTGCAATTGGCTCGGGGATGGTTTCCCCCGCAGCCAGCACATTCCCGCCGATTTCTATTTTCGCGCCCTTTCTTGTTAGCGTATAGGCGGTGGATTTCGTCGTCTTCCTCCCCGGATTCTGATGTCTCTTCGAGTTCTTCGTAATGGGTGGTTGTGGGAGGTTGTTTTTTTCCTCTGGCCAGGCTTTTTTCATCGTTACTTGCATTCACTTGTTTCATCTTATCTGCCGATTTTTTGGCAGCTTCAGCAGCCGAGGCTTCTGCAATAGCTTCGGCTACTGATATGTTACGTTTGTTCAGTAGCTTGCTCTGTATGGTTCAGTCTCTTAACCCCAATATTACTCGATCCCGCATCGCTTCATCTAAGTTAAGAAACTCGCACGCTCCCCCTATTTGGCGTAGTGTGGCTACAAAATCAGCGATGGTTTCGCCTTCTTTCTGGTCTCTCCGATAAAACTCGTGCCGCTTTTTCAAGTTTGACACTACTGGTGCATAGTGGGCCTTTAATGTTCTTTGGAGCTCGGTCCACGTCAATTTGACATCTCGGGGCTTTGCCAAAGCCTTGGCCATTTTAAAAATCACGGGCCCACAGTGCATCAAGAAGACGGCTCTTTTTCGTTGGTCTGAGATTTCCTCCATCTCATTGCTCTCTAGGTACATCTGGAAACGGTCTACGTAAGATTCCCAATCTTCTTCATTGGGGTTGAAGGGTGCGGGCGGTGCATTGTTTCCGGCCATTTCTCTTAGTCTGGCTTGTCTGTCACCGCATGCTCCGTCTCGTGTTTAGGACGATCCCATCCTCGTCACCTGTGTTCCGTCCAGAAAAACGCGAGGTAGACCGGGTTCCAACAACAAGTCTTTATTTACAGTACAGTTGCAAAATGGAACGTTGGCTCAAGCCGCGACAGCCCTTTTATACTTTTCTGTCTGCCGGCTTGTAGCCAATGACATTCATTTGATTTTGCCGCCTTTGTGCGGCTTTAGGGATTGGTTCCTTTTGAACCTATCCCCATTAGTTTTTAGTGACCAATCAGAATGGGTTATTTGGATTCTACTATTTATATACAGAACAGGGTTCTTCCTCAAACTGGAAGAACCCTGAACACAGCGATAGATGATAGATGATAGATGATAGATGATAGATGATAGATGATAGATGATAGATGATAGATGATAGATGATAGATAGATAGATAGATAGATAGATAGACAGACAGACAGACAGACAGACAGACAGACAGACAGACAGACAGACTTCTCATTTCAACTTAGTTACGTAAGAGGAACCTAGGACACAGCAGTATATGCCTTTTGTGGTACACAGCAGACAAAGTCACAGACTTAATCCACAGGCTTGTGGTTTCTTATGGAATTTTCCATTGCCTCAAAGGCCTGCTGAGGCCTGAAGTTTAGTTTTGCTATCTCAACATAAGTTCCTTTTTACCAATTGTAACCAGTCATCAAACTTATCAAATTTCTGATGAACAGATCCTTTTCCTAAAATGGGAGAAAGGAGCTTATTTTGGAGTATTATTCTTTCATAGGATTGAACATTAAAAGCTTTGTGAGGACATAGAATGGATTACTTCTTTTGAGTTTATCATAACATAAAATTCTCAAAACAGTCCGAGAGAATTATCTCAATTCAGATTGAGTTGGGTTGCTAACCAATAGTGTGGTTCTTTCAGCATATACCTTAGTAATCATAACGAATTAATTTTGTAATAGCACTGAGCTAAGCTTTTATACAGAAAAACTCTTGCCACAAAGTGTGATTTTCTCAGTTGCTATGGCCAATGTAAATAAAGGTGGGTAAAAATAAAGCCAGTGGGTTGAGAAAGTTTACTACCTTCTAAAGAATTCATTACAGGTAATACTGTCCTTCATGATATCAATTTTTCATGCAATTTGCAGAATGACAAGCTGTATTTTATTATTTTAAATCACTTATATGCTGTTTTAATCATAAAATCTTATGACAGTAGAATCATAAGCAGGCGACCATCAAAGCAGAGAAGATGGTCTGTGCTAAAGTGGTCATTTGAATCTAAAAGCATTTTCAAAAGATAAAAATAGAAGGCTTAAGATCAAAGTGCCAATTTGCAGATATTCAAGAGAATAATTCTTTGAGAAATGCTGTAGAGTCTGGACTGAATAGACAAGCAACCAATAGGATAGACCTTTCATTATCTGGTAAGCCACTGAAATGGAACTGAAGTCTGTTACACTTTGCATTGAGCAGCCATAGAAAACATTTCTTCAGAAACTCACAAGATAGTGAAAATGTTGCAGGAGGCTGTAGTTCTTCTAAAGGCCCTGTCACACTGCCCAATGGATGCAAAACGTTAACAACGGACGAGAAAAATGTTCCATCCATTGTTATCCGCTCTCAGAAGGGCAAAAATTTGCATAACCAGAGCGGATAACACGGAAAGGAACGGATGGGGGGGAGGACTCAGAGCGGATGGAAAATGGATGCAGAGCGGAAACCTAGCAGATGGAAGCAGATGGGAGCGGATGGCACATCCGCTAGGCTTCCGGGAGACCTCAGCAAAGCAGACACAGAACGGATAGAGCGGATGCAGAACAGATGCCGAACGGATGAAACGGATGCACAGCAGATGCACAGCGGATGCACAGCGGAAGCCTAGCGGATGCCGAGCGTTAATTGCACATGCGGGGAGGAGGCATTGCGTCAGCCCCGTGGATATAACGGAAGCACCTCGGAAGCAGGTCACCATTCAGAGGAAATACCTGCTGCCGGACGGATTGCCTGCCTTGCCTGCCTTGCCTGCATGTCTGCCTGCAAGCCTTGCTGCCAGCCTCCCTGCCAGCCTCCCTGCCAGCCTCCCTGCCAGCCTTGCTGGCTGCCTCCCTGCCAGCCTTGCTGGCTGCCTGCCTGCCAGCCTTGCTGCCAGCCAGTTTGCCTGCCAGCCTTGGTGCCTGCCTGCCTGCCAGGCTTGGTTCATGTCTGCCTGCCAGCCTTGGTTCATGTCTGCCTGCCAGCCTTGCTGCCTGCCTGCCTACCAGCCTTCCTGCCAGCCTTGGTGCCAGCCTTCCTGCCAGCCTTCCTGCCAGCCTTGGTGCCCGCCTGCCTGACAGCCTGCCTGACAGCCCGCCTGACAGCCCTCCTGCCAGCCTTGGTGGCTGCCTGGCTGCCAGCCTTGGTACCTGCCTGCCAGCCTTGGTGCCTGCCTGCCAGCCTGCCTGCCAGCCTTGGTGCCTGCCTCCCTGCCAGCCTTCCTGCCAGCGTTGGTGCCTGCCTCCCTGACAGCCTTCCTGCCAGTCTTGGTTCCTGCCAGCCTCCCTGCCAGCCAGCAACCCCACAACCATGCGGAAGCACATCAAGCCTCAGCCATCTGCTGCCAGCCCTGGCAAGAGGGACAGGGCTACCATCCTGCCCCCTGGCCCTCACTCTGGTTCTGCTGGGACTTGTGCAGCACGGGCTTGCTCTTCTGGGGCTGGGGCTTCTGCTGCTTCTGCTTCTGGAGGAGCTGATGACAAGCACTCCAGCACCAGCCACCTCCACAGCACCTGGACCGTTCACCCCTGAGACTGAGCGACCAAGAGGAGTGCCAGAGACTCATTTTTGTTTTAGAGCTTGTTGTTAATAAAGTCTATTTTTGATTCACACACTTGCTTCATTTCTTTTTTTTAATAAAGTCTTGCTGGAAACTTTTAGAAATGGTTTAAGCCTTTGCATGCTTGTGGGATGGGTTAAGATAGCAGTGGGATGGGCAGGGATACCTTTGGGATGGGTAAGGATAGCAGTGGGATGGGCAGGGATACATTCGGGATGGGCAGGAAAACCTGTGGGATGGGCAGGGATACCTTTGGGATGGGTAATAGCTGTGGGATAGATAAACCTCCAGTGCAAGCATAGTGAGACTGTATGGTCCACCCTCCCAGGTGCCACACCTATGGCCCTTTATTATCAATAATAATGTAATAATCATCCACACATGTCAACACAAACACAACTCTTTATTAAATGCCCTGATCATTGTAGGGCCACCCATCATACATGGCCCAATCTCATCCGTGTGATGAGACAGGCTGAAGGAAGCATCCATTAAGCATCTATCATCCTGACTTGCCACTCCACTGCTCCAGCTGGAGAGTTGCACCAGTGTTTCAGGAGGTTGCGCTGCTTCTTCCCTTCACGTGAGGCTCTGTTGGGGCCTTGCACATCCTCAGTGTCTATCAGGTTTCGCCCTTGCTTCCATTCCCCAGGCTCCATGTCCCCATTGCCTTGCTGGAGGTCCACGAGCCTGTTCTGCAAGACTGGGTAGCGGGTGCGCATGAGATTGTGCAGGATGCAGCAAGCTTCCACAATGTTCCTCACGGTCTCTGGGTGATGCTGCATGGTGGTGAGAAGTACCTGGAACCTGTTGGCCAGGATGCCAAAGGCGTTCTCCACCACCCGCCTTGCCCTGGACAGCCTGTAGTTGAAGATCCTCTCTTCACAGGTGAGGCATTTGGAGGTGTAGGGCTTCATGAGGTAGGTTGTGAGGGAGAAGGCGTCATCCCCCACAATGAAGTAGGGCACATCTTGCGTGTCATTGGGCAGGGGTTCTGGATCTGGGAAGCTCACGATGAGGTTGCGTTCCAGCCTACCCTTGAGGTCACTTGCGTTGTATACCTGGGCATCTGAAGATGAGCCATTGCCTGAAGCATCGATGTACATGAACTTGTAGTCAGCATCCTCTAGACATCCTTAATATCCGAGATAGGTCCCCTCTGCGAACGTTTTTTCCATTTTAAATGCTTTGTTTCCGTGCTGCATCCGTTCTGCGTCCGTTCCGCTTCCTCCCTGCGTCCGAGCGGATGCAAGTTGCGCGGATGTGGAACGGATGCCTAGCGGATATAGCGGATGCGTAACGGATGCAGAACGGATGCCTAGCGGATGCGTAGCGGATGCAGAATGGACGAATTGGATACATTTTCCCCGCAAAAGTTTTGAGCAGCTCAAAACTTTCTGAGCGGATGAAACATCCATAAACGGATGCTGGATGGATAGAGACGAAGCAAAACGGAGGCAGTGAGCACAGAACGGATACATCGCGTTAACCAACAAATGGCAAGCTTTTTTCTCCGTTTTACATCCCCTTTGCATCCGTTGGTGCTGTATGACAGGGGCTTAAAGTTCACTAAATATAAAAGGCAACCCCCCTCTTTATACCAAGGTAATGAAACCTCCAAAAAGTATTCAAAGTTGTGAAATAAAACCGATAATTATTGTCTTGAGAAACATGAAACTGTAAAACTACAGTATTTTTGGAAGGAATGAAATACTTTGCTGAGAGACTATTCTTTAAAAAATAAGAAAGCAAAGTCAATTTATATCTCCTATCTCTTGTTTACAACACTGTCCTTTAAGTAGTTCCAAAAAGGTTCCATACCCACTTGCATTGTTCAGTTGATCCTGAAAGCACACGTAAAACTCCAAACGGCCTCAACAACTCTCAGAAAAGTGTTAACGACCAGATGACTGCAAGGAATATAAATATTTCTATCTTCAGTCAGAACTGAAGAAGCTTCTTGGATGAGAAATGAAAAGTCTTCCACAAAAAACAAAGTCCAGTTTTTTTGAAAAAAAGCATTTTCCAATTCTGTTATTCTACTATAGTATGATGTGAAACACAAGACAATACTTACAACAGCAAATAATAGTTCTCAGAAGAAAGCCATACATGGGAATTATATTTTGATAGTTCTGTTTAACAAAAACTTGTGAAAAGACACAATTCTCAAATCTATACCTTTCTCTTAAGCATACAAAGCACCAAAAATCAGGGAATGATTTACTGTCATAAACTGTACGTTTTCAAGGCCAAAAGCTAAAGACTAAAACAAATCCCATGATATTCACAAAGGAATGTTTCTGAGAAAAAGAAATAGTGGAGAAACAAGGGATTGTGTTATAGCTGTGATATTTGGACGAAAATAATGGGAGGCAACTCCTTGAGCATGTACATAGGGGCAAGAAAAGGTTATTTCTGCATAAAAAGCATAACTGGAAATATCTAACAAATGGGCTCTACAAGTACATAAATTATTTATGTGAAACACAAAGACTATCAACAAAATAATTATGGTTTCATGCACATTTCAACTCATAAAAATTGACCCAGCTCTTACAAGATTTCATGTCTGGTCTTTTTGACCTAAAATTATATGTTATACATTTCCAGCAGAGCCTTTTCTCTTAAAAACCTGTTTATGGGGGAGGAGGATAGAAGAGGGGAGAAAGTGCTTGACATAGTCCACGACAGTAGTCTCAGTCATCATCTCTGCTGCTGCTGAAAAAAATGTCAGTGGAACAGTTTCTTAAGCCCCTGTGTCACACTGCACCAACGGATGGAAAGAGGATGTAAAACGGAGAAAAACACTTGCCATCCGTTGGTTAACGCGATGCTTCCGTTCTGTACTCACTGCCTCCGTTTTGCTTCCTCTCTATCTGTCCAGCATCCGTCTATTGACATTTCATCCGCTCAAAAGGTTTTGAGCTGCTCAAAATTTTCTGAGTGCAAAATGTATCCAACGCGTCCGTTCTGCATCTGCTAGGCATACGGGGGACATCCGTTCTGCATCCGTCAGCATCCGTTACGTGTCCGCTACATCCGCTAGACATCCGCTGCGCATACGCGCAACTCAAATCCGCTCCAGCGGTAAAGGGACACAGGGAGAAAGCGGAACGGACGCGGAACGGACACGAAGCGTTAGTAGCACAGACGGAGAAAGGATGAAAGTGGATGCAGCACACAAAGAAAGCATTTAAAATGGAAAAAACCTTCGCAGAGGGGACCTATTTCGGATATTAAGGATGTCTAGAGGATGCCTAGAGGATGCAAAAGGACACATAGGAGAAAACCTATATTGCCTATAAAAAGGAGGAGCAATTCACCTGGATCTCACTTTCAGAGCAGCAGCCCAGCTGTGCAGACCTCTGCAGAATTCATCTGCCTCTTGCTCTTCCACAGCATACAGTCATGTCCACCTTGGATCGTAACACAGTCCTTTTGGGAGCCACCATCGTTCTGCAACAGTGCAAAGCCATCTCCAGGCTCTCTGAACTCTACTAAGGGGAATAAAAGGAGGCGGCCAAGAAGCGTCTGGGTACGAAGATGGATCGGGAGAAGAGCAGAGTACGGACTGTACAACAAGCTGATGGTGGAGCTGAGGAACGAAGACACTCGTGCATTCCAGAACTTCATGAGGATGCCTTCAGCCATGTTTGACGAAGTTCTGGAGCGGCTGACACCCAGG
Source organism: Laticauda colubrina (assembly GCA_015471245.1). Lineage (NCBI taxonomy): Eukaryota > Metazoa > Chordata > Lepidosauria > Squamata > Elapidae > Laticauda > Laticauda colubrina. The sequence continues at coordinate 15,029,000 of BLBF01000044.1, read as the reverse complement.
TTGACCAAGCAGAGCACCAACTTCCCACCCAGCCTGGACTGTGGGCTCAAGGTGGCACTGACTCTGCGCCACCTGGCCTCAGGGACCACCTACAAGAGCATGCAGAATGGCTGGAGGGTGCCACCCAGCACCAGAGAAGTGGTGCAGGCCATCATCGAAGAATACAAGGAGGAGCTCCTCCAGTCCCCCACCACTGAAGAAGGCTGGAAGAAAGTTTCAGAGCAGTGGTATCAGAGGTGGAACTTCCCACAAACCGTTGGAGCCATAGATGGGAAGCACATGGCCTGCAAAGCACCACCCAAGTCGGGCTCCACTTATTTCAATTACAAGGGCTTCTTCAGCATCGTCCTCTTCGCTATGGTCGATGCTGACTACAAGTTCATGTACATCGATGCTTCAGGCAATGGGTCAGCTTCAGATGCCCAGGTATACAATGCCAGTCATCTCAAGGAGGGGCTGGAACGTAACCTCATCATAGGCTTCCCAGATCCAGACCCCCTGCCCAATGACACGCAAGATGTGCCCTACTTCATCGTGCGGGATGACGCCTTCTCCCTCACAACCTACCTCATGAAGCCCTACACCTCCAGATGCCTCACCCGTGAAGAAAGGATCTTCAACTACAGGCTGTCCAGGGCAAGGCGGGTGGTGGAGAACGCCTTTGGCATCCTGGCCAACAGGTTCCAGGTACTTCTCACCACCATGCAGCATCGCCCAGAGACCGTGAGGAGGATCGTGGAAGCTTGCTGCATCCTACACAATCTCATGTGCACCCGCTACCCAGTCTTGCAGAACAGGCTCGTGGACCTCCAACAAGGCAATGGGGACATGGAGCCTGGGGAATGGAGGCAAGGGCAAAACCTGATAGACACTGAGGATGTGCAAGGCCCCAACAGAGCCTCACGTGAAGGGAAGAAGCAGCGCAACCTCCTGAAACACTGGTGCAACTCCCCAGCTGGAGCAGTGGAGTGGGATGGTAAATGATTAATGGATGCTTCCTTCAGCCTGGATGAGATTGAGCCATGTATATTGAGTGGGCCTACAATGAACAGGGCATTTAATAAAGAGTTGTGTTTATGTTGACATGTGTGGATGAATGATTACATTAGTATTGATAATGAAGGGCCATAGGTGTGGCACCTGGGAGGGTGGACCATACAGTCCCACTATGCTTGCACTGGAGGTTTATCTATCCCACAGCTATTACCCATCCCAAAGGTATCCCTGCCCATCCCACAGGTATCCCTGCCCATTCCACAAGCATGCAAAGGCTTAAACCATTTCTAAAAGTTTCCACCAAGACTTTATTTAATAAAATAAATGAGGCAAGTGTGTGAAGCAAAGATAATATTTATTAAGTCCTTAATCAAGTGTCCAAATAAAGTCTACAGGTAGCCACCCAGTCTCTGGCACTCTTATCGGTCACTCGGAGGTGTGCCCAGTCTCAGGGGTGAAGGGTCCAGGTGCTGTGGAGGTGGCTGCTGCTGGAGTGCTGGCCTGAAGCGCCACTGGGGTGCCTGGCCCCGAGAGAACAACAGGTGATGGTGTGTTGAGGAAGCTCTCAGACAGCTGGCTCAGCCCCGTGATGTTGAGAGCTCCTTCCTCCATGACATGAGGTGTCAGCCCCAATACTGAGGACAGATGTACTGAGGCCGGGCTTGGCTGTGGGGTGGAGGAAGGAGCAGTGTAGTGGGGCTGTCTGGTCTGCAGTTGTGTGAGGACTGGCGTGGGTGGCATTGTTCACGTGGGTGGCATCTGTGGCATGGGTGGCACCAATGGCGTGGGTGGCATCAGTGGCATGGGTGGCATCGGTGGCATCAGTGGAACCGGTGGCAACGGTGGCGTCCGATGAGCCTGTGCCTGGACTGGGAAGGGCTGCTACCTGTGCTGCTGGACCTCCTGGTAGCCATAGCCCTGGTAGGTGAGGGCCTGTGGAAAGCCTTGGAATGGGAGTGACATCACCTGGGGTGGAGGAGCAGACCTGGACTGGGTGGGAGCAGGTTCCTCTGGATCTGGAGGGTTGTGAAGCAGCTCGGTGATCTGGTCCTTCAATACCTGGTACTGGGGTTACGCCATGTCCATGAGGGTCTGGTTGACATAGGTGAGGAAGGGCTTGCGGTTGGAGGATGAGGAGTCGGTGTGGACCAGCTGAGAGAGGAGATCTATGCTGCTCCGGATGGTGTCCCTGATTTCCAGCAGGACAATGTGGCTCTGCCCCTCCTGTCTGGCTCTCTGCCTTTCTGTGGAGATGGAGCTGGGGGTGGATGCGGGTAGGACTGTGGTGGAAGTGCCGTCTCCTTTCTCCCACTGCGCCAGGGAGTTCTCCACGCGCTCCGCCATGGTTAAAACAGCTGTCCGCTGGTTCTCCACCGTGGGACGCTCCACAGAAACCTGCCTGGAGACAGGAGCTGACTCTCGGCCGGAAGAGGACTGGCTCTCAGCAGGCTGCCGGAGAGAGAGGGTTGTGAGAGGGGCTGCTCCTCGGTGGCGGATCTTACCCTCCAGGAAGCTGCACCTGGCCATCACGTAGGTCTCTCTGTCTGTCAGCTTGACCGCGGCCTAGCCAGATTTCTTGAGGTGCAGATTCTCGTACCAGGTGTGCATATGTTTCCACCAGCTGAGGATCACCTCCGATGTGTAGCCCAGACTCTTCACCTTCTCTCTCCAAGCAGCCTGCTTCCTTTTGGTGTCCCTGTAGAGCCTGTGTCCCTTCCGCCATAGATACTCATTCTCTCTCAGCCACTCCAGCACCTCATCCTTGTGTTCCTCCTCAATAGAGTATTGCCTCCTCTCCCGTTCTGGCATATGCCTCTTCCTCCCTTTGGCAGGGCCAGATGGGCCCTCATCAGAGGGGCTTCCAGGTTGCAGGGGCTGCTCCTCCACACCACCACCAGCAGCAGCACCAGCAGGATCATCATCAGCAGCAGCAGCAGCAGCACCAGCAGGATTATCATCATCATCATCAGCAGCAGCAGCAGCACCAGCAGGACCAGGATCATCATCAGCAGAGTAAGCACCAGCAGTGCCAGCAGCACCAGGAGCACCAGCAGGACCAGGAGCACCAGCAGGACCAGCAGGACCAGCAAGACCATGAGCACGAGCAGGACCAGCAGGACCAGCAGGACGAGGAGCAGCTACAGCAGAGTAAGCACCAGCAGAAGCACCACCGCCAGAAGCAGCAGCATCAGCTCCTCCAGAAGCAACATCAGCAGAAGCCCCAGCACCAGGAGCAGTGCCAGCAGAGTAAGCACCAGCAGATGCACCACCGCCAAAAGCAGCATCAGCAGAGTAAGCACGAGCAGAAGCACCACCACCAGAAGCAGCATCAGCAGAGTAAGCATGAGCAGAAGCACCACCGCCATAAGCATCATCATCATCATGCTTCTCCAGAAGCAGAAGCAGCAGAAGCCCAAGCCCCAGCCCCAGAAGAGCGAGCCCGTGCTGCAGAAGCCCCAGCAGAAGCAGAGTGAGGGCCAGGGGGTGGGACGGTGGCCCTGTCCCTCTTGCCAGGGCTGGCAGCAGTTGGCTGAGGCTTTCTCTTCTTCCCCATGGTTGTGGGGTTGCTGGCTGGCAGGCAGGCTGGCAGGAAGGCTGGCAGGCAGGCATGCAGATTAGGCTGGCAAGGCACTCAATGTGTCTGGCAGCAGGTCTTTCCTCTGAATGGTGACCTGCTTGGGAGCTGCTTCCCTTTATATCCGCGGGGCTGACGCAATGCATCCTCTCCGCATGCGCATTGAACACTAGGCATCCGCTAGCCTTCCGCTGTGCATCCGCTAGGCTTCCGCTGTGCATCCACTTCATCCACTCGGCATCCGCTGTGCATCCGCTTCATCTCCTTGGTGTCCACTCTGCATCCGCTGTATCCGTTCCACGTCCACTTTACTGTGCTCCCCCAAAAGCCCTTCGGACGTGCCATCTGCTCCCATCTGCTTCCATCCGCTAGGCTTCCGTTCCGCATCCGCTTTCCATCTGCCCTGAGTCCTCCCCCCACCTGTTCCTTTCTGTGTTATCCGCTCTGGTTATGCAAATTTTTGCTCCTTTTAACAACGGATGGAAGATTTTTCTCGTCCACTGTGTCCTTTTTACTAACGTTTTGCATCCGTTGGCCAGTGTGACAGGGCCTTAAGTGAATACATAAAACTCAGTCTAATATTATTTTGCTCTACACATTATCCTCTGGAGTAGACATGGCAGCAATTATTTATTATATTGTTTACATACAAGTATTCTGATTTGTATTATAAAACCTAATAGATCATGACTAATTTCAAATGTCAATATAATAAGTAGTTTCCCATGGCCAAACACTTTGTTATCATGTGAAAAAAATATGCAGATGCTTCCACAGAATAGTGACATTTTAGGGGGAAAAAATCCTTAAACGGTTGAATACAGGTAATTACATTTTTTACAGAAACCTAAAAAGCCTCATTTAGTGAAATGAAAAGGCTATAATTCAAGTTTGTAACACTTTCTGGAATTCCCTATGCTTACATGGCAATGCATCAAATGTATATGACTTTGTAAACAGATTGGACAAGAATTTCACGGAATGGGTTCTATCCAAGGGCTATAATTAGAGAAAGAGGACTGGTACAAAGTAAAGTGCCCTTATCAGGCACATCCTTTCCGACATTTGAGAGCTTCAAATCAGCATAAACATAAAAAGAAAATGACAGCTAAAATTACAATTATAAATGTAACAAAATGGCAACATCAGCTATTTAATGGCTAAATTAAAATTCAAACTGTGCAAAGTAAAAAAAGATAATATTACTCCCAAAATTTAATGTGAAAAGCATGTCAATATAAAAAAGATGTTGAGTTCTGGAAAAATTGCAGGGAAAAGAAAATATTAGGGGGGTAGAGGCTAAAATATATGAAAAAAAAAATTCCAGGAACTGAGTATGTGTAATCTAGTAAAAGAAAGAATAGAGGAGATATTATACCAATGTTTTAGTATTTAAAAAATTGCCTTCAGAAGTTGTGGGCGTCCCAACACTGGAGGTTTTTAAGAAGAAATTGTACAGCCATTTGTCTGAAATAGTACTGACTGTCCTACTTGATTAGGGGTTTGGATTAGATAATCTCAGATCAGGGGAATCATACTCAAAGCCTCAGATAGGATTTGGTCATGTGGTGCTTAAATCCAGCCCACAGGGTCAGCCTGGAAATATCAAAGGATTGGCCAGCAATGCCTCTGTTAGCTAAAACAGGCCAAGTACTGGCCCCACACACCTCGTTTTCATCCTCCATGGCCTCCTGCAGCACTTTGCCTGCCAAAACCAGTCCCAAAACTGGGTCTAAAACTGAAAAATGGGCCCAAATTGTGCCCCAAAATGGCCAAAAAACAGGCCAAAAATGGCTGAAAAACGGGCCAAAAACAGATCGAGAAACAGGGTGAAAATGAGCCAAAAAGGGACCAATACAGGCTCAAAACAGGCCAAAAAATGGGTGAAAATGGCAAAAAATGGGCCCAAGACAGGCCAAAAATGGGCCCCAAACAGGCTCAAGATGGGCCCAAAACAGGCTGAAAAGAAGCCAAAAAATGGGCCAAAAGCAGCTGAAAAATGGGCCAAAAACAGCAGCCCGTTTTGGCTTGCAGGATGCTGCAGGAGGCATCTGTCCTGCCCCCCTCCCCCCCCCATTGCGACTGCCCCCGCTGCCAGCCCGCAGAGGAGAACTCCAATGCTGATCTGGTCCTCAAAGAAATCGACTTTGTCACCCCTGCCTCAGATGATTAGTCTTCATTACTACTGTGGTGTGTTTTCTACATACATTTATTAATCTCCTCTTTTGCTAGGTCTGTTTCTTTTGAACAGTTTATATCCTTCTGTCAGAATTAGCTCTGTCAATACTATACTTTCTTTAGGTCTTTCAATATTGTACTTATCTTGTACTTATCTTCTTCTTAGCAGTTCATCACAATCAATGAAATGATTGCTATTTATTGATTATAACTAAGATCTAAGGGCTGTCAAAAAGAAAACAGAAGATGTTTCATTCCACATTTTCAAGATGAAAAATTTTGAGTAATGTCAAAACAATGAGTCAATATGAGAGAAAAAATGTACTCAAGCAAAAGAAGTGTATGATTGGTCACCATGCATAATATCAATCTGCTACTAAAAAAATTGGCATTAAAACTTAAAATCTGCCAAAATGCAAAATATATATGCTCACACTTATCAACTATCATTTCTAAAAGCTATTTCTTGCAACACCTGGGCAATTAGTTTTGTTTTATTCTTTTTGAAATGCTCACTTGAGTTGTTATATGAAGTTAATCCAATAGAACCAAGGTCACTTATTGAAAAGAGTGAAGCTGATGAAACAGGAACCAGTGATTCTATATAAATACTGAGATATATTACGAAAAGGTCAGCCAGAAATCCATTTATTCTAAAAAGGAAGGGAAGAAAAGAAAATTCAAAATCTGGAGCAGTTATACATAGCTTGATATCTATATTCCACACTGAACATCTGCACATATATGATGTTCCCTGTCTGCAGTGAAGCAATTTATTGCATCTGATTATCTGTTGCTATAAACAAATTACAAAATACAGCTTTAAATGTAGGAGTTTTGCCATTTGTTGATTTTCCTGTTGCGAAGTCTGAATCTGTCTACTCCTACATCCAATACTATGAGAAATGAACCTATCTTTCTAGATTTGATTAACAAACTGATTGAAAAAAACTGATTGAAAAAAAAGATATGATAGAATCATAGTAGTGATATACAGATATATGTAAGGATTAATTGTGTATATAGTATAAAATAAGGATAAAAAGGAGGTCTCACAAACAAAGATGAAAATGTTTTTAACTATTTTCTATCTTTTTCTTTCTATTTTTTTTTCTCTTTCTAATCTTCTTTTTCTCTCTTGCATTTATGTATGTGTTGTTGGTCTATTTTAACTGTAAAATCAATAAAGTATATTAAAAAAAGGAAAAAAGAAAAAAACTTTTTTTGTGAGAATGTTTTGATATGTGAAAGGACTCACATACGCTCGTAATGAGTAAATGGATGGTGAAATTAATGGAGTTGGCAGACATGGCAACTTATCTCACTGTGTTTCTACTTAGAAATCATTCCTGGATTTATTTATTTTTTGCTTGAAAAAAAAAGAAATTAATTTGGGCTTTGATTATTAAACTTGTTTATGATAGAAATACTGTTTGCTATCATATATTCTAGTTCAAAGGTTGCTGATTTTTTAGATTTTTATTCACATTAAAAAAAGTAGGAAGTTACTTTTATCTATAATTTTTCCCCTTTTTGTCTGTTTTCCTGAATGTTGCTTTTTTCCCTACCCTCCTTCTTAGTTTTAAATTCTTCTTACTTTGGGGGAGGATTTGTATTTTATACTTTATTAAATTTAATAAAGTTTTTGAAAAAGAAAGAAAGAAATGAACCTATCCTTCAATCTAAAATTAAACCATGGCTATAGAGTCTAAATTCTTAACCTTGGGTCATGTTGTCATTTCATGGTTTTAATATCAAGACCAAATTACAGGTAGTTCTCGAATTACAACCACAATTAAGCCTAAAATTATGTTGCAAACAAGACATTTGTTAAGTGAGTTTTGCCCCATTTTACGACCTTTCTTGCCACAGTCGTTAAGTGACTCACAGCAGTTGTTAGGTTAATAATATGGTTGTTAAGTGAATCTGGTTTCCCCATTGACAGAAAGTTACAAAAGCTGATCACATGACCCCAGGATACTGCCACATCATAAATATAAATCAATTGCCAAGCATTTTAATTCTGACCATGGATATGCTGCAACATTCATAAGTGTGAAAACCACTAATAAGTCACTTTTTTCAGTGCCATTATATCTTTTTTTTTAAAGATTTTTATTAGTTTTCAATGAACAAACATACACAAATAAAACACAAAACATCAAAACATCAAACTTCTTTTGGGAAAGCAGCTTAGTCCCGGGTTACATCTTTTTATACAGACATAAATTCAAAATTCATGCTCACTTTTTATCCCATTTCATATCTTATTTACCATTCTACATTTTCTATATAGCTTCTCCCCTCTTTTCACTCTTTTAATTCTATTTTATTTATTTCATCTCAATTTAAATCATTATGCATATTTCTTTTGTCTGTTCTATTTCAATGTTTTATTATCTTTTCTCATTAACACAAAATTTCTCCTGTAATCACTGATTGAAGTATGACGCCTTTAAATCTTTCCCCTAAATTTTACACTTAAAATAATATATACTTTTCATTCTGATTCTGCTTAGTACATTCTAAAGCTACTTACTATATTATAAAATAAAAAGAATAATAAGTTTATAATATAATTAAAACAATAATCCATAGCAAATTAAACTCTATTATTAAATCCAGTTTTCTAACATTATTTCAGATATAAATACAACAATATAATCTTATGTACTTTTGCAGTCTCTTTTTTCAATCATATTTTTACCCACTATTTCTGAATATCTCATTAACACTAAGTTTCTCCTGTAATCACAGACTGAAATATAATGCCTTTAAATCTTTCCCCTAAATTTAACACTTAGAATAATATATACTTTTCATTCTGATTCTATTTAATACATTCTGAAGCTACTTACTATATTATAAAATAGAAAAGAATAATAAGTTTATAATTAAAACAATAATCCATAGCAAATTAAGCTGTATTATTAAATCCAATTTTCTAACATTATTTCAAATATAAATACAACAATACAATCTTGTGTACTTTTCTTTTTTAATCATATTTTTACCCAGTATCACTAAATAGATCTTGTTTCTTTACATCTTGTTTTAAACCTCTGTAACTTCTCTTCCCTTTGTCCCTACTTTTCCTCTCCAATCCTGCCTTTATCCCCTTGTCTCCTAGTATATCTTTTGTTTGTTCTATTTCAATTTTCTATTATCTTTTCTCATTAACACAAAATTTCTCCTGTAAACACATATTAAAGTGTGACACCTTTAAATCTTTCCCCTAAATTTAACACTTAAAATAATATATACTTTTCATTTTGGTTCTACTTAGTACATTCTGAAGGTACTTACTATATTATAAAATAAAAAAGAATAAGTTTATAATATGATTAAAACAATAATCCATAGCAAATTAAGCTCTATTATTAAATTCAATTTTCTAGCATAATTTCAAATATAAATAAACAATACAATCTTATGTACTTTGCAGAATCTCTTTTTTAATCATATTTTACCCACTATCTCTGAATAGATTTTATTTCTTTACATCTTGTTTTAAACCTTTGTTACTTCTCTTCCCTTTTTCCCTTCTTTTCTACTCCAAACCTGTCTTTTTATCCCCTTGTCTCTTAATCTCCACCTTCTTAATCTCCACCTTCTTCTGTATTTCTCTTTTCTGTTGCTTTCTGACATTGTATCGATTTTTCACCTTATTTTTCCCTTTTTTGGTTGTTTTTTTAAGTCTTAAATTCTCCATTCTCTTTCCCCTCTTTCCCTTTTCTTCCCCGGCTAAAGTTGTTTGTACATTAAAGATGGCTTCTTCATCATCCCAAACTTCTTGTTCTTGTAGTTTCTGGTAGGTATAAATCACCATTTCTAAAAAATGGAAAACAGATCCAGAAGAGCTCTTCCCTTCTTGATCCTCTTCTTTTAGCTTTTTAAATTCAATTTTCAGTTCATCAACAAGTAGTGCCATTGTAAAAAGTTTTTTTAGACAACCCAAATATTTTTAGTTTTCAAATAATAATTTCCAAAAGTCCCAAAGTCACCAAGCAATCCAAATACACACAGTCTGTTTCATTTAGCACTTTCTTCTTTTTATATTTTCTCTTCCTGGGGTTATAGTTCAGTTATAAAGCTCCAGTTAAAGGCTAGGTCACATCGGCCGATGGATGCAAAACGTATGTAAAAAGGATACAGCAGATGAGAAAATGTTCCATCCGTTGTTATCCGCTCTCAAAAGTGCCCCAAATTTGCAAAAAAACAGAGCGGACAACAATGGAAAGGAACAGACGGGGAGAGGACGTAGCCAGGATGTTAAGTGGATGCTCAACGGAAGCCTAGAGGATGGAAGCGGATGGAAGCAGATGACACATCCGCAGGGCTTCTGGGGGAGCACAGTGAAGCGGACGCGCAGAGGAAGGAGTGGACGCAGAGCAGATGCCTAGCGGATGACGCGGATGAATCACGGATGCCTAGCGAATGCAAAGCATTCACTGCGCATGCGGGGAGGATGCATTGCATCAGCCCCGTGGGTATAAAAGGATGCAGCTCACAAGCAGGTCACCATTCAGAGGAAAGACCTGCTGCCAGACACATCTCCAGCCAACAACCATGGGGAAGAAGAGGAAACCTGTGCCTACTTTTGCCAGCCCTGGCAAGAAGGACAGGGCCACCATCTCACCCCCTGGCCCTGACTCTGCTTCTGCTGGGGCTTTTGCTGCTGCTGCTGAATCTGCTGGTGCTGGTGCTGTTGCTTCTGCTGGTGTTTACTCTGCTGGTGCTGTTCCTGGTGCTGCTTCTGCTGGTGCTTACTCTGCTGGTGCTGCTGGTGCTCTGGTCCTACTGGTGCTGCTGGTGCTGCTGCTGGTGGTGGTGTGGTGGACCAGCCCCTAGAACCTCAAAGCCCTTCTGATTAGGGCCCAGAAGGCCCTGCCAGAGGGAGGAAGAGGCATTCGTGAGATAGGGAGAGGAGATAGTACTCCATTGAAGAGGAACATGAGGATGAGGTGCTCGAATGGCTGAGGGAGAATGAGTACCTCTGGCAGAAGGGACACAGGCTCTGTCAAGACACCAAGCGAAAGCAGGCGGCTTGGAGAGAAAAGGTGGAGAGCCTGGGCTACACTTCGGAGGTCTTCCTCGGGTGGTGGAAGTACATTCACACCTGGTACGGGAAGCTGCACCTGAAGAAGTCTGGCCAGGCCGCGGTCAAGCTCACCGACCAGGAGACCTACATGATGGCCAAGTGCAGCCTCTTGGAGGGTGAGATCCGCCACCGAGGAGCAGCCCCTCTGTCTACCCTCACTCTCAGGTAGCCCACAGAGAGCCAGTCCTCTTCTGGCCAAGAATCAGCTCCTGTGTCCAGGCAGGTATCTTTGGAGCGCCCCACGATGGAGACCCCCCTGACAGTTGCACACCCCATGCCGGAGCACATGGAGGATCCCCTGATGCAGATGGAGCAAGAAGAGGCCACAGCCACCAGAGACCTACCCACACCCACCCCCAGCTCCACCTCCACAGAAAGCAGGCAGAGAGGCAGACCGGAGGGACACAGCCACACTGTCCTGCTGGAGATCAGGGACACCATCAAAAGCAGTGTATATCTCATCTCTCAGCTGGTACACTACAACACACCATCCTCTAACAGAAAGCCCTTCCTCACCTACGTGAATCAGACCCTCATGGACATGTCAGAATCCCAGTACCAGGTGATAAAGGAGAGGATCGCAGGTCTTCTGCACCACCCTCTCTGACCCAGTCCAGGTCTGCTCCTCCACCCCAGATGATGTCACAGCCCTTCCAAGGTTTTCTACAGGACCTCACCTACTAAGGCTACGGCTACCAGGAGTTCGAGCAGCACAGGCAGCCCTTCCCAGTCCAGGCACAGGTTCCTTGCCTGCCACAGGTGCCACCGATGCCACCGATACCACCGATGCCACAGGTGCCACCGATGCCACCGATACCACCGATGCCACAGGTGCCACCAACGCCACAGATGCCACTGATGCCACAGATGTCACCGACGCCTCACCTCGCTCACCTGCAGACCAGACAGCCCCACTACACTCCTCCTTCCTCCACTCCACAGCCAAGCCCGGCCTAAGAACATCTGTCATTGGTCTTGGGACTGACACCCCATGTCATGGAGGAAGGGGCTCTCAACATCATGGGACTGAGCCAGCTCTCTGAGAGCTTCCTCCACACACCATCCCCTGTTGTCCTCTTGGTGCCAGGCACCCCAATGGCACCTCAGACCAGCACTCCAGCCACTGCCACCTCCACAGCACCTGGACCCTTCACCCCTAAGTGACTGAGAAGAGTGCCAGAGACTGGGTTGCTACCTGTTGACTTTATATTTGCTTGGGACACTTTACTTGGGTCATTTTGCTTTTACAGTTTGTTATTAATAAAGGTTATCTTTGCTTCACACACTTGAGTCAGTTCTTTTAGTAAATAAAGTCTCGGTGGAAAATTTTAGAAATGGTTTAAGACTTTGCATGCTTGTGGGATGGGTAAGGATAGCAGTGGGATGGGCAGGGATACCTGTGGGATGGGTAATAGCTGTTGGATGCATAAGGATAGCAGTGGGATGGGCAGGGATACCTGTGGGATGGGTAATAGCTGTGGGATGGGTAAGGATAGCAGTGGGATAGATAAACCTCCAGTGCAAGCATAGTGGGACTGTATGGTCCACCCTCCCAGGTGCCACACCTATGGCCCTTTATTATCAATAACAATTTAGTCATTCATCAACACATTTCAACATAAACACAACTCTTTATTAAATGCCCTGTTCATTGTAAGGCCACTCAACATACATGGCACAATCTCATCAGTGTGATGAGACAGGCTGAAGGAAGCATCCATTAAGCATCTATCATCCTGTCTTGCTACTCCATTGCAGCTGGGGAGTTGCACCAGTATCTCAGGAAGTTGCGCTGCTTCTTCCCTTCACGTGAAGCTCTGTTGCGGCCTTGCACATCCACAGTGTCTATCAGGTTTCGCCCTTGCCTCCATTCACCAGGCTCCATGTCCCTATTACCTTGTTGGCGATCCACGAGCCTGTTCTGCAACACTGGGTAGCGGGTGCGCATGAGATTTTGCAGGATGCAGCAAGCTTCCACGATGTTCCTCACGGTCTCTGGGTGATGCTGTATGGTGGTGAGAAGTACCTGGAACCTGTTGGCCAGGATGCCAAAGGCATTCTCCACCACCCGCCTTGCCCTGGACAGCCTGTAGTTGAAGATCCTCTCTTCACGGGTCTGGATCTGGGAAGCCCATGATGAGGTTGCGTTCCAGCCCCTCCTTGAGGTCACTGGCGTTGTATACCTGGGCATCTGAAGCTGACCTGTTGCCTGAAGCATCGATGTACATGAACTTGTAGTCAGCATCGACCATGGCAAAGAGGATGATGCTGAAGAAGCCCTTGTAGTTGAAATAAGTGGACCCTGAGTTGGCTGGAGCTTTGCAGGCCACGTGCTTCCCATCTATGGCTCCAACGGTGTGGGGGAAATTCCACTTCTGATACCACTGCTCTGCAACTTTCTTCCAGCCTTCTTCAGTGGAGGGGCACTGGAGGAGCTCCTCCAGGTATTTTTCGATGATGGCCTGCACCACTTCTCTGACCACAATGCTGATGGTGTTGTGTGGCACCCTCCAGGTGTACTGCATGTTTCTGTACATGGTCCCAGTCGCCAGGTGGCGCAGAGTCAGTGCCACCTTCAGCCCAGGGTCCAGGCTGGGCCAGAAGTTGGTGTTTGCCTTGGTCAACCTGGGTCTCAGCTGCTCCACAACTTTGTCAAACATGGCTGGAGGCATCCTCATGAAGTCTGGAATGCACGAGTGTCTTCGTTCCTCAGCTCCACCATCAGCTTGTTGTACAGTCCGTACTCTGCTCTTCTGGCAATCCATCTTCGGACCCAGACACTTCTTGGCCGCCTCCTTTTCTTCACATAGAACTGGTGAAAGAGCCTGTAGATGGCTTCGCACTGTTGTAGAACGATGGTGGCTACCAAAAGGAGTGTGTGATGATCCATGGCGGAGATGACTTGATGCTGTGGAACAGCAAGAGCCAGATGGAGGCTGAAGTGGTCTGTACCGCAGGGCTGCTGGACTGAAAGTGAGATCCAGGTGAGTTCCTCCCCCTTTTAATAGGAAATATCTTTTTTCCGCTAGGTGTCCTTCTGCATCCTCTAGACATCCTCCAGACATCCTAAATATCCAAGATATGTGCCCTATATGAACATTTTTTCCATTTTAATGCTTTATATGCGAGCTGCATCTGCTTTCATCCTTTCTACGTCTGTGCTACTTATGCTGCGCGTCCGTTCCGCGTCCGTTTCGCTTTCTCCCTGTGTATGTTTTCCGCTGGAGCAAATGTGAGTTGCGGGGATGCGCAGCGGATGCCTAGCGGATATAGGGGACGCGTAACGGATCACGACGGACATATAACGGATGTTCCCCATATGCGTAGCGGATGAATAACGGACGCGTTGGATACTTTATCCGCTCAAATAATTTTGTGCAGCTCAAAACTTTTGAGCGGATGAAATCTCAGTAGACGGATGCTGGACGGATAGAGAGTATGAAAAACGTATGCAGTGAGTACAGAATGGATGCATCACGTTAACCAACAGATGGCAAGTGTTTCTCTCCGTTTTACATCCTCTTTCCATCCGTTGGTGCAGTGTGACATGGGCTTAAAATATATCTTTTAGAAGTTTTGTTACAGTTTCACTCTAATCTTATAAATTCCAAGCAGCCTCCTCCAAGAAAATCTTAATAGTAATTATTTTCCTCTCCCTTCCTACTTATAGCAAAAAAAGTTTTTTTTTTTTTCAATGCTCAGAAATCTTTATTGTCCCCTTGGCCTCAATTTTCAATTTAATTACCTGCTGATGCCAAAACAGGTTTTTCTGATTTCTCCATTCATTTGCTATCACCGTAAGGAAGAAGAGTGAGAAAAAACAAACTTTCCCTTTTTACTTTCATTCTTCCGTATTTGTCGGGAACGATGTATCTTTAATAAAACTTAAATTCTAGGGTATTTAAATATTACTTGTCATCCTGGTTAGCTAAAAATTTTCACTTTCTCAGCTTCCTCCTGCACATTCTTATCTGGATGAAAGCTTCTTTGTGGCGGCCATTGCTGACCGCCGCTCCCCCACTTTCGGAAAAGGGAGTTTAGCCAGCTGAGGAGGGGGGTTGCGATTCCCCCGGACCCCTGCTGAGTCTCCCCTAATTTCAGTTACCTCTATGGGGTAACTATAGCCCTCAAATACAGCTGGATCAGGGGCACTCCAGCGGCGAGTGCAGCAGGAACCGCACACGATCGTGGATTCCTGCCATCGCCGAAGCCTTGCAAACCGGAAGTTCCTCAGTGCCATTGTATCTTTGAACAGTCATTAAAAGAACTGTTGTACAGTAAGTCAAAAACTATCTATACAAGCCAGTTTGACAAATTAATCCAAATAATGAACCAATTAGTCCTACAAGTAGAATATGCTCAACCTGCAAGTATCTATCTCCTCTTTTGTATAATTCAAATGGACTGTATAAGCCCCAAAATTTAATTCCTGCTTAGACTTGACATTTTTCCAACAGTCAATCTCAAATAAAAGAGGTCTAATAACAGAGGAAACTGCAAGTCCCCTTTTGAAACAAAGCATCTCAGATCTGGACAACTGTGCTAATTTTGCAGGTCCTTAAGGCCTAATTTTGAACCAGGCACTATAAAATGTGTCACTCCTATCTTTGAGGTTGAGCGGTTGAGTGGTCCCCAACCTTTTTTGTACCAGGGACCAGTTTCACGCAGAAACACTTTTTCAAGGACCGGCAAAATAAATTCTTCCCCAATAGTAAAGGGCTTCTTAGCTTTAGCAATGCAGTCCGTGAAGTTAGGCGCGGAAGTTAGTGCGGAAGTTAGGTGAGGGTGGAAGTGGTTGTCTTTCAAAATAAGACACCCGGAAGCAAAAACATATTTTTATATATATTTTAATCACGGTTATTCATTCTTTGCGGCCCAGTACAAAATGATCCATGGACCGGTACTGGTCCGGGGGCCGGTGGTTGGGGACGCCTGGGTTAGTGTATGGTTTGGTTGATTTCGGCTGTTTGCTGAAGATGTAGGCTTAAATGATAGAAGGTTCATTAATTAGTTAAAGAGAAACTATCAGATTACATACTCATCTTTTAGGGCACTCCAGAGAATTTATCTGCCTTAATTGAAGTCTGTTTGAGTATTAGTGAGACACTAAATTAGTAGACCAGCGAAATACTGTGGACATACTATATTACTTCTTGATAAGCTAAAAAAAATATGGAATAGACAACATCATCACCAGATGGATTTGTAACTGGCTGACAAACTAAACAGTATGAATAGTCCTTAATGGTATTACATCTTAATGGTGGCACAGTGACTAGAATGAAATAGTACAGGCAACTTCTTCTGCCTGCTGGCTGCCTGCAATTTGACAGTTTGAATCTCACCAGGCTCAAGGTTGACTCAGCCTTCCATTTTTCTGAGGTCAGTAAAATGAAGACCCAGATTGTTGGGGGCAATATATGCTGACTCTGTAAACTGCTTAGAGAGGGCTGTAAAAGCACTGTGAAGCAATATAAAAATCTGCTATTGCTATTGCATAGTACCACAATATTCAATCTTAGGTCTAGTACTCTTCAATCTATATATATAAAAGCCAAATACCACTCACTCATTGTGAAATTTCCAGAACTGCAGAGCCTACAAACTTGATATTTGGCACATATGTTCCTCTTGGCTGTTAGATATTCACTAAGAAAGGATTTTTTGAAATGATCATCAGATCATTAGTATTTCATTAGTATTTCTTACACAGTAATTAGCACACTCTGATCCCCCTCCCCACCTGAAAAGAACTCTGTTCCAACTTCCAATTGCCTTATGGAGAGGGAGTATGGAGATGCCCAACTGGTCCTCCAAATTGCTTACAACCGATGTCTTATCCTTCTTGAGGATATTGTCATATCCGTTAGGTTAGATGGCTCACTCTGCCTTCAAGTTACCATTCAACCTGAATTATTCTGAGTCTGCACTTTGTAGTCTCTAAGCAGAGTGACATAGCTCTGGTACTTTGAGAAGCCAAAGTTATTGTGTAGGATGAGTGCATCATGACTCATAAAAGAGCTCTAAACAGGATGCTGCAGGACATTAGGGGCAGCAACCATCTTATGGGTGGAGTTATGGTACTTTTGGCTGGTGACTTCACACAGAGGTTGCTTATTGTGCCATGAAGGACACGTGCAGATGAAGTCAAGGCCTGTCTCAAGTCACCCATCTTATGGCCTAATGTCAACTTCCTGTCCTCGAGAATTAACATGCATGTTCACTTTCAATGTGATTTGAGGGCACAAGAGTTTTCTAACTTATTATTTGATATTGGTGATGGCAAGCTTTTGGAAGAGGAGAGAAGAATAACTATTCTGAGTAACCTTTGTAATGTTATGAAAGATCTGATCAGCTTGACTGACTGAATATACTCCAACATTCATAGGACTGGAGTGGATTGCAGTTCATGGCTGAGGGAAAGAGCTATTCGCCCACCAACAAATGACTCAGCCAACAGCATCAATAACTTTCTGCTGGAGAAGCTGTCCACTGAGCATATGAAGTATGAATCTGTGGACTTGGTAGTGGAGGTCGAGGATGCTGTACATTACCCTGCAGAGTTCTTGCACGCTCTCAAATCCATCAGGATTACCATCTCATGTCCTCTACCTCAAGGTTGGTGCTCCTACCATGCTCTTATGCAATCTAAGCTCTCCGAAACTGTGCAATGGAACCAGGTTTCAGGTGAAGACTCTGTACAAACATGTAAGCCACAATTTTCACAGGCATCAATGAGGGAGAATTCATCCCTCTGATCCCATCAGACTACCACTTTGAGTCAAACATCTACAGTTTCCCGTTACGGTGTGCTATGCCATCACCATCAATAAGGCACAGGGGCAGACTTTGAAAGTACCTTGTGTGCATCTGAGGAGTGACTGTTTCTCCCATGGCCAGTTGTATATGGCATGCTACAGAGCCAGTTCATCTGCCAGCCTGATAATCCTCCAGCCAGAAGCGGGAATGTTGTTGACAGAGAGGTCCTGAGCAATTCATCTGAGGGAGGAATTGAAAGTCTATGCTATACAAGTTATTAGCCTAGCTATGTACACCAAAAAGCCAGGGGTGCTGGTGGGATTAAAGAGTTTAAACCCATCTATGTTATTGTTGTTAGACTACAGCAATGTCTTAATCTGTAACCTTCTCTAATGAAATAATACAGTGCCTTTTTAAATTACTTGTTAACTTTCAAGCTTTATCAAGACTGATCACATCGTTTCCTAGCGAAGCATCCAGCTAGTATCTTCATAAATGACTTAGATGAGGGAATAGAAGGGTAACTCATCATATTTGCAGATAACATTAAGCTGGCAGAAAGTGTGGATATTCTAAGGCTTTGCAAAGTGGTACTAAAAAGAAGAACTGACAGAAGGGGTTGAAGTTGCAGGAATTTTACAGAAGAACAATCATGTCATATTAGAATTCAACCTAAGGCAGATCCAAGAAATAGAACATAATCAAACTAATATCTTAGATTTTAAAAGAGCTGATTTCAAGAAATCTTAGAGAGAGCTTGGGGAAGATTCCATGGTTGTCTTAAAGTTTCTATTCTTCTAAAACTTCTAAAAGAAATGACCCTGTATATGAACCTTTAGAGGAAGACCAATGGAAACATGTCACTCATGGAAGAAAATAGCAATCAAGAACAATGCCCCTGCTATCTAGTCCAGCCCCTTTCTTAGCCTCCCCTTGGAAGAAAGCATGCAGAAACCTAAGAAAAATGTATCAGTAAGTGTCTCTTGAAAAGAAAGATAATCAAATACTCCTGTAAAAGAAAGAAAAGTAGCTCAGTGTTTGTGACAGAAGATTTAATCCTCAGGGAAACAGAACCAGGCATCTGTAGACTGGATATTCAATCTAGGAAAGTATGCTGTTTCAATGGAGCATATTTCAAAGTTTGAGAACTTTACTAAAATAATCAAACCCACAGATTACTGTCCCTTTCTTCTCCCTCTCATAGGGATGAATGATATGACAACAAACCTGAAAATAATATCAAGAAATTATGGGCAGCTAGACAAAACATTAAGGAGTTAGGACCACAAGTCATCTGTATTTCCCAAAGCTCAACTTCAATAAGGGAACAAATCAGGGGTGGGATTCTACCGGTTCCACTGGTTCGGTAAAACCAGTTGTTAACATTCCCGGTAGTTCAAAAAACCAGTCAAAGGGAGGCCTGGCTGGCCCTGACCCTTTCCGCCTGCTCCTCCATTGCTGGACCATTTTTTTGTTATTGCGCATGTGCAACATTGCACACATGTGTAAAAATCCTTGATGCATTCTCTCCTGCCCGCCCCTCCATTCCAGCCCAGTCATACATTATTGCGCATGCATGACAATCAGAGACAGCATTCTTCCCTGCTGCCAGCCCAGCTCTGCCCACTCCTCAGTTCCCAACCAGTCAGCCATTATTGCGCATGTGTGGCATTGCGTGCATATGTGACAATAACTGACTGCATTCTCTCCCTCCACCCTGCCCAGTCACTATTTATAGCACATGTGCACTACGCTTCCTACATTTTCCCACCCAGCGCTATCACTCCAAGCACCACCAGCAGCAAAACCAGCCAGTCAGCCAGCTAGCCATCGCTACCTGCCTTCTGCTGCCCTGCTTGATCTAGGTGAGTGAGGGCAAGCCCCAGTCGCCACCGCCCCTAGCCACCCTCGCCCACACGGACTGCCTTGCCTGGCCTGCCTGCTTTGCTGCCTGCTTTGATATTTCCTTCCAGGAGACTGAGGGGCTGACCATGGTTTGCTGCAGCCCTGGTGCTCTTCTGGATAGCCTTTTCATTGATACACATACTGGGCAGTGGCTACATAGGTCTCTATGACCTTTTTCATTTGTAGCAACCAAAACTGTCATTTTACCAGGTAGAGTTTTCACAAATCCAAAGTACTTGCCATTTTTGGCTGCACTGTAGCACCAGGATTTGCTGGCTCACCTGAATATACAACTTGGGCCCCATCCATGCCAACATATATCTCATCGAGGGCTTGTTTCTATATTATTGGAGCCATTCATCTTCTCCTAAAACCCCTCTTAGAGTTTGCACTACATCTTCAACTACTGGTGTTGGTGAGGTTTGCTACTGTCTCATGAGGGCTGGTGCAGCTACTTGCTTGGAGGGGATGATGAAATTGACAACTGGTAAGGTCCAGGCAAATTATTGCTGTGAGAATTGGCTTAATGTCAACTGTCCCACTCAGTGCATACAGCAGGTAATTATTCCTGGGACATTCTTTGTTGCCAAGAGTACAATTAGTAAGCTGACATGGATACGGAAGTAGCTAAGCCAATTCTAACATTTCATGCACAAATAATGGTTAAACATTTCCCTTTTCCCTGGCCCTCCTGTTGTCTCTTTATTCTGTCCAATCAATTATGTTCAGTTTGTTTAGGGATCAGACTCTGGTGGACTTTCCCAGCAGATGACCTTGAAACGCTGGTATGTCTCACCAAATTGATACTCTTGAATTCCATTACCCTCTCTTTTTCATTCCAACCCACTCCATTCCTCCGTTACTTCTTTTATGGCTGTGAGCAGGGTTTATATAATAAGAACAGCTTTTTCTTATAGCACCTGTCTCACTTCACTGGACACAATATTAGGCAGAGGAATTCTAAAGGTTACGCTGGATATATGCATTTTATGTCAGTATTTGTTTACAATTAATACAATTGCAAACAATCATTCTCTGTGAATTAACCCAATTCTTTTTTAAATCTGTCTCTAGCATACCTTTGGAAGCAAAGATTAAGTTCATTGCAGAGATTTTTTTTATAATAAAACCAGTTAAATTAAAGGCAGCTTTCATTTTTATGTTCAAACTACTTTAAGGTCCTGTCACACTGCCCAACGGATGCAAAAGGTTAACAACGGACGAGAAAAATGTTCCATCCGCTGTTATCCGCTCTCAGAAAGGGCAAAAATTTGCATAACCAGAGCGGATAACACGGAAAGGAACGGACGGAGGGAGGACACAGAGCGGATGGAAAACGGATGCAGAGCGGAAGCCTAGTGGATGGAAGCAGATGGGAGCGGATGGCACATCCGCAAGGCTTCCGGGGGACCTCAGCAAAGCGGACACGGAACGGATACAGCAGATGCAGAACGGACGCCAAACGGATGAAGCAGATGCACAGCGGATGCACAGCAGAAGCCTAGCGGATGCCGAGCATTAATTGCGCATGCGGGGAGGATGCATTGCATCAGCCCCGCGGATATAACGGAAACAGCTCGGAAGCAGGTCGCCATTCAGAGGAAAGACCTGATGCCGGATGCATTGACTGCCTTGCCTACCCTGCCTGCATGTCTGCCTGCAAGCCTTGCTGCCAGCCTTGCTGCCAGCCTTGCTGCCAGCCTTGCTGTCTGCCTGCCTGCCAGCCTTGCTGCCAGCCTCCCTGCCAGCCTTGCTGGCTACCTGCATGCCAGCCAGTCTGCCTGCCAGCCTTGGTGCCTGCCTGCCTGCAAGCATTGGTTCATGCCTTCCTGCCAGCCTTGGTGCCTGCCTCCCTGCCAGCCTTCCTGCAAGCCTTGGTGCCAGCCTTCCTGCCAGCCTGCCTGCATGCCTGCCTGTCTGCCAGCCTTCTTGCCAGCCTTGGTGCCTGGCTGCCTGCCAGCCTTCCTGCCAGCCTTGGTGCCTGCCTCCCTGCCAGCCTTCTTGCCAGCCTTGGTGCCTGCCTCCCTGCCAGCCTTCCTGCCAACCTTGGTTCCTGCCAGCCTCCCTGCCAGCCAGCAACCCCACAACCATGCGGAAGCACAGCAAGCCTCAGCCATCTGCTGCCAGCCCTTGCAAGAGGGACAGGGCTACCATCCCGCCCCCTGGCCCTCACTCTGGTTCTGCTGGGGTTTCTGCAGCATGGGCTCGCTTTTCTGGGGCTGGGGCTTCTGCTGCTTCTGCTTCTGGAAGAGCTGATGACAAGCACTCCAGCACCAGCCACCTCCACAGCACCTGGACCCTTCACCCCTGAAACTGAGCGACCAAGAGGAGTGCCAGAGATTCATTTTTGTTTTATAGCTTGTTGTTAATAAAGTCTATTTTTGATTCACACACTTGCTTCATTTCTTTTTTTTAATAAAGTCTTGCTGGAAACTTTTAGAAATGGTTTAAGCCTTTGCATGCTTGTGGGATGGGTTAAGATAGCTGTGGGATGGATTGAGATAGCTGTGGGATGGGCAGGGAAACCTGTGGGATGGGTAATAGCTGTGGGATAGATAAACCTCCAGTGCAAGCATAGTGGGACTGTATGGTCCACCCTCCCAGGTGCCACACCTACGGCCCTTTATTATCAATAATAATGTAATAATTATCCACACATGTCAGCATAAACACAACTCTTTATTAAACGCCCTGTTCATTGTAGGCCAACCAAACATACATGGCCCAATCTCATCTGTGTGATGAGATAGGCTGAAGGAAGCATCCATTAAGTATCTACCATCCTGTCTTGCCACTCCACTGCTCCAGCTAGGGAGTTGCACCATTGTCTCAGGAGGTTGCGCTGCTTCTTCCCTTCACGTGAGGCTCTGTTGGAGCCTTGCACATCCTCAGTGTCTATCAGGTTTCGCCCTTGACTCCATTCCCCAGGCTCCATGTCCCCATTGCCTTACTGGAGGTCCACGAGCCTGTTCTTCAAGACTGGGTAGCAGGTGCGCATGAGATTGTGCAGGATGCAGCAAGCTTCCATGATCCTCCTCATGGTCTCTGGGTGATGCTGCATGGTGGTGAGAAGTACCTGGAACCTGTTGGCCAGGATGCCAAAGGTGTTCTCCACCACCCGCCTTGCCCTGGACAGCCTGTAGTTGAAGATCCTCTCTTCACGGGTGAGGAGTCTGGAAGTGTAGGGCTTCATGAGGTAGGTTGTGAGGGAGAAGGCGTCATCCCCCACGATGAAGTAGGGCACATCTTGTGTGTCGTTGGGCAGGGGTTCTGGATCTGGGAAGCCCACGATGAGGTTGCCTTCCAGCTCCTCCTTGAGGTGACTGGCGTTGTATACCTGGGCATCTGAAGCTGACCCTTTTCCTGAAGCATCGATGTCCATGAACTTGTAGTCAGCATTGACCATGGCGAAGAGGATGATGCTGAAGAAGCCCTTGGAGTTGAAATAAGTGGACCCCGACTTGGCTGGAGATTTGCAGGCCACATGCTTGCCATCTATGGCTCCAACGGTGTGTGGTAAGTTCCACTTCTGATATCACTGCTCTGCAACTTTCTTCCAGCCTTCTTCAGTGGAGGGGCACTGGAGGAGCTCTTCCAGGTATTCTTTGATGATGGCCTGCACCACTTCTCTGACCACAATGCTGATGGTGTTGGATGGCACCCTCCAGGCGTACTGCATGTTCCTGTACATGGTCCCAGAGGCCAGGTGGCGCAGAATGAGTGCCACCTTGAGCCCAGGGTCCAGGCTGGGCCGGAAGCTGGTGTTTGCCTTGGTCAACCTGGGTGTCAGCCGCTGCACAACTTCATCAAACATGGCTGGAGGCATCCTCATGAAGTTCTGGAACGCCCGAGTGTCTTCGTTCCTGAGCTCTACCATCAGCTTGTTGTACAGTCCATCCTCTGCTCTTCTGGCGAACCATCTTCGGATCCAGACTCTTTTTGGGTGGCTCCTTTTCTTCTCGCAGTAGAGTTCACAGAGCCTGCAGATGGCTTCGCACTGTTGCAGAACGATGGTGGCTGCCGAAAGGACTTTGTTACAATCCACGGTGGACATGACTGGATGCTGTGGAAGAGGAACAGCTAGCCAAGGCTGCAGAGGTCTGCACCGCTGGGTTGCTGTTCTGAAAGTGAGATGCAGGCGAGTTGCTCCCCCTTTTTATAGGCAGTATAGGTTTTCCGCTAGGCATCCTCTAGGCATCCTCTAGGCATCCTCTAGACATCCTTAATATCCGAGATAGGTCCCCTCTGCGAATGTTTTTTCCATTTTAAACGCTTTGTTTCCATGCTGCATCCGTTCTGCATCCGTTCTGCATCTGTTCTGCGTCCGTTCCGCTTCCTCCCTGCGTCCGGGCGGATGGAGTTCCGTGGATGCGTAGCGGACGCCTAGTGGATATAGCGGATGCGTAACGGATGTGTAACGGATGCGTAGCGGATGCAGAATGGACGAACTGGATACATTTTCCGCGCAAAAGTTTTGGGCAGCCCAAAACTTTTGGAGCGGATGAAACGTCCATAAACGGATGCTGGACGGATATAGAGGAAGCCAAACGGAGGCAGTGAGTACATTGCGTTTTCGAACGGATGGCAAGGTTTTTGTCCGTTTTATATCCTCTTTGCATCCGTTGGTTCAGTGTGACATGGGCTTTAGAGAAAGTTATGGGGAAAAAACAAATAACGGGAAACAAAACCACGCTTATTTTTAGGGCATCAAATTAGGCAATGTTAACCTTCTAAAATTAATATTTCAATACAGGTAGAGATAGCATATGTTTACCTTTATTGAAATATTCATCAATTCCTGTATTGAAATATTCATAGTTAAAATCTCCATTACTTGTCCCAGCTTCTGCTAATCTAGCAGTTCAAAAGCATGTAAAAAATGCAAAAAGAAACTATGGTGGGAAGATAACCATATTCCACATGCCTTCAGTATTTAGTCATGCTGGCCACATGACCACAGACACGTTTTTAGACAACACTAGCTCTCCAGCTTTGTAATGGAGATGAGCACCGCCCCCTAGAGTCAGAAATGACTAGCACATATGTGCGAGGGAAACTTTTACCTCAGACATAGCAAGTTATAAAACAAATTAATCTGATGAACAGCTTTTGCTTCAAATGTGTTAGGATCACATTAATGTCACATTAGCAACCACTGTTTTTATGAAGATACACAGATCAAATCATAATAAACAAATCATGTAGAATCTGTCATTTTTAGTACACATGATTGGTACAATGAGAATCAAGCTGCTTGACAATCAGCAGAATTAGCCTGAAATTACTGCATTCTAAACATTGTGCCACCACAATGCAGTTTAACTATCAATTAATTCAGCAACAGTTAAAATAGGAAGACCGAGCCTCACTAAGCTGGCAGCTAAAATGTTATGTTAGAATTTAAAATGTATAGCATTTCCCATAATCACAATTCATTCTATTCCTTCTGCTGAACTTAAAATATAGGGATACAACAGACAACAATGCAGCAAATTGGATGAGGATATTATGGAAAGTGCATACTTAAAGTTAATTAAAAAATTCAGGTCATGATGTTTAAAAATGATGCACTGTTCTTCCCATCATTTCCATTTAAATTGGAGAAAAAATGCATCCAAGGTATTAATGACAAGTAATATTTCCATTGGTACTATTTCTAGATACAGTACTTTCCATGTACAGAATTTTTCCATCAATGTTTTTCCAAGCTACACAATTAAATCCCAGAAGAATAAATTAAAACAGACTTTTTTAAACCTCTAACTAGACCTGTTTTTCTACAATACCTTAGGGTGCAATCTTCCTTCTATTACTAACATGGGTAGATTCAGGGCCTTGGATTACTATAATTCAATCAAAATAAGGATTTTCTTGGAAGTTTTTTTGGGGTTAATTAAGGAAAAGTTTGGGAAGCACCAATTTAAAGAATTTGCTTTTATTTCTGTGAATATATATGTATACACAGACACAGCGGCACTCAACATATACCACAGTACTAACGAGATAGCAGATTGTTTCAGGATATGTTCTAAATAGCATTAAAACACAATATAAGGAAATGACTTTAACTCTTCCGGCCACTGATTTTCTTCCATTATAGGATCAACAATCAATTTTGCTAAATATTTTGAAGCAATATATTTTCTATACAACTTCAAATGTCAACTAGCCTGAAGAATTAAGGGTTTTTAAAAACAATATTTGTTTAAATATTGGAGCAGTTTGGAGTACTGATTAAGCAATCACAGGAGGCCTGAAGGCCAAGCAACATGGGCCCTGTTATTGTCCAGCAACATGTGGTTTATTTTTATTTTCTTTTACTTTATGCATTTGATCATAACCTTGTAAGAATGGAATGCAGAACTTTCCTGCTTTAAGCCCATGTCATACAGCACCAACGGATGGAAAGAGGATGTAAAACAGAGAAAAACACTTGCCATCCGTTGGTTAGCGCGATGCATCCGTTCTGTACTCACTGCATCCGTTTTTCATACTCTCTATCCGTCCAACATCCGTCTACTGATATTTCATCCGCTCAAAAAGTTTTGAGCTGCACAAAAGTTTTTGAGCGGATGAAGTATCCAACGCGTCCGTTATACATCCGCTACGCATACGGGGAACATCCGTTATACGTCCGTCGTCATCCGTTACGCATCCACAATATCCGCTAGGCATCCGCTGCGCATCCGGGCAACTCACATCCGCTCCAGCGGAAAACAGACACAGGGAGGAAGCGAAACGGACACGGAATGGACACACAGCATTAGTAGCACAGACATAGAAAGAATGAAAGCGGATGCAGCTCACATATAAAGCATTAAAACAGAAAAAACGTTCGTATAGGAGACGTATCTCGGATATTTAGGATGTCTGGAGGATGTCTAGAGGATGCAGAAGGACACCTAGTGGAAAAACGATATTTCCTATAAAAAGGAGGAGAAATCACCTGGATCTCACTTTTAGTCCAGCAGCCCTGTTGTGCAGACCTCTTCAGCGTTCATCTTGCTCTTCCACAGCATCAAGTCATCTCCACCATGGATCGTTGCACACTCCTTTTGGTAGCCGCCATCATTCTATAACACTGCAAAGCCATCTACAGGCTCTTTCACCTGTTCTACGCAAGGAAAAGGAGCTGTCCAAGAAATGTGTGGGTCCGAAGATGGATCGCGAGAAGAGTGGAGTATGGACTGTATAACAAGCTGATGGTGGAGCTGAGGAACGAAGACACTCATGCATTCCAGAACTTCATGAGGATGCCTCCAGCCATGTTTGACGAAGTTGTGGAGCAGCTGAGATCCAGGTTGACCAAGGCAACCACCAACTTCCAGCCCAGCCTGGACCCTGGGCTGAAGGTGGCACTGACTCTGCGCCACCTGGCCTCTGGGACCATGTACAGGAACATGCAGTACGCCTGGAGGGTGCCACACAACACCATCAACATTGTGGTCAGAGAAGTGGTGCAGGCCATCATCGAAGAATACCTGGAGGAGCTCCTCCAGTGCCCCTCCACTGAAGAAGGCTGGAAGAAAGTTGCAGAGCAGTGGTATCAGAAGTGGAACTTCCCCCATACCGTTGGAGCCATAGATGGGAAGCACATGGCCTGCAAAGCTCCAGCCAACTCAGGGTCCTCTTATCACAACTACAAGGGCTTCTTCAGCATCATCCTCTTCACCATGGTCGATACTGACTACAAGTTCATGTACATCGATGCTTCAGGCAAAGGGTCAGCTTCAGATACCCAGGTATACAATGCCAGTCACCTCAAAGAGGGGCTGGAATGCAACCTCATCATGGGCTTCCCAGATCCAGACCCCCTGCCCAATGACACACAAGATGTGCCCTACTTCATTGTGGGGGATGACACCTTCTCCCTCACAACCTACCTCATGAAGCCCTACACTTCCAGATGCCTCACCCGTGAAGAGAGGATCTTCAACTACAGGCTGTCCAGGGTAAGACGGGTGGTGGAGGACGCCTTTGGTATCTTGGCCAACAGGTACCAGGTACTTCTCACCACCATGCAGCATCACCCAGAGACCGTGAGGAACATCGTGGAAGCTTGCTGCATCCTGCAAAATCTCATGCGCACCCGCTACCCAGTGTTGCAGAACAGGCTTGTGGACCGCCAACAAGGCAATGGGGACATGGAGCCTGGTGAATGGAGGCAAGGGCGAAACCTGATAGATACTGTGGATGTGCAAGGCCCCAACAGAGCTTCACGTGAAGGGAAGAAGCAGCGCAACCTCCTGAAACTCTGGTGCAACTCCACTGGAGCAATGGAGTGGCAAGACAGGATGGTAGATGTTTAATGGATGCTTCCTTCAGCCTGTCTCATCACACTGATGAGATTGTGCCATGTATGTTGAGTGGCCCTACAATGAACAGGGCATTTCATAAAGAGTTGTGTTTATGTTGAAATGTGTTGATGAATGATTAAATTGTTATTGATAATAAAGGGCCATAGGTGTGGCACCTGGGAGGGTGGACCATACCGTCCCACTATGCTTGCACTGGAGGTTTATCTATCCCACAGCTATTACCCATCCCACAGGTATCCCTGCCCATCCCACTGCTATCCTAACCCATCCCACAGCTATTACCCATCCCACAGGTATCCCTGCCCATCCCACTGCTATCCTAACCCATCCTACAGCTATTACCCATCCCACAGGTATCCCTGCCCATCCCACTGCTATCTTAACCCATCCCACAAGCATGCAAAAGCTTAAACCATTTATAAAAGTTTCCACCAAGACTTTATTTACTAAAAGAACTGAACCAAGTGTGTGAAGCAAAGATAAACTTTATTAATAACAAACAGTAAAAGCAAAATGACCCAAGTAAAGTGTCCCAAGCAAAGATAACGTCAACAGGTAGCAACCCAGTCTCTGGCACTCTTCTCAGTCACTCTGAGGCATGCCCATAGTCTTAGGGGTGAAGGGTCCAGGTGCTGTGGAGGTGGCAGTGGCTGGAGTGCTGGTCTGAAGTGCCATTGGGGTGCCTGG
Source organism: Laticauda colubrina (assembly GCA_015471245.1). NCBI lineage: Eukaryota > Metazoa > Chordata > Lepidosauria > Squamata > Elapidae > Laticauda > Laticauda colubrina. The sequence goes on along the minus strand of BLBF01000044.1, from coordinate 15,000,481 downwards.
CCCCGAGAGGACAACAGGGGATGGTGTGTGGAGGAAGCTCTCAGAGAGCTGGCTCAGTCCTGTGATGTTGAGAGCCCCTTCCTCCATGACATGGGGTGTCAGTCCCAAGACCGATGACAGATGTTCTGAGGCCGGGCTTGGCTGTGGGGTGGAGGAAGGAGGAGTGTAGTGGGGCTGTCTGGTCTGCAGGTGAGCGAGGTAAGGCATCAGTGGCAACTGTGGCGTCGGTGGCATCGGTGGCATCGGTGGCATCTGTGGTATGCAATGGACCTGTGCCTGGACTGGGAAGGGCTGCCTGTGGTGCTGGAACTCCTGGTAGCCATAGCCTTGGTAGGTGAGGGCCTGTGGAAAGCCTTGGAAGGGCTGTGACATCACCTGGGGTGGAGGAGCAGACCTGGACTGGGTTGGAGCAGGTTCCTCTTCGATGGAGTACTGTCTCTTCTCCCTATCGCGCAATTGCCTCTTCCTCCCTCTGGCAGGGCCTTCTGGTCCCTCATCAGTAGGGCTTTGAGGTTCTAGGGGCTGGTCCACCACACCACCACCAGCAGCAGCAGCAGCAGCAGCAAAAGCAGCAGCAGCAGGACTAGCAGCACCAGCAGGAGCAGGAGCAGCACCAGCAGAGTAAGCACCAGCAGAAGCACCAGCACCAGGAGCAGCACCAGCAGAGTAAGCACCAGCAGAGTAAGCACCAGCAGAAGCACCAACACCAGGAGCAGCACCAGCAGAGTAAGCACCAACAGAAACACCAGCACCAGGAGCAGCACCAGCAGAGGCACCAGCACCAGCAGAGTCAGCCCCAACAGCAGAAGCCCCAGCAGAAGCCCCAGCAGAAGCAGAGTCAGCGCCAGGGGGTTGGATGGTGGCCTTGTCCTTCTTGCCAGGACTGGCAGGAGTAGGCACAGGCTTCCTCTTCTTCCCCATGGTTGTTGGCTGGAGATGTGTCTGGCAGCAGGTCTTTCCTCTGAATGGTGACCTGCTTGCGAATTGCATCCTTTTATATCCGCGGGGCTGATGCAATGCATCCTCCCTGCATGCGCAGTGAACGCTTTGCATCCGCTAGGCATCCGGTAGGCATCCGCTCTGCATCCGCTCCTTCCGCTGCGCGTCCGCTTCACTGTGCTCCCCCGGAAGCCCTGCGGATGTGTCATCTGCTTCCATCCGCTTCCATCCTCTAGGCTTCTGTGGAGCATCCGCTTAACATCCTCACTACATCCTCTCCCCGTCCGTTCCTTTCCGTTGTTGTTCGTTCTCTTTATGCAAATTTGGGGCACTTTTGAGAGCGGATAACAATGGATGGAACATTTTCTTGTCCGCTGTGTCCTTTTTACATACGTTTTGCATCCGTTGGCCGATGTGACAGGGCCTTTATCAACCAACTCAATGTAACTTTCTGACAGCAAGATGAGAACTTTCTCAAGCTAAATAACAGAGGGTTTTCTTTTTCAACTTCGCATGTTACAAAGTTTCAACTTAGCTAAAATTGTATAATTTCACAATGAACACTATAAAAAGAGATTCATGATCTTTTTTCCCATGCTAATGGTTTGTTTTCCCCCTAATTTCAATACAATGCTCTTCTCAATAATTATGCTTAAATATTATTCAGTGCCTGATTTTACCACTTTTCTCCAAACAGTTTTTTCTCTGAACTTTTCTTTGTTGTGCTAAGTATAAAATGAAAAACAAGGCTTTGTTCCAGGCTCTCTCTACTTTCATAGCACTCATTATCAGAGCACTCTAAATAAATTGCCCTTAAATGGTCTTCTGACTTGGTTGCTTATTGGAGAGAACATGCCGAGGTAGAATCCTAAGACCATATTTGGCTATTGGGTTCCACAAACACCACAAACAAAGGGAGAATAATATGAGGTTGCCATGAGGCCAGCAGCATCGGTAAGAAAGCTGAATCTCACATTGCTTCACATTGGCTGGACTCCTCTGCAAAAACAAAAAGGTATATTGGGTGTTGCTGGATCCTGGAGTTGGCCAAGGAGCAAGTTGAGTCCTGCAAATCCCTTGTAATCCTGAAACTGGCCTTGTGTCCTGGTTGCTTCTACTGACCAATTTTAGGCTTCTTTGCATGGCTAAGTAGCTTCAGAGCAGGCTGAGACCTGTGAGCAACCTGGAGTGGCTGACGGGAAGTAGCCTTGTAAGCAGACTTGTATCTGTGCTCTGTGTACCAGTCACTTCTGCTGACCGGCTTTAGGCTCCCTTGTGTGGCTGAGTGGCCAGCTTGGGAGTAGGCTGAGGTCTGTGGGGAACCAGAAGGATGGGTGGGAGAGATAGGGAGGAGGGACCTGCAGCAGCCATAACTCTGAAATTGGATCTTTAAATACCTTTTGGGGGGAGTATCTGTTGTAACTTTGAATAGTAACCAGCTGTAATGCCTTTTGCACTTCTATATTCTTTCTTTCTAGATTATTATTTTTTATTTTATGCTTATCTTTTTGATTTTCCATTTTTGAAAATGAATAAAGATATTTGAAAAATAGACACATTTCTAGTGGTAGGATATTCCAGAGGGCTAGCCCCATCACCAAAAAACAAGACAGCAACTAATGAATTAATTGAACAAATGAAGTGATTCACTTAACAACTGTGGCAAGAAAAATTGTAAAATGGGCAAAACTTAACAAATATCTCACTTAGCAAGATAAACTTTGGGCTTAGTTATGATTGTTAAGTCGAGGACTACCTGTACAGAACAGTGAATATAGAATAGTCATAGGCAACAATAGGAATGGGGAATAGAGTGGAGTGGAGTGGAGTAAAATAGAATCAGAAGGCTGGAAGGGATCTTTGAGATCTTCTAGCCCAGCCCCTGCTGAAGACAGGACACACTCTACCATCTCAGACAAATCACTGGCAGTCATTTCTTAAAAACCTCCAGTGATGGAGTACTCATAACTTCAGGAGGAAAACTATTCATAAATTAACTGTTCCCACTATCAGGAAATTTACCCTTACTTCTAAGTTGGCTTTCTCTTTAACAAGCTTCCATCCTTGCTGCTTCTTCTTATCCAGATGTTTTGATGAATAAGTTGATCCTCTCTTCTCTGTGACAGCCCTTCAAACACTGGAATAAAGCTATCATGTCACCTCTAATTTTTCTCTTCTTTAGGCTAAACATAATTTCCTTAGACTGTCCTTGTACAATTTGACTCTAGGCTCCTTATCATATTTGTTGGTTTTCTCTGCATTCTTTCTAGAGCAGGGATGTCAAACTCACGTCACGGTGGTGTCACATGATGTATAGAGACTTATTTTATCTTCACTAAACCGGGCGTGGGACATGGCCAGCACGTGACTTATCCAACCCCTGGACCAGACGTTTGACAGCTTTGTTCTAGAGTCTCAACATCTGTATGTATTATGGTGACCAGAATTGGATGCAGTATTCAAAGTGTAGCCTCGCTAGTTCAATATAAAGTGAAACAATCATTTCTCATTATCTTGAGGCTATATTTCTGTTGCTGAACTATATCTTGTTGGAGAGGGTCCAATATTCAAGTCTGTCAAGATCCTTCTGAATTTTGAGTCTATCTTTGAAAGCGTTGGTGATGTCTGCACATTTGATGAACTGTACCTCTATCCTCTCATCTATCCCGCTATGTGTTTCCCTCCATGTAGATTACACACTCAGTGTGGTTGATCAGCCAATTATGCATCCATTTGGTGATAGAACTGTCTATCAAACATTCTTGTATCTTACCAAGAAGGTTATGTTCTACTCTGTCAAAAGCCGTACTGAAAGCCAAGTATACTATATACAGTACACATCATTTCCCTGATCTCTAATTAAGCCACTTTATCAAAGAAGGCAGTAAGGCAATAATTCAGACATTTTTTAGGAGGTGGTATATTCTGTTTCACTGGAAGCGTATAAAAAGAGGTTGGATGGTCATCTATCAGGAATGCTGGTTTGATGAACTTTAAAGTCACTTTCACTCTGATTCTATGAAAATCTGCATCATCTTGCAAATAAAAGTAGAGCTTTACTCTACTTGATTTTAGACACAGCAAGTCAACATGCCTGAATATTTTTAATTTCTATTTTAAAAATACAACTTATACCAATAATTACTAATTCTTCCCTAAATTAGTTACAGTTGGTTGCTGTTCAAAATAGAATTGCAAATTACACTAATTCAAGTGGTTTGCTATGGGAAACAAGCGTAAAATACATTTTTTCTCTTCATTAAACAACCACAATGTGATGACCTGCTCTGTGAAAAATTAGAGGTCAATCATATAATGAGATTTTCTCCATGCCACATGCACTGAGTTGAATCATAGAATTTGCCCAGCTTCCTGTTCTAAATACATTGTCAACAAGATGATGGATTGAACATATCACTATCATTTAACAGTTTTAGCCATAAAAAGACTATAATTGCTGCCATATGTTCATGAGGATTAGCAAGAATTTCAACACCATTTATGAAAAAAAAGGTTTTAAAAATCTAACCTAGTAAAAAGGTTAGAGCTTATATTTTATATCCTCTTCATCACATGTAAAATGTTATAAAGCAACTTCTGTTTTGCATTACTGCTAACACTGATGCATTACTAATATAAATTTTCAATTATTATTGTGTTATGTTTTCAGAGTGAATCTATTGATAAGATTTGACTGGAGCTTTCACTAGCCTTGTAAATCAACTACAACCTATTGTAAGATTATAAATCAATATCAATCAATCAATCAATTGTATGTAAACCAATCTCAGACTATTCCCCACAATCAACACTAAAGGTTGAATTTGAATGAATACCTTGCTTGCTGTTAAAACTTATGAAAACCAGTCTAAGAGGCAATTCATAAGATATTAGTATCCAGTAGCATCATAATTTAGAAGAAATTTAAGCAATTCAGAAAGCATGAACCTGCAATCATCTAATCTATAATTGATCAGATATTGCCATTAATAATGCTTGCTTATTTTTGAGGCACATCTTAGCAACCTTATTAGCTTATACTTTGCCATTCTTCCTGGCAACATGCCTTATTCATTAACTATGATTATTTCAAATCTGGCTAGGAATACCTTAATACACATTAAGTTAGCCATATGGAGAAACAAATTTTAATGCAAGCCAGGAGAAAAATGGCATAATATAATATTTTACTGTTTATACAACAAAAATCAAAGAATATAATGCAAAATGTTAAACATACTTCTTTTAAAAAGCATTGCTGTATAAATACTACTGGTGGGATTCATCTCTGGGGGGAGAAGTCTGACTACCAAGATGAGGTGGACCGGTTGCTTTCGTGGTGTGGAAACAATAATTTGGTTCTCAACACCAATAAGACCAAGGAGCTTATAGTGGAGTACAGAAGGAACAGATCAGATATCCAGCCTTTGCTTGTCAATGGAGACTGAGTGGAGCAAGTGGCCAGTTTTAAGTTTCTGGGTGTTACCATAAAAAAGGACTTGACCTGGGGTGCTCACATTGCAGGACAAGTCAAAAGGGCCCAGCAGAGATTATATTACCTGAAACTTCTCAGAAAATAACAACTGAATGAAAAATTGTTGTGACCTTCTACCAGGGGTGGGATTCAATTTTTTTAACAACCGGTTCTGTGGGCGTGGCTTAGTTTGTAGGTCATGTGACCAGGTGGATGTGGCTTGGTGGTCATGTTATTGGCTGGGTATGGCTAACTCAATATCATTCACATCTGTGCACGCATCTCCTCGCCTGGCCTCTCATGACTGTGGGGATGCTACAACAGTTGTAAGTGTGAAAAATGGTCATAAGTCACTTTTTTCAGTGCCATTGTAACTTTGAATGGTCACTCCACACAAGCAAAGTACCAGCAAAGGAGGAAAAAAATAACTCCAGAGAAGTTCCTGAGACAGGAAGTCTAGTCCTGCCAAGAATGTAATAAGGGTTAACGGAGAGGCAGTTTCCATAAGCAACACCAGAATGCTTCCTTCCTACCTTCCTTACAGGATTAGGCCAGTAATTTCTTCTAACAATTGGTTCTCCAAACTGCTTAGAATGTTAACAACCGGTTCTCACGAATAGGTGCGAACTGGTAGAACCCCACCCCTGCCTTCTACTGCTGCACAATAAAGAGTATTTTTACTTACTGCACCTTTGTATGGTTTGCCAATTGCACAGTGGCAGATAGGAAAGCACTCCAGAGGGTTGACATCATTGCCTAGAAGATCCATTAGTTGTCTCTCCCCTCTTTGGGAGAACTTTACAGTACCCGCTGAAAGTTCAAAACTAAGAAAGTTCAAAACATTCTCAAAGATCCATCTCATCCTGGGAACCCTTTTTTTGAACTATAACCATCTGGCAGACAGTACAGAATAATAAAAACAAGGACAAATAGGTTGAAAAACAGCTTCTATCCCAGGGCAGTAGCTCTTTTGAATTCTGCTGTATAGTGCAGTGTTGGTGCGGTGTTGGAGGGTTTTGGTTCAATGTGTGGAGGGTGTGTGTGTTTGTGTTTATTTTCATGGTCATGATGTGCACTGAAGATGGTGTTTGATTTCATTGTACAAGGTGCAATGAAATTAAATAAGGAAAACTAAACTAAACTTTTTTTAAAAAAAAAATATCCAAAAGGGGTATCATCTACTTTTTTTAAGCAATTGCAAACCACAATTCTTCACATATCCAAAAGAATGCATCTTATGCAAAATGTTGTTTTTAATTGCCATTGCAAAAGCTCTCTGCTCTCTGGGGATATAATATTAACAGAGTAACAAAGAAAAGTAGACATAGGGTATTATTACTGAACCAAATTAAATTCTGTTATTTTGGACAACTGTTCAAAAGAAAATTGTAAAAACCATTCATACAAAATGTAGCGTAATAAAAATATTTTTGAAATTATATTGTCTTTGGATTAGATATTTCAAAGATATCCTCAAGAACACAGATACCTTACTGACTTTTTGGTGTTTATACTCTACATGAAAAAAATAGCCTTGAGTTTCTTCTCAATTAATAGAATTTTTCTGCAAATACATAAACTTTACATAGAAAACCCACAGTTAATGAAGTTAGAGATCACTTTGCTGATAGTAGAAAACATTAATTTACAGAAATCTGAAACTCTGTGTCCATACATTTGTATTTTTATATCATAATGCAATAAATGTCTTTAAATTTGCATTGATGTCTACATGTCTACCCCATCAATTAAGACAGGAATATTTTTTTTAATTATGAATTATAAAACAATTCAGGCCAGTTTTGTAGATATATGTACATTGGCTACCTCATGGGTGTCAAACTCAGGACAACACATCGTCACGTGATGTATCCCAATTTTTCCTCTTCACTAAACTAGGAGTGGGTGTGGCCAGTGTATGACGCATCTGGTCTACATCGTTACTTTTGTATTATGGTGTCTGAATTTTTAAAATGCCTCCAATCAAAAACAGGGAATGATGGAAGTTCTTTATGGATTTAGGACAATATTGGCCACTATAAATCCTTTATAGCCATATAAGAAAGGGAGCAAAACTGAGCAAAAAAAAGAAAGGGAGAAAGCACAATTCTGCTTCATTCATTCAAATTAATCACTTATTATTTCACAAATTTTTATTCCTTCTCACAGATACACTTTAATTCAGAAGGGATATGACAAGTTTAAATCTAGAATATTATGTTGGTCCATCCTTCCCATATGCAGTTTAATAAGCTAAGTTGCAGAGAACAGCTTTATAAACTGCATAAGCATGGCTGAGTGAGAAATACCCCAGCTGCTAGAAGTAGCAGTTAATGCTTTATCTATGGTACTGTGAGAACACATATTTATGTGACAAAATGCCATAAAGGCTGCCATCCTTTATTATATTCTCATTCTGTATGTATGTTTGTGTGTACAGACACACACACACACACACACACACACACATTAATATTTATCTTCCAAACAGATCAATAAAACCATTTCTGGCATAAAATCCTTACCCTGGCAGGTGCTGTTCTTCTCTTCATATCCTGCCTTACATATGCATTTTCCAATAGGAACCAGCCATTCCCCTTCAGCACTGCAATGCATTCTTGGGGGTTCATCAGTCATTGAATTGTTCACGCATGATCCTAAGACTTCTAGTAGCTGTGAAGAATCAGCTCCAGTGATGGTGTCAGGAAAGATGGCAAGGTTTCGTATCACCAGAGGACACTTTTTATAATAGACCCGGACAGATACTAGTGCAATGCAGGCACCCACATCTTGGAAAGCAAGGTAAAATCCCTTTTTGGTTAGAGGTCCAACGTCTCTCACCTCCGTATTTAGCTTCATGACTCTATCTCCAAGATCTAATTCTGTAAAACTCTCATCTGCTGCAATGGTATCAATCTTGATGTATTGGTTTTCTTTCACATTCCTCCCATCTTCATAATCAGATTCAAAGTAATACATATTAAAAGTCTCTTTGCAAGTTCCAAGACCTCCAGGAAGGCTGTTACAGTCTCTAAGGGTAAATTTTAATTCAATGAAGATCCGAGAGGCTCCTTTGTTAGAGATCCAGCTTGTCAAAAGCCAATTATTCTGACTCTGTTCCATCACTCTACACACTTGATATGTGTGGATTGGTGCATAATTTTCATCCACCTCACCAATTTCTTCCCACTAGACCAAGAGGGGGAAGGGAGAAAGAAACAGAAAACAGAAAGCAATTTTAAAAATCAGATTGCAAATGCCCACAATTCTACATTTGATCGTATTTGGAGGCAAGTATAATGAAAAAAATAAAAGTACCAAATCTTATATATACCTTTAAATACTGAAGTATTTTTTTTCTCCATAAGTTGTCCATAGCAGCTAAAAAAAAATCAGATTTTGCACTGTTCTCCCTAACCTTTGTTTTCTAATTATTGATATGTTAGATTTTTGTGACAAGTGACAAGATTGTAAAATAGGGCAAAACTCACTTAACAACTAGTTTGCTTAGCAACAGTAATGTTAAACTCAATTGTGTTGTAATTGTGAGAACTACAATACTGTATATATAGACTCTTTTCAAAGCAGAACACCTAGAAACAATTTTGAAAACAGAAAATGTGTTTGCTTTGAAAATAAGGCACTCCTAAATGGAAAAAATTGCCACAGCTAAAGTACTTGGTTAGAAGACAAATATATAAACTGATCCTTATGTTTCCCATTTAATGGTAAGCATTTTAAATGAATTACTGTACTATATAAACTTCAAAGAAAAAGGTAAAATATTTTTAAAATATTTTTAAAATCAATCTTTTCTTGGGCCTGCTGGCTTAAAGATAAATGTTCCTCTCGCACATATGTGCTAGTTGTTTCTGGCTCTAGGGAGCGGTGGTCATCTCTGTTACAAAGCCGAAGTGTAAGCGCTGTCCAAAGACGTCTCTATAGTCATGTGGCTGGCATGACTAAATGTTGAAGGCACACAGAACACTATTACCTTCCCATCAAAGTGATACCTATTTTTCTACTTGCATATTTTCATGCTTTCGAACTGCTAGATTGGCAGAAGCTGTGACAAGTAATGTAACTTATGCAGCACTAGGGATTCAAACCACCAAACTACCGACCTTTCTGATCGACAAGCCATTGAGCCACCCCTGGCTAGTTCATTCAATTTATGATTGATTGGATAGTTTTGTCTTCTATCTACATTTTCAAATAATGACATCAGCTCTTTTATCCTGTTTTTAGTGCATCTGATGCAAGTCTGGATTTTCTTGAAGTATGAATATTAAGACATCCACAAAATAAATATCCATTGTGAATATGAATTCATGTTATCACAGGACTAGAGGATTAATCAATTTTACATCACTACATAGTTATGCTTTGGTCATAAATATGAAAAAGGCCATATCCAATAAATTACTTAACTGTGTATCTTGGCTGAAGAGAATCCCATTGTCTAAGTTCAGATCTGGACTTGCCTACCTGATTTTCTCTGGAATAGGTAAGCAGTGTTATTTAGAACAATATTCAAATATATTACAATTTGAAGGTTACATAGTGTCCTACAATGCCATTCAAACTGAAGAAACCACCTCTGGAAAGCATCACTAAAAATTTTTCTGATACCAAAAATGCTAAGAAAAAATACAATAATACTAAGGAAAGTATTTCATCTACAGTACTAAGGGAACTATTGTAGATAAAATATATGGCTAAAATGTCAAGAAATTGCAGAAGCTCAGACCTATACTTATTTGACAAAACAACTTTTTCAATCAAAAATATCTGGTCCTACCGCTTAAAAGAATATAGCCTTTTCCAACACGACACATTGAACATTCGAGCCAACTCTTATCTTTGAAATTGGAATACATTCTCATTTATATTCACTATCATACAATCATTCTGCTATTTAAAAAGTGACATTTTATAATTATTAAAAATGTCTTTCTTATATTTACCAATCACACCAGCATCACTCTGTTCTTTCAATCTCTCATTATAACCAGATCAATAGCAGCCACCTTTTTTGCATTCTGCTAGTTTCTTCTATATCAACCCCTTTCAAGCAGGGATCATGGCTAGCACAATCAAAATTTATCTCTTTCATGTACATCAAAGGAAAAGACAGTCATTTCAAAGCTGGCCATGTAAGTCTGAACACAATCATAAGAGAAAATTATAGTTACAAAGAAAGGAGCTACAGATGTTTTACTTGTGATTTCAGCTTTCCTTCAGACTTTGTCTTTATTTGAACAAATATCAATACAAAAGTGGCAAATATTCTGTCTTTCTGTCACCAACATTTTGGTAAAGTCTTTTTTTTTTTTTTTGGTCTCCTTTCTTAAAGAGAAACTTAATAAACATTGGGGAGAAAATCTTCACAGGTCCAAGAAAACAATCTTATAAAGATGGCAGAAACAGTTGACAGTGTACTAAATATATTTTTGGAAGGATATTCTGATTTTCTTCCATAGATCAAGCTACATGATAATGCTGCAAAATTCATAATCTAATTAATTAATTATTCAAGATGTCCAGAAGGAAATGATTTTCCAGATATAGACTACAGATCGTCTCAATTTAAAACAGTTCATTCAGTGACTTTTCAAAGTTACAATGGCAGTGAAAAACAAAACTTATGACCATTTTTCACACTTACAACTAATGCAGCATCCCCATGATGACCTGATCAAAATTCAGATGCTTAGCAAATTAGTCACATTCATGAAGGTTAAAAATAAGGCAGTTCTACAGCCTTCAATAAAAAACATTTTGTATTCTACATTTAAATTAAATATGTGTTTAAGAAGAAAGCATAGAGATGTCAATTCATTTTCATGTTTAAGAAAACATTCTTCATTTTAAGAAAAACATTATTTTGAATACACCGCTTCTTACTTTAACCATACCTACTTTCTCTCCCATACTCACATGCAGCCTTAAACATATTCAACAAGATATAGATGAAGCTCATGACTATACACCCATAAGTAATGTAGTTCATCTGTATATGATTCTTGTTAGAGCTACAGCACATCAAAAATAAATCTTAAATCAAAGTGTGCAATCACCAAATCACCTTTTATCCTGGTGGAATCCCTCCCGTTTACAACCACAATGTTTATTGACACTTCAAGTTGAATCAGTAGCATTTTCAGTTTTGGAAACACGTAATTTCTTAAAAGTGATTACTAAATCTTATACACTTGAAAGGGGATGTAACAAGCAACTGAAGAAAGACTATTAATTTAAAATAGTTTATAGCCATGTATTATTTTAAGATATTTAAGATATATATTTATTATAAAAGGCTTACATTATATATTCATTTTTAGCAAGCAATACATCAACTCTACTGAGCATATAAATATTCTTGCTATACTGTGAATACATGACTAAACCTTCCAATATTGATATAAAAACTTTATGTCTCTCATCATGCATGACTATGCTGGTTGGATTGATGGGAGTACAGAGCCAGATGTCTGCTATACAAGGTGGACCAGACTAAGATAAAATGACACCTAATAGAATTAGAACATTTATTAAAAGAATAACAGAATCCTGCTTGTCTGATAGTGCTTCTCCAGTGTTATATAAATCATCATTCCAAGACCTACAGAATTCCTACACTGGCTTCATTTTCCCAATTAGAAATTTTAAAAGGTTGTATCATAGATATGGAAAAGTTTGGACAGCTACCCCAAATCCTAGATGAAGAATATGGCTATATTACAAAGCTTTTAAACATATACTGTACTACTCAATTTAACTGTGTGATAGCCAAACTGATTTTTTTAAAAAACAACAAACAAACTGCAATACAAACAACCCATAGCTGGATAGTTGATCTTTCAACAGATATAAACAATAATAAATACTGTTAGTAAAGCAGTCTAGCCTGCCCTGCTACAAAATCTCAAAGACATAGTCATAGAAAGTTTAATATTTAATTGATGGGACTCAGCCATTCTGTCTTTAACTAATTACCATCTACTTTTTTGCACCATATACAGGCAATCTAGATTCTTTGTCCATCTGAAATACTGCTACAAATCTGCTTTCCACTATAACATGAGGAATGCAATAGCACAAAATAACTACTTTGAAGATTTCCCCATTTCTCAGTATATGATGGTACAGTAGTTAGAGTGCAGTACTGCAAACTACGTCTGGTGACAGACAGCTGCCTGCAATTTGGCAGATTGAATCCCACCAGGCTCAAGGTTGACTCAGCCTTCTATCCTTCTGAGATGGGTAAAATGAGGAGCCAAATTGTCGGTGGCAATATGCTGACTCTGTAAACTGCTTAGAGAGGGCTGTAAAGCATTATAAAGTAGTATACAAGTCTAAGTGCTACTGCTATTGCTATCTTTCTATTTATTCAACAACCAACTTTTTTTTTTACTTTTAAAGCAAGACATAAGTATGGGCTGCTTCTTTCACTTTACAGTATATGCCTGCTGTTGTACTTTTGTCCTTTGGTTCAATGGTTCTGAGATCAGGTGTGTCAGTTCTTTCAGATCTCTGGATTGTAATCCATCAGATCCCAGTGACCTGAACTCATCTAGAGAGGACAGGTATTCTACAATTTTCTTGCTTGTTTTAATTTGAATTTCTAGTTTCTCTTTTACCATTATATTTTTGGTAAGTTGACTTATATTTTCTTTTTGTGTGAAGACAGATGCAAAAAATAAATTAAGCAGCTTTGCTTTCTCTCTGCTCCCATTACTCCCTTGCTATGTTTTTCAGTTAGTGGATTGGTTGTATCCTTGACTTTTTCTTGTTTTTTTTTATGTTGAAAGAAACTTTTTATTATTTTTGACATTCGTTGCATATTAAACAAATGTTCAAGCAATAGTTTTCCTGACTTCATCTTTGCAAGTTCAGGCAATTTATTGGTGTTCTGCCTTAGTTATGTGTCCCTCTTTCCATTTTTGTACTTATCTTTTTTGTCATTTACTTTATCAGAGAAATCTTTGTGCAACCATGCTAGTTTCTTCTTGGATTTCTTGTTTTACTTTTTTTTCAGTGTTATTGTACCGGACTGGTGTTTTATAATAATATTTTTCAGAGTTTCCCCTAGTTCCCCCTTCTGACTTTTGGATGACAAAGTTGTCAGCTAGGTTGGTTAGGATCCTATACAATAACCCACTTGATGTATAGTTGGATTCCCAGTAGTTAAAGTCTCCCCTCAAGAGTCTTCTCCAACACATCAATTTGAAAACATAAATTCTTTGGCATTTGGCCTTTCTTATGGTCCAATTTTCACAGCCATATATTACTAATGGGAAAGTCATAGCTGTGACTATATGGATCTTTGTCAGTAAGGTGGGAGAGGTATTAATTAATTTATTTTTTTAATTTACATTATATATATGAATTACGGGAAGGTTATAAAGATCTATAATGGCAATGTAATCAATCAAGTAAAAAAACATGATTTGCATAAATCTATAAAGGGTTTGTCATCTTCTCCTCCTTAGACTTCTTCTCTTCAGCCTCCAGTTCCAGATCTGTCAATGAAGCAATTTACACTTCAATGTAATTGTGTCCTGATCTCTGGTTCAATGTATCCTTTGTAAAAAAAAATCACCCTCAAGGAATGGAAAGGGGAAAATGCAAGATGAGCCTTAATTCTTAGTTATTAAGCCAGTTAAATATAAGCTTGTGTCTCCAGTGCACAAAACAGAGTTAAAACCAAATCAGACAACAGATGAAATAGTCCAATCAACTGTCACAGCAGAAGTGATGTTTTCTTCTGTGTTCCCACTTGAAATGGATGATGCTAGGAGAACTGAAATTAATTCCTGGAAGTTAATCCGTTTACATCCCAGTAAATCCAATGAATACAATTGAATTTAATCCTGAGCCTATTTCCTGCCCTAGTCTTTACTAAAAGATAGGGAATGCATGACTGTAGTCTACAGTTAGGAATACTGAGCTGTTTTGGGTTTTTGTATTTATTACATTAATTGTATCATAACAAACTAATAAAAATTGCTTTCATTACTAAATTGTAATATTAATACCACTAATAAAATAATGTGATATATATATTTTCATTTTGGGAAAAATATTTTTTTAATTTTTTTTAGAAAACTTATCTCATAAACAATACATTTCTAAGTAATTTGATCAAGCTGCTCAAGTTGTCTTCCTTGCAGACATATATAAAAAAACTGAAGTGCCAATAAAATCCACTTATCAGCAATTTTTTGCTGCAAATTAGTTGAATATTGATCCTTCCAATTTTACATAATAATTATTTTGGCTAATCTATAGATCTTGATTGTTGTTAATTTCCAAATGCACAAATAGCCACAAAGAAAGAGAATATATACATAATTCTGCTGCACATAATCGTTCTGTATTACTAAGTATTTGGATTTCAGTCTAAAGCAACCAAACTATAAGAAATAAAAAGCATATCCAGACGTAAGGTGATTGCAACCAGTACTTATTAAAAATTATTTTTTGCCTTAACTTCACAAAGAAAAATATTTTGACATTAGTTGAGGAGATTTCCACCAATTTACACCAATTTACACCAATTTAAACATTGGAGCTTATCAAGTGATCATGCAAATAGTTGAAAACAGTTACCTTCATTTTTGAAAGTAAAAATGGCTTAGAAAATTCAGTATCTTCCCAATAGATACTATAATTTACATAATGAAAATGTTGAGAAATATCTTTGCTAGAAAAAGTGATTTAACACTAGACATTTTTAAACAATAAAAACAGTTGAACTTATTCAGCTCTACTTCATTTCCACTAAAAACAACTTGATATTATTCCAATGCACAGAGATCAAACTTGTTTAACTGTTTAAACTGTAATAGGAAACAATACTCAGAACAAAAGGACACAGAGTTTAACCAAAGATGCAAACCTATAATGGCTGAATACTTCTGTAGTGGTTGCAATACAAAACACATTCCAATATGTATTCCAACACCTCACCCAGGTTCCCCAGCCTAGCTAATCCTTATATTAGTCCCATTTCAGACCACAGTTCTATAAATCTGTTTCTTATGCTTTTATTTCCTCTTCCTCTTGCTGTCCTGGCTGTCCACAGAGCTGGAACTGCTGCCGCAGTACCAGCCTTGGATCTTTGAGGGGCTGCCAGAGGCTGTGGCTGGGCTGCGGAACCAGGGCAGTGGCTGCGGGCTGTTGAGGTAATTCCCCTTTAGGAGAATGAGCGCATACAGGGAGACATATAGAGAGTAGTGTTTGAATAATACACACACAGTACACAGATACACTCTACAGTAAATGTAGGTTTTTACTTCCAGAAAATTTGAGCAAAGTTCAAAATAGGCAGTCCAAAGTCATTCACAAATTAAATCAGTCAGTTTTCAATCCAGGGAGAATCCAAATATCAAAGTCCAGTGTCAAAAACAGTTCAGTATTAGACTTACATTAAATCCAGTAATATCAGTCAATTAGGAAAAATGGAGCAACGGCAATACTTTCCAACAGAAGGAAACAAAGATACACTCACACTTTCTTCTGAGAGTCAGACTTAAGCCCCTGTCACAGAGCACCAACGGATGGAAAGAGGATGTAAAACGGAGAGACACACATGCCATCCATTGGTTAAGTGCGATGCATCCATTCTGTACTCACTGCGTCCGTTTTTCATCCTCTCTATCCGTCCAGCATCCATCTACACACATTTCATCTGCTCAAAAAGTTTTGAGCTGCACAAAACTTTTTGAGCAGAAAATGTATTCAACGCATCCGTTAGACATCTGCTACGCATACGGGGAACATCCATTAGATGTCTGTAGTCATCTGTTACGCGTCCACTATATCCGCTAGGCATCCGCTGAGCATTCGCGCAACTCGCATCCACTCCAGCGGAAAACGGACACAGGGAGGAAGCGAAACGGACGCGGAACGGACATGCAGCATTAGTAGCACAGACATAGACAGGATGAAAGCGGATGCAGCTCGCATACAAAGCATTAAAATGGAAAAAACGTTCGTATAGGGGATGTATCTCGGATATTTAGGATGTCTGCAGGATGCCTAGATGATGCAAAAGGACACCTAGCGGAAAACCTATATTTCCAATAAATAGGGGGAGAAATCACCTGGATCTCACTTTCAGTCCAGCAGCCCTGCTGTGCAGACCTCTCCAGCCTTCATCTGGCTCTTCCACAGCATCCAGTCATCTCCACCATTGATCGCCACACACTCCTTTTGGTAGCGACCATCATTCTACAACAGTGCGAAGCCATCTGCAGGCTCTTTCACCTGTTCTACGTGAAGAAAAGGAGGCATCCAAGAAGTGTCTGGGTCCGAAGATGGATCGACAGAAGAGCCGAGTACGGACTGTATAACAAGCTGATGATGGAGCTGAGGAACGAAGACCCTCGTGCATTCCAGAACTTCATGAGGATGCTGCCAGCCATGTTTGACGAAGTTCTGGAGCGGCTGAGACCCAGGTTGACCAAGCAGAGCACCAACTTCGGGCCCAGCCTGGACCCTGGACTCAAGGTGGCACTAACTCTGTGCCACCGAGCCTCAGGGACCATGTACAAGAGCACGCAGTATGGCTGGAGGGTGCCACACAACTCCATCAGCATTGTGGTCAGAGAAGTGGTGCAGGCCATCATCAAAGAATACCTAGAGGAGCTCCTCCAGTGCCCCTCCACTGAAGAAGGCTGGAAGAAAGTTGCAGAGCAGTGGTATCAGAAGTGGAACTTCCCCCATACCATTAAAGCCATAGATTGCAAGCACGTGGCCTGCAAAGCTCCAGCCAAGTCAGGGTTCACTTATCACAACTACAAGGGCTTCTTCAGCATCATCCTCTTTACCATGGTCGATGCTGAATACAGGTACATGTACATCGATGCTTCAGGCAACGGCTCATCTTCACATGCCCAGGTATACAACGCCAGTCACCTCAAGGAGGGGCTGGAATGCAACCTCATCATGGGCTTCCCAGATCCAGACCCCCTGCTCAACGACACACAAAATGTACCCTACTTCATCATGGGGGATGACGCCTTCCCCCTCACAATCTACCTCATGAAGCCCTACACTTCCAGATACCTCACCCGTGAAGAGAGGATCTTCAATTACAGGCTGTCCAGGGCAAGGCGGGTGGTGGAGAATGCCTTTGGCATCCTGGCCAACAGGTACCAGGTACTTCTCACCACCATGCAGCATCGCCCACAGACTGTGAGGAACATCGTGGAAGCTTGCTGCATCCTGCACAATCTCATGTGCACCCACCACCCAGTGTTACAGAACAGGCTCGTGGACCTCCAACAAGGCAATGGGGACATGGAGCCTGGTGAATGGAGGCAAGGGCGAAACCTGATAGTTTGTGCAAGGCCCCAACAGAGCTTCACGTGAAGGGAAGAAGCAACGCAACCTCCTGAAACACTGGTGCAACTCGCCAGCTGGATCAGTGGAGTGGCAAGACAGGATGGTAGATGCTTAATGGATCTTCCTTCAGCCTGTCTCATCACACTGATGAGATTGTGCCATGTATGTTGAGTGGCCCTACAATGAACAGGGCATTTCATAAAGAGTTGTGTTTATGTTGAAATGTGTGGATCAATGATTACATTATTAATGACAATAAAGGGCCATAGGTGTGGCACCTGGGAGGGTGGACCATAGAGTCCCACTATGCTTGCACTGGAGGTTTATCTATCCTACAGCTATTACCCATCCCACAGGTATCCCTGCCCATCTCACTATTACCCATCCCACAGGTATCCCTGCCCATCCCACAGCTATTACCTATCCCACTGGTATCCCTGCCCATCCCACAGCTATTACCCATCCCACAGGTATCCCTGCCCATCCCACAGCTATTACCCATCCCACAGGTATCCCTGCCCATCCCACAGCTATCACCCATCCCACAGGTATCCCTGCCCATCCCACTGCTATCCTTACCCATCCCACAAGCATGCAAAGGCTTAAACCATTTCTAAAAGTTTCCACCAAGACTTTTTTGACTAAAAGAACTGAAGCAAGTGTGTGAAGCAAAGATAATCTTTATTAATAACAAACTGTAAAAGAAAATGAACCAAGTGTCCCAAGCAAAGATAAAGTCAACAGGTAACAACCCAGTCTCTGGCACTCTTCTCAGTCACTCTGAGGCATGCCCATAGTCTCAGGGGTGAAGTGTCCAGGTGCTGTGGAGGTGGCTGTTGCTGGAGTGCTGGTCTGAGGTGCCATTGGGGTGCCTGGCCCCGAGAGGACAAAAGGGAATGGTTTGTGGAGGAAGCTCTCATAGAGCTGGCTCAGTCCCGTGATGTTGAGAGCCCCTTCCTCCAGGACATGGGGTGTCAGTCCCAAGACCGATGACAGATGTTCTGAGGCCGGGCTTGGCTGTGGGGTGGAGGAAGGAGGAGTGTAGTGGGGCTGTCTGGTCTGCAGGTAAGCGAGGTGAGGCATCAGTGGCAACTGTGGCGTCGGTGGCATCTGTGTCGTCGGTGGCATCTGTGGCATGCAATGGACCTGTGCCTGGACTGGGAAGGGCTGCCTGTGGTGCTTGAACTCCTGGTAGCCGTAGCCTTGGTAGGTGAAGGCTTGTGGAAAGCCTTGGAAGGGCTGTGACATCACCTGGGGTGGAGGAGCAGACCTGGACTGGATCAGAGCAGGTTCATCTGGGCCTAGAGGGTTGTGAAGAAGACCGGTGATCCTGTCCTTGATCACCTTGTACTGCGATTCGGACATGTCCAGGAGGGTCTGTTTGACGTAAGTGAGGAAGGGCTTGCAATTTGAGGATGGTATGTCAGTGTTTACCAGCTGAGAGAGGAGATCTATGCTGCTTTTGATGGTGTCCCTGATCTCCAGCAGGACAGTGTGGCTCTGCCCCTCCAGTCTGGCTCTCTGCCTGCTTTCTGTGGAGGTGGAACTGGGGGTGGATGTAGGTTGGTCTCTGGTGGAAGTTCCCTATCCTTGCTCCCACTGTGTCTCCGTGCTCCGCCACGGGGAGTGCAGCTGTTGGGGGGGATCTCCATCATGGGACGCTCCACAGATACCTACCTGGACACAGGAGCTGACTCTTGGCCAGAAGAGGACTGGCTCTCTGTGGGCTGCCTGAGAGAGAGGGTTGTCACAGGGGCTGCTCCTTGGTGACGGATCTCACTCTCCAAGAAGCTGCACTTGGCCATCACGTAGGTCTCCCGGTCCATCAGCTTGACCGTGGCCTGGCCAGATATCTTGAGGTGCAGCTACCCGTACCAGGTGTGCATCCTTCCACCAGCCGAGGAGGACCTCCGAAGTGTAGCCCAGGCTCTCCGCCTTCTCTCTCCAAGCAGCCTGCTTCCTTTTGGTGTCTCGATAGAGCCTGTGTCACCAGCAGCACCAGCAGGACCAGGAGCACCAGGAGCACCAGCAGGACCAGGAGCAGCGCCAGCAGAGTAAGCACCAGCAGCACCAGCAGGACCAGGAGCAGCACCAGCAGAGTAAGCACCAGTAGAAGCACCAGCACCAGGAGCAGTGCCAGCAGAAGCCCCAGCACCAGAAGAGTCAGCCCAAGCAGCAGAAGCCCCAGCAGAAGCAGAGTCAGGGCCAGGGGGTGGGATGGTGGCCCTGTCCTTCTTGCCAGGCTGGCAGCAAATGGCACAGGCTCCCTCTTCTTCCCCATGGTTGTTGGCTGGCTAGAGCTGTGTCTGGCAGCAGGTTTTTCCTCTGAATGGTGACCTGCTTGTGAGATGCTTCCCTTTATATCCGCGGGGCTGACGCAATGCGTCCTCCCCAAATGCGCAGTGAACGCTTTGCATCCACTAGGCATCCGCTAGGCTTCCGTGATGCATCCGCTTCATCCGCTAGGCATCCGCTCTGCATCTGCTCCTTCCGCTGTGCATCCGCTTCGCTGTGCTCCCCTGGAAGCCCCACGGATTTGCCATCCGCTTCCATCCACTTCTATCTGCTAGGCTTCCATGGAGCATCTGCTTAACATCCTCGCTACGTCCTCCCCCCTTCCATTCCTTTCCGTTGTTGTCCGCTCTGCTTATGCAAATTCAGGGCACTTTTGAGAGCGGATAACAACGGATGGAAAATTTTCTCGTCCGCTGTGTCCTTTTTACATACGTTTTGCATCCATCGGCCTATGTGACAGGCCCTTAAGACTAAACAATCCAGGTTTCTGGCTCCATCTTGTGGCCCTTTGAGAAACCACACCCAATTGAATGCTCTTGCATTTCCTTAAAGAGACAGTATTAAATGTCTTTCCTGGTTTATATATTTCAAACCCAAATACCTGTTCGGAGACTTATATTCCTAACATTCTCCCCTTTTGGGTAAGATAACATTCTTACATTCTAAGTCCATAATGTTCAAAGCACACCTTATGCTTTATAGAACCTTGGGCCTTTGTAAAATGATCTTCTATATTGTTTTCTGATATACAGTATTCCAGCTTAATCATTTTACTTTGCACACATTGTCTCACATTTGAATATCTTAAATCTGTGTGTTTCGTTCTTGTTTTAACAGCAATATTTGAAGCCATCTGTATTGCTAATTGGTTATCTTCGTAAACAACAATAGGATCTGTTACATCAATTCCCATATCAATCAATAATTGCTTATACAAAACTAAATCTAAATAATAAAGGCAAACATGAGAATTCAGCCTCCATTGTTGACAAACTTAGATGTTTCTGTCTAATAGATCTCCATCCAATCAATGCTTTTCCCAATAATACAGCAGTATCCGATGTAGATTTTCGTGTATTTATGTCTGTAGAAAAACTTGCATCAGCATATGCAGTCAAATTCAGCTCATCTTTTGGCTCCAAATACAATGCATAATGCATTGTTTGTTTCAGATATCTTAACACACGTTTAGCAGCTTGCCAGTGCCTTTCCAGCCACCCTGAGTTGGCTCAGCGTTAAATCTCACAAACTGATTGATACAGTATGCAATGTGTGGCCTTGACCAATTACTGAGATAAAATAAACTACCAATCAAGGATTGATAAATGTTCTTATCAAAAACAGGACTTTGAATATCACTATGGCTAAACTCCTGGCTCATTGGTGTCTTAGCTGGCTTACAAAGTTCCATTTAATAACTTTTTAGTAATTGATTAATTTTATCTGCCTGTGAGATCTTGTATCTTCCCCTAGTTCTATCTATCTTTAAACCAAGATATTGTTTGATTTCTCCTAATTGTTTTATTTTAAATTTCTTTTCCAAAAATGCAATTATCTCAATAGCTTCTTTTTTAGTTTTGGTGATTAATGCTATGTCATCAGTAAACAATAGCAATAATGACATTATACCATCACTTTCTCTTTTAAACAAACATGGATCAGCCATGCCAGCTACAAACCCTATTTTAATTAATTCTTTAATGATACATTGGTTCCACTCATATCCTGATTGCTTCAAACCATAAAGACTCTGTTTCAATTTTCAGCAATTATTATTATCAGTATTATCATTTTTGAGACCTAAAGGCTTCTTTAAATATATAGTGTGTTGCAACAGTGCATGCAGATAAGCTGTCTCTACATCCAAATGATTTATAATATATTTCTCCTTAGCTGCCCAAACTAATTCTGCTCTTAATGTAGTAGCCTTTAGATTATGTGAAAACACCTCATCATAGTCATTTGCTGTCTGATTAAATCCTTGTGCTAACCTGGCTTTATAGGTAACAGTCCCATCTACACCTGTCTTCAGTTTATATATCCATTTGCATCCTATGGCATGTTTACCTGGTGGTAATTTAACATTTTCGTATACCTCCAGTCTTTTTAATGATTCCAGTTCCTTATCCATTGCTTCCTACCAAGCAGCCTGATCCTCAACAGGATACATTTTCAGTTCACTATAGTTACTTGGAACTGTATTCACTTGGCATACAATACTAGCCTGATATCTATCAGGTGGTCGTGTTACTCGGGTTGAACATCTTGGTTATACAGGGCTTACTGGTGGACTTTCCTGTGCCACCTGCTCCTGTTCTTCTATTTCTTCCTGCGCTTGTTCTACTACTTCCTCCTGTTCTTCCTCTTTAATGGCTATTTGGGGTTTACTGATTTTACCTTTAGGAACTATTTGGGTGTCAATAATAATATCATTGCTGGATTCCTGTTCCAGTTTATCCCACCCAACGTGCTCAAGAAATTTTGCACTAGCACTACAATAAACATGAGTTGTACCTTGATCCCAGAATCTAAATGCTCTATGGTTGGTCTCATAACCCACAAAAAATAACTTCTAAGCTCTATGTTGCCCTTTCAGTCTTACTTGTGAGGGAATATGCATCCATGGAGCTCCAAATGTGTGTAGGTAACTTAAATTTGGCTTTCTGCCATGCCAACAAGTGAATGGCAATCCTCCAGTTGTATTTACTACATTGTTCAAAGCATGGTTACTACACATAATGGCTTCACCCCACAGTGTTTCAGGTAAACCTGAATCAGATAACATAGTGCGAGCCATGGCTTGTCATGTTTGCCCTCTTCATTTTATAAATGAGTTATGTTGTGGTCTTAAGGTGCAGAACATTTATGCTCAACACCAGCCAATCTTAACATATTTTGGAATCTTTTGTGAACAAATTCAGTCCCATTATCAGTCACTAAAGTAATTACTTTACTTTTCATTTTTTTCTCAGCAAACCTTAGCCGGTTAAAGAAATGTAGGAATGTTTCTGTTTTGTTTTTCATAAGATAGCAGAAACCATATCTTGAGTAATGGTCCATATTACTCAAAATATAACAGGCATCTCCTGAACTTGGTTTCTTAGGACCAATTATGTCAGCAAACACAACCTCTAAAAGTTCTTTGGTCTTAAACCCATTTAGTCTGTTTGCTGGAGTAACCTTACTCTTTTCTTGACTACAAGCATTACAGTGTAAATACTTGCTACAGGGTTTTAATTTTACTCCCTCTGACAATTCAACAGTTTGTTTGAGCATTTTGAAATTAATGTGCTCTAGACGTCTATGTAATAAATGTATACATTCATCATGTGGCTTAACATTGTTATAAACTGAATTAGCCATCTTCAACTGATCATCATGTATTACGTATAAATCATTCTTTAAAGTAGCAGTAACGCTTTTACCCTCTTTCTCTATTATACAGTTATCTCCCCTAAAGGTTACTACATAACCGAGATTAACTGAAGCCTTTACTGATAGCAAATTAAATTTCAGTTTAGGTACATATAACATGGTTAAATGTTCATTTATACAAGAACAATATGCAGTACCTTCACCTGATGCTTTAATCTTCCATCCATTTGCCAATGATACATGTTGTTTACTTGTGGACATCTTTACAAACCTTTTTCTATCTTTAGTAATGCATTGTGATGCTCCACTATCAACAACCCACAAATCATTGTTTACAGTTGAATTGCTAGACAGAGCTAAACTAACATTCTTCTTGGCCTTCTGGTATTTACTAGTATTCTGTTGTTTTCCTTTTTTTACAGAATTTAACTATATGTCCCCTAGCCCCAGAAGAAAAACATTTCCTAACAGTATAGGCAGTTGAAGATAAATCCTCTTCTTGTGGTTGTTCCTTCCTCAGTTGTTCTATATCTTGCTGTCTTCTTGCTTCTTCTCGCAACCTTCCAGTTCTGTCAGTTAATGTCAGTTTATCTCTGGGCAGGACTTCCAGTGAAGATACATAGTAATCATAACTTTCATCCAATGAGGACAGAATGATGTAAACTTGATGCAGTTCTGAAAATATTAGTTCTTTTTCATGTAGCTCCTGAAAAGTTCTTTTCATGAAGTTTAAATGAGCTAACATATCTCCACCTTTCAGAAGACGTGCTCTAAACAGTTTATGTGTAAGATGTATGTGTGCACCTATACTGTCACAAACATAAATCCTATTCAAATTCTCACAACACTTAGCAGCAGACTCTTCTCCATGAATATGGACTAGCTGCTGGTCACTCAGTGTTAGTCCAATTATACAAAGAACTCGTTCGTTGTTCTTTTTAAAGTCAGCAAGCTTCTTGGCATCATCCTCATTTTCTGGATCCAAAGCATTTACATCTGGTGGATTTTGAACTACATTCCATAAACCTTCTTTATGTAGAAGTAGACTGCACTTCAGAGACCAGGAAACATAGTTTGTTCCATCCAACCGGGTTATCAGTGATAGACTTGTTGAAGAGACTTGTGCCATCTTTATCAGGATAGTAAACCACAATTAAACAGTAAACTGCTGTCTGTATACAGTACTGTGCATTCACACTAACTCTCAGTTATCTGAGCCTGGTATGATCTGGGCCCTAACCAGTGTTGAGGTAATTCCCCGTTCGGAGAATGAGCACATACAGGGAGATGTATAGAGAGTAGTGTTTGAATAATACACACACAGTACACAGATACACTCTACAGTAAATGTAGGTTTTTACTTCCAGAAAGTTTAAGCAAAGTTCAAAATAGGCAGTCCAAAGTCATTCACAAATTAAATCAGTCAGTTTTCAATCCAGGGATAATCCAAATATCAAAGTCCAGTGTCAAAAACAGTTCAGTATTAGACTATCCAGAAATATCAGTCAATTAGGAAAAATGGAGCAACGGCAATACTTTCCAACAGAAGGAAACAAAGATACACTCACACTCTCTTCTGAGACTCAGACTAAGACTAAACAATCCAGGTTTCTGGCTTCATCTTATGACCGTTTGAGAAACCACACCCAATTGAATGCTCTTGCATTCCGTTAAAGAGACGGTATTAAAATGTCTTTCCTGGTTTATATATTTCTTACCCAAATACCTGTTAGGAGACTCATATTCCTAACACAGGCTCTTTTGGCTTTTCTTTCCCATCTCTGGGTTTTAATGGTACACAAGAAATATAGGACAGATGTTTGGCTGGGATGCTTCTGGTGGATCTCCTGATTGGAACTTCTTGTGGCCTGGTTTCTTCATTTACAACATTTGGATAGTCTTTCTTTGTTAATTTCTTTATTATGTCAGTACTTCTACGCTCAAATCATCTGAGTCATATGTGAATGCAGTTTGAATGTTTTTCCTCCTTGGCAATATTAACCACCTGATTGAAGTTTAGCTGATACAGTTCATCTGTAATTTTACCTCTTGTAAGTAAGATATCTCCTTTTGTGATGACACAATTATTCCCCTAGAAGGTCGCTACATTATTTTGTGAGTTTCTTCAAAATGTTATCAAAATATTTGACCAATAATATGTAATATATAACAAAATATTAGTTTCAACAGAAGGGACATATAAATCATTTTTCACAAATATCTTTCGGGTGATACTCTGGGAAATAGGACAGTAAAAAAAAAACCATCCCTATTACTTCTTGTTAGGGATAACATTGTTCACCCTAACTGTTTTAGGTGAAATACTA
>BLBF01000044.1:14910077-14969717 GCA_015471245.1 Laticauda colubrina | reverse complement strand
TTTAGCTTGTTTACCTAACCCTGGTTGGGGAACCCAGCATTAACACTTCTGATTCTATTTTTTGCCCACTAGCAGCGATGATCTTTTCTATTTTACTTTGGTTAAGGTGAATAAAGAAATTTCTGTCATTTGTCATGTGACTCATAGCTCCTTCATCAATGTACCAAAGGTGAGGTGCAAATTTTGGATTGAAAACATATCCATTATCTGAAACAAAATCAGTTTCTTCCTTCATACTTTTTGACTTTTTGTAGTTTTTGCATTCAAAGCTTTCCAGATTATACAATCTGCTTTTAAATGATCCTTTTTCTTGCACACAAAGCATTCATGTATTTCTTGCTTCATGAAACTGTTTTTATTCCTATTTTTATCTTTAATGCAGATTGTGCAACAGAAGCACTATCACTATTAATGCTTTCTATTTTACACTTATATTCATCTATAAACTTGCCCTTAACATATTCCAATGTTAGTCCATCATCTGGACATGCATCAAGCACTGTGACAAATGTTTTATAACTTTCTGATAAATCACTAATACTGTGTGACATGAAAATATTTTATTTCTTTTTCTATACCTCTCAGACATATAACCACTTCTCCAAGGTGTACTTATGTAATCCTGCATATCCTGGCATTTCATCAACTTGGTTTGGTATAGCTTTCTAATCAAATACAGTTTATTGTTGAGATTAGCTCTTTCATGCACTTTTTGTAATCTTTCCCACAATTTAATAGTTTTCCACTTATACTTAAATTGCTGTAATGATTCTATATTATTTTTATCTTTAAATTATTTTCCAGTTCCAATCAAGTAATAGTACAAACTATAATTCAATGGGAAAACAACTTCTCAAGCATTTAATCAGATTTAATTAACACTTTTAACTCAGCAGGGGACCAATGATTTGTTATTAATATTATCCAGGGTTCTATAAACCCAGATAGAGACAACTAAGAAAAATCAATTTCAGAAATTTGGGGCCTCTTTATATAAAGTCTCAGGATAATAATTTACAACAGGACATTTACAGGATGGCTTTAAACCCCCTCCTCCCCTTTCAATATATATTCTCAAGAATTAGCATTCCAAGGTACTATAATCTTGCAGCAAACTTTGCAAAATTGCTAAGTCCCATTTCTATTACACAAATTTGTCAACAATGGGTCTTTTTTAGTTCTTCCTTCCCAACATTATTCATTAAGGCATTCCAGTGATCACTAGTGAGGGGATTTCTGTGACATGTTATATTTTTGTCTTGAATCTTTATTTGCATTTATAAGTAAATTAAAACATCTTTTAGAGTAATCTGGTGAGAGTTGGATGCTTTTTATTTTGATTGAAAAGTCATATTTTGATTTTTTAAGAGAAAGAGAGAGAGATGGGAACAAAGGCTTTTTCCCAAAAATCAGCCCAATCTAGATTCTTTGTCTAGTTGTTTAGCAAGATTTATCTTCACTGAGAATAAGCAACATCTCTTTTTTGAGAGAGCTTCTTCTTCAACTGCTGGTGTCAGCCACAGGTTCGCCAGCTGGGGGACGAGAGCCACCCTCTGGGACCCGCATTCATGCCCCAACTACTATGCCAACTGAATCCCTGCCTACCTCACAGCTAAGCCAAGCAGAAGGGCATACACACCGCGATGATCCTGTGGAGAAGACATCCACACCATGAGGACCCTGCAGGATGCCTATAGAACAATCGGACAGTCAGATGAGTTGCGGCTTCGCCAACAGCTAATTTGCAGCAGAACAGCTGAGTAGCAGAGCGCACACAGGTGCACGGAGCATGGTGTGCTGGCTGAAGAATAGAAGTTGTGATGTTGCAAGAAGGCGGCAGGCACATTGGCAGCACATGACAGATGGGAGGTGGAGGGATGGAGACACCGGGCAGGGTAGAGTGCCTTTAAGGGGTGGAGAATTAAACCATAGTAGCACTGACTTTGATTTCTTCGTTGTTTGTCACTCTGTGCCAGATTTTACATTTGCAAGATATAAAAAGTGCCACACTGAACTATGTTGTCTGCATTTCTTAACGTTGGACTCCGGAACGTGACAGCAGGTTCATCAAATACCCAGTCAGAATTTTGTAAGGATCTCTGTTCAGTGATTGTTAGTTCATATATTTCCTTAAGGAAATTAAGTGATAGCCTCATGCTTTTTTTTTTTTTTTTTTTTAGGATTCCAAATGAATAGACTCTAAGGTAAAATTATACATCTGCCTGCTCTGAAGATATATCAGGAAAGATAAGAGCTGCTATTGGCAACAACAAGGTATGGATTTCAATAAATGAAACAAGTAGTGTAAATGGAAGATATGTTATTATTGGAATTCTGTAATGTTACATATCTAGTAAAGTATTTTTCCTAACATATGAAACTCTGTAAAAAATAAATAATTCCACTATTGCTATGTTCTTTGATGATTCTATGAAATTACTCTGGCTGAATGATGTAACATATCCTTCTCTTTATAAGAGATGCCACTCCACACATGACCAAAGCAGTCAAGGGACTCAAAAAAACTCATTTTTTTAATCAAAAAATGGTCCATATCAGGTGCTTTGCACAGAATACTGAAGAGATTTGAAGTAATTATCCTGATGTTCATGAAAACTCTACTTGAACTATAAAAGTTCAAAGAAATCGCTCCTACTTTGGCTCTCCCTGCCCAACTAGTCATGAGATGTTGGGGAACTCGGCTGGGTGCAGCTATGTATTATTTCACAAATTATGCTTCCTTGCAGGAGATACTTAAAGATCTCATAATGACATTCATCCTTATTCAGATTTCTTCAGAGAAATTTAGAAAATCACAGAATAGGCAAGGTTATGATTGTAAACCTTCCTTCACTTACTAGCAGCAAGCTGATACGCACTTCTTATATAGCATTAACATGTAATTCAGTACTATAACTAGTCTTGAACTAGGTTTCACTTGCATTTTCACACTGCAGTCCAGACATCAAATAGCTGATATTTTTAGGACTCTGATTATATACACAAACATACATATGCCACACATGCTCTCTCTCTCTCACACACACACACACACGAACACACACACAAAATTTAGTTTTCTTACTGCAAAAAATGCCCTTATTTCAAATGATTTCCGAGTTTCAAATAATGTAGCCGCAATGGCCAAAATTATTCGTGTGCTCCACCATTTTCAAACAAATTTAACCCAGAAAATAATAACCAAAAATTTAATCCAGAAAATAACTTTGGGATTGTGTGTGTGTGTGTGTGTGTGTGTGTGTGTGTGATTTTTCTATTCATTCTCTATCATCATCTCATTCTAATTCATATTCCCTAATTATTAAACACAGTCTCTCGTCATCCAACACTGCCATCATTTTTGTAAAGACTGTATAATTATATAATCATGAAAAAAATGGATACAGCGATGAAAGCTATCAAATGGATGAAGCCTCGTATATGGTTAGAATAGAGGAGGAACTAATGAAACTTCCTTTACATTCATTCATTGAACTTGAATCTAATTTTTAACAGAGCCCTAGCAATTGTTCGAAATTCCTAGAGCAGCTGAGATGCTAATCACTCCGCTTTTTAAAACTTGGTGGTACTTTCTAATTTAATTACAATAAGGAATAAAAAAGAAGTCATTCTATTCAACTGCTTCCTTGGGTAAAGATATTTTATAAACAAAGTTA
Organism: Laticauda colubrina; assembly: GCA_015471245.1. NCBI lineage: Eukaryota > Metazoa > Chordata > Lepidosauria > Squamata > Elapidae > Laticauda > Laticauda colubrina. The sequence continues at coordinate 14,966,040 of BLBF01000044.1, read as the reverse complement.
ATTCAAAACAAGCAATCAAAATTACTATAGGCATGATCAGTTTTATAACTCAATAAATTAATTAACCCTAGAACTGTTTGCAGCTGAGATCTACACAGATAGTCCTCGACTTATGACCACAATTAAGTCCAAAATTTCTGTTGTTAAGTGAGACATTTTACAATCTTTCTTGTCAACTTTCTTGTCAGCGTTAAATGAATCAGTGCAGTTGATAAGTTGGTAACAGGGTTGTTATATGAATCCAGCTTCCCGTTGATTTTGCTTGTCAAAAGATTACAAAAGGTTATCACATGACCTGAGTCACTACAACTGTCATAAATATTAGTCAATTGCCAAGCATCTGAATTTTGATCACATGACCACAGGGATGCTGCAATGGTCGTAACTGTGAAAAATAGTCATAAGTTCCTTTTTTCAGTGCCATTGTAACTTCAAGGGATCACTAAAAGAACAGTTGTAAGTTGAGGACTATCTGTAATCTACTATATTTTGGCCATAGACATGTAACCTGATGGTCATTAGGTCTCCTGGCCTCCAAAATTTTAATTTATAGAAATGCTACAGCCATGCCTACTATATATGCCTTACCCAGAATGCCTTTATGAATATTGAACGCTAAGAGACTAATTTGGTCTGTTATCAAAAGAAAGCATCCTCAGAGAAGAAAAATGGAAACTGTGGTGGAGAAGCCATAATAAAAAAAATAATTTTGATATACTCATAATAGCTATCTTGAACATAAACGTGTTTATCATACTATACAACTAAAAATTAACATTTCAATTGGTTCCTTTAAAAAAGGAAATGAGAAAATAAATATAAATAAACATTTATTTGTTTAAACATAGTATGTTTAGTATATATTTAAATGGAGTAGAGTTTAATTAAACTGGTGCTGAAATAGCCCTGGAAAATTGAGAATTCTATATTGTCCTCTGCTTCTGAAAATAAAGGACATTATTCATTGATACACTGTTCCAGAGTCCACTTCAATCCCAAAGGGGAGACATATAATGGCCAACTTGCTAGAGCTGCTGCAGGGAACATGATACATATATGAATATATTATTACCAACAGAAGAGAGGTAATTGGAGTTTTAAGTGGACTTCCAAGACACTTACCCCATTCTTTGGATATGCAATCCATCCAAGATCTGCCATAACTGATCTTGAATCCAATAAATTCACTAAAAGACATCAAAGAAAGAATGTTAATTGAGTGTAAAATGGACACTAAGTCTCCACTAGCACAATAACTAATAGGCATAATACATTTCATATACATGTTACATATACATACATATAGATTATATAAATATACATACATGTGTGTATATATGTATGTATACAATCTGTGTGTGTGTGTGTGTGTGATGTATATAAAACTTCTCATATCTTTAATTACCTCAATGGCTATGAAGGACTGGAATATCTAGGTGGGTGATATCACTTATTTTAAGTTATTTGACTTGGCACTGCAGATAATACACCCCACAACAATAAAGGAGAATATTTGTAGTTCAAGGTTAAAACAAGAGGTCCTTGATGCTCTCCGAGCTTGCTTGTATGTTTTCTTGCAGACATTTCATTACCCAACCAAAGTAACATCACCAATGCTAGTAAGGAGTGCTGTTTGCTGTCAGTTTATATTCCAGTGGTTTGCCTATCAGTATTGGTGGGGATGGACTTACAAGATTCTTTGATTGAGTTGCTTACTGTTGGCTCTTTGGCAGTTTCTTGATTGGGGTATTGTTTACTTGATTGTCGGTCTGATGCAGTGGTGGGATTCAAATATTTTTACTATCAGTTCTGTGGCAGTGGCAGTGGCAGGGAAAGGATATTGTAAAATCTCCAATCAGAGGTGATATTTGCTGGTTCTCCAAACTACACAAAATTTCTGCTACTGGTTCTCCAGAATTGGTCAGAATCTGCTGAATACCACCTCTGATCTGATGTTAACCTTGGAGTTCTATGCTGATCTAGGTGCTGATTGCTGGTGGAGAGGTGTTTGGGTCTTTTTGTTCCCTTTTGGGCTGATTGTATCTTTTGCATAGTGTATAAATGCTGTTAATGTCTATCTGTCTATTGATGGATAATTTGTTAGAGTGTCACTCCACAACAAGCCAAAATCCAAACCAGAATCAGAACAGCCATAGTAAAAAAGTAAATTTTAGCATTTCTCTGTAACACAACTATCTCTTTCATAGTTAAAAATGTTAACGTTCATGATACATCAGACTGAATTGGTAAACTGATAGTTAATAGGAATTGCACAAAAAAGTGATTCAAAAATATATTCCTTTTATAACTTGTTTGATATTGCAGGGATCATTTTGCTTCAGATAATACATGAGAATATGAATTAATCATGTGTGCCTATACAGCATACATTGAGAAAAAAAATATTTACAACAGAAGTGAAGTAAGTTTATATCACCAAAATTAACACCACCAAAAACTCAAGATTATACCACACACACAATTATACAATTACATTTCAGTAAAAATATTACCAGACTAAGATATCAAATCAAGGCCTATAGAAAAAAGAAAAAGGAAATAAAACCAAGAACTAGAAATAATGAATAATAAACAACTGGACAATTTGCAGTTTATGCTTTTTTGCTTTTTTGCTTTTGTTAACATTCATAAGCTCAGAGTGGAGAGGACTAAGAACTGGAAACTTTTAATGCCATCTGAACAGAGCACAGTAAACTAGTAGAGATTAGTAAAGGAGATTCCCATGAAAGACAACAAGCAAGAAACAAAAAATACTTGCTGGTTCAAAAGTAGGGCAAAGCACAATAAACAACAAAAATGCCTCTCATTTCCATTCTCCCACCTTCTATATTATTCTTTTCCCTAATGCTTCAAGAAGAATGTTCAAGAGACCCACGTTTGAAAGTTCTAAAAATCAAATGGAAATACTGTATATAAAGACTGGCATATGACTGGCCTATAGTCAGTGAAGCTATGATTCCAGGTGGCATCCGGTTTTTAAAAATGAGATACTGCCTTTGAGAATAAGGGCTATAATTTTAAGGAGGGCTATCATTTTGGGCTGACAGTTCTATTCCCAATGAAAATCATTTCACAAAAATGATGGATTTGCTGAACAGAGTTTAAATACAATTTGAATTAACTTCGGTGGTTCATCATATATTTCAAGATTCAAATAGCTTCCTAAAAGTTTGTAGAATAAAAGTCCATGGCAGATTGTACCTTCTATTGCCGAAGTGCTTCAATTCACATCATTTGGCTCTGCCAAGCAATACAGCCATTTAACCAACAGTTTTACCTTATCTAATAATAAACTAATTCAAACTTATAATGTTTTTCTTGCAATACCTACAATCTCTAATCCAAATAGAAAATATAATTAAAAGATAAATCTGCACCTATTAAACAAGCTGAGCAAAATTATAGCACTGTCTTCCTTTTTTTTTTTGAAAAAAAAATTTTTTTTTATTAATTTTTTAACAAACAAACATATACCAACAAAACACAAAACATAGAAAACATAAAATATCTTTTTGGACGGCAGTTTGATCCCGAGTTACATCTTTTTGTACAGACATAAATTCAAGTTCATGCTTACTTTTATATAGCAATTCCATTTCTTATTTACTATTTTACATTTTCTATATAGCTTCTCCCCTCTTTTCACTCTCTTAATTCTATTATATTTATTTCATCTCAATTTAAATCATTATACTTATATCTTTTGTCTGTCCTGTTTCAGCTGTCTATTATTTTTTCTCATTAACACAAAATTTCTTCTGCAATGACTGATTGGAGTATAATGCCTTGTCATACTTATCCTTCCCCTAATTTTAAAGCTTAACATAACACATAATTTTCATTCGGATTCTGCGTAATACATTCTAAAAATAAACTCAATATTTTAAAACAGAAAGAAAAAAGTTTTTTTTGATATATAATATAATTAAAACAACAATCCATAGCAATTGAAATTATATCATTAAAATTAATATTCATTTAAGTCTTAAACATTTTACACAATCCTTTCTAAATAAATATCATACTTCTATGGGAACACTTATAGATTTTGCTTAGTTACTTTCTTTAATTCAATTCTCTCATATTTAATTTCATTTATTTTATTTAAAAAAAAAATTCGCTAAGTTACATTAAATATTTTGTCCCATTTTATAATCATATATTATTCCAATTTTCTAACATTATTTCAAATACAGATACAACAACACAATCTTATGTACCTTTGCAGAATCTCTTTTTCAGTTATATGTTTACCCATTATCTCTAAATAAAATCTGTTTCTTTACATCTAGTTTCAAACCTTTGTAGCTTCTCTTCCCTTCTTTCCTCCCTTGTTTCTCCCCTCTACCCTTTTTACCCCCTTGTCTCTTAATCTCCACCCTCTTGTGTATTCCTCTTTTCTGTTGCTTTCTGATATTGTGTCCACTTTTCACCTTGTTTTTCCCTTTTTTGGTTGTTTTTTTAAGTCTTAAATTCTCCATTCTCTTTCTCCTCTTTCCCCTTTCTTCCCCAAATAAAGTTGCTTGTTCATTAAGGATGGTTTCTTCTTCATCCCAATCTTCTTGTTCTTGTAGTTTCTCATATGTAGAAATTGCCATTTCTAAAAAATGAAAAATAGAACCAAAAGAATCCTTCCCTTCTTGTTTCTCTTGATTATATTTTATAAATTCCATTTTCAGTTCATCCATAAGTAATGCCATTGTAAAAAAAAGAAAAAATTTAAACGACCCAGATGATTTTAATCATTCAAATAAGAATTTCCAAAAGTCCCAAAGTCACCAAGCAATCCAAATACACACAGTCTATTTCATTTAACACTTTCTTCTTTTTCTCACTTTTTTTTTCATTTTAATGCTTCAAAAAACTTCAAATTCTTTTTAATCTTCAATCCATCTGATAGAGTAGTCAATTATGGTCCAAAATGGAAAAATCCAATAATAAAAAGGCCCAAAAAACCAAAGAAGAAAAAGGATCAAATAGAAAGCAAAAATAAAAATATTACTAAAATTGAAATATACAAAAAGGCTGGCGAGTAGAGGTTTCACAAGTATGTGTGTATGTATGTATGTATGTGTATATATATATATATATATATATAGATATAGATATAGATATAGATATAGATATAGATATAGATATAGATATAGATATAGATATAGATATAGATATATAGATATAGATATATAGATATAGATATATATAGATATATATGGACTGCACACTGCACTTTATTTATTTATCCAAGGCTCTTATTATGACTCTCTTCTCAGCAGCTTCAAAGCCAAGCCTCAAGTGTTGAAATATTGATAAGAGTCCAGGAAAACACCTGTAATAATATTTTTCTGTGCTCTCCCTCCATCTTATCACATTAAAATGTCCTTGAGAAGGAGTGTTTATACATTTCTCCCCAATTCAAATAAAGTACTTTCAAGCCTCTAGTTGGCAGTGTTGCAAGGTCTCTTAATACTTTTTCCCCCCTCAGCCAGAAAAAAGAGTAATGTATACAAAACTCAGAAGAAACAAAGGGGGCCTCTATCCTAAAGAAAATTAAAAAATCAAAAGAAGCATAAAAATATATATAAGAAAAAATTCAATCTGGTTACCTACAAAGTCACATTAAAGTCCTCAGAAAAGAGAAAAAAAAATAGTCAGGAAAGAATCCAAGCCTCAATTTGACATCACTTAAAAAAACGCCGCTCAACCAGGTTCCAGTCAGACAAAAATAAAGCCACAGGTTTCTTCTTTGTTCAGGATATCCTTTCAGGTCTCAGCCAATTTGCAATACAAAAGAAGTTTCTCACCCAGCCGACACACCCTCGCTCCAGCCACTTTCTTTTTGGAGCTGTCCCGACTTCAGCAGCTTTGGAGGCTGCCTTTCCACCGCCAGCAAAAGGGCTTCTCCCGGATCAAACCAGAGATTTGCGATATCTCTGGGATCCTGGGACTGTGCCCTTCACGATCCCCGTCTCTACGGGACGGTTTAGGTCCGTTAGGAACGACCAGGGGTGAAAATATCAGCTGAGATCTCAGAGCCCCGAGATCTCAGCTGTAGCACCGCCTTCTCCTGTCTTCCTTTTTTGTGCTTATAGCTAAAAGCATGTTGAGCTATGGCAATTTAACAAAACCTAATATTTTTAAAGTTATGGGCAGGGGTGGGATTCTATCAGTTCGCATCTATTCACTAGAATCAGTTGTTAACATTCTAAGCAGTTCAGAGAACCGGTTGTTAGAATAAATTACTGGCCTAATCCTGTAAGGAAGGCAGGAAGGAAACATTCTGGTGTTGCTTATGGAAACTGCCTCTCCATTAACCCTTATTACATTCTTGGCAGGACTAGACTTCCTGTCTCTGGAATTTCGATGGAGTTTTTTTCCCCTCCTTTGCTAGTACTTTGCTTGTATGGAGTGACCATTCAAAGTTACAATGGCACTGAAAAAAGTGACTTATGACCATTTTTCACACTTACGACTGTTGCAGCATCCCCAGTCATGAGAGGCCAGGCAAGGAGATGCATGCCTTGATGTGAATGATATTGAGTTGGCCACACCCAGCCAATAACATGGCCACCAAGCCATGTCCACCCAGTCAAATGACTACCAAGCCATGCCCACCATCTAAGCCATGCTCACAGAACCAGTTGTTAAAAAATTTGAATCCCACCCTTGGTTATGGGGATTATTTAGATGGCACAACTTTCCTTTTGTTGCATCTAAAGGAGATCTTTGGTTTTCTGTTTACAAATCAATCTTTTCAGAAGAAATATTTTATCCTCAAGACTATTACCATTTGCATTATGTAGAAGCACTGGATTAACAACATATCAGAGTTGGAAGGGATCTTAGAGGTCTTCTAGTCCAACCCCCTTCTCAAGCAGGAGATCCTCTACCATTCCAGGCAAATTCCAGGTTCTTCTTAAAAGCCTCCAGTGAGGGAGCACTCAAAGCTTCTGTAGGCAAGCCATTCTACTGGTTTATTGTCCTCAGTATTAGGAAATGTCTCCTTAGTTGCAAGCTACTTCTCTCCTTGATTAGTTTCCACTGATTGTTTCTTGTCTTGCCTTCTTGTGCTTTGGAAAATAGGTTGACACTCTCTTCTTTGTGGCAGCTCCTCATTATTATTATCAATGTTATCATTATCAGTAGTAGTAGTAGTATAATCAATATTACCATTACTATTATCAGTATAAGGAAGTCAGCTCTAAAAGTATTAGGAACTCAGCTCTAAAAATCTAATCAGAGCCATGATCAAATCAGATATTTCTGCTGTAAACAAAGTGAAAGACTTATGTAAAGCCAGAAGCAAAGTTCAAAGACAGTTTTCAGAAAGTAATGTACAACACAATAGACTTGTATACTTATACTGCATATGTTCATCATATAGAATTTAGTACACCAGCAAATATATCCTATGCAATTTTATTCTTTGCCAATTGTTTTTCTCTTAATTTTATCTATTAATTATCATCACACCTTATTTTCCTATAAGATATGCTGAGCTGACTTTATAGACAATAGCTGCTACTTTCAACATGTAGTGGGAATAGATGGCAAGGTGAGAGAAGCAGGAAGAAAGTGGAACTGCTTAATTCATTCTTTCTATTTATCTTTAAGGAAAAAACAGACAACCTACAATATCAAAAGCAGTACCATAGAAGAAAACAGAATATGAATACAAGTCAAAATAGGCACCACAATTTTAAAGATAACACCTATCCAATCTAAAGCCCCTGTCCCACTGCACCAATGGATGCAAAGAGGATGTAAAACAGACAAAAAAGCTTGCCATCCATAGGAAAACGCAATGCATCCGTTGTGTACTCATTGCATACGTGTTTCATACGCTCTATCCGTCGAGCATCCATCCACTGAGATTTCATCCGTGCAAGAGGTTTTGAGCTGCACAAAACGGATGAACTTTCCGCCGCGTACGATGTACATCCGCGACATATAAGGGCAACAAATGTTCTATGTCCGTTATCATCCGTTAAATGTTCGCTGTATCCTCTCGGCATCCTCTGACCATCCTCGCAACAAACATCCGCTCCAGCTGAAAATGGAAAGAGGGAGGAAACGAAAGATACACAGAACATCCACACAGTGTTAGTATTATGGAAATAGAAAGGATGTAACAGGATGCATCTCGTATATAAAGCATTAAAATAGACAAAATGTTTGTATATGGGATGTATCTTGGATATTTAGGATGTCTGGAGTATGCCAAGAGTATATGTGGAAGGACACCTAGCGGAAAACCGATATTTCTTATAAAAAGGGGGAGGAAATCACCTGGATCTCAGTATGAGTCCAGCAGCCATGATGTACAGACCTCTTATCCCTTGGTCTTGCTATTCCACATCATCCATTGTTCTCCACCATGGATCATAATACAGTCCTTATAGTAGCTGCGATCATTCAACACCAGAACCAAGCCCTGTTCAGACTGTTTCACCTTTTCTACACAAGGAGAAGGAGACGTCCAAGAGCTGTGTGGGTCCAAGGATGGATCGGGAGAAGAATGGAGTTTGGACTATATGACAAGCTGATGGTGGAGCTGAGGAATGAAGACACTCATGCATTCCAGCACTTCATGAGGATGCCACCAGCCATGTTTGATGAAATTTTAGAGCGTCTGAGACCCAGGTTGACCAAGCCAAGCACCAACTTCCATCCCAACCTGGACCCTGGACTGAAGGTGGCACTCACTCTGCGCCACCTGGCCTCTGGAACCACATACAGAAACATGCAGTATGCCTGGAGGGTTCCACACAACACCATCAGCAAAGTGGTCAGAGAAGTGGTGCAGGCCATCATCGAAGAATACCTGGAGGATCTCCTCCATTGTCCCACAACTGAAGAAGGCTGGAGGAAAGTTGCAGAACAGTGATATCAGAGGTGGAACTTTCCCCACACCGTTAGAGCCATAGATGGCAAGCATGTGGCCTGCAAAGCTCCACCCAACTCAGGGTCCACTTATTACAACTACAAGGGCTTCTTCAGTATCATCCTCTTTGCCATGGTTGATGCTGACTACAAGTTCATGTAAATCGATGCTTCAGGCAATGGGTCAGCTTAAGATAGCCAGGTATACAACGCCAGTGACCTCAAGGATGGGCTGGAACGCAACCTCATCATGAGTTTTCCAGATCCAGACCCCCTACCCAATGACACACAAGATGTGCCCTACTTCATCGTGGGGGATGACGCCTTCTCCCTCAGAACCTACCTCATGAAGCCCTACAGTTCAAGATACCTCACCTGTGAAGAGAGGATCTTCAGCTACAGGCTGTCCAGGGCAAGAAGGGTGGTGGAGAACGCCTTTGGCATCTTGGCCAACATGTTCCAGGTACTTCTCACCACCATGCAGCATCGCCCAGAGACGGTGAGGAGCATCATGGAAGCTTGCTGCATCCTGCACAATCTCATGCGCACTCGCTACCCAGTGTTGCAGAACAGGCTTGTGGACTGTCAACAAGGCAATGGGGACATGGAGCCTGATGAATGGAGGCAAGGACGAAACCTGATGGACACTGTGGATGCACAAGGCCCCAACAGAGCTTCACATGAAGGGAAGAAGCAGCGCAGCCTACTGAGACACTGGTGCAACTCCCCAGCTGGAGCAGTGGAGTGGCAAGACAAGATAATAGATGGTAAATGGATGCTTCCTTAAGCCTGTCTCATAACACTGATGAGATTGTGCCATGTATGTTGAGTGGCCCTACAATGAATAAGGCATTAATAAAGAGCTTTGTTTATTTTGAAATGTGTGGATCAATGAATAAATTGTTATTGATAAAAAAGGGCCATATGTGTGGCAGCTGGGAGGGTGGACCATACAGTCCCACTATGCTTGCACTGGAGGCTTATCTATCCCACAGCTATCCTTACCTATCCCATAACTATCCTTACCCATCCCACAAGCATGCAAAGGATTAACCATTTTTTCAAAGTTTTCACCAACACTTTATTAAGTAAAAAAATGAACCAAATGTGTTAAGCAAAGATAACCTTTATTCATAACTGTTTTAAGTAAACTTTATTAAACTTTATTTTTTGACTATTAAAAAAAGCAAAATGAACCAAGTAAAGTGTCTTAAGCAAAGATAAAGTGAACAGGGAACAACTCAGTCTCTGGCACTATTCTCAGTCACTCTGAGGCATGTCCATGGTCTCAGTTGTTAAGTGGGCAGGGACTGTGGAGGTGGCTATTGCTGGAGTGCTGGTCTGTGGCGCCATTGGGGTGCTTAGCCCCGAGAGTACAACAGGGGATGGTGTGTTCAGGAAGCTCTCAGAGAGCTGACTCAGTCCCATGAGGTTGAGAGGCCCTTCATCAAGTACCTGGGATGTCAGGCACAAGACTGATGACAGATGTTCAGAGGAAGGGCTTGGCTGTGGGGTGGAGGAAGGAGGAATGTAGTGGGGCTGTCTGGTCTGCAGCTGGGTCAGCTGAGGCGTCTGTGGCGTCTGTGGCATCCGAGGAACCTGGGTGTGGACTGGGAAGGGCTGCCTCTGCTGTGGGAAGTCCTGGTAGTGGTAGGCTTGGTAGGCGAGGGGCTGCTGAAATCTGTGGAAGGGCTGTGACATCGCCTGGGGTGGAGGAGCAGACCTGGAGTGGGTAGGAGCAGGTTCAGCTGGGCCTGGAAGGTGGTGCAGAAGAGCTGTGATCCTCTCCTTCATCGCCTAGTACTGGGCCTCGGACATGTCCAGATGAGGGTCTGGCTCACGTATGTGATGAAGGGCTTGTGGTTGGAGGATGGTATGTTGAAGTGGACCAGCTGGGAGAGTAGATTTGTGCTTGCTTTGATTGTGTCCCTGATCTCCAAGAGGACAGTGTGGCTCTGTCCCTCCGGTCTGCCTCTCTGCCTGCTTTCTGTGGAGGTGGAGCTGGGTGTGGGTGTGGCTTGGTCTCTGGTGGCTGCTTCTTCTTGCTTCATCTGAGACAGGGGATCCTCCACATCCTCTGGCATGGGGAGTGCAGCTGTCGGGTGGGGTCTCTGTCGTGGGGCCCTCCGAAGACACCTGCCTGGACAGGGCAGCTGGCTCCTGGCTGGAAGAGGACTGGCTGTCTGTGGGCTGTCTGAGGGAGAGGGATGTCAGAGGGGCTGCTCCTCGGTGGCGGATCTCACCCTCCAGGAAGCTGCACTTGGCCATGATGTACATCTCCCAGTCAGTGAGCTTGACAGCGGCCTGCCCAGATTTCTTCAGTTTTAGCTTGCCATACCAGGTGTGCATGTGCTTCCACCATCCCAGGAGGACATCCGCAGTGTAGCCCAGGCTCTCTGCCTTGTCTCTCCAAGCTGCCTGCTTCTTCTTGGTGTTGTGATACAATCTGTGGCCCTTTCTCCAGAGGTACTAGTTCTCCCTCAGCCATTCCAGCACTTCCTCCTCATGCTCCTCAGAAACAGTGTACTGTTTCCTCTCTCCCTTCTCCTTCCCTTGTCTCTTCCTCCCTCTGGCAGGGGCTTCACCAGCAGGGCTTTGTGGGCCTTGGGGCTGGTCCACCACAGCAGCAGCAGCAGTAGCAGTAGCAGCACCAGCACCAGCACCAGTAGGAGAAGCACCAGTAGCACCAGCAGCAGGAGAAGTACCAGCAGCACCAGTAGCACCAGCAGCTTCAGAGTCAGTGCCAGGGGGTGGGATGGTGGTTCTGTCCTTCTTGCCAGGGCTAGCAGGAATAGGCACAGGCTTTCTCTTCTTCCCTGACTGACGAACCATGGTGTTATTTGAAGATGTCTGTGGCAGCACGTCTTTCCTCTGAATGCTGACTGTGTGCGAGCTGCATTCTTTTATATCCGTGGAGCTGACGCAATTCATACTCCCCGCATGCGCAGTGAACGCTTTGCATCCGATATACATCCGCTATGCATCTGCTTTGCTTCCAAGAGGCGTCCATGATGCATCCGCGTCATCCTCTACGCATCCGCCCCTTCCGCTATGCGTCCGCTTCGCAATTCTCCTCTGGAAGCCCTTCGGATGTGTCACCCGCTTCCATCCGCTTCCATCTGCTAGGCTTCCTGTGAAGATCCGCTTAACATCCCCGCTACATACTACTGTTTGTCAGACAAACCTTACTGCCTTCTTTGACAAAGTAACTACATTAGTGGATCAGCAAAATGTGTGGATACAGTATACAGTAAGGCATTTGACAAAGTAGACGAGAGTACTTTTTGGGAAGGTAGAAAAATGTGGCATAGACAGCACCAGATGGATTTGTAATTGGCTGATCAAGTTTACCCAACATTTAGTCCTCAATGGAAGTACATCCACATGAAAGGAAAGCATGCAGTGGGAAACAACAAGTCTGTCTTAGGCCCCATACTGTAACTTCTTCATAAATGAGTGGATGAAGGGATAGAAGGTGAACTCACCAAATTTGTAGACAATGCCAAGCTGGGGAAATAACCAACCAACCAAGAGAAGAATCTTGATAGACCTGAACACTGGGCTCGATCCAATAAAATGCAATTCAGTGCAGTGATGGAATTGAAAAACTTTTACTATTGATTCTGTAGGCATGACCTAGTAGATTCCCTCCCCATTCCTAGGGGAAGGTTACTGCAAAATCTCATTCCCTCCCCACCCCACTTTTCAGCTCCATTCTCCTATGCAGGGCAACAAAAGAAGACCCAGACAAGCAGCTGGGACTTGGGAGGCAGAGAATACATGGGGCAGGGCCAGTCAAATGTGGTATTTGCTGGTTCGCCGAACTACTCAAAATTTCTTCTATCTGTTCTCCAGAACTGGTCAGAACCTGCTGAATACCACCTCTGATTCAGTGGTATGAAAAGTAAGGTCTTACACTTAGACAAGAAAAACCAAATGCACAGGTACAGAAAATGGGATACCTGGTTCAAAAGCTGTAACTGTGAGAATGATCTAGGAATCCTATTAGACAATCACTTAAGCCAAGAGTGTACTGCAGCGACCAAAAAACAACAACAATGCAATCTTGGAGATAATATTAAGATCTTGTATTGCTTCAAAATGCACTGGTGAGACTACACTTGAAATATACTAGTTTTGGTCACCATGATAAAAAAAAAAGAGGTTGAGACTCTAGAAATAGTGCAAAAAAGAGCAGCAATGATGATCAGGAGACTGGAGATGGGGGAGGATTACATCCCCAGAAAAGATTGAAAAATGCAGATCTGCCGTGGCTCATCTAATGCATTATTTTTTCCAGAATTAATCCAAGGGAGTTGTCATGTGTATTCAGGTTAAAACATGTTCAGAAAACAGTCTAGTATTTGTCATAATTCCTATACTTAGTAGTATAGTAAACAATATAGCCATTCAAATACTTCTTAAATTGTTCTACTTTAATGCATTGATAATAAAAATAACCAAGCATTCTTAGGGAGAAGAAAACACTGAATTCTACATATTGATCAAGAATAAAATAAATGACTTAGCAGCTTTGTCTCAATATAGATATAAAAAGAAGCAATTAAGATATCTATAGAAACATATCAAAGTACTAAGTAAATAAAAATAAAGAACTATAAGTGATAAATTTTAGGGTTCTCCAACTCTAGCCCTCCTGAGAAATTTTAAGAGGAAAATTAATATAATTTTTTGTTGATGAAAATATTTCTTTTAGACCTCAGCACAAAGTGTAAATGTTTATCCTTGATGTTATGTTTTTCAGGAAATGTAAGTAGTTTGCCTTTTGTAAATATGTCAATAAAGGAAACTTGCCCCTTCTTTTTTCAGAAGAATCTAGGAGAAGAATGGAGACATTATTTCTGTTCCATATGCTAGTTTCTCCTTAGTGTTGCTTCTAATTTCAAAATTCTATTAAAAAGAGTGGACAAAGGACATTTTAGAAGAACAAATGAGAAAGTTAATACACTACTCAGTGTATTATCTACTTTACTAGATAATTTTAGAGAGAAAATGAGAAATGGCTTTCTTTCAAAGTCTTGATGAAAGAAAAATTTCAGCTGTATGCTGCTAACAAACTGCAATATGAGCACCTAGCACACTTCTACAGCAACCTTCATTTTCCTTATGAATACACATATGCAGCAAAATGTAATTGTAATTGTCTATAATTATCACAACGGCAAAATCCATAGCCAAAAATCCAGTATTATCCCCAAAAAAATCCAACTACCCACTTCAAACCACTTAGTTCTACCAAAATCTCTAAACCAATTCCTCATTACAAGGAAAACTTTTATCCTCTCATAAATCTTTATTGATTTTGTTTCATAGATATTACTTGGTTCCCTGGTGTTCTTCCCTGTTGTGTTAAGTAATTCTGCAAAGCCGTAAATTAAACCATTCCTGAAATCAAGTGACAGTCCTACTGAACTGGAAATCAAAATATATAAGGCAGACTACTGTCTTTAAGAAATCAGAATACTCTGGTTTGAAACATATACTTTATTAATTAATTAGATAAAAGGTAAAAAAAACTAAAATGAACCTACTTAAAAGCTAGGGAAAAGAACTATGACATAAATTGCTTTGATATCCAATGGCCCATTAAAACAAAATGTGCATGTTAGTAAATGCACTTGAAGCATGATACAAACAAGTTTTCTCTCCACATCTGTTTCTACATATTCTCTCCTTATTAAGGAATAGTATTAGATCTCAATAGCAAACTTGCCAATGCCACCCTGAAGTCCAAATGTTTGGCTTAACAAGATCAGTCATACAATGATACAATGTATCATTATATCATCAATCTTGCTGGACTAAATGATACAATGAGGATCATAAGTTGTTGCATAAAATCTATCCCTATTTGCTGGCTCCCCATCTTGAGCCATATTGCACCACCAGCTCTAAGAATGCAGAAAGCCTTAGTGAAAAAGTACAACAAAATTATGAGAAACTCATTTCTTCCTGTGCATACTGATCTTCCTGATCTATCAATTGGCAGACTTAAATCCAGGAAGCCCTGTCTGGCACTTGTTCTATATCTGTCTATCAATTTTGACATCAACACACCGTAGAAAGCCAAATGGGCTGCTGAACACCCAAATACAGGCAGTTATGTAGATGATCCCAAACAAAACCTGCCAGGTGTTGATCTTTCTCGCCAACATTGGTCAACTCTGAGAGGATCCATACCAACATGGTGTCTATCTGCCAGGACTCATTGTTTAAGTGGAGTCTTGTCTCTACCCCTCAGTATGACTGTGGAGCTCCTCGACAAAATTATCTATCACATTGTGTCTAAATGTGCATCAAGAGCTTAAGGCCCTGTCACACTGCCCAACGGATGCAAAACGGACACAACAGACGAACAAAATGTTCCATCCGTTGTTATCCGCTCTCAAAAGGGGCAAAAATTTGCATAAGCAGAGCGGATAACACGGACGCAGGGAGGACACAGAGCAGATGGAAAGCGGATGCAGAACGGAAGCTCAGCGGATGGAAGCGGATGGGAGCGAATGGCACATCCGCAAGGCTTCCTGGGGGCCTCAGCAAAGTGGACGCGGAACTGAAAGAGCGGATGCACAGAGGATGCACAGCGGATGAAGCGGATGCAGAGCGGAAGACTAGCGGATGCACAGCGGAAGCCTAACAGATGCCTGGCGTTAATTGCGCATTCGGGGGGCCTTGCTGCCTGCCTGCCTGCCTTCCTGCCAGCCTTGGTGCCAGCCTTCCTGCCAGCCTTGGTGCCAGGCTTCCTGCCAGCCTTGGTGCCAGCCTTCCTGCCAGCCTTGGTGCCTGCCAGCCTCCCTGCCAGCCTCCCTGCCAGCCAGCAACCCCACAACCATGGGGAAGAAGCGAAAGTCTCAGCAACCTGCCGCCATCCCTGCCAAGAGGGACAGGGCCACCCTCCCGCCCCCTGTCCCTGACTCTGCTTCTGCTGGGGCTTCTGCTGCTCGGGCTCGCTCTTCTGGTGCTGGAGCTTCTGCTGAAGCTGCTCCTAGCGGTGGTGCTTCTGCTGCTGCGTACTCTGCTGAAGCTGCTCCTGGTCCTGCTGGTCCTGCTGGTCCTGCTCGTGCTCCTGGACTTGCTCGTACTCCTCGTACTGCTTGTGCTCCTGGTCTTGCTCGTCCTGCTCGTGCTCCTGGTCCTGCTTGTGCTCCTGGTTCTGCTGGTGCTGCTGCTGGTGGTGCTGCTGGGGGTTCCTGGTGCTTAGTCTGCTGATGATGATCCTGGTCCTGCTGATCCTGCTGCTGCTGCTGCTGCTGATGATGATGATGATGATGATGATAATGGTGATGATCCTGCTGCTGCTGATGATGATGATATGATCCTGCTGGTGATGATGATGATGATGATGATGATCCTGCTGCTACTGCTGCTGCTGCTGCTGGTGTGGAGGAGCAGCCCCTACCACCTGGGAGCCCCTCTGATGAGGGCCCATCTGGTCCTGCCAAAGGGAGGAAGAGGTGTATGTGGGGACGGGAGAGGAGGCAATACTTCATTGAGGAGGAACACGAGGATGAGATGCTGGAGTGGCGGAGAGACAATGACTATCTGTGGCGGAAGGGACACCGGCTGTACAGGGAAACCAAAAGGAAGCAGGCTGCTTGGAGAGAGAGGACGGAGAGTATGGGTTACACTTCGGAGGTGCTCCTCGGCTGGTGGAAGCACATGCAAACTTGGTACGGGAAGCTGCACCTGAAGAAATCTGGCCAGGCCACAGTTAAGCTGACGGACAGAGAGACCAACGTCATGGCCAGGTGCAGCTTTCTGGAGGGTGAGATCCACCACCGAGGAGCACCAGGAGCCCCTCTCACAACCCTCTCTCTCCGGCAGCCTGCTGAGACCCAGTCCTCTTCCGGCCGAGAGTCAGTCCGTCTCCAGGCAGGTTTCTGTGGAGCGTGCCACGGCGGAGAACCCGTGGACAGGTGTTGTAACTGTGGTGGAGCGCGTGGAGGACTCCCTAGTGTGGTGGGAGAAAGGAGACATCGAGTCCACCACAGTCGTAGCCGCATCCACCCTCCCCAGCTCCGCCTCCACAGAAAGGCAGAGAGCCAGACAGCAGGAGGGGCAGAGCCACACTGTCCTGCTGAAGATCAGGGACACCATCCGCACCAGTATAGATCTCCTCTCTCAGCTGGTCAGCACCGACTCCTCATCCTCCAACCACAAGCCCTTCCTCACCTATGTCAACCAGACCCTCAAGAACATGGAGGAACCCCAGTACCAGGTGGTGAAGGACCGGATCACCGAGCTGCTTCACAACCCTCCAGATCCAGAGGAACCTGCTCCCACCCAGTCCAGGTCTGCTCCTCCACCCCAGGTGATGTCCCTCCTATTCCAAGGCTTCCCACAGCCCCTCACCTACCAGGGCTACGACTACAAGGAGGTCCAGCAACACAGGCAGCAGCCCTTCCCAGTCCAGGCACAGAGTCATCAGATGACCCCGTTGCCACTGGTTCCACTGATGCCACCGATGCCACCCACGCCAGTCCTCACCCAGCTGCAGACCAGGCAGCCCCACTACACTACTCCTTCCTCCACCCCACAGCCAAGCCCGGCCTCAGTACATCTCTCATCAGTACTGGGGCTGACACCCCATGGCATGGAGGAAGGATCTCTCAGCATCGCGGGTCTGAGCCAGCTGTCTGAGAGCTTCCTCAACACACCTGTTGTCCTCTCGGGGCCAGGCACCCCAATGATGATACAGACCAGCACTCCAGCACCACCCACCTCCACAGCACCTGGACCCTTCACCCCTGAGACTGGGCACACCTCCGAGTGACCAATAAGAGTGCCAGAGACTGGGTAGCTGGCTACCTGTGGACTTTATTTGGACACTTGACTTGGGTCATTTTTCTTTTACAGCTTGTTGTTCAATAAAGTTTATCTTTGATTCACACACTTGCTTCATTTCTTTTTTTGTAATAAAGTCTTGGTGGAAACTTTTAGAATTGGTTTAAGCCTTTGCATGCTTGTGGGATGGGTTAAGATAGCAGTGGGGTAGGCAGGGATACCTGTGGGATGGGTTAAGATAACTGTGGGATAGATAAACCTCCAGTGCAAGCATAGTGGGACTGTATGGTCCACCCTCCCAGGTGCCACACCTATGGCCCTTTATTATCAATAACAATGTAAGCATTGATCCACACATTTGAACATAAACATTATTAAATGCCCTGTTCATTGTAGGCCCACCCAACATACATGGCCCAATCTCATCCGTGTGATGAGACAGGCTGAAGGAAGCACCCATTAATCATCTATCATCCTGTCTTGCCACTCCATTGCTCCAGCTGGGGAGTTGCACCAGTGTCTCAGGAGGTTGCGCTGCTTCTTCCTTTCACGTGAGGCTCTGTTGGGGCCTTGCACATCCTCAGGGTCTATCAGGTTTCGCCCTTGACTCCATTCCCCAGGCTCCATGTCCCAATTGCCTTGCTGGAGGTCCACGAGCCTGTTCTGCAAGACTGGGTAGCAGGTGCGCATGAGATTGTGCAGGATGCAGCAAGCTTCCACGATCCTCCTCACGGTTTCTGGGCGATGCTGCATGGTGGTGAGAAGTACCTGGAACCTGTTGGCCAGGATGCCAAAGGCGTTCTCCACCACCCGCCTTGCCCTGGACAGCCTGTAGTTGAAGATCCTCTCTTCATGGGTGAGGAGTCTGGAGGTGTAGGGCTTCATGAGGTAGGTTCTGAGGGAGAAGGCGTCATCCCCCACAATGAAGTAGGGCACATCTTGCGTGTCGTTGGGCAGCGGGTCTGGATCTGGGAAGCCCATGATGAGGTTGCCTTCCAGCCCCTCCTTGAGGTCACTGGCATTGTATACCTGGGCATCTGAACATGAGCCGCTGCCTGAAGCATCGATGTACATGAACTTGTAGTCAGCATTGACCATGGCAAAGAGGACGATGCTGAAGAAGCCCTTGTCGTTGAAATAAGTGGAGCCCGACTTGGGTGGTGCTTTGCAGGTCACGTTCTTGCCATCTATGGCTCCAACGGTGTGTGGGAAGTTCCACCTCTGATACCACTGCTCTGCAACTTTCTTCCATCCTTCATCAGTGGAGGGACACTGGAGGAGCTTCTGCAGGTATTCTTCGATGATGGCCTACACCACTTCTCTGACCACAATGCTGATGGTGTTGTGTGGCACCCTCCAGCCGTATTGCATGCTACTGCATGCTACACAGAATGAGTGCCACCTTGAGCCCAGGTTCCAGGCTGGGCGGGAAGTTGGTGTTTGCTTTGGTCAACCTGGGTGTCAGGCGCTGCACAACTTCGTCAAACATGGCTGGAGGCATCCTCATGAAGTTCTGGAATGCCCGAGTGTCTTCGTTCCTGAGCTCCACCGTCAGCTTGTTGTACAGTCCGTACTCTGCTCTTCTCCTGATCCATCTTCGTACCCAGACGCTTCTTGGCCGCCTCTTTTTCTTCCCGTAGTAGAGTTCACAGAGCCTGTAGATGGCTTCGCACTGTTGCAGAAGGATGGTGGCTGCCAAAATGACTGTGTTACGATCCACGGTGGACATGACTGGATGCTGTGGAAGAGCAAGAGTCAGATGAAGGCTGCAGAGGTCTGCACAGCTAGGCTGCTGATCTGAAAGTGAGATGCAGGTGAATTGCTCCCCCTTTTTATAGGCAGTATAGGTGTCCCTTTGTATCCTCTAGGCTTCCTCTAGGCATCCTTAATATCCGAGATAGGTCCCCTCTGTGAACGTTTTTTCCATTTTAAACGCTTTGTTTCCATGCTGCATCCGCTAGGCATCCGTTCTGCATCCATTCCGTGTCCGTTCCACTTCCTCCCTGCATCCGAGCAGATGCGAGTTGCGCGGATGCGGAACGGATGCCTAGCGGATATAGCGGATGCAGAACGGATGCGTAGCGGATGCAGAACGGGCGAATTGGATACATTTTCCGCGCAAAAGTTTTGAGCAGCTCAAAACTTTCTGAGTGGATGAAACGTCAATAAACAGATGCTGGATGGATAGAGAGGAAGCAAAACGGAGGCAGTGGGTACATCGCGTTTTCCAACGGATGGCAAGCTTTTTTGTCCATTTTACATCTTCTTTGCATCCGTTGGTGCAGTTTGACAGGGGCTTTACACTAGCCCAATGTCTGATTTTTTTCAACACAAACCACCCTGTCCTTGAATGGCTGGAAGGACTGGATATTAACATTTGAATTACTATAAGTCCACGTATTTGCCATATGCTAAATACAGTAAATAAATTGGTATTACTACAAATTTTGGTTTAAAAGAAAAAAATCAGATTGTGGAATAAAATATATTCCTACATAACAAGATAATAAATTTGGGTATCATATAACTTGATATCAATTTCTTGATATCCACTCAGCTCTAGCTGGCAGCAAACTCTCTAGTGTGAGCTCAGCTGTTCAACACAGGCTCTAACCAACATACAACACAGATGCAAGAAAGGTTGCAGATACAGAAGAATCTGATAAGCGTCATCCAAAAAGCATTGCTTAGACTGGTGAGAATGAACCTATGACATGTATGTCATGTATCTATAGGTGTATAGATGTATACGAATATATAGGTGATGTATACAAACATGTATGTCATAGGTGATATGACACAATGTTTGGGGTGGCATTCCCAACATCCAACTATTCTCCAAAGTATGCTTCATTGGGCTGTGCTTCATGCAGCCTCCAGACACCCTCTGGAACTCACAAAAACCCCATAACCTCCAAAATTTGAGCAAGAACAGAGTATGCTTTTGTGTGATTTTTGGAGGGTGTATGATAATGCAGTATATCTCTGCACAATCTCCATGCTCTCTGGAAGTCTTACAAGAATAGAGCATGCTTTTGTACAGTTTTGAAAGGTTACAGGGCCCATAGAAGAGCATTCCCTAAAGTTGCTTCAAGAACAAAGGTCTCAGGCAACACAGAACAGCCTCACTAAGCCACAGAGGCCTGAAAGCTGAAAGGGACCACTATCTAAAGGCAAGTTGTGCATGGCAGATCCTGAGGCACAGGGCAATTACTCGATTCTCTAATGGGGAATTTTTATTAAATGGCAATGATGACATGAGGGCTGGGCCTCTACTACAAGCCCTCTATTAGCACTGCTGCCAAAGACGACTGTTCATGATGGCCTAGAGAACGAAGAGAGAGAAAATTGTTGTTGTTTTTGTTTGAGATGAGAGTTACACATCACTACAGTCAAGTTAGGCATTTTCCAAATTTTTGACATGAAGGTTTGCTATCGATGACTTAGACAATTTGATCTTGGCCCACAAAAATATTTATTTTTCCAAATATATACTGGATGCATTGATTAGTTGATCAAGTTTACAAATCAATATATTTCTGATTATTGAAAAAATAAGTTCTTATAGGCTATCAATAAATAAATAAATATTCACCTTGAAAATCCACCTCTACAGCAGGAATAAGTTCAATGAGTCTTCCCAGGAAGAAATATTCTGGGGAACAACAGTTTCACTATGTTACAAGTGACACACATCATTTCTCTCCTTCTATTCTTGAACATTTTTTTTTCCAGTGACCAGAACAAGGCAATTACAGTATGCTATTTTCTTGCTTAAACACCTTGATTTAAAACCTTGATTTAAGAACCAAACTCTTCATATCTAAATAGGAAGGGGATGGGGAAATATTTATCTATTATAAATAGATGCATCTACAATGAAAAAACTGTTTGCCAGAAATTAAGATAACTAAATACTTTTAATATGCAACTTTTCCTCTAAAACATATCATGATTTCATATTTATCACCAAATAAGATACAATGAGATATGGAGAAGAGTGACTTAAATTCTTCAAGAACTCTAAAACAGTTGCTTTTATTAGTTCAACATAAAAATTCATATTAATAAGTAGCACCAAAACAATATATTCAGGGGTGGGATTCAAATTTTTTAACAACAGGTTCTGTAAGCATGGCTTAGTTGGTGGGTGTGGCTTGGTGGTCATGTGACTGGCTGGGCAAGGCCAACTCAACATCGCTCACATTGAGGCATGCATCTCCTTGCCTGGCCTCTTATGACTGTGGGGATGCTGCAACAATCGTAAGTGTGAAAAGTGGTCATAAATCACTTTTTTCAGTGCCACTGTAATTTTGAATGGTCACTCCACACAAGCAAAGTACCAGCAAAGGAGGAAAAAAATCCTCCAGAGAAGTTCCAGAGACAGGAAATCTAGTCCTGCCAAGAATGTAATAAGGGTTAATGGAGAGGCAGTTTCTGTAAACAACACCAGACTGTTTCCTTCCTGCATTCCTTACAGGATTAGGCCAGTAATATATTCTAACAACCGGTTCTCCAAACTGCTTAGAATGTTAACAACCGGTTCTAGCGAATAGGTGCGAACCGGTAGAATCCCACCCCTGAATATATTGCATTGTAGCATATCCTCAACTCTTTACTGTAAGACTTCACAGCATTTTTAACAACACAGAAGAGGTGAAAAAAGTATAAATTGCATTAATGCAGAAATAAGACATTGTAAAATATATTGGCAGATTATGTAATCAAATATATTAACAGTATATTACTTAAAATGAAAAACTTAAAACTTTAAAGTTTTAACTTAGAAGTTCCATCATCCTCAAGTTATGAGTATAATACAAAAATACAACAGAATATATTATATATAAAGAGGATGAATAATTAGTCCAGGATTCAGCAGCCAGGCTATTTTCCAAGGAGCAAATAAAAGGATACTGAAAAAATCAAATATTCTGTTATTGACTGCAGACCAATGAATAAATCCTTGCTGACTGCATGGCCCCAAAGAATGCCTGTTATTAACACACAAAATATTATTTAAGAGTTATTTAGTACATCAATTTAACCTGCATGATTAGGCTAACTGAGTGTGTTATAATTGGGCATTATCATTTGTCTCTTGCCAGAGCAAATGGCTCAGTTGGAATGGATCCCAAACTGCAGAAGATTCATATTTTGGTACTAACAACTACGATTAAATAATTAGTGAAGTTACTGATGAAAATATTGCATAATGAATGTTCAACTCCAATGAAAAGAAATGAAAAATCTCATAGCTAGAGAGAATTTGTGCCAACATGAATTCAGATAGAGTCATAAACTCTACCCATACTTTTAAGGTTGGGGGCCAATGATTTAGAACAATATCTACTTTTTCAGTATGTTGACTTATAACAGACTTATACAGCCATATTTGTCTGTTGAGTTGCAAAGAGCTAAAGCTGTTGTCTTAAGGACCTTTAAGAGTTCATTAATTTCCTAAGGATATTATTTTATGCACTGACCTTCAGTTTAGTGTTGGTAGAATGCTGCTTATATGTTAGCCCTATCTAGAGTGACTCCCTAAATATTTAGTGTTGTAGTAATGGTCCAGTAATGTCTCTTTCCATATAATATGTAGCTTCCAAGCAACCTGCTTATTGCAAAGATGGAAGGCCTGAGTTGTTGCCGGATTTGGTAGAACTATGGCATTAGAAATGGTAGATATATGATTATACTACAATTTTCCAGAGCTTTTAAAATAAATATTAGTAATTTGCATAATGAAATAATGTCACCAATAATCCATTCATTATCTATCATTTGTAAAAGTCATTTTGTTTGTCTTTTGTTTAATATATGCATGTTGGTAAAATATTCATTTCACCATTTTATGTTTATATCAGTGTAAGGCTGTCGGGTGAAATAAAACTAAATCTCTCATTGGAAATACTAATAGTGAAGCTGAAGTTTAAATATATGGTGTGCATGACAAAAACAAAAAACAAAACCAATGGAGAAAAACCCGGTATTTCGAAAAAATGAAAATAACAAAAAACAGTTTTAGAATGGCTTTTGAATATTTGAATCTCATTGGAAGGCTTTGGGAAGATCTCAAGGAAGCCATTCCTACAAAGTGACTTAACATTGTTTCTGAATTAGAACTGTTCCTCAAGGGAAAGGGGACAGATCCTAAATGAAGCACAGAATGAAAGGGACCAGAATAGAAAGAGGAAAACTTTGGAAGCTATCAATTCTGCCAAAGCAGATATTACAAGCTACTGGCTCAAGAGGTGTTCAAATATGGTTATCAGTTTATTATTCAGGCATAAACATTGCTTCAATCATTACTTATCCAAAGTATCATACCCTTCATTTCAGTAACCAGCTTAAAAAATTCAACAGCAAAATATAATAACAGATGCCAAATTACATTACAGTGAGGAATAATCACACCAAAATTGTATAAACCAAAACTTACGTTGTGCTTAACTTTTCACATTGTAGAAATTTTACCACTTATTTGTTCAGCTAGGTATATACTAAAACATGTAATTCATTGAAACATACAAGTTCCATTTCTGATTTATTGAAATATACACTGGTCCTAAACTTTTCCATGGAACTGCAGTCGTAATATAACAAAAAAGATCTGAAGTCATGCCAGCAAAAAATAATAGGAGGAAGTGTGATCATAAGGAATGATAGCCTGCCACCAACTGGATCTTCTGATTTTTACATATGTTCTCCTCTACCCTCCACCTTAAGCCCATGTCACACTGCACCAATGGATGGAAAGAGGATGTAAAACGGAGAGAAACACTTGCCATCCGTTGGTTAACACGATTCATCCGTTCTGTACTCACTGCCTCCGTTTTTCATCCTCTCTATCCGTCCAGCATCCGTCGACTGAGGTTCCATCCGCGCAAAAAGTTTTGAGCTGCACAAAACTTTTTGAGCGGAAAATGAATCCAACGCGTCCGTTCTGACAACCGCAACGCATACAGGGAATATCCGTTCTACATCCGTTGTCATCCGTTACGCATCCGCTATATCCACTAGGCATCCGCTGCGCATCCGCGCAACTCAAATCCGCTCCAGAGGAAAACAGACACAGGGAGGAAGCGAAACGGACGCGGAACAGACACGCAGCGTTAGTAGCATGGACAGAGAAACAATGAAAGCGGATGCAGCTCACAAAGAAACCATTTAAAACGGAAAAAACGTTCGCAGAGGGGATCTATCTCGGATATTAAGGATGTCTACAGGATGCCTAGAGGATGCAAAAGGACACATAGTGGAAAACCTATATTGCCTATAAAAAGGGGGAGCAACTCACCTGGATCTCACTTTCAGTCCAGCAGCCCTGCTGTGCAGACCTCTGCAGCCTTCATCTGGCTCTTGTTCTTCCACAGCATCCATTGATGTTCACCATGGATCGTAACACACTCCTTTTGGTAGCCACCATCGTTCGGCAACAGTGCGAAGCCATCTACAGGCTCTGTGAACTCTACTACGGGAAGAAAAAGAGGCAGCCAAAAAGTGTCTGGGTCCGAAGATGGATCGGGAGAAGAGCAGAGTACGGACTGTACAACAAGCTAATGGTGGAGCTGAGGAACGAAGACCCTTGTGCATTCTAGAACTTCAGGAGGATGCCACCAGCCATGTTTCACAAAGTTGTGGAGCGGCTGAGACCCAGGTTGACCAAGCAGAGCACCAACCTCCGGCCCAGCCTGGACCTGGGCTCAAGGTGGCACTCACTCTGTGTCACCTGGCCTCAGGGACCACCTACAGGAGTATGCAGTACGGCTGGAGGATGCCACACAACACCATCAGCATTGTGGTCAGAGAAGTGGTGCAGGCCATCATCGAAGAATACCTGGAGGAGCTCCTCCAGTGCCCCTCCACTGAAGAAGGCTGGAAGAAAGTTGCAGAGCAGTGGTATCAGAGGTGGAACTTCTCCCACACCATTGGAGCCATACATGGGAAGCACATGGCCTGCAAAGCACCAGCCAAGTCGGGGTCCACTTATTTCAACTACAAGGGCTTCTTCAGCATCATCCTCTTCATCATGGTCAATGCTGACTACAAGTTCATGTACATCGATGCTTCAGGCAATGGGTCAGCTTCAAATGCCCAGGTATACCACACCAGTGACCTAAAGGAGGGGCTGGAATGCAACCTCATCATTGGCTTCCCAGATCCAGACCCCCTGCCCAACGACACACAAGATGTGCCCTACTTCATCGTGGGGGATGACGCCTTCTCCCTCAGAACCTACCTCATGAAGCCCTACACTTCCAGACTCCTCACCCATGAAGAGAGGATCTTCAATTACAGGCCTGAGGAATGGAGGCAAGGGCGACCTGATAGACACTAAGGATGTGCAAGGGCCCAACAGAGCTTCACGTGAAGTGAAGAAGCAGCGCAACCTCCTGAGACACTGGTGCAACTCCCCAGCTGGAGCAGTGGAGTGGCAAGACAGGATGATAGATGATTAATGGATGCTTCCTTCAGCCTGTCTCATCACACTGATGAGATTGGGCCATATATGTTGGGTGGGCCTACAATGAACAGGGCATTTAATAAAGAGTTGTGTTTATGTTGACATGTGTGGAAGAATGATTACATTATTATTGATAATAAAGGGCCATAGGTGTGGCACCTGGGAAGGTGGACCATACAGTCCCCTATGCTGGTTTATCTATTCCACAGCTGTTACCCATCCCAAAGTTATCCCTGCCCATCCCACAGCTATTACCCATCCCAAAGGTATCCCTACCCATCCCACTGCTATTACCCATCCCAAAGGTATCCCTGCCCATCCCACAGCTATTACCCATCCCAAAGGTATCCCTGCCCATCCCACTGCTATCTTAACCCATCCCATAAGCATGCAAAGGCTTAAACCATTTCTAAAGTTACCACCAAGACTTTATTTACTAAAATAAATGAAGCAAGTGTGTGAAGCAAAGATAATCTTTATTAATAACAAACTGTAAAATAAAAATGACCCAAGTCAAGTGTCCAAAGCAAAAATAAAGTCAACAGGTAGCCACCCAGTCTCTGGCACTCTTCTTGGCCACTCGGAGGCATGCCCAGTCTCAGGGGTGAAGGGTCCAGGTGCTGTGGAGGTGGCTGCTGCTGGAGTGCTGGTCTGAAGCGCCACTGGGGTGCCTGGCCCCGAGAGGACAACAGGGGACGGTGTGTTGAGGAAGCTCTCAGACAGCTGGCTCAGCCCCGTGATGTTGAGAGCCCCTTCCTCCATGACATGGGGTGTCAGCCCCAATATCGATGACAGATGTACTGAGGCCGGGCTTGGCTGTGGGTGGAGGAAGGAGCAGTGTAGTGGGGCTGTCTGGTCTGTAGCTGGGTGAGGACTGGCGTCAGTGGCATAGGTGGCATTGGTCGCGTGCGTGGCATCGGTGGCATCAGTGGCACCAGTAGCATCCGATGTACCTGTGCCTGGACTGGGAAGGGCTGCCTGTGCTGCTGGACCTCCTGGTAGCCATAGCCTTGGTAGGGTAGGGCCTGTGGAAAGCCTTGGAAGGGCAGTGACATCACCTGGGGTGGAGGAGCAGGCCTGGACTGAGTGGGAGCAGGTTCAGATGGGTCTGGAAGGTTGTGAAGAAGATCAGTGATCCTGTCCTTCACCACCTAGTACTGGGGTTCTGCCATGTTCATGAGGGTCTAGTTGACATAGGTGAGGAAGGGCTTGCGGTTGGAGGATGGGGCGTTGGTATGTACCAGCTGAGAGAGGAGATCTACGCTGCTCCTGATGGTGTCTCTTATCTCCAGCAGGACAGTGTGGCTCTGCCCCTCCGGTTTGCCTCTCTGCCGTTCTGTGGAGGTGGAGCTGGGGGTGGATGCGGGTTGGGCTGTGGTGGAAGTGCTGTCTCCTTTCTCCCACTGCATCAGGGGGTCCTCCATGCGCTCCGCCACAGGTAGTGCAGCTGTCGGGGGGGGTCTCCGTCGTGGCATGCTCCACAGATACCTGCCTGGACACAGGAGCTGACTCTTTGCCAGAAGAGGACTGGCTCTCAGCAGGTTGCCTGAGAGAGAGGGTTGTGAGAGGGGCTGCTCCTCAGTGGCAGATCTCACCCTCCAAGAAGCTGCACTTGGCCATCACATAGGTCTCTCTGTCCGTCAGCTTGACCGCTGCCCGTACCAGGTATGCAGCTTCCCGTACCAGGTGTGCTTCCACCAGCTGAGGAGCACCTCCGAAGTGTAGCCCAGGCTCTCCGCCTTCTCTCTCCAAGCAGCCTGCTTCCTTTTGGTGTCACGATAGAGCCTGTGTCCCTTCCACCATAGATACTCGTTCTCCCTCAGCCATTCCAGCACCTCTTCATGTTGCTCTTCTATGTTGCATTGCCTCCTCTCCCGTTCACACGTCTGCCTCTTCCTCCTTTTGGCAGGGCCACATGGGCCCTCATCAGAGGGGCTTCGAGGTTGTTGGGGATGCTCCTCCACACCACCACCAGCAGCAGCAGCAACAACAACAGTAGCAGCAAAAGCAGAACCAGCAGGACCAGCAGCAGCAGCAGCAGCAGCACCAGCAGGACCAGGAGCACCAGCAGGACCAGGAGCATCAGCAGGACCAGCAGGACGAGGAGCAGCGCCAGCAGAGTAAGCACCAGCAGGACCAGCAGGACGAGGAGCAGCACCAGCAGAGTAAGCACCAGCAGAAGCCCCAGCACCAGGAGGAGTGCCAGCAGAGTAAGCACCAGCAGAAGCACCAGCACCAGGAGCAGTGCCAGCAGAGTAAGCACCAGCAGAAGCACCACCACCAAGCAGCATCAGCAGAAGCCCCAGCACCAGAAGATCGAGCCCGGGCAGCAGAAGCCCCAGCAGAAGAAGAGTGAGGGCCAGGGGGTGGGAGGTTGGCCCTGTCCCTCTTGCCAGGGCTGGCAGCAGATGGCAGAGGCTTCCGTTTCTTCCCCATAATTGTTGGGTTGCTGGCTGGCTGGCTGGCTGGCAAGCTGTGTCTGGAAGCAGGTCTTTCCTCTGAATGGTGACCTGCTTGGGAACTGCTTCCCTTTATATCCGCGGGGCTGACGCAATGCATCCTCCCCGCATGCGCAGTGAACGCTAGGCATCCGCTAGGCATCCGCTAGGCATCTGCTAGGCATCTGCTAGGCTTCCGCTAGGCTTCCGCTTCATCCGCTCGGCATCCGCTCGGCATCTGCTTCATCCGCTCTGCATCCGCTCTGCATCCGCTCTTTCCATTCCGCGTCCGCTTTGCTGCACTCCCCCGGAAGCCTTGTGGATGTGCCATCCGCTCTCATCCACTTCCATCCGCTAGGCTTCCGTGGAGCATCCGCTTTCCATCCGCTCTGCATCCTCCCCGCGTCCGTTCCTTTCCGTGTTGTCCACTCTGGTTATGCAAATTTTTGCCCCTTTTGAGAGCAGATAACAACGGATGGAACATTTTTCTCGTCCGCTGTGTCCTTTTTACAAACTTTTTGCATCCGTCGGCCAGTGTGACAGGGCCTTTACTCTTGTCTTCTATATCTGGTGACTGTTTGACCAAGGCTGTTTGAAATATCCTTTCCAGCTTTTCATTTTATAAAGTATTACAAGACCCAATTCTCAAAAGGTCATGAGTAAATATCCGGTCAGACCAGGGGTGGATTCTATCAGTTCGCATCTATTTGCTAGAACCAGTTGTTAACATTTTAAGCAGTTCAGAGAACCAGTTGTTAGAATAAATTACTGGCCTAATCCTGTAAGGAAGGCAGGAAGGAAACATTCTGGTGTTGCTTACAGAAACTGCCTCTCCATTAACCCTTGTTGCATTCTTGGCAGGACTAGACTTCCTGTCTCAGGAACTTCTATGGAGGTTTTTTTTTTCCTCCTTTGCTGGTACTTTGCTTGTATGGAGTGACCATTTAAAGTTACAATGGCACTGGAAAAAGTGACTTATGACCATTTTTCACACTTACAACTGTTGCAGTCATGAGGCCAGGCAAGGAGATGCGTGCCTCGATGTGAGTGATATTGAGTTTGCCACACCCAGCCAATAACATGACCACCAAGCCACACCTACCAATTAAACCATACCCACAGAACCGGTTGTTAAAAAATTTGAATCCCACCCTGGGTTAGACCATTCATTACCAAAACAAGAAACAATGGAAACATTCTTCCCACCAATTTAAAGGGACTGTCAGCCTGTTACGCTCCAGAAATGGGAAAGAGAAAGATACAAGAAGTATCTGCTTAGAAGTTGTTTCCTTCATAGTCAAAATGCTCATCACATACATACCATGCATAAACCCCATCATTCACCCAAGGAAAATTTAAAAAGAAATAGTTAAAATTCCATTGTGGGAAAATTTACAGTTTGCCTGTGGCACCAACTAAATATTTAGGGGATAAATTTAAGGACAGTACCCACAACTAGACCAAATTCATTCAATACAAGTAGGGGCCTTTTTGCCTATATCATATAACTGAAGTGACTTTCCTTTGCCACTAGTCACATCACTTTCTCCTAAGTATAGCTATGCTGGGGAGATATTTACTGGCAGGTTAGCTAAAATTACTCCAGCTGAACCAAAGGGTCTGGAAATGAGGTTATCCAGAATTATAGAATGCTATGCATCAATGGAGAAGAAGGTTGGTTATTGAGTATGTGATGGAAGTAAGCCTTGCATAAGAATAATTGGATACTTTGCAGATGGTTTAACATTGAACCTTTCTGTCTTGAAAATAAATAAAAAATACACTGTATTATACTGTATTCAAAAATTGAAGAAAATGCTGCATATTCTGCATTGTTAACAACAGTAATGATTTGAGTATGCTTAGGGGAAAGTATTCATTTACACACCTGTGGGGGCAATATCTTAATACCCTGTTAATTTTAAATTCCTGACAGGTTCCAAGGTTACAACATTATCCCTTGGGGAATAACAGCTAAATATAATTTAACAAGATGCCCTTGCCCCCAGGAGATGGGTTTTCCTATAACATATGGAAAATGATGATAGCTTCATCTATGTAATGGAAAATATGGTTCACCTTTTTACAACTTATTACTTCCTTCATGTGTCTCTTGACAAATCTCAAATGAACCTTTGCCTCATTGGAAGATGAAAAAAATACTTTGTCACAAGTTGTAAAAGGACTTTACAAAATTAAATTCACCTCAGAGTAATTAAAAATTCCAAAAACAATGACTATTTTTAATCTGACTTAGGAAAGATTTGCTGAATGAGGAGTAATGACATGAAGTTAATTTAGTAGTAAATTTCCTATTTAGACATGGCAAATTATTTCCCTTTTATCTTAGCATCAATTTTATGAAAGGTGACACATTCTATAATTAAGAATAAAGAATACCTTTATTTGAGCTACTTCATTTATCATGTCAAATGTCAGAGTGTCAAAAGTCTCAGTGAAATTTCATTTACTCATGTATCGTTACTTTGTCATCAACACAATGTATTACACATCACCAAGAATTATATGTGCAAGAATTCTTTTTGTTTAATGGTCTCTTAAAAATAATTCCCCTACCATTTCAGTTGATCCTATGTAGCATTTGGACATTTTCATTAGAATTATAAACTGTAGTTAGTCTAACAAGATTTGGAAACATAACCTGGAACATCTTAAGATATCCATAAAATCTTTTTTTTTTAATGCAAATATATCAGCAAAGAAAATTCTTAGGCAGGATCCACAAGTTTTGGTGCTATTTAAAGTTATGTAAACCTATACCAATTTATGCATAAAACATGTCTTCTTACAGTTGCACTGAGCACACAGCTGTAAACAGGAGCTTGGCATCACCTGAGAGTTTCTGGTGAAGATGTATCCTATATTGCTTGTGTAGTAATGTTCTACTGTTAGTAACTGGATGAAGCACTGAAAAAGTATTTCTCTGATAGCAATAGGCAGCCTTCCTATTCACCAGAAAATATTTTGTGTGATTGCATTCTAAAGAGATATAAAATTCAATCTAATAAACAAATCCAAGAAACACAAAATGCTATTTTATACTAAATCAGGCCACTGAATTATCTACTTTATGTCTTTCTATACTGCCAGGTTATGCCTCTCCAGAATTTTAGATTAAAATTGGGAATTGTTTCCATATCAAGATGAACAAAGGAACATTTTATTCATTTTATTAATAAATACAATCAAACAAAGAATAAGATTCCAATACCAGTATATAACAAAAAATTAATAATTAACAGGTGCAAACACCACACAGTAAAAAGTCAAATAAAACCTTGCAAAGGTATGACATAACAATTATATCACTCTGAGAACTTAAGACAAACTTAAAACAATATACCATTCAAACAATAAAAAGTTTACAAGTATACAGGTAAGCTTCCTGTTAAATCAGACTTGTACTACAACATTTACATTTAAATAAAATCTGGTTAAGAAACATGAGCATCCTGTTACTCAACTAGACAAATTCTGAAAACTCTTTTAGAATTGTACTTGGTTGCTGATTTAATCATTTTCTAAGGAACAGGAAGGATGAAATATACCAATTGCTTCATTCAGAAAAAGATCTTCTCTTGGATACAACATTTTTGTTGTAAACCATAAAATGTTATAGGCCTCTGAGAAAAAAAAGCTAGCATTCTTTAAAAATCATTTGAATAGAGATTTGTGCTAAATAAACATTACAATGTAAAAATGCATACACACACAGATTACACAGAAGTGTTTTTATATTTTCAAAACTTTCCCATTTCAGGACAAAATGCTAAGACCGAGGCAACTTCCTTCAATCAAGGGGGTACAAATAGATTTCATTTAGATCCAAAATGAATCTAAAATTTTGGACCCCTTTAAATACACACCTTTCACAAAGATGTTTTTAAAAGCAATTAATGTACTTTTCAGTTCTACTAAGCTGCAGTGACTACAACGACATTCTGAAAACCAACACTATTGGCAACTATTAAACGCCCTCCCCCCAAAGGGCACCACTGATTCTTACTTAGATGAAGGAGACCTGATTCTCTGTAGGTTAAATCATTTCACTCATAGGGTAAGTCAGAATTATACAATCATAATAGGCCAATTTTCCTGCTGGGCAAATCAAATAATATTTTTTTACAAATAAACATCCAAATAGTATAAATGACCATTGGTAAATTAACTAAATTTTCTTCTAAATATCATTCTAAATTTCATTTATGCCTTACAAAACAAAGAATCCCAAAATAGCAAGTAACCAAAAACTATGTATCAAATTAATCCATCAAGTATTTAACTTTCTCTTCCCTCTTCCAAATTTTATTATGGCATTCTAAAACAATGGTCTGCTCAATTGCATAAAATCAATCATTCCTGCAGCCTGAGTTCTGTGTTGACTTTGAAGGATGTGACCTGAATTACAGTCATTTTGTCTCATTAATTAAATCTTAAACTGGTGTAAATAAAAAGACTATGGATTTTGGCTCAGCAAATCAGAGTGCTTCTCAGTGATGAAATACTGTCATAATGAACATACAGAAATTTCAGCTTGTAACACTGTGAAACTAACTAAAACCGAACAGTTTAAAGAGGGATTGCTGATAAAAATTATTCCCCAAGGAAAAAGAATTAAACTTTCCACCCATGTTTAAGACTGCTTTCTAGATCCAAGAATATGCTCTAACAGCAGGTAGGTTTTTGATAATATAACATAATTACAGTATGTAATGGGAGTATGATTAGTAGCTATTATTACTACAATTTATATCATACTTTGTCCAGAGATTCAAGGAGGCTTAGATAGCAATACCCCTTCATTTTTTTCCTGCAACACTTGGTTGGACTCAAAAAGAACAACTGACCACATTCACGCAGAATATTCATGGCCAGAGATGAATTAGAACTTCTCACTACCTTAACCATTACACAAACTGCTACTCACTATGATCAAAAAAGTATTATTTTTCAAAACAATGTCCTTATAAACAAGCATTACTGCCTACCTAGAACTATGGCTAATAAAATATCGTAAAGATTTGGCCTAAAATTTTGGCAAAACTCTCATTTGAAATACAGGTAAAGCTTGAAAAATTAGAATATCATGCAAAAGTTCATTTATTTTAGTAAAGCAACTTAAAAGGTGAAACTAATATATGAGATAGACTCATTACATGCAAAGCAAGATAGTTCAAGCCGTGATTTGTCATAAGCATGATGATTATGGCTTACAGCTCATGAAAACCCCAAATCCACAATCTCAGAAAATTAGAATATTACATGCAATCAATAAAACAAAGACTGTACATAGACTGAAAAGTATAAGCATGCATATGTATTCAGTACTTGATTTGGGCCCCTTTTGCAGCAATTACTGCCTCAATGCGGCGTGGTATGGAAGCTATCAGCCTGTGGCACTGCTGAGGTGTTATGCAAGACCAGGATGCTTCAGCTCTTCTGCATTGTTTGGTCTCATGTCTCCCATCTTTCTCTTGGCAACGCCTCATAGATTCTCGATGGGGTTCAGGTCAGGCAAGTTTGCTGGCCAATCAAGCACAGTAATCCCATGGTTATTGAACCAGGTTTTGGTGCTTTTGGCAGCGGAAAATGCTGGAAAATGAAGTCAACATCCCCATAAAGCTCAACTGCGGAAGGAAGCATGAGGTGCTCCAAAATCTCCTGGTAGACTTTGACCCTGGACTTAATGAAGCACAGTGGACCAACACCAGCAGATGACATGGCTCCCCAAATCAACGCAGACTGTGGAAACTTCACACTGGAGACTTCAAGCATCTTGCCTCACCATTCAATGGTGAGCATCGTGCCTCACCATTCTTCCTCCAGATTCTTCTTTAGCTGAGATAAGACACTTCTGATGTTGTTTGTTGTTCAGGTGGCTTGACAAGAGGAATACGACATTTGAAGCCCATGTCCAGGATCCATCTGTGTGTGGTGGCTCTTGATGCACTGACTCCAGCCTCAGTCCATTCCTTGTGAAAGTCCCCAACACTTTTGAATGGCCTTTTCCTGACAATCCTCTCCAGGCTGCAGTCATCCCTGCTTCTTGTGCACCTTTTTCTTCCGCACTTTACCCTTCCATATAACTTTCTATTAATATGCTTTGATACAGCACTTTGGGAACATCCAACTTCTTTTACAATTACCTTTTGAGGTTTTCCCTCCTTACACAGGGTGTCAATGATGGTTTTCTACACAACTGTCAGGTCAGCACTCTTTCCCATGATTGTGCTTCCTACTGAACCAGATTGAGAGACCATTTAAAGGCCCAATAACCCTTTGCAGGTATTATGGCTTAATTAACCGATTAGAATGGGATGCTGAGCCTAGAATATTGAACGTTTTCACAATATTCTAATTTTCTGAGATTGTGGATTTGGGGTTTTCATGAGCTGTAAGCCATAATCATCTCAATTATGATAAATCACAGTTTGAACTATCTTGCTTTGCATGTAATGAGTCTATCTCAGTGGTTCCCAAAGTGGGTGCTACCAACCCCTGGGGTAGTGGTGGGATGCCTTAGGGAGGCGCTAAGAGGCAAGGGGGCTGGCAGGGGGCCACTAAGAGGTGGCAGGGGGCATTCAAGGCCCTGCAGGGTCACCCCCATTGACTACTGCACCACTCCGGAGCAGGCAACTTGAATGCGGCAGCTCCAATGCACCACATTGCAATGGGCTCCAGGAAGAGGAGGAAGGGATGGAGTAAAGTGCACTAAATTTGAGTGTGCTGCACAGATGCTGCAAGAGCAGTGAACGTTAATGGAGCCGGCTATGGTGGGGCCTGGAGGGTGTACACAAGAGGAGAACAAGGGGAGAGGGAGGAAGGAAACCTCAGCTGCGGCTTGCACTCATTCCTCAGCCAACCTGGATTTCCAAAAACACATCAAGAAGAAAGAAAAGAAGCTTCTCACACTCTAGAAAAGTCTCTGCTATCCTTTTTTCTTCCTTCCTTTTAGAAATCTGGGCTAGCAGAGGAGGCTTCCCTCCTTCCCCTCCTCCTTTCGTTCTTCAGTCAGCCCAGATTTCCAAAAGGAAGAAAGAAAAGGGACATCAAAGAGCCCCAAGGAGAGCACGCAGGGCTTTCCAAGAGAGTGAGAAGAAACACAGACAGGGAGCAAGAAAGAGTGGGATACAGAGAGAGAGAGAGAGAGAGAGAGAGAGAGAGAGAGAGAGAGAGAGATTCAGCTCAATTCAGTTCTATCTGCTCCCCTCTCTCTGGTTTTGCCCAGTTTTGCAAGGATTCAGCAGTGATATAAAGCCCCTGTCGCACTGCACCAACGGATGCAAAGAGGATGTAAAACGTTAAAAATGTTGGAAAACGCTATGCATTCATTGTGTACTCATTGCATACGTGTTTCATATGCTCTATCCTTTGAGCATCCATCCATTGAGATTCCATCCGCGCAAGTAGTTTTGAGCTGCACAAAACTTTGTGAACGGATGAACTTTCCGCTGTGTACGATGTAAATCCGTGACATATGAGCAACAAACGTTCTATGTCCGTTTATCATCCGTTAAACGTCTGCTGTATCCTCTCTGCATCCTCTGCATCCTCTCTACATCCTCACATCCGCTGCAGCTGAAAACGGAAAGAGGGAGGAAACAAAAAGTAGACAGAACGTCTACACAGCGTTAGTAGCATGGAAATAAAAAGGATGAGCAGTGAATGGTTTGCATCCTATATACATCCTCTAGGCTTCCTATGAACATCCGTTTAAAACCCCTGTCACACTGCACCAACGGATGGAAAGAGGATGTAAAACGGACAGAAACACTTGCCATCCGTTGGTTAACGCGATGCTTCCGTTCTGTACTCACTGCCTCCGTTTTTCATCCTCTCTATCCGTCCAGCATCTGTCGACTGACATTTCATCCGCCCAAAAAGTTTTGAGCTGCACAACACTTTTTGAGTGGAAAATGTATCCAACGCGTCCGTTCTGCATCCGCAACGCATACGGTGAACATCCGTTCTACATCTGTTGTCATCCATTCTGCATCCGCTATATCCGCTAGGCATCTGCTGCGCATCTGCGTAACTCAAATCCGCTCCAGCGGAAAACGGACACAGGGAGAAAGCGAAACGGACGTGGAACGGACACGCAGCGTTAGTAGCATGGACGGAGAAAGGATGAAAGCGGATGCAGCTCGCACACAAAGCATTAAAATGGAAAAAACGTTCATATAGGGGACGTATCTCGGATATTTAGGATGTCTACAGGATGCCTAGAGGATGCAAAAGGACACCTAGCGGAAAACCTATATTTTCTAAAAAAATGAGAAAAATCACCTGGATCTCACTTTCAGTCCAGCAGCCCTGCTGTGCAGACCTCTTCAGCCTTCATCTTGCTCTTGCTCTTCCACAGCATCAAGTCATCTCCACCATGGATCATCACACACTCCTTTTGGTAGCCGCCATCGTTCTACAACAGTGCGAAGCCATCTACAGGCTCTTTCACCTGTTCTACGGGAAGAAAAGGAGGCGTCCAAGAAGTGACACATCCGCAGGGCTTCCGTGGGAGAACAGCAAAGCGGACGCGCAGCGGAAGGAGCGGATGCAGAGTGGATGCCAAGCGGATACAGCGGATGCATCACGGATGCCTAGCGGATGCCTAGCAGATGCCTAGTGGATGCCTAGCAGATGCAAAGCATTCACTGCGCATGCAGGGAGGATGCATTGTGTCAGCCCTGCGGACATAAAGGGAAGCAGCTCGTAAGCAGGTCACCATTCAGAGGAAAGACCTGCTGCCAGACACATCTTCAGCCAACAACCATGGGGAAGAAGAGGAAGCCTGTGCCTACTCCTGCCAGCCCTGGCAAGAAGGACAGGACTACCATCCCACCCCCTGGCGCTGACTCTGCTTCTGCTGGTGCTTCTGCTGCTGGGGCTGCTCCTGGTGCTGCTCCTGGTGCTGCTGGTGCTGGTGCTTCTGCTGGTGCTGACTCTGTTGCTGCTGCTGGTGGTGGTGGTGTGGTGGACCAGCCCCTAAAACCTCAAAGCCCTGCTGATGAGGGCCCAGAAGGCCCTGCCAGAGGGAGGAAGAGGCCTCCCTCTCTTTTCTTTTTTTCGTGAGAAAAGGGGGAGAGGAGACAGTACTCCATTGCAGAGGAAATTGAGGAGAAGGTGCTCGAATGGCTGAGGGAGAACGAGTACCTCTGGAGGAAGGGACACAGGCTCTATCGAGACACCAAGTCCTCCTGGGGTGGTGGAAGCACATGCACACCTGGTACGGGAAGCTGCACCTGAAGAAGTCTGGCCAGGCCACAGTCAAGCTCACCGACCGGGAGACCTATGTCATGGCAAAGTGCAGCTTCTTGGAGGGTGAGGTCCACCACCGAGGAGCAGCCCCTCTGTCA
Organism: Laticauda colubrina; assembly: GCA_015471245.1. Lineage (NCBI taxonomy): Eukaryota > Metazoa > Chordata > Lepidosauria > Squamata > Elapidae > Laticauda > Laticauda colubrina. The sequence continues at coordinate 14,928,055 of BLBF01000044.1, read as the reverse complement.
ACCCTCTCTCTCAGGCAGCCCACAGACCGCCAGTCCTCTTCTGGCCAAGAGTCAGCTCCTGTGTCCAGGCAGGTATCTTTGGAGCGCCCCACAATGGAGACGCCCCCGACAGTTGCACTCCCCGTGCCGGAGCACATGGAGGATCCCCTGACGCAGATGGAGCAAGAAGAGGCCGCTGCCACCAGAGACCAACCCACACCCACACCCAGCTCCACTTCCACAGAAAGCAGGCACAGAGGCAGACCGGAAGGGCAGAGCCACACTGTCCTCTTGGAGATCAGGGACGCCATCAAGAGCGGCGAAAATCTCCTCTCTCCGCTGGTACACTTTGACATACCATCCTCTAACAGAAAGCCCTTCCTCACCTATGTCAACCAGACCCTCATGGAAATGCCCGAATCCCAGTACCAGTTGATCAAGGAGAGGATCACAGGTCTTCTGCACCACCCTCCAGGCCCAGCTGAACCTGCTGTGACCCACTCCAGGTCTGCTCCTCCACCCCAGGTGATGTCACAGCCCTTCCAAGGCTTTCAACAGCCCCTCACCTACCAAGGCTATGGCTACCAGGAGTTCCAGCAGCACAGGCAGCCCTTCCCAGTCCAGGCACAGGTACATCGCACACCACAGACGCCACATATGCCACCGACGCCACAGATGCCACTGATGCCACAGATGCCATCGATGCCTCACCTCGCTCAGCTGCAGACCAGACAGCCCTACTACACTCCTCCTTCCTCCACCCCACAGCCAAGCTCGGCCTCAGAACATCTGTTGTCGGTCTTAGGACTGACATCCCATGTCCTGGAGGAAGGGCCTCTCAACATCACGGGATTGAGACAGCTCTCTGAGAGCTTCCTGCATACACCATCCCCTGTTGTCCGCGCAGGGCCAGGCACCCCAATGGCACCTCAGACCAGCACTCCAGCCACTGCCACCTCAACAGCACCTGGACTCTTCACCCCTGAGACCATGGGCACGCCTCAGAGTGATTGAGAAGAGTGCCAGAGACTGGGTTGTTACCTGTTGACTTTATCTTTGCTTGGGACACTTTTCTTGGTTCATTTTGCTTTTTTAATAAAGTCCTACAGTTTATTATTAATAAAGGTTATCTTTGCTTCACACACTTGGTTCAGTTCTTTTACAAAATAAAGTCTTGGTGGAAACTGTTAGAAATGGTTTAAGCCTTTGCATGCTTCTGGGATGGGTAAGGATAGCTGTGGGATGGGCAGGGATACCTGTGGGATGGATAATAGCTGTAGGATAGGTAATAGCTGTGGGATGGGTAATAGCTGTGGAATGGGCAGGGATAACTGTGGGATGGGCAGGGATACCTTTGGGATGGGTAATAGCTGAGGGATAGATAAACCTCCAGTGCAAGCATAGTGGGACTGTATGGTCCACCCTCCCAGGTGCCACACCGATGGCCCTTTATTATCAATAACAATTTAATCATTCATCAACACATTTCAACATAAACACAACTCTTTATTAAATGATCTGTTCACTGTAGGGCCTCTCAACAAACATGGCACAATCTCATTAGTGTGATGAGACAGGCTCAAGGAAGCATCCACTAAGCATCTACCATCCTGTCTTGCCACTCCACTGCTCCAGCTGGGGAGTTGCACCAGTGTTTCAGGAGGTTGCGCTGCTTCTTCCCTTCACGTGAAACTCTGTTGGGGCCTGGCACATCCACAGTGTCTATCAGATTTAGTCCTTGCCTCCATTCACAAGGCTCCATGTCCCCATTGCCTTGTTGGCGGTCCACAAGCCTGTTCTACAAGATTGGGTAGCGGGTGCGCATGAGATTGTGCAGGATGCAGCAAGCTTCCACGATGTTCCTCACGGTCTCTGGGCGATGCTGCATGGTGGTGAGAAGTACCTGGAACCTGTTGGCCAGGATGCCAAAGGCATTTTCCACCACCCGTCTTGCCCTGGACAGCCTGTAGCTGAAGATCTTCTCTTCACGGGTGAGGTATCTGGAAGTGTAGGGCTTCATGAGGTAGGTTGTGAGGGAGAAGGCGTCATCCCCCACGATAAAGTTGGGCACATCTTGTGTGTCATTGGGCAGGGGGTCTGGATCTGGGAAGCCCATGATGAGGTTGCGTTCCAGCCCCTCCTTGAGGTCACTTGCGTTGTAGACCTGGGCATCTGAAGCTGACTCGTTGCCTGAAGCATCGATGTACATGAACTTGTAGTCAGCATCGACCATGGCGAAGAGGATGATGCTGAAGAAGCCCTTGTAGTTGTGATAAGTGGACCCTGACTTGGCTGGAGCTTTGCAGGCCACGTGCTTCCCATCTATGGCTCCAACGGCATGGGGGAAGTTCCACTTCTGATACCACTGCTCTGCAACTTTCTTCTAGCCTTCTTCAGTGGAGGGGCACTGGAGGAGCTCCTTCAGGTATTCTTCGGTGATGGCCTGCACCACTTCTCTGACCACAATGCTGATGGTGTTGTGTGGCACCCTCCAGCCGTACTGCATGTTCCTGTACGTGATCCCTGAGGCCAGGTGACGCAGAGTCAGTGCCACCTTCAGTCCAGGGTCCAGGCTGGGCCGGAAGTTGGTGTTTGCCTTGGTCAACCTGGGTCTCAGCCGCTCCACAACTTTGTCAAACATGGCTGGTGGCATCCTCATGAAGTGCTAGAATGCACGAGTGTCTTTGTTCCTCAGATCCACCATCAGCTTGTCATACAGTCCATCCTCCGGTCTTCTCGCGATCCATCTTCGGACCCACACACTTCTTGGATGCCTCCTTTTCCTTGCGTAGAACAGGTGAAAGAGCCTGAAGAGGGCTTCGCACTGTTGTAGAATAATGGCGGCTACCAAAAGGAGTGTGCGACGATCCATGGTGGAGATGACTGGATGCTGTGGAAGAGCAAGAGCAAGAGCAAGGCTGAAGAGGTCTGCACACCAGGGCTGCTGGTCTAAAGTGAGATCCAGGTCATTTCCTCCCCCTTTTTATAGGAAATATAGGTTTTCCACTAGGTGTCCTTCTGCATCCTCTAGACATCCTCCAGACATCCTAAATATCCGAGATATGTCCCCTATACGAACGTTTTTTCCATTTCGCTTTATATGCGAGCTGCATCCACTTTCATCCTTTCTATGTCTGTGCTACTAACACTGCACGGACATTCCGCATCCATTTTGCTTCCTCCCTCTTTTCGTTTTCCGCTGGAGTGGATGCAAGTTGCACGGATGCGCAGTGGATGCCGAGCAGATACAGCGGACGTGTAACGGATGTAGAACGTTTGTTCCCCGTATGTGTCGCGGATGTAGAACGGATGCGGCGGAAAGTTCATCCGCTCAAAAAGTTTTGTGCAGCTCAAAACTTTTTGAGCGGATGAAATCTCAGTAGACGGATGCTGGACGGATAGAACGTATGATTCACGCAAGCAGTGAGTACAGAACGGATGCATCGTGTCAACCAACGGATGGCAAGCGTTTTTCTCCATTTTACATCCTCTTTCCATCCGTTGGTGTAGTGCGACATGGGCTTTAGTTTGAGGCCCTTTTCCACATTGAAACATCTTTGCCAGAACATTGAAACATCTTTGGCTTCTATTAAAGGTTTTGTGGATGAAACAAAGACTATCAGGAAGCTCTCACATTTTCTTGAGGCTTTAAACAGGATCCATTGGACCAGATCTTCACCCTAAAAAATTACTTTTCTCCAATGTTTTAAAGTGCCAATTCTGAAGAAGGCAAAAACCAAAATGTACTGGTAAATTACAAGAACACACACACACTCCCTTCTAACCCTGCTGGAGCAGGTAACTGGACTAGAATAGAAATCTCATTATCTTTCTCCTCCCTCTTTTATTTATTTTACTTTCTGTCCCTTCCTTCCATCCCCTCTCTTTCTTCATCTGTTCCTTTTTCTTTCTTTCCCTTTCCCTTTTCTCTTTCTTTTCTTTCTTCTCTCTTTCTCTCTCTCTTTCTTTCTCTCTCTCTTTTCTCTCTCTCTCTTTCTCTCCCTCAGGCTCACTCCACTGACTTGGTGCACTGCTTCAATCGGACTTGCTTGGGCAAGTTCCTCTGGTGCAACAGGCTCAATGGGGTCGACCTGCGGGGCTGGCACCTAAAAGGTGGCAATAGTGGCACGTTTGAAAAGTCGAGCAAAAATCCAGAGGTCGGTAATTTTTGCTGCAAAGAATCACAAAAGCTTCTGGGTTGTGTACAAAAATGGACACACATGTCAATGCAATTCAGCAACATAAAATAAATAAAAATAAAACAAATCAACAAGAATCAGCAAAGCATCTGATTAGATTTTATTCACTACTAGAATCTAATCAGAGATGCTTTTCCGATTCTAGTCCAATGACCTGCTCCAGCAAGGTTAGAAGGAAGTGTGTGTGTATGTATGTGCATGGCTGTCAAAACTCCAAAAATTGGTCAAGTAGCTCTGGGGAGGCCAGTCATACATTAGAACACTTGCTAAACAACCAGCCATTAAGTGAGGACCACTTGTATTTGGTTTACCAGTCACCTGACCAGGTCCACTCAGTCACATGACCACCAAACCACACCTGTCCAGTCATATGATCAGCAAGCCATGCCCACCCAGTCACATGACCAGCAAGTCATACTCTCAAATTAGACCACATCCACAGAAATTTAAATTCCACCCCTGGGTGGGGGCATTGAGGATGAGTTTGTAGCACAAAGGGGACGGTGGACTGAAAAAGTTTGGGAACCACTGGTCTATCTGGTCTAATATATTAGTTTCACCTTTTAAGTTGAATTACTGAAATAAATGAACTTTTGCACGATATTCTAATTTTTTGAGTTTCATCTGTAATGGAAATCAGAATAAATCATAGTTCATTCTAATCATTTTAATCTACCCTTTTAATCTATCTTTTTAATCTATTATTTTTAATCTACAAAGGTATTTTACCATATTTAAATACTGGAATACTGAACAATCCCAAAATAAAATTAGATTATGGATTAAATAATCTCTGCCCTGAAAAATTTAGTCTGAAATATGTAAGATAAATGCAAATTTTCTTAAAATTATAATTATAGTTTTATTTATATAAAATTAAAATTATAGTTTTATTATTTTAAACACAGAAATTATTTAAACACAGAAATAATTTTAATTACACGAACAAATACGGACCCTAAAGTTCAGTGTAATAATTTGGAACCTATTTTATTTTTATAGGAAGGCAAGGACAGCATGGCAATTGTTCTGTTCTGCTTTTGGGACTCAATTGAAGCTCTGCTCCCAAATGTTTTCCACTGTTCTGGAATGCTGTACAAATTGGTGTTATAGCAGTTATACTTCCCTTTTCACTGTTTGCCCAAAACATTGTAGTAGAAAAGGCAGTCTGAGAGAACCAAAAAATTTACCTTCAAATCAGAATAGTCTGTATGGTCAAAACACTATCAGTTGCCTAGACCAGGGGTAGGGAAACTTGGCTCTTTTATCATTTATGGACTTCAACTCCCAGAATTCCTGAGTGAACCATAAAAGGTTCCCCATCCCCGGCCTACTGGTATTTCAGTTGGGAAACACCCAATTGAAATCAATTTTTGACTTGAATGGGACTGTTTAATATACAAATGTCGGACACATCTTAAAGCAATCAGATGGAGTGATATGAAAAACCAAGATTCTTAATTTTACCACTAGTTATCATTGCCTCAAACAGAGCAATTATGTAATCATCTTTTCCAAGTTACCTAGCCTAATGATCCCTATATTTCTAAGAAAGCAATCATGTTCACGGTAATGGATATGAAATTCATTATGAACACCCTTTCCTTTTGCACAGCTTCCTTTCAAACTATTTATGTGGAAGACAAAGATATATTGCATTCCCAGTCACAAACTTATGATTTTTTAAATTATACACAACACAGAAGAATACAACTCTTGCTATTTCCAGAATGAGCAAAGCTTTGGATGAGGCCCCCAACCAAACTGGGCAGTCTTTGAACATGCCTGTCACAAGTTATTAACAATTCAATTGATTCTGAAATGTTAAAAAATCACACCATGATTATTTGGGAGTAAATAACTCTTAAGTTCTGCTACTCAACATATGTTCATTATTCTTCCAAATAATAAGCCAACTAAAAAGCTATGGTATCAAATAGATTGTAACCAGCACTGACAGACAAGAGAACAACATTGGCACATCCAGAATAACTTCTTCAGTAGCAAATTTTAAAAATAAAAATGTCTGAGGATGAGGTAACATGAAATGAAGTCCAACAGGATACAGAATTTAAAAAGTACCTGGGCATGGAGGAACATCAATACCCAAGCTACGGGCTTATAATCCTTCAGTTTTTGTATCATTTCCTATTAGTGTTGGTATTACTTATCAAATGTATATCCTCCCTTTTCATCCAAAAAAAGATATTCAAACACCAGTATTACAATGATAAAATGAAATAAAATACAAATCATTAAAATTAGTTAAATCTAATAATAAATCTACCTAGCATACTAAGTTGTAAGTTAAGTTAAGTTGTAATTGTACTATCATGCTAGTTTTTCTATCAGATATTGAATATTTCATGGAGACAGAAAAAGGCAAATCAGTTATTAGAAAAGGTATTAACATTATACTTCTCTTGAGTGGCAAGAATAAGGGCTACCACATGACACAACATTGTGTAATGATGGTACAGTTTTCCTCTAAAATATGGCTTGTGAGAGCTTTATATGAAGCTATGGAGATGTTTTATGAAAAGAATTTGCATAGTACAGAATAAACATATAATTTTAACAATATATATAGACTACTGACCAATATTTGGTTTTCATTGATTTATTTTATCTTGAATTCAGCTGATCACAGGTGGAAAGATCTAAATTGCTTTTGAAAATTTAGACTTTATATCATCAGTCAAAAAAAAAAGTTCCTGATTCTAAATTATAATAAAAACTAACATTGTAAAATAACCAAAGACTTGAAAATTGTTAGAAAGGGATGTTTTTGGAATGTTCAGGCCAAAAAAGGATCACTAATTTCAGCCGCTTGATTTCTAATTGTTGTTTTAAATACAGAATTTTGAATATGATTTATCTAGGACATTTGTTTGGCAATTTAAACATGCATGATGCTTTAGCAACCTGAGAGGAAATTTAGGATTCTTAATGCTTAAGGGAAACCAACAGTCTAATGTTATAAGGAATTGAAAATAAAATGAAAATTAGCCTTAGTGATATACCCAACTTGTGGAATGAAAAATTCAAATGCACAATTTTGAAGAACCAATGAATCCAGCTGTTAATAAATTTAAACTATACCTATTATTTAAAAGCGAAATTATCAGAAAATGTGTTGTGTTTATTGAACCTCTCAAATAATGTTTTAAAACTTTTGGATTTTTTCCCATTCTGGCATGATAACAAATTTGAAAGCTCTTCAATATATATAATCTTGTCTTGTCCTCAGTTTGGTTTCAAATTACTTCATAAGTTAATATAACTTTGGAAATATAATATTTGACCTTAACATGAACTATATTTCAAAAACATTGATTTTGTCATTTTATAAAGAGCTTTTGCTCTATTAAGCCTGGGGCAAATCCAAGAGGATAATTTTATATAAATGAAACAAAGCTTATCTTCTGATTTTAAGGAGTAGATTCACAGTATGAATCTGTATATTAGTAAAGGCTTTGTAATCTATTTTAAAAAATAGATATAGTCTATATTTAATAAGTTCAAACATGATGCATATTCTTGTAGATTATATATGGGTCTCATTTTTTTTCTTAATTGAATTTTTTCCCTCTTTTTTGTTATGGTTTATTTATCTTAATCAACACAATATATCTAGCTACTTTTTTTTCCACCTATAGTCAGCATTTATCTCTCTCTCTCAATTATAGATTGTTTTATTTGTTTTCATCATTAAGAATAAAATGTATTTTAAGTTAAAGTCTAAAAAAATTCTTTACCATAATTAATCCAGAAATGTGCTTAAAATTCATATCACAAGAGACCCCTCTTTACTGCATGCAAAGCTTCCTTGGAGTCCTTATCAATGTATCACAATCTTATGAAAGATATTTCTTTCCCTGAAAAAATCCTTCACTTTTTAGAGAACCAAATCCATACTAAATGTGCCTCTTCTACTATGAAGCTGGCAACCTATATTAAAATCCATAAAAGGAGGCCACATGAAAGCAGAAAAAAATACTGGTTCTGCAACAACCATTTTGATGATAGAAGCTGAAACCAGACCTATCAAAGGTCAATGATTCAGGCCTGGGACCCTCAGTAGTCACAACCCAACTGGGCACCCTGCAATCCTATTTTTCAGATCTCCTTTCCTTTGGTAAGCATACTGCTGTTTCCTAGACACAGCTATAGAAGGTGAAGAATAATCTCTTGTTCATCCATGATCACTCCAAGAAAATATTATGAAAACTACTCAGGCAGGGCACAAGGTGTTAGCAACTTTGTTCAGAAGCTCTGTCCCAGAATGATAGCCTGAAATGCAGCAGTGCAAGAAAAGCTCTTTCTGACCTCAGAAATAAGGCATAAAGCATGGAGTAAATATCATGAAGCAAGAGAAGCCAGTCCCTTCGATAGCATTTACCATTCTGTCTAACTGAATGACAAAGGAGGAGACACAATCATTTTAATGCCCTGGGCACCTGCTCCTCAAAGGGCAAAAGGCACCCGAAGCACTATTTGAAAAGGATCTGAGAGGGAAAGACGAAGTTCATACCCTTGTAAATCAGCATCATTGCAACCGGACGCACAGCCCGAACAGCAGAAAAATATCCCTGAGCATGTGCAGAGCGCAGTCCATTTGCCCAAGGCCCCCTCCGCTTAACACCCATTTGGGAAACTGTTCCCGGATTGAAGTGGGATTCCATTTCAGACTCGCTTAAACCTCACATATTTCCCCATCCTCACAAAAATAACGGGAAAGGGCACAAATAGCAGCACCTTTCCGACTCGGACGCCGCGAACTGGCCGCCGCAATCACAGAGCATATTCCACCCTGGGCGGTTCAAGACGCCTCGAATGTAAACAGCAAGGAAAGGTCGGGTGGCTCTGCGGCATATCGCCCCTGCCTCTTGCGCGCGCGCACGTATGTATCCATGCACACAAAGCCTCCCTATCTCTCTTTAGACGTGTGCTCTCACCTTCGCTCGCTACCGTGCCACCCAGCCCGCTCCTCAGCGCCCCTCCGGGCAGTAGTAGTAGCGGGAACAGCAACACCAAAGGCAACGGCGGCGAAGACGGGCGGCAGGCGCCAAGCATCTTCGTTTGCCGCTCGGCTTGCTCCACTCCTGGGACCCACTCGGCGAACAGCCTGCAGCCCCACCGTCTGCTTTTGCTGGGCTGCCCTGCCCAGGTCTCGGTGGAAACGCGGCGGGTCTTCCTTGGCTGATGGTTGCTGCTCTTACTGCTGCTTTTCTATGGGGTGGGTCAGTCACCTCTCCTTCCACTTCCACCACTCCTTCCCTTGAGTCCCCCAAACGCCAAAAACCGAACAGAAGATTCAGTGGCGCAGGGTGAGCGAGATGCGCAGAGATCCTTCCACCACAGTCCCGCTGCGGCCAGCTACCGCCACCTCTTCCTCGCCTCGGCGCACATACACCACCAACGGTGGGAGGAGCCAAGATCAAATAAGTCCCGCCCAACTCCTGCTTTTGGTTCACCTCCGTGCTTCGTAAATCATCGCTGCTAAAAGGTAGCGCTAGGAGCGGGAAAGCGACGGACCGCGATAAAACATCACTTGGGTTTAAAAAAAAAAAAAAAAGAGATACATAGTTAAACAATTATCTAACCCTTTAAAGTGATACTTACAGGACTCGCATAGTCCTTTTCTTGCATCCTGTCTCCTTTTTTGTAAATAGATCACTCCATCCCCCAAAATGCAAAATGGAATCAAAGTTGAGTAAGAGGGCTTTAGTTTCAAGCCTCCTGATGAGTTTATAGCAGAGAAAAGAAAAATTAGGCGTATAGATGTCCTTCTGAAAGAAATTGAAAAACTGTCTAGTCCAGCCTCACCTTTGATGGAATAACCTGTCCAATTATTGAGTCAACAAAGCCATGAGAGTTCTAGCTTTTGCTGAAATCCTTTAACACCTGGCAGTTAAAAGACATGCTGCTTTTCAATCAAGAGCTTTATGGGTTTTCTTTAAATTTCTGTTCAATCGTTTCTGGAGCGTTGTTCCAGCCTTATGTTTAAGGAAAAATATGGCCTGCATCAATTTCTGATGACCATATAGACAGATTCTGGTTGCTTTCTTGGTAGCTGTATGTAATCTTCAGAATGCCTTTTCAAATTTTCACTCCATAGTTTTATGATTTTCCAGGGGACTCTTATCCAAATGCCAATCATGTCTGCCTTTTTCAAGGCAAGCAAAAGTCAGCTGGATGTTACTGCTGTTGGTCATAATTATGTATAATGATAAGTACAAAAAATAATGATCCTTTACTTCTTTCACATCACTGCCTCATTATTGGATATTTTTATTTATCTTACTAAAAAAAAAACCAAAATTGTGACCATTACATGTACTAAGCTTGTTCCATTGTTGTTTTGAGTTCTCCTTTGTTTTGTTTTTTTGATGGGGGAGGGTGGTCCTAAATGTAAATATGCAGTATTTATCAGCAAGTATCGCTACTTGCATGTTTACAAGCTGATGAGTCCAATTCAGTCTGGCAGGAGAACCCCCTTAAATATCCTATCCTTTAATTCTTCCATTTATAATATAAATAAATTTTAATTACGCTTGTCAAACTTTGTTTTAAACTGATTGATCCAGGTAAATGCAATTGCTTTTGTTGTTAATTTGTTAATTGTTAAGTTGTTAACAATTGTTAATGTTTTGTTTCTGCATTTTTGTTTTCTATCAATGCTTTTATTTTCTACAAAATACAAAGGCAATCATTTCTTACAAAAACTAACATTTGCAATAGCATATAAAACTTGACAACAAATATTGATTATATTTGGATTATATTTGCAAGAATTACTTATAAATGGTTCCAAATATGAATGATCAAGATCAGAGAATTTGAACTTTTTCTCAAAAGCCATACAAGTTACTGGAGAAGAGAAAAACATATGCTTCAACTAGAATGTTAAAAAAAAATCTATAAGACATATTAATATTGTAAAAGTAGAACTAAAATGAAAAATAAGTTGATACACAATTGTCTCAAGCATTCTATTAAATATATTCTTCAATAGTTCCTCATTAAACTGGCATAAAATATCACATAAGATGCCACAGAGTTTAGTCCTAAGCCCAGAACTTCAATATTTTTATTTATAATGTATTATGCTAATGAGGAAAGTCAGTGGAACATTGCCCAATTGAATAATTAATAATTGTCCTTTATGAAAAAGACAAGTCTTGAGTAATAATTTTGTCCAAAAATTAGTTAAAAAAAAAAAAGCAATGCACATTTAGGCTGATTGCAATGCTCTACCAATAACAAATAATACTCTTTATAAACAATAATATTACACAATTAAATCTTTGGAATTGCATCAGAAAAATTATTGCTGTTTCTGCTGCTGTTTTCATAAGACATATAATTTTTTTTCCTCTTATAACAGAGTGCCCCAACTTTTTGGGTACCAGGGAGAAAGGTTGGAGGGGGGTTGTTTTTGTGTGTGTTTTTTTGCTTGTTTGCACAACTCAGTTGCTGACATGCCGCTGGCCAGGGGTTGGGGACCCCTGCCTTATAGAACAATTTTCAAGACAGCGCTGCCATTTCATTTACTGCTTTTTCATGTATAGTGGCTGAACATATAGTTCGTCTCTTCCTCACCCCCATTTTTTTCATTTCTGAAATACAGTTGTAATGAAAGCTGCTTCACTTTTATTTGTGAAACAGATGAGGAATATTCAATATCCACACAGCCTGATATGCATAAATTCAGAATTGTCTTCTAAATTATTTTCCCCTCTCTAATTTTCTTTTAAGTCTTCCCTATGCATATGGTTTATATTCTTCTGTTTCCAACTAATTTAAAACACTTCCCATTTAGTATCATGACTTTATTCCCTTCTCTAAATGGAAAAATAGTATCTTATTGATTAATTGCATGTTTGCATAAAATTTTCTACATACAGATGTCCTGCTATGTGTGAATGCTATTCTTTATCATGACTGTATAATAATGATTTGTAAATGTTGTTAGTAAGAGCTAAGGCTTTCTTCATGAGATTATTATGGGAGGAAAACCCATAGTAGATGTTGTTCTAATCCTTTGCTCTGGTGTATGTGTTAATTCCAAATCGGTAGACTCAGCATGGTTTTTTAACTCTTGAGATAAGACTGAGATATTCAACACACACTGTCTTCTATTCAAAATCTTTCATGAAGCATTATGTAGGATATTCTTTGAGATTTCCTCCTAAGAGAATCTTATAATTTCATCCTTTTCAGGCTTCAAGAAAACTTGTAGATCTTCTATCTTATAAAGGAGAGGAGGAGGATGTTATGTGATTTAAAGATGGGGTTGCAGGCATAGATTTAAAATTTTATATGTATTGGAGGGGTCTTAAATTTTTTGACAGTGAGAACAATTAATCAATGGAATAGATTGCCTCCTGGAGTTGTGGATGTTTCATTACTAGAGATTTTTTAAAAATTGATTGCATAACCATTTGAGTCAGGTGGTATAGTATTTCTGCTTTGAGCAGGGATTGAATGAGAAGACATATATGATCCTTTACAATCATATAAATCCATGGTTCTATATAAATAAAACATACAAGCTTTCAGGAACAAAACTTCAGCAGTTCATCTGCATTTAAAAGACAAAAGCTACTATTGAAGACAGCAAAGTCCATATTTTGGACAAAGAGGACCAATGGTTTGAAAAGGGATCAAAGAGGTCATCTGTGTCAAAATTGAACAGTCCTCTCTCAACAGTGGGGGAGGTATAAGACATCCTCTCTTTTCAATTTACCACATCTTTCAGCAGTTCCAAGAAGGCTCCCAAGCCATTTGCACTATACAGATGACCCTGAGGACACAGATAAACTTCCAAGTGGCCTCAACTACTCTCTAAAAGAATGCAAATGACCAACTGTCTCCAAAGAATGTAAATAATTTCATTCCCCACAGCTGAAGATGTTTCTTGGATGACAAACAAAATTTCTTCAAAAACAAACAAATCAAGAAGAAAGTCCAATTTCTTCATGAAAAAAGCACCTTTGGGACAAGCTGTTTGTAAATTTTACCATAGTATATTTTCAAGCATGTTTGAGATTTCAAGGATATCAAAGGAGTATATTCCAAATCTTTATTTAACATTTTCTTCCTTCTGGCTTATTGAACCTTGTCATTGACACTTTCACATTATACTGCTAGAGTTTCAAAAATAAACTTTAATGTTAAACTCCTTTTATCACCGATGAAAAACATGTACTTCACACAATCAGGTATATACACAAGTTATTTTAAGGAAAATTATCCTTTCAGATACTGTAATTTACTTCTACTAATATTTACTATTAAAGCTATTATTAAACATAATGTCTAAGAAGACTTGCTTCAGAAATTACACTATGTTACTTATCAAATATTTCTGATACTCTGGACTCCTGGGAATCTAAATTCCAGGAAACCCTCAAATGGAACATTATGGTGTTTGATGAAAAGCCAGAATTACGAGAATGATTCCTGCCTCATATAGTGCTTTCTGAATAAATGTTAAATAAACTAAAATATACTTACAAATACTAAAAATATAATTATCATAGCAAATATGGCAATTTGTAATATAATATAATTATAACTTATTCATTCCTCTTTACAAATGCAAAAAGGTAATCTCGTTTGGCTCCTATGAAAAAGCTGATGAAAAAGCCTTGTGAAAACCAACAGCTAGTTAGTAATGAGTGAAGTCTTTAGAAATTGTGGAACAGACAACAGTTAATAATAAAATTCAGTCCAGATTTCCTTCTCTATGTATTCCACATGTTAAATAAAAAAGGGGAAATATAGATTCTTTCTCATACCTTTGTCAACCTGATGCCATATTCCATGCACACTCTGGCTCCCTAATCCATTTGAGAACAATGAATTATTGTTTATATTCCCATTTTTCTAAGCACATTTTAAAGCTTTTCATGACCAACATAATAAAACATCTTTCTATAACCAATAATATATGTGGTGATGCAGTGACTACTATGCATTATGGCAATAGCGCTTAGACTTACTTTACAATGCTTTACAGCCCTTTCTAAGCAGTTTACAATGCCCTCAACAATCTGGGTCCTATTTTTACCAACCTCAGAAAGATGGAAGGCTGAGTCAACTTGAGCTGCTCAGAATTGAACTCTGAACAGTAAGTTCTGCATTCTAACTACCGTGCCACCACAGTTCTTGACTAACTGCCCGTAGCCTGCAATTCGATCCTGGCTAGCTCAAGATAGACTCAGTCTACTATCCTTCATTAGGTTAGCAAAATGACTACCCAGATTTTGGGGGGCAATATTTACATTGTAAACTGCTCAGAGTGAACATCTGACATCTCTCTTTCCATATGCAATTATAGTCCACATTGAGTGATCCTAAATGTTATTTTGCTATTGTGTGAAATTAAGGATTTTAATGCAATTCTTTGCACAATTTGTTCCATATACTTTCTTCAGTATTAGTATATAGATTAATTCTTCCAATTGGTACCCACTCTGTCATTCTCTAGGTTTGCTGACATACCTTGATTAGCTATAGTTGTGCTTCACAATCCTCCTAAGGTACAGAAGAAAATAGAGGTGTATTATATGGACCTCTGAATTTGATTAGTTGAGTAATTTATCTCATATTGGACCAAAACAATTGTGTTATAGCCAAATTGAGACTTTGAGCAATTCCAACACTTGGAGTAAATATTTGAAAATGTTTGTTATGGAAAAAGGTTGCTACAGAATTTCTCTGATTAGTGTAGTAAATCTTTGACAAAGAAATTGTGGGACAAAACTAATGTTGCTTCAGTTATACTTTAACTACTGCTTGTCTGAGTGCATATCTTCCACTAATTTCAATATATAATTTGTAATAATAAATTATAAGGAAGGATTGTGAAAAAATTATTACTGAGGACAGTTTTACCAGGAACATTCTACTATTTGAAGACCCTAGGAGTACAGCCTAAAAGCCTTTTCCCATTTGCACCCATATCTCAGTGGTCTCTCCCTCTCTGTCTCTCTCTTCCCTCCCTCCCTCTCTCCTCCCTCTCTCTTTGTATTGTTGCATTTAACACACACCTTGGCAGCTTAAATTCTGTCCAGTGTTGAAATAATCTTCTCCCCCATAAGTAAGCAGCAAAGTCCTGGACATTTTGTTGGAAGCCATCTGACATATATTTAAAAAACTATTAGGTCAGTGTTGCATTCATGTGACCCCCAGAAAATGGAATTACTTTTCTTATATGTCTAGACTCTCACTGGATTCTAAGTTGTAAGACTTGGACAAGCAGCAGTTTATGAAAAGTGGCAATGGGAAAGGTTGTATGGTGAATCATGAACCATAACAAAGAGAAATTCCCCTATTTTTCCCTCTCCTTCCTCTGTAGCTTTGTCAGGTGTTCCACATGTTTCAATCAGCTATTTGATTCACTTTTGAACATGGGTTTAGTCCTTTTCTGGAGTAATGCTGTAATAATAAAGTATTGGTGATGTTTCTGTAGAGTAAGTTTTGACAGATGGCTCAAACAACTATCAGTCAAAACTTCTCTGCTTCCTAGTTCTACACCCATCTTATTCTAAGGATAGGATAGTGGATATTGGTGGATGCTTTTTCAGATGCTGATGACATTTGGTGGAAAGAGAAGGAGACAAAGCCAAGAGAAGCCATCAATCATATTCACTAACATTATATGTATATACAAATAAGGACAATACATTTATTAGCATTGTGCTTGTAGCAGTTTAGATAGCAGATTTTCTGGCACAAACACTTTCTAGCAATTCAAAAATACATGATAAGGAAAGTGAGAAACCTAAGAAGAAAATATAAATTTCTGACTAAGATTCTAATCAAGAAAGAAGTGAATTACAAGTGGTTGATTCCAGAAGGCTTGACATTTGTATGGCAAGAACAAAGACGTAGATTAGACTCAGTTGAGAGAGCAGAATTATTTTATGATGAATACTTTTAGAGGACCAGAAGATAAGAAAGCAAGAGAAGAAGAACTTAAAATATGAGCAGAAATAACAAAAGAAATGGGGAAGGAAAAAGGAGAAGAAAGAGTACAAGAAGAAGGAGCAGTAGGTGGTAGAATAGAGATAAAAGAGCCAAGAGAAGAAAGAGCAATAAATCCTACATATAAAGTATAAATAATGGAAGATGAAAAGAAACTAATCTCTATAAATATAAATGGACTAAATTTGACTACCGAAATGAAAAATACATTCCATAAACTGGAAAAACTGAAGATGGACATAATTTCTTTACAAGAAGTGCATATCAAAAAACAGCATGCATATCTGTTGACCTGTCCCAGAATTAATAGATCATTGGCACAACAAAGAAAGAGAGGAGTTGCCAATACATTAAAAACACAATTAAAACCAAACTAATCCACACAGATGAAGAAGGAAGAATGCTGATAGTTGAAATAACAGAAATAACTTAAAGATGCTTTTAATAGCAATATATGCACCAAATAACAAACAAGATGAATTTTATAAGAAATTACATAATAAAATAATTGAATTGGAATATGATAAAATATGTATTCTTGGAGATTTCAATGCAGATGTAGATGTAGAACTAGACTATAAAATGCAGAAAACTTATAAAAAAAATAGAAGTACACTACCAAAATCATTTTTCAAGATGGTGGGGGAATTAATCATTAAAGATATATGAAGAGAATTGAATAACAAAAATAGACAATATACATTCTATTCTAACAGACATTTATCATTGTCAAGAATAGATATGATTTGGATGTCATCAGATTTAATTTCAAACATACATGAAGTTAATATTGAAACAAGTACATGGGTGGGCCATAATCCAATATGGGTCAAATGGAAGGGAGAGAAGAAAAGGTCAAGAAGGACTTTGAATTATTCAATTTTGAACGAAAAAGAATTTATCAATAACATGGGGAAATAATTGACTTTCTTCTTCAAAGAAAATAAACAAGAGTCACCTCACTAGAAACTGTATGGGACACCATGAAGGCGTATGCCAGAGGTGTGATTATAACTTATACAAGAAGAAGGAATATTAAAAAGAGACAAACACAAGAGATCCTATAAGAAGTTGGAAAAGGAATTACAACATAGCCCACAACATAGAAACATTAAAAACCAAATGGATATAATTAAACATAGAATGGGATTAATTAAGAAAGAAGAACTGGCATAAAAAATTAGGAGTGCTAAACAGAACTTTTTAAAATAAAGTTTTATTGAGATTTAACAAAACAAATAAAACATTTTATTTGAGTACAGCATCATTCTGGATTATCACATTTCCAAACAGACACAATTTCATATGCATATTCATTTTATGTATTCAACTTATTACTCTTTTTCCAACTTCTCACTATTTCTCCCTTAACTTCTCTTAATTTTCTTTTATGATTATCTCATTTTCTTCTTATTCAATTCTATTTCTTTCACCTAAATTTCTATATCTTTTTATTCATTGTTCTAATACTTTTGTCTGTCTTGTTTACAATTTCATATGTTCTCTTCCAACATGCTTAAGAAGCAAAATTCCCCTGATGATTGCTAAACGAAGTGCAAAACCTTTAAATATTATTGTTATTATTATATGAAATCTCATTAAACATTGAATTTGTGCATTCTAAAATTATAACATTGCAATTTCTAATATCTATTTTATATCATGTAGATCTCATCATTCAGACACTTCTTGGTACTTTCCCTTGAAAATGTAAAAAGAAAAATTATAAAAGCATAGCAAAAACTATATATGTGTGTGTGTGTGTGTGTGTGTGTGTGTGTGCTGTGTAGCTTCCCTCGGGTA
>BLBF01000044.1:14845862-14885077 GCA_015471245.1 Laticauda colubrina | reverse complement strand
AATGTCAATAGCATATAAAGAAAACTTGTATAAGATGTTTTACAGGTGGCACCTTCCCCCGACAAGAATAGCAAGAATGTTCAAGAATAAATCTGAAAAATGTTGGAAATGTCATCAGATACCTGGCTCATACTATCATATGTGGTGGACTTGTGAGAATGCTAGAAAATATTGGACTAAAATCCACATGTGGTTGGAAAAAATGACAAAGAAACACATAGACTTGAAGCCAGAGATCTTTTTATTGGGAATTTTACCTGATATATATAATAAAGACTTGAAATATTTGATTGTAAATGTATTAACGGCAGCTAGGATTGTATTTGCTAAAAACTGGAAGAATGAGAAAATACCATTGCAGGAAGAAATTATTAAGAAAATATTGGAATGTGCTGAGATGAGTAGATTGACATTTGAAATTAGAGAACAAGAAGATAAACAATTTTATGCAATTTGGGTTTTTTTTTATCAATGGTTAGATGATAAAATACAATAATAGAGCATTAATATTATATATATGAATAGTTTTTTAGGATTGATTTGTTATGATTATACGACAAATTGTTTGAAGTATTGTTATCTCGCAAAGCATGAATGATTAAAAGTATAGTCAGAAAAAAAAATTTTTTTTATTTTTTTCTTTAGTAATATTAGAATATGGATTGACAATATGAGTGGTTATGCAATATAATTGTAATTGACACTATAAAATGAATGCACAAAACTGATGAACCAACCGATACACCGGAAGTATATATGAGAGTAGATGTTTTTAATGTTTTGTATGTTTGTTTGTTTGTAGAAAATTAATAAAAACTTTATAAAAAAAAAAAAAAAAGATTTGGAATTTATTTTATGAATGGTTAGACAGAAGAGTAAGAAATGGAAACATGTGGTAATAGTAATAATATATTACAATTAATTGACTTAGATTGAGCAAGAGAATGAACATAATTTAGGTAAGGGTGAAATATATTTTTGAAAGACAATAATTACAATATTAATGATAATATAATAATTGACCAATGTGAGAGAAAATATTGATTAGAATGGTTATATATATAAATAAGCAAGAGATATGTGATAATATTATTATGTGCACGGGATATATGTACCCAACAGACACACTGTCGAACTGAAAGACAGTTTTATATGTTTGTTTTTATTGTAAAAATAAAAAATCTTTTTCAAAAAAATTGCATAATATTGTTATTATAATTAACATTAAAATAATAACACTTGGCATTGAGTAAGAGTCCTAAGAGTTGTATATGCAAGAACTAAAGTTTCCTACCTTGAAAAAAACCAACCAGCCAGCCAAAAAATATTAAGTAATTATTTTGAGGATGCTTGTTCATTGTTAAATTTTATTCAGGAGGTATCAAACATAGCATCCTTGTTTTTCTACATAATGATTACCCGATAAGATGAGTTGGACTGGGAGATGATGATAGGCCCAAAGTCATCAAGCAATCTGCATCTACTCATTTCTAAAATGGGCAAGTACAAGCAATTAAACTTCACAAAAGTAAAACTATCATGGTGGTCAAATCAGCAATGACAAATCACACAAATCAAATAACTGATTTTTTTTTAAAGTTAAGTAAAAAATAAGTTATTTCAGAACTTATTTCTGAATGAAAGATTTTTTAAAAACACCTCAAAAACTTTTTTATATGTGTTTGTGGTTTTTTTATATATGTGTTTTTAATTCCTGGCAGTTGCCTGGACTAGTCCTGGAGTTTTCTTGATAAGATTTTCAGAAATGGCTTGCCACTGCTTTCTTTGTAGGCCTAAGAGAGAGTGATTGGTCCAAGACCAACTAGCTGGCTTTCTAGCCAAGGCCAGTTCTTGGTCACTAGCTTGATTCTTTGACCACTATGCTAAACCACTCTTCTAAAAGAATTAGATTTTTTTTTTTGCATAAACTAAAAAGTTCTTAGGTTGTTACTCTTTGTCTGATTTTGAATATTATTTAGCATTAATATTAGCATTAGCACGATTATTTAGCATTATTCTCAATCTTACATACCATAGATCAACATAGCTGTATTCAATTTGCCTGTTGAAATTTTTAATTATTTGTTAAAAAAAGAAGTTGGAAAAAAATCTAGGAATGCTCTCCCTTTGGAAACCAAGACTGTTTAACTTGCCAATAGCTCTGTATCCCAACAGAAAGCATTTATTCTGCCAGCCTGTTATTCAGCCATATTTACAGTCAATTTACATGATCAGCAGAATCAACAGTACTTTTTTGAACAACATTTTCAAGCAAAACATAGGGACTCCATTGTGGGAAAGTTCCAGAAGCATAACTAATGAATTTAAGTTGTTAGTATGAAGAAAACCAGCAAATGAAACTCTTAAGCTGTACAAATTTAAAGGTTTAAATCTTAGCATCTTTTTTTCTTCCACTCATGCATCAAAAGAAGCTTTGTTTTCTGGTAGAAGCACTGGTGATTGTTCTGCAATGTTTTTCTCATGGACAGTCTGGTTTCATCTCCTTTGCTATTAATTATAATCAGTCTAGTCTTCAACCTGGGGACTGTAGGGAAGCTGGCATTAGGAGGGCGCTATTGTTGTTTTGGGAATCTTCATTATCTTTTTGTTGTTAATTAAAGTGGCTGAATGCAGCAATACAAAATTCATTAATGCAGTAATGAAACAATTATCTAACACTGGCAAAGCTGACTGCAATTACCTGTCATAATTTCAGTGGCTTAAATATAATGTCCACATTAACCATTTAGAAAGCTAATTAATAAGATTGTGCATTGCATTTGAAACGATACTTCCCAAATTAAATTTCACATGAATTGATTGACCATTCTCAAAGACTTGGACAGCTACATCCACAGAAGGCTGTCTGGGCATATGTAGGCTGGGAATTATGAAGCAAATAACAGGGTATGGACATGCATTAAGAAACTCTGGGAAAATCTTTGAAGTAATTAGGCTGATTCTTCTTGAAAAAAAAAAGACTTGCACAATGATTTGAGGAGAAATCTTGGGTTGTACCAATATGTTTGCCATTTTGGAATCATTTGCACAGTCCTACAATTAGTTTTATAGATGATGAAACATACATTTTCAGTATGTATATTCAGAATTTTTCATAACATCATGGTAATGCTGGCTATGCTCAGATACATTGCTTGGGGAAATCAGGGATTTTAGTTCTATATTGGCATGTGGGTATTTTAGATTCTGCTTGACTCTACTGCAATCAGCATCTCTTAGTAAAAGTGCCATTTCACTTAAAATAGAGTCGAGAGTTTTACCTCCCTAAAGGATCAGACTGGGGCAAGGTCTGACATTTAGCAGCATCAACTTGAAGTAATCATTTTCTGTATGACTTTATTAGTCTCTCTCATATTGTTGTGGGTGTATTTTGGCCAGATAAGTTCTGCCACAGCATTTCAATCAGGTTGAAGTTTAGACTTTCACTGGGTCATTGCAACACCTTGATTATTTTCTTTTTCAGTCATTCTGTTGTAGATTTGCTGGTGTGTTTGGGATCATTGTTTGGGATCATTGCATGACCCAGTGTTAACTAAGCTTTAACTGTTTAGAGATACCCTTATATTTGTCTCTAGAATACTTTGGTATACAGAGGAATTAATGGTTTACTTGCAAGGTACCCAAGTGTTGTGGCTGCAAAACAAATCCAAATCATCACCCCTCCACCACCATGCTTGATGGCTTATATGAAATGTTTGTATTGATATGTTGTATTTGGTTTTCACCAAACATGGCATTGTATTATGGCCACTTTGTACCCATGTATCAAAAGGCTGGTGTTCTAAAAGTCTTTGTGATTTGTTCAAATGCAACTTTTCAAATCAAAGCCGTGTTGCTATGTTGTTTTTAGAGAGAAGAGACCTTCTCCTTGCAACCCTTACAAACAAATCATAATTGTTTAGTCTTTTTCTACTTGTTCTGACATGAACTTCAAATTTAACATGCTAAGCAAGGGCTCTAGAGTCTGAGATGTAACTCTTGAGGTTTCTTTTTTTTTTTGCAATTTCTCTGAACATTGCTGGGTCTGATTTAGGATGAATTTGCTGATTTAGGATGAATCCTGGGAAGATTAACAACTGTCTTGAATGTTTTCCACTTGTGAATAATTTTCCTCACTGTTGGAAGATGGACTTTAAATTATTTGGAAATGGTATTTTAACCTTTCCCAGATTGATGGGCTACAACAAGTGCTTCTCTAACATCATTACTGATATCTTTCCATTTTGGCATTATGTAGCACCCACTTCAATATTGGAGACCAGAAAACTTCAGCTTTTATAAAACTTCAGCTTTTATAGAGGCAGTAGGTGGGGCAAGTTCCCTCCCTCTGCCTTCCCCCCCTTCCCTCACAACTTCATGTTGTTTGCAATGCAAGTGACAAAAGCCTTGTGTTCCCATGGGCCATGTGGGCAGCTCAGCCTTGTATTCCCCCACAGCCTGGATTAATTGCTTTGGGAGGTGCTTTGACATTTCTCTGCGGACCATCAAAATTTTCTCACGGACCACCAGTGGTCCCCAGCCCACTGGTTGGCAACCACTGGCCTAGTGCTTTGTGAGCCACTGTCTAGATGCTTTGTAATTAGGTGACCCACTCAGCTAAGGATGGAACTTGGGGTTTTGCCTGAGGCAAAAGTCCCATTCATTTGAGGGTGTTGGGAAGAGCTAAGATCTTGGGTAGCCAAGCAGCTTCAGGATTTCTTGCTAAAATTGCAAAGTGAATTGGATTCCAGGGTCAGATATAATGTGTTCAGGGCCTTCTTGGAGTCTATGCACATCCTGCACGAACAGCTTAGCTAGTAAGTGCACAGAGGGGATCTTTGTAGAACAAAGTACACTTCTTTGGAAAAAATATCTGTTGTTACCCAAATCACCATTTCTTGAGCTTTCTGTGAGTTTTACTATAAAGTCCATAAAGATCTTCTTCCATGGCATATGGGGATTTGCCACTGGCTGGAGGAGTCCTGGTGTCTTTTCTAGATGCTTTTTTATGCAAGCACAAATGGGGCAGCTAGCTACATAGGTTTCAATGTTCTTTTTACACAATAGCCACCAGAATTGCTGTTTTGCAGAGTGTAAGTTTTTGATGAACCCAGAGTGCCTGCAGCTTTCAAATTATGGCATTTTTGTAGGACAACAATCCACTGGCTTGTGGTTACATACAGCTTGGCTCCAACCCATGCTAGATCACATTGTCACGTAGTGCATTTTGCCTGGTGGTCTTTAAATCTTCCTCTCCTCCCCTTCTCTTCCCCTTCTTTTCGGCCAGTCCATCAGCATTTAATCACCTTCCAGTACAAAGTTTAGGGAACTGCTTTGATATCAGGCACATCTTGAAATGGTTTCACATTCTTTCCCAAGCTAGGCATCTTTGGGCAACTGGATTAGTCCAGTTTTTACATGTCTGTTTCCTATCAGTGCCATTCTCTCCCCCTCCTCCTTCTTCCTTCCTCCTGCACTTCTTTTCCAAATGGCAGTGTTCTCATTTATGGCAAAATGCCAGCAGCTTAGCAGAGCAAAGATGGCAGAGCTGGCATCTGGGTTATTCCATAGAAATAGAAGACAAAGAATGCTGTTACATTTATAGCAATAGTCCCCAATCTTTCTGGCTCCAAAGACTGCTGCTGGTGGTGGGTTTTGTCCTAAGATTGGCTTAGAAGACCTTCAAGATCCTTTTTAACTTTGTTATTCTGTTATTATTATTGCATGTTTACAACAAACTACTATCACCCTTGCATTCCATTCTAACATCCTTTATGTATATTAAATTTTGCCAGAGTAATTCTTGAATATAGCTCATCCACCTGGGATCCATACTTTATATTGGACATTAACATGATCAAGCAGGTTCAGAGGCATTTCACAAGAAGAGTACTCTTCTCCTCTACCAACAATAGAATCCCTTATGTGACCAGGCTTGAAATTTTGGGCTTGGACAATCTGGAACTGCGCCACCTGCTCTCCAATCTACTCATAGTACACTGTTGTGAACTGAAGTTTTCATTTAGGTCCTCTGTTTAAGCGGGAAGAGAGATTTGTTCTGATTGGCTACCCTGTCTGACAGCTGACTATAAAATGGAGTCAGCTCTGGCTGTTAGTCAAGCTGCTTTCAGTGTTAGCTGAATGTTAGCATTAATAAAAGTTAGCAAACATTGTTTCTAGTCACCTCCATTCTTTCCACCCTCAGTATTTAATACTGGTGATAAAGGAGGGATGTTAGAAAACTGAGATGGCAAAAGCTGGCCACTAACTCAGTGCTGAAGTCACTAACAAATGAGCTGATCACTAATTACCCGAAAGCTGAAGTCATGGATGGTGAAATACTGTTCTGCCATACCAAAGACAACTCTGCCTGAATCACTGATTTTTTCACGGTCTAGCAGAGGGATGGGCAGCACTACCTATTTTCACCATATACAGTCCTACCACAGAAACATGGGATTCATACTTCACCCATTTTGGGTGAAACTACTGCATTCAGAG
This sequence comes from Laticauda colubrina, assembly GCA_015471245.1. NCBI lineage: Eukaryota > Metazoa > Chordata > Lepidosauria > Squamata > Elapidae > Laticauda > Laticauda colubrina. The sequence goes on along the minus strand of BLBF01000044.1, from coordinate 14,878,576 downwards.
CTATCAAAACATTATTAACCTCTGACAGTGTCCTCATGTAGTATAACAAGACCCTCTCCTTGGTCCTCACCTGCGACATCTCCATTTGGCATAGGAGCCATCCCAAGTCACAAACTTCCAAATAGAAAAGAAATGCCAATAGCTTTCTTTTTAAGACTTCTTTCATTGGCAGAATGAAATTATAGCCAAATTGACAAAGAAGCATTGGCTACAGTTGCTGGGGTTAAATGATTCCATGAGTATCACTACAGTTGCCATTTCAAGCTAGTGAGGGACCATAAGCCACTGCTGGGCCTGCTTGCTGGGGATTGCCAAAAACTGCAAATATTGTCCCCTCGCATGACTCATTGGACAGTTTTCCTAGAAGCATATAACTGTAAACTCACACATCATGCAGGAAAAAAACAACACCTTCAACAGATGCCTGCTACCCATCACAGCCCCAGCCCCAGCAACCTCAGTTCTTCTGATTGATGACCTTCTACCCCCTATAACTGCCAGAGAAATCACCAAGCACTCTACCAAGGATAAGGTAATCACCCAAGTGCTTGACTGGGTATGGAGGGGGTAGCCCAAGGGACCAGTCAGTACAGAATTCCTAACTTTCCAAGCTCATCAACCTGAGCTGTCAGCTCAGTGGGTTGCCTACTCTGGGGAAATAGGGAAATAGTAGTCCCTCACAAGTTACAGCAGCAAATCCTGGAAGCCTTGCATGAGGGACACCCTGGAATTGTGAAAATGAAAGCACTAGCCCATAATTATGTTTGGTGGCCTAACATGGGCAAAGCAATTGCTGACTGGGTCACCTCATGCCAATCATGCCAAGAGTCAAGGCTGGCACCCCCTTACATGCCTGCAAGTGAATGGGACACTCTTAAAACACCCTGGTCCAGAATTCACATAAACTTTGTATGGCCATTCCAGCAACAACTCTTCCTGGTGGTGATTGATGCTTATTCTAAGTGGTTAGAGATATGGCCTCTTCCACTCCAAGGCCATAATCAAGACCATTCAGAAACTATTTTCAACCCATGGTTTGTGAGACCTACTTGTATCTAACAATGGGGCTCAATTCACATTGATGCAGTTGGAACTGTTTCTAGCATCTGTCACACCCTGGTCACAGCATTGTACCCTGGTCACACCATTTTACCCTGCCAGCAATGGCCAAGTAGAACAAATGGTGCAGTCAGCCAAAGAGACATTAGTGCAGATGGGCCTGAGGGATTGGCATACAAGAATAGCTAGATACCTACTGATACAATGTTACCCCCAATGCTATGACAAACCAAAGCACGGCCAAATTCCTGATAGGTCTCCAGCTAAGGACTAACCTAGACCATTCCATTGTTACAGCCTCAAACCCTCACAGCTTCAACCTCAAACTGTTTACCATGGACCTCAACCCATTCCTAAGTAAAGGGGGCAAACATAAGCATACCAGTGTGCCTTCTGTCCCTGTCTTAGTGTCCCCATTTATCTGCATTTAATCCCTTGTTCATATTTATGTTCTATTGATATCTGCTATCTTGTACATGTTTGACAAATAAATAAAAATAAATAAATAAAATTTAAAAATATCAAAAATGGATATGCATTAGATAAAGAGTATTTGTGCATTTCAGAAAATAACTAGTAGTCAGCATGGGTTTGTTAAAAACAGATCATGCCAAACCAATCTTATTTCATTCTTCAACACAGTGTCTAAATTAGTAGACCAGCAAAATACTGTGGACATACCATATATACTCGCATATAAGCCGACTTTGGAATGCTTTTTTTTTTTTTTTCAAATTTGGGGGTTGGCTTATATGCACATAAATCTGATTTCTGATACAAATGACATGACGATATGACACCACTTCTCAGATCACGCAATATCGATATTACCATACAGCGATATATACATTACAGCACATTTCTTTTTACTCTGGGTGCCTCCATTTTGCTTTTTCTACCACCGGATATAACACGCTCTGATTGATTAGTCATTCACGTGACCACTTTAGTGTTTGCGATCGTCACATGCAACTTTGTGTCCAATTTCTCTGCATTTAGTAAAGTTCCGTAGTAAAATTCATTAAAATATACCCATGTCTGATGTTAAAAGAAAAAGAATGTCTTATGCTGCTTCTTTTAAACTAAAAGTAGTGAAGGCTGCAGAGGAAACAAGCAACCTTGAAGCAGCAAGAACCTTTGGACTGGATGAGAGCAATATTAGAAGATGGAGAAAGGATAGTACATTGGATTGCACCCCCAGTTCAAAATGTACAAAAAGAGGGCCCAAAGCTGGGCAATACCCTGAAATGGAAAAGCACATTCTTGAGTGGTTTGAGGCTCAAAGGCAGAATGGCTACAGTGTGTCTAGATTGGCTGTGCGCTTACAAGCATTGCAGATGGCCAAATCTGGAAAATACCAAGGTACCTCAACCTTCACTGCTTTCCTGGGCTGGTTTACAAGGTTTTTGAAGAGAATTGGGATATCACTAAGACAAAGAACAAAAATAGCCCAAAAGCTGCCATCAGAATTTGAGGAAATGGTGATGAACTTCCAACGTTTCGTGATAAATAAACAAAAGACTGGTGATTTTCCTCTCAGCAGGATTGACAATATGGACGAGACCCCTAGGTGCTTTGACATGCCAGGCACTAAAACATTGAACCAAAAGGGTGACAAAACAGTTCTTATTAAGACAACAGGGCACCAAAAAACCCATTTTACAGTGGTGCTGAGTTGCACTGCAGATGGGGTGAAGCTACCCCTGATGGTAATCTTTAAATGAAAAACCCTTCCAAAGGACAAATTTCCCAGTGGTATGGTCATCCATCAGCATCCAAGAGGATGGATGGATGAAGAAGGCGTAATCAAATGGATAAATCAAGTGTGGGTGCGCAGAAATGGAGGTCTTCTCAAGAAACACTCCATGCTAGTCTGGGACCAATTCAAAGCTCACCTAACTGAAAAGGTAAAAAGGAGTCTAAAGGAGTCAAACACCATTCAGGCAGTCATACCAGGAGGGTTGACTGGAATGCTACAACCCCTAGATGTCAGCCTGAACAGACCCTTCAAGACACACATGCGAAACCTGTGGACACAGTGGATGGCAGATGGCAAGGCTGAACTAACAGCCAAAGGAAACTTCAAACGCCCTCCTTTGCCAACAGAAATGGTACTAAAATCCTTTTTAAAATGTTGCATTAGCAACAAATTAGATGGCACTGAAGATGATGTTGTATGGCAGGAGGATAGCAATGAAACTGAAAATGAAGACAGTGATGAAGTGGCAGAAAATGAAAATGAAGATCAAGATGAAGAAATGTGGGATGAAGATAATGTCAAATATATATTGGAGGACTGGAAACATCTCTTTGGGGAAATCTGAGGACGAGGGTGATGGTGAGGATGAATTTGAAGGATTCCAAGACACAGTTTAATTTGTGAAAATAAATAAAAGTAAAACACAACAATAATGGCTTTTATTCTCATTTATGCTCTTCTGCAAGCTTTTGCTACGATAAGTGCATATATTACCATTATATAACATCAGATTCTTTACATACCGGGTAATTAACTTAATATTGTTTCCTACACAAATGCTTTGATAATGAACCTTCATCAGTGCACTACATATTAATACACTTTTGTTATTAGCCCAAACAACACACCATGGTATTTGAGGGCCGGCTTATATGCGAGTTTTTGCAAAATTCCTCATTTTGGGGCAGTTTTTTAAGGGTCGGCTTAAATGAGAGATCGGTTTATATGCGAGTATATACAGTAATATATTTAGATTTCAGCAAGGCATTTGATAAAGTAGACCACAACCTACTTAGTAAGCTAGAAGAAAGTGGAATAGATACCACCAACACTAGATGGATTCGCAACTGGCTGGAAAACCGTATTCAACGAGTAAGTATTCAAAACGTACATAGTCAACGAGTATGTTCCTTAATGGGTCTAAGTCTACATGGAGGGAAGTAAGCAGTGGGTGCCACAAGGTTCCATCTTAAGGCCCTGTCACACTGGCCGACGGATGCAAAACGTTTGAAAAAGGACAAAGAAAAATGTTCCATCCGTTGTTATCCGCTCTCAAAAGGGGCAAAAATTTGCATAACCAGAGCGGATAACACAGAAAGGAACAGACGGGGGGAGGACGCAGGGCGGATGGAAAGCAGATGCTCCACAGAAGCCTAGCGGATGGAAGGGAATGGAAGCAGATGGCACATCTGCAAGGCTTCCGGGGGGCCGCAGCAAAGCGGACACGGAACGGATACAGCGGATGCAGAGCGGATGCCAAGCGGATGAAGCAGATGCACAGCGGAAGCCGAGCGGATGAAGCGGATGCAGAGCGGAAGCCTAGCAGATACCTAGCGGAAGCCTAGCGGATGCCTAGCATATGCCTAGCGTTCACTGCGCATGCGGGGAGGATGCATTGCGTCAGCCCCATGGATATAAAGGGAGGCAGCTCCCAAGCAGGTCACCATTCAGAGGAAAGACCTGCTTCCAGACACATCGACTGCCTTGCCAGCCTGCCCTGCCTGCACACCTGCCTGCCAGCTTTGCTGCCTGCCTTCCTGTCAGCCTCCCTGCCAGCCTTGATGCCTGCCTGCCTGCCAGCCTGCCAGCCTGCCTGCAAGCCTTGGTGCCTGCCTGCCTGCCAACCTTCCTGCCAGCCTTCCTGCCAGCCTGCCTGCCTGCCTGCCAGCCTTGCTGCCAGCCAGCAACTCCACAACCATGGGGAAGAAGAGGAAGCCTCAGCCATCTGCTGCCAGCCCTGGCAAGAGGGACAGGGCCACCCTCCCACCCCCTGGCCCTCACTCTGCTTCTGCTGGGGCTTCTGCAGCACGGGCTCGCTCTTCTGGGGCTGGGGCTTCTGCTCCTTCTGCATCTGGAGGAGCTGATGATGATGCTTATGGCGGTGGTGCTTCTGCTCGTGCTTACTCTGCTGATGCTGCTTCTGGCGGTGGTGCTTCTGCTCATGCTTACTCTGCTGATGCTGCTTCTGGCAGTGGTGCTTCTGCTCGTGCTTACTCTGCTGATGCTGCTTCTGGTAGTGGTGCTTCTGCTGGTGCTTACTCTGCTGGCACTGCTCCTGGTGCTGGGGCTTCTGCTGATGCTGCTTCTGGAGGAGCTCCTGATGCTGCTTATGGCGGTGGTGCTTCTGCTGGTGGTTACTCTGCTGTAGCTGCTCCTCGTCCTGCTGGTCCTGCTGGTCCTGCTGGTCCTGCTGGTGCTCATGGTCTTGCTCGTCCTGCTGGTCCTGCTAGTCCTGCTGGTCCTGCTCGTGCTCCTGGTCCTGCTGGTGCTCCTGATCCTGCTGGTGCTCCTGATGCTGCTGGCATTGCTGGTGCTTACTCTGCTGCTGCTGATCCTGGTCCTGCTGCTGCTGGTGGTGGTGGTGGTGTGGAGGAGCAGCCCCTACAACCTGGAAGCCCCTCTGATGAGGGCCCATCTGGTCCTGCCAAAGGGAGGAAGAGGCATATGCGAGAACAGGAGAGGAGGCAATACTCCATTGAGGAGGAACACGAGGATGAGGTGCTGGAGTGGCTGAGAGAGAACGACTATCTGTGGCGGAAGGGACACAGGCTCTACAGGGACACCAAAAGGAATCAGGCTGCTTGGAGAGAGAAGGCGGAGAGTCTGGGCTACACTTCGGAGGTGCTCCTTGGCTGGTGGAAGCACATGCACACCTGGTATGGGAAGCTGCACCTCCAGAAATCTGGCCAGGCCATGGTCAAGCTGACAGACAGAGAGACCTACGTCATGGCCAAGTGCAGCTTCCTGGAGGGTGAGGTCTGCCACTGAGGAGTAGCCCCTCTCACAACCCTCTCTCTCCGGCAGCCTGCTGAGAGCCAGTCCTTTTCCAGCTGAGAGTCAGCTCCTGTCTCCAAGCAGGTGTCTGTGGAGCGTGCCACAACGGAGAACCCATGGACAGCTGTTGTAACCGTGGCGGAGCACATGGAGGACTCCCTGGCACAGTGGGAGAAAAGAGATGGCACTTTCCCAGCTCCACCTCCACAGAAAGGCAGAGAGCCAGACAGGAGGGGCAGAGCCACACTGTCCTGCTGGAGATAAGAGACACCATCAGGAGCAGCATAGATATTCTCTCTCAGCTGGTCCACACCGGCTCCTCATCCTCCAATCACAAGCCCTTCCTCACCTATGTGAACCAGACCCTCACGGACATGGCGGAACCCCAGTACCAGGTGGTGAAGGACCGGATCACTGATCTGCTTCACCACCCTCCAGATCCAGATGAACCTGCTCCCACCCAGCCCAGGTCTGCTCCTCCACCCCAGATGATGTCCCTCCCATTCCAAGGCTTTCCACAGGCCCTCACCTACCAGGGCTATGGCTACCAGGAGGTCCAGCAGCACAGGCAGCAGCCCTTCCCAGTCCAGGCATAGACTCATCGGACACCACCGTTACCACCGGTTCCACTGATGCCACCGATGTCACCCATGCCACTGATGCCACCGATGCCACCGATGCCACCCACATCACCGATGCCACCCACGCCAGTCCTCACACAGCTGCAGACCAGACATCCCCACTACACTACTCCTTCCTCCACTCCACAGCCAAGCCCGGCCTCAGTACATCTGTCATCGGTATTGGGGGTGACACCCCATGGCATGGAGGAAGGAGCTCTCAACATCACGGGGCTGAGCCAGCTGTCTGAGAGCTTCCTCAACACACCGTCACCTGTTGTCCTCTCAGGGCCAGGCACCCCAGTGGCGCCTCAGGCCAGCACTCCAGCAGCAGCCACCTCCACAGCACCTGGACCCTTCACCCCTGAGACTGGGCACACCTCTGAGTGACAGAGAAGAGTGCCAGAGACTGGGTGGCTACCTGTAGACTTTATTTGGACTCTTGACTTGGGTCATTTTTCTTTTACAGCTTGTTATTAATAAAGATTATCTTTGCTTCAAACACTTGCTTCATTTATTTTTGTAAATAAAGTCTTGGTGGAAACTTTTAGAAATCATTTAAGCCTTTGCATGCTTGTGGGATGGGTAAGGATAGCAGTGGGATGGGTAATAGCTGTGGGATGAGCAGGGATACCTTTAGGATGGGTTAATATATCTGTGGGATGGGTTAAGATAGCTGTGGGATGGGCAGGGATACCTGTGGGATGGGTTAGGATATCTGTGGGATGGGTTAAGAGAGCTGTGGGATGGGTTGAGATAGCTGTGGGGATAGATAAACCTCCAGTGCAAGCATAGTGGGACTGTATGGTCCACCCTCCCAGGTGCCATACCTATGGCCCTCCATTATCAATAACAATGTAATCATTGATCCACACATGTCAACATAAACACAACTCTTTATTAAATGCCGTGTTCATTGTAGGCCCACCCAACATACATGGCACAATCTCATCAGTGTGATGAGACAGGCTGAAGGAAGCACCCATTAATCATCTATCATCCTGTCTTGCCACTCCACTGCTCCAGCTGGGGAGTTGCACCAGTGTTTCAGGAGGTTGCGCTGCTTCTTCCCTTCACGTGAGCCTCTTTTGGGGCCTTGCACATCCTCAGCATCGATCAGGTTTTTCCCTTGCCTCCATTCCCCAGGCTCCATGTCCCCATTGCCTTGTTGGAGGTCCACGAGCCTGTTCTGCAAGACTGGGTAGCGGGTGCACATGAAATTGTGCAGGATGCAGCAAGCTTCCACGATCCTCCTCACGGTCTCTGGGCAATGCTGCCTGGTGGTGAGAAGTATCTGGAACCTGTTGGCCAGGATGCCAAAGGCGTTCTCCACCACCCGCCTTGCCCTGGACAGCCTGTAGTTGAAGATCCTCTCTTCACGGGTGAGGTGTCTTGAAGTGTAGGGCTTCATGAGGTAGGTTCTGAGGGAGAAGGAGTCATCCCCCACGATGAAGTAGGGCACATCTTGCATGTCGTTGAGCAGGGGGTCTGGATCTGGGAAGCCCATGATGAGGTTGTATTCCAGCCCATCCTTGAGGTCACTGGCGTTGTATACCTGGGCATCTGAAGCTGACCCGTTGCCTGAAGCATCAATGTACATGAACTTGTAGTCAGCATCGACCATGGCGAAGAGGACGATGCTGAAGGAACCCTTGTAGTTGAAATAAATGGAACCCGACTTGGCTGGTGCTTTGCAGGCCACGTGCTTGCCATCTATGGCTCCAACGGTGTGTGGGAAGTTCCACCTCTGATACCACTGCTCTGCAACTTTTTTCCAACCTTTTTCAGTGGAGGGGCACTGGAGGAGCTCCTCCGGGTATTCTTCGATGATGGCCTGCACCACTTCTCTGACCACAATGCTGATGGTGTTGTGTGGCACCCTCCATCCGTACTGCATGCTCCTGTAGGTGGTCCCTGAGGCCAGGTGGTGCAGAGTCAGTACCACCTTGAGCCCAGGGTCCAGGCTGGGCCGGAAGTTGGTGCTCTGCTTGGTCAACCTGGGTGTCAGCCGCTCCACAACTTCGTCAAACATGGCTGGAGGCATCCTCATGAAGTTCTGGAATGCACGAGGGTCTTCGTTCCTGAGCACCACCATCAGCTTATTGTACAGTTCGTACTCTGCTCTTCTCCTGATCCATCTTCGGACCCAGACGCTACTTGGCCGCCTCCTTTTCTTCCCGTAGTAGAGTCGAAAGGGCCTGTAGATGGCTTCACACTGTTGCAGAACGATGGTGGCTACCAAAAGGACTGTGTTACGATCCATGGTGGACATGACTGGATGCTGTGGAAGATCAAGTGTCAGATGAAGGCTGCAGAGGTCTGCACAGCTCGGCTGTTGGTCTGAAAGTGAGATCCAGGTGAGTTGCTCCCCCTTTTTATAGGCAATATAGGTTTTCCACTATGTGTCCTTTTGCATCCTCTAGACATCCTCTAGACATCCTTAATATCCGAGATAGGTCCCCTCTGCGAACGTTTTTTCCGTTTAAAATGCTTTCTTTGCGAGGTGCTTCCACTTTCATCCTTTCTCCGTCTGTGCTACTAACACTGCGCGTCCACTCCACGTCCGTTCCACTTCCTCCCTGTGTCCGTTTACCGCTGGAGAGGATTTGAGTTGCGCGGATGCGCAGCAGATGCCTAGTGGATGTAGCGGACGCATAATGGATGATGACGGATGCAGAACAGATGTTCCCCATATGCCTAGCAGATGCAGAACGGACGCTTTGGATACATTTTCCACTCAGAAAGTTTTGAGCAGCTCAAAACTTTTTGAGCGGATGAAATGTCAGTCGACAGATGCTGGACAGATAGAGCGGAAGAAAAACGGACGCAGTGAGTACAAAACGGAAGCATCGCATTAACCAATGGATGGCAAGTGTTTTTCTCCGTTTTACATCCTCTGTCCATCCATTGGTGCAGTGTGACAGGGGCTTTAGGCCCAGTACTCTTCAATATCTTCATTAATGACTTAGATGAGGGAATAAAAGGGGAACTTACCAAATTTCCAGATGATACTAAGCTGGCAGAAACAGCTAACACCCAAGAAGATAGGCTCAAGATCCATCTGGATCTTGACAGACTAGAACACTGGGCCATATATAATAAAATGAAATTCAATAAAGAGAAAAGTAAAGTCCTAACCTTAGGCAAGAAAAACCAAAAGTACACATATAGACTGGGTGAAACCAGGCTCAATAGCAGTAACTGTGAGATGGATCTTGGAGTCTTATGGACAACCAGCTAAATATGTGCCAGCAGTGTGCAGCCGCCGCCAAAAAAGCTAAAGAATCCTAAGTTGTTTTAACAGAGGGATACAGTCAAGATCAAGGGAAATACTAATACCACTCTATAAAGCCTTAGTAAGGCCACGCCTAGAGTACTGCATCCAGTTTTGGTCACCAAATTATAAAAAAAATGTTGAGACTCTAGAAAAGTGCAGAGAAGAGCAACCAGGATGATTAGGGGACTGGAGGCTAAAACATACAATGACCGTTTGCAGGAACTGGTATTGGCTGGTCTAGTAAAGAGAACGACCAGGGGAGATATGATAGAAGTCTTCCAATATTTGTGGGGCTGCCAAGGAGAAGGGGTCAAGCTATTTTTTAAAGCACCCGAAGGCCAGATAAGGAATAATGGATGGAAACTGAATAAGAAAAGATTTAACCTGGAAGCAAGGAGAAACTTTCTGACAGTGAGAACAATCAACCAATGGAACTGCTTGCCATCGGAAGTTGTGGGAGCGCCATCAGTTGAGACTTTCAAAAAGAGATTGGACTGCCATTTGTCAGAAATGGTGTAGGGTCTCCTACTTGGGTGGGGGGTTAGACTAGATGACTTACAAGGTCCCTTCCAACTCTGATTATCTGTAAATCTGTAAGAAAATATAGGTTGTTGTTGTTGTTTTTTGCAGTGTTTTCTTAATCTGGTGAATCCTGAACAATTCAGATTTTGTGTTTGCAATCATGTAAACTCAGAAAACAACATCAATTATATATTCCAAACAGTAAATGTGAAACATACACTTAACTGGAAATAATAATACATCAATTTGAATTGTCAATCACTGGGAATTGATTAAGAGTCTTAGGAATTCTCTTTGTCAGTTAAACTTATAGTTTGTTTGCAGAGTGTATAAGATTGATTTATGCCATGTGGCTTTTGTCTTAAAGAAACATAGGTTCTTTATCTTTTTGTCTAAAACAACAGCAAACATTTAGGTTTTTTAAAAAACAAATATCTTCAAAAATGTTGTTATGAACTATGAAATCTGGATTTTTTATTGCTATACCCACTAGTAAGGTAACATTATTTCTCTTGGTTTCTATGAAGCACTAATGCAGATTTTCTTCTTGATACATTCATTGGAATTTGGTGTAAGAAAAACTTTTCTTTGCCCAATAATATATGTATTAATATAATTATTTTTAAATTATAAGCCTTTACTTAATGTAAAAGAGGATGGATGTTCAAGAGTTTAGTGATAGTGTTTGTGCGTGTGTGTGTGTGTGTGTGTGTGTGTGTGTGTGTGTATGTGTGTTACATACTACCTAAACATTATAGCTTAGTTTTCTTCCTGATACACTTGTTAGGAGACAGTTTTTCACCACAACGAAGGGTTTACCCCACAACAAAGGGGAATATATTTATACTTCTGCTTGGCGCATAAAAAGATTGTGTCCAGAAATAAACCATCCCCTTAATGCTGTGTGAAATTGTTCACAAAAATAAAATAAGGTTTACCACTTACAGCATATACAGGCAATCTGTTTTGGACAGAGTGCTCTATTTAATCTTAGACTTTTATGGCATGCTAAGAATTGGATTTAAAAATGACTAGAAACAAAAAGATTTATGCAAAGCAAAGAATAGCAACCTTCCAAATAGTAATTTTGGGTCATTATTCAATTTTAATCAATTTGCACTCAATTTATACAATTTATTTGGTTAATTTAATTTTGCAAGTTCAGTAGCAGGAACATGCAAAACTGAAAATCTGAAATCAGCAATAATGTAGTGATGCCAATAGAAAAAGTTCTAAGAAACAGGATAGCAGAAAAGGTTTAACTTGGTTACAAAGCTGAAATTAGTATATTCATCTGAGTAAGTGCCCTTATATTATTCTGAAGTTTAAAAATATGTTTTTACTTATTTTACTTTAAGTAACTTAATCTTACCAAGAATTTATATTGAGAGAGATACATAGCTGGTTGGTAAAAATTTATCGTGAGCAATTTGTCAAAATATATTGGAAATAATTGCACCACCTTTAAACATCAATAATGCCATTAATTTTATGGCAATTTCTACATATGAGAAACTACAAGAACAAGAAGATTGGGATGAAGAAGAAACCATCCTTAATGAACAAGCAACTTTATTTGGGGAAGAAAGGGGAAAGGGGAGAAAGAGAATGGAGAATTTAAGACTTAAAAAAACAACCAAAAAAGGGAAAAACAAGGTGAAAAGTGGACACAACATCAGAAAGCAACAGAAAAGAGGAATACACAAGAAGGTGGAGATTAAGAGACAAGGGGGTAAAAAAGGTAGAGTGGAGAAGCAAGGGAGGAAAGAAGGGAAGAGAAGCTACAAAGGTTTGAAACAAGATGTAAAGAAACAGAATTTATTTAGAGATAATGGGTAAACATATAACTGAAAAAGAGATTCTGCAAAGATACATAAGATTGTGTTGTTGTATTTGTATTTGAAATAATGTTAGAAAATTGGAATAATATATGATTATAAAATGGGACAAAATATTTAATGTAACTTAGCGAAATTTTTTCTTTTTAAATAAAAATAAATGAAATCAAATATGAGAGAATTGAATTAAAGAAAAATGGGAACATTGTTATTGTTTAATATTTTAAAATATAAGTGAAATAGGGGGAAGTAATTAAGTAAAATCTATAGTGTTCCCATAGAAGCATGATACTTATTTAGAAAGGATTGTGTAAAATGTTTAAGACTTAAATGAATATTAATTTGAATGATATAACTTTAATTGCTATGGATTGTTGTTTTAATTATATTATATTTTAAAAAAAAAATTTTTTTTTTCTCTTGTTTCAAAATATTGAGTTTATCTTTAGAATGTACTACGCAGAATCCGAATGAAAATTATGTGTTATGTTAAGCTTTAAAACTAGGGGAGGGATAAGTATGACAAGGTATTATACTCCAATTAGTCATTACAGAAGAAACTTTGTGTTAATGAGAAAAGATAAATAGCTAGCTGAAATAGAACAGACAAAGGATATAAGTATAGTGATTTAAATTGAGATGAAATAAATATAATAGAATTAAGAGAGTGAAAAGAGAGGAGAAGCTATATAGAAAATGCAAAATAATAAATAAGAAATGGAATGTTATTTAAAAGTAAGCATGAACTTGAATTTACCTCTGTACAAAAAGATGTAACTCGGGATCAAACTGCCGTCCAAAAAGATATTTTATGTTTTTTATGTTTTGTGTTTGTTTGTACATGTTTGTTTATTAAAAATTAATAAAATTCTTTATAAAAAATAATAATAATGCCATTAATTTTCAAGATCTCATCCCAAACAATAACTTTCTTTGTTTCTCTGGCTTCAGGATGCAGCCTTCCTCTCTGATTCATTCAGAGTTCTACTCTGGTTCCTGTTATCACTCAGCCATGCAGCTATACAATCCTCTGGTTACCAGCATTACCTTAAGCCCATGTCCCACTGCACCAACGGATGCAAAGAGGATGTAAAACCGACAAAAAAGCTTGCCATCCATTGGAAAACGCAATGCATCCATTGAGTACTCACTGCGTATGTGATTCATACGCTTTATCTGTCAAGCATCCATCTACTGCTATTTCATCCGCTCAAGAAGTTTTGAGCTGCACAAAACTTTTGGAGCGGACAAACTTTCCGCCGCATACGATCTACGTCCATGACACATACGGGCAACAAACGTTCTACGTCCGTTGTCATCCGTTACACATCCGCTGTATCCTCTCGGCATTCTCTGGACATCCCCTCAACTCACATCCGCTGCAGCTGAAAGCGGAAAGAGGGAGGAAGCAAAAGATACACGGAATGTCCACACAGCGTTAGTAGCACGGAAATAGAAAGGATGCAAGCGGATGCATCTCGTATATAAAGCATTAAAATGGACAAATTGTTTGTATATGGGACGTATCTTGGATATTTAGGATGTCTGGAGTATGCCTAGAGTATGTGGAAGGACACTTAGCGGAAAAACAATATTTCCTATTAAAAGGGGGAGGAAACCACCTGGATCAATATGAGTCCAGCAGCCGTGGTGTACAGATTTCTTATCCCTTGGTCTTGCTCTTCCACATCATCCATTGTTCTCCACCATGGATCATAATACAGTCCTTATAGTAGCTGTGATCATTCAACACTAGAACCAAGCCCTGTTCAGACTGTTTCACCTTTTCTATGCAAGGAGAAGAAGGAGACGTCCAAGAGCTGTTTGGGTCCAAAGATGGATCGGAATAAGAGTGGAGTTTGGACTCTATGACAAGCTGATGGTGGAGCTGAGGAATGAAGACACTCATGCATTCCAGCACTTCATGAGGATGCCACCAGCCATGTTTAACAAAATTGTGGAGCGTCTGAGACCCAGGTTGACCAAGCCGAGCACCAACTTCCGTCCCAGCCTGGACCCTGGACTGAAAGTGGCACTGACTCTGCGGCACCTGGCCTCTGGAACCACATACAGAAACCTGCAGTATGCCTGGAGGGTGCCACACAACAGCATCAGCAAAGTGGTCAGAGAAGTGATGCAAGCCATCATCGAAGAATACGAGGAGGAGCTCCTCCAGTGCCCCACCACTGAAGAAGGCTGGAGGAAACTTGCAGAGCAGTGGTATCAGAAGTGGAACTTCCCACACACCGTTGGAGCCATAGATGGGAAGCACGTGGCCTGCAAAGCTCCAGCCAACTCAAGGTCCACTTATTTCAACTACAAGAGCTTCTTCAGTATCTTCCTCTTTGCCATAGTTGATGCTGACTACAAGTTCATGTACATTGATTCTTCAGGCAACGGGTCTGTTTCAGATAGCCAGGTATACAACGCCAATGACCTCAAGGATGGGCTGGAACGCAACCTCATCATGGGTTTTCCAGATCCAGGCCCCCTACCCAATGACACACAAGATGTGCCCAACTTCATCGTGGGTGATGACGCCTTCTCCCTCAGAACTTCCCTCATGAAGCCCTACACTTCCAGATACCTCACCCGTGAAGAGAGGATCTTCAATGACAGGCTGTCCAGGGCAAGATGGGTGGTGGAGAACGCCTTTGTCATCCTGGCCAACAGGTTCCAGGTACTTCTCACCACCATGCAGCATCACCCATGGACTTTGAGGAGCATCGTGAAAGCTTGCTGCATCCTGCACAATCTCATGCGCACCCACTACCCAGTGTTGCAGAACAAGCTTGTGGACCGTCAACAAGGCAATGGGGACATGGAGCCTGATGAATGGAAGCAAGGATGAAACCTGGTAGACATTGTGGATGTACAAGGCCCAAACAGAGTTTCACATGAAGGGAAGAAGCAGCGCAACCTCCTGAAACACTGGTGCAACTCCCCAGCTGGATCAGTGGAGTGGCAAGACAGGATGGTAGATGCTTAATGGATGCTTCCTTGAGCCTGTCTCATCACACTGATGAGATTGTGCCATATATGTTGAGTGGCCTTACAATGGATAGGGCATTAATAAAGAGTTTTGTTTATTTTGAAATGTGTTGATCAATGAATAAATTGTTATTGATAATAAAGGGCCATATGTGTGGCAGCTGGGAGGGTGGACCATATAGTCCCACTATCCTTGCACTGGAGGTTTATCTATCCCACAACTATCCTTACTCATCCCACAACTATCCTTACCCATCCCACAGCTATCCATCCCACAGCTATCCTTCCCAATTCCACAGCTATCCTTACCCATCCCACAGCTATCCTTACCTATCCCACAAGCATGCAAAGGCTTAACCATTTTTTCAGTTTTCACCAACACTTTATTAAGTAAATAAAATGAACCAAGTGTATGAAGTAAAGATAACTTTTATTAACAACTGTCTTAAGTAAACTGTATGACTTTATTAAAAAAGCAAAATGACCCAAGCAAAGTGTTTTTAAGCAAAGATAAGGTGAACAGGTAACAACTCAGTCTCTGGCACTATTCTCAGTCACTCTGAGGCATGTCCATGGTCTCAACTGTCAAGCGGACAGGGACTGTGGAGGTGGCTGTTGCTGGAGTCCTGGTCTGAGGCACCATTGGGGTGCCTGGCCCCGAGAGGACAAAAGGGGATGGTGTGTTCAGGAAGGTCTCAGAGAGCTGACTCAGTCCCGTGAGGTTGAGAGGCACTTCCTCAAGGACCTGGGATGTCAGGCACAGGACTGATGACAGATTTTCTATTGAGGGGCTTGGCTGTGGGGTGGAGGAAGGAGGAGTGTAGTGGGGCTGTCTGGTCTGCAGTTGGGTCAGGTGAGGTGTCTATGGCGTGTGATGTACCTGGGCCTGGACTGGGAAGTGATGCCTCTGGTATGGGAAGTCCTGGTACTTGTAGCCTTGGTAGGTGAGGGGCTGTTGAAAGCCGTGGAAGGGCTGGGACATCGCCTGGGGTGGAGGAGCAGTCTGAAGTGGGTCGGAGCAGGTTCAGCTGGGCCCGGAGGTTGGTGCAGCAGTGCTGTGATTTTCTCCTTCATCACCTGGTACTGGGCCTCGGGCAGGTCCATGAGGGTCTGGCTCACGTACATGATGAAGGGCTTGTGGTTAGAGGATGGCATATTGCTGTGGACTAGCTGAGAGAGAAGATCTGTGCTGGTCTTGATGGTGTCCCTGATCTCCAGCAGGACAGTGTGGCTCTGGCCCTCAAGTCTGCCTCTCTGCCTGCTTTCTGTGGAGGTGGAGCTGGGGGTGGGTGTGAGTTGGTCTCTGGCTGCTGCTTCTTCTTGCTCCATTTGTGACAGGAGATCCTCCACATCCTCTAGCATGGGGAGTGCAGCTGTTGGGGGGGGTCTCTGCCGTGGGCCCCACCAAAGACACCTGCCTGCACACGGTTGCTATCTCCTGGCTGGAAGAGGAGTGGCTCTCTGTGGGCTGTCTGAGGGAGAGGGTTGACAGAGGGGCTGTCTTCCCTGACTGTCGAACCATGGTGTTCTTTCAAGATGTCTCTGGCAGCAGCTCTTTCCTCTGAATGCTGACTGCTTGCGAGCTGCATCCTTTTATATCCACGGAGCTGATGCAATTCATCCTCCCCGCATGCGCAGTGAATGTTTTGTATCCGCTATGCATCTGCTATGCATCCTATAGCCGTCCGTGATGCATCCGCGTCATCTGCTACACATCCGCTCCTTCCGCTATGCGTCTGCTTCGCTATTCTCCCCTGGAAGCCCTGCGGATGTGTCATCCACTTCCATCCGCTTCCATCCGCTAGGCTTCCTATGAACAACCACTGACCATCCTCGCTACGTTCTACCCCCATCCGTTCCTTTCCGTTGTTGTCTGTTCTGTTTATGCAAATTTGGGGTACTTTTGAGAGCGGATAAGAATGGATGGAGCCACCCCCGAAATTTTGCTCGTCCACTGTGTCCTTTTTGCATACGTTTTGCATCTGTCGGCCAGTGTGACCTAGCCTTTAGTGAATGTCTGAAGTTACACAATAAGCGCCCCTAGCATTTTCAAACAACTCCTGAAACTTTGAATCATGATAGATGTTCACCCTTATGAACAACTGCAGAGGCTCTGCAATATTTGCTATGAACGTTGCCAGCCAAAATGGTGCTCCCAAGGTATCTGCCATTCCTCTGTTCCATTTGGACCTCCAGAGGCTTCCCCTGGCATGTTGCAGACCAAAATGGAGCTTCTGAGGAGCAATTTAAAATATTGCAATTAGTGATATTTACAGACATATTAACTCTTTCTGTATAAATCCATGCTATATGTCTGCCATATGTTTGACAGTTAGTTATTTGGAATATAATACTAACTATATTTTAAAGTTATATTTACAGTTTTTACAGAATCTCACTGCAAGTAATTATAATGTGTTCATTGTGAGAAGGAGATAATCAGGGGTGGGATTCAAATTTTTCCACATCCAGTTTTGTGGGCATGGCTTGGTGGTCATGGCGTGGCCAACTCAATATCACTCACATTGAGGCACATGTCTCCTTGCCTGGTCTCTCATGACTGTGGGGATGCTGCAACAGTCGTAAGTGTGAAAAATGGTCATAAGTAACTTGTTTTAGTGCCACTGTAACTCTGAATGATCACTCTCACAAGCAAAGTACCAGCAAAGGAGGGGAAAAAAACTCCAGAGAAGTTCCTGAAACAGGAAGTCTATTCCTGCCAAGAATAATAAGGTTTAATGGAGAGGCAGTTTCTGTAAGCATCACCAGAATGTTTCCTTCCGGCCTTCCTGATAGGATTAGGCCAGTAATTTCTTCTAATAACCGGTTCTCCAAACTGCTTAGAATGTTAACAACCAGTTCTAGTGAATAGGTGAGAACTGGAAGAATCCCACCCCTGGAGATAATGAAATATTGTGGGCAGAATGCTGAATTAGACTGAAAGTTCAGGGATTTGTTATTTAAGAATAATAATTTTTTACAGTAAACAGAAAAGTAAGTCACATCAGCAGTCATTAGACAGATAATTATTAACTGCGATAAAGTTTTTGATTCACTGCAAAGGAATTTGTCCAAAATTAGACATCAAATGTTACCTGGTAAAATAAGTATGTCTTTATTTTCACAGAATGGCTTCTACATATAAGCTAAACAAAACAAAGCAAACCTACATTTTTATTCCATACCACCCAGAATCAAAATTATTGATTCTGGAGATATAATTTCTTTACATAGAAATGACTTCCAATATGTAATAGATTATATAGATTATTTCATTTTTGTAATGATCAATGTTATAAACCTGTTTTGTATTATATTATAGAATACTTCCAGGATTCTTGTTGTTTTATTTGGTATTATAAATGTTATAAACCTGTTTTGTATTATTACAAAACAGGTTTATAACATTTATAATACCAAATAAAACAACAAGAATCCTGGAAGTATTCTATAATATTTTAGAATATACTGAAGTCTGCCTTTAAATTTCTGGGTCCTAAGCATGGCCTGAAAATCTGGAATTTTTGTTGTACCATTTGCATTTTTATGGAGAAGTTATGGACACAGTGACTGAAGGAAGGAAAGGTAAGCCTAGACGTTTATCCGGCTGAGCTCATTTTTGCCTAGGGATGAACAGCCTCATGTTGAGAGTTGCCTAATATCAACTTAGACTAATTATCTATTTAGTTACAGAGCACTGTTGATTCAGCTGGCTCATGCTGCCAAAATCTTAGTCTTCTGACTAGTTTCAGGCATCTCTCCAGGACTTCAAGCTGAGAAAGTTCTTTTATATTATCTGCTTGACATGTTTACTTCAGAAATTAGGAACTTTTGGTTCTTTGCTAAGCATGAGCTATGTCATAGGAGTATACTGTTGAGGTAATTCCCCGTTAGGAGAATGAGCACATACACGGAGATGTATAGAGAGTAGTGTTTGAATAATACACACAGAGCACACAGATACACTATACAGTAAATGTATGTTTTTACTTCCAGAAAGGTTTAAGCAAAGTCCAAAATAAGCAGTCCAAAGTCATTCACAAGTTAAATCAGTCAGTGTTCAATCCAGGGATAATCCAGTAACAAAGGCCAGTGTCAAAAACAGTTCAGTATTACACTTACATTAAATCCAGTAATATCAGTCAATTAGGAAAAATGGAGCAACAGCAATACTTTCCAACAGAAGGAAACATAGATACTCTCTCTTCTGAAACTCAGACTAACACAACCTAGGTTTCTGACTCCATCTTATGGCCATTTGAGAAACCACACCCAATTGCATGCTCTTGCATTCACTTAAAGAGACAGTATTAAAATGTCTATCCTGGTTTATATATTTCTAACCCAAATACCTGTTAGGTGACTTATATTCTTAACATTCTCCCCTTTTGGATAAGATAATATATACAACCTTATATTCTAAGTCTATAATCTTCACAGCATGCCTTATGCTTTATAGAGCCTTGGGCCTTTGTAAAATGATCTGCTATATTGTTTTCTGACATACGGTATTCTAGCTTAATCATTTTACTTTGCACACATTGTCTCACATTTAAATATCTTAAATCTGTGTGTTTCGTTCTTGTTTTAACAGCAATATTTGAAGCCATCTGTATTGCTGATTGGTTATCTTCGTAAACAACAATAGGATCTTTTACATCAATTCCCATATCAATCAATAATTGTTTGTACAAAACTAAATCTGTACATAATAAAGACAAACATGAGAATTCAGCCTCCATTGTTGACAAACTTAGATGTTTCTGTCTAATAAATCTCCATCCAATCAATACTTTTCCCAATAATACAGCAGTACCTGATGTAGATTTTCATGTATTTATGTCTGTAGAAAAACTTGCATCAGCATATGCAGTCAAATTCAGTTCATCTTTTGGCTCCAAATACAATGCATAATGCGTTGTCTGTTTCAGATATCTTAACACACGTTTAGCAGCTTGCTAGTGCCTTTCAGTTGGCTCAGCGTCAAATCTCACTAATTGATTAACACTGTACACAATATTTGGCCTTGACCAATTACTGAGATAAGATAAATTACCAATCAAGGACTGATAAATGTTCTTATCAAAAATAGGACTTTGAACATGACTATGGCTAAACTTCTGGCTCATTGGTGTTTTAGCTGGCTTAGAAAGTTCTATTTTATAACTTTTTAGTAATTGGTCAATTTTATCTGCCTGTGAGATCTTGTATCCTCCCCTAGTTCTATCTATCTTTAAATCAAGATATTGTTTGATTTCTCCAAATTGTTTTATCTTAAATTTCTTTTCCAATAGTGAAATTATCTCAGTAGCTTCTTTTTCAGTTTTGGTGATTCATGCTATGTCATCAGTAAATAATAGCAACAATGACATTGTACCATTACTTTCTCTTTTAAACAAGCATGGATCAACCATGCCAGCTACAAAACCTATCTTAGTTAATTCTCTAACTATACATTGATTCCACTCATATCCTGATTGTTTTAAGCCATAAAGACTCTTTTTCAATTTCCAGCAATCATTATTATCAGTATTATCATTTTTGAGACCTAAAGGTTTCTTTAAATATATAGTGTGTTGCAATGGTGCATGTAGATATGCCGTTTCTACATCCAAATGATTTATAATATATTTCTCCTTAGCTGCCCACACTAATTCTGCTCTTAATGTAGTAGCCTTCAGATTATGTGAAAACACCTCATCATAGTCATTTGCTGTCTGATTAAATCCTTGTGCTACTAACCTGGCTTTATGGGTAACAGTCCCATCTACACCTGTCTTCAGTTTATATATTCATTTACATCCTATGGCATGTTTACCTGGTCGTAGCTTCACATTTTCGTATACCTCCAGTCTTTTTAATGATTCCAGTTCCTTATCCATTGCTTCCTACCAAGCAGCCTGATCCTCAACAGGATACATTTTCAGTTCACTATAGTTACTTGGAACTGTATTCATTTGGCATACAATACTAGCCTGATATCTATCAGGTGGTCGTGTTACTCGGGTTGAACGTCTTGGTAATACAGGGCTTTCTGGTGGACTTTCCTGTGTCACCTGCTCCTGTTCTTCTATTTCTTCCTTTGTTTGTTCTACTACTTCCTCCTGTTCTTCCTCTTTAATGGCTATTTGGGGTTTACTGATTTTACCTTTAGGGACTATTTGGGTGTCAATAATAATATCATTGCTGGATTCCTGTTCCAGTTTATCCCACCCAACGTGCTCAAGAAATTTTGCACTAGCACTACAATAAACATGAGCTGTACCTTGATCCCAGAATCTAAATGCTCTATGGTTGGCCTCATAACCCACAAAAAATAATTTCTTAGCTCTATGCTGCCCTTTCAGTCTTACTTGTGAGGGAATATGCACCCATGGAGCTTCAAATGTGTGTAGGTAACTTAAATTTAGTTTTCTGCCATGCCAATGAGTGAATGGCAATTCTCCAGTTGTTGTATTAACTATATTGTTCAAAGCATGGTTACTACACATAATGGCTTCACCCCACAGTGTTTCAGGTAAACCTGAGTCAGATAACATAGTACGAGCCATGGCTTGTAATGTTTGCCCTCTTGTTCTATAAACGAGCTATGTTGTGGTCTGTAAGGGGCAGAACGTTTATGCTCAACACCAGCCAATTTTAACATATTTTGGAATCTTTTGTTAACAAACTCAGTCCCATTATCAGTTACTAAAGTAATTACTTTACTTCTCATTTTTCTCTCAGCAAACCTTAGCTAGTTATAGAAATGTAAGAATGTTTCTGTTTTGTTTTTCATAAGATAGCAGAAACCATATCTTGAGTAATGGTCCATATTACTCAAAATATAACAGGCATCTCCTAAACTTGGTTTCCTAGGACCAATTATGTCAGCAAACACAACCTCTAAAGGTTCTTTGGTCTTAAACCCATTTAGTCTGTTTGCTGGAGTAACCTTACTCTTTTCTTGACTACAAGCATTACAGTGTAAATACTTGCTACAAGGTTTCAATTTTACTCCCTCTGCCAATTGAACAGTTTGTTTGAGCATTTTGAAATTAATGTGCCCTAGACATCTATGTAGTAAATGTATACATTCATCAAGTGGCTTAACATTGTTATAAACTGAGCCATCTTCAACTGGTCATCATGTATCACATATAAATCATTTTTTAAAGTAGCAGTAACCCTTTTACCTTCTTTCTCTATTATACAGTTATGTCTCCTAAAGGTTACTACATAACCAAGATTAACTAAAGCCTTTACTGATAGCAAATTAAATTTCAGTTTAGGTACATATAACATGGTTAAATGTTCATTCATACAAGAACAATATGCAGTACCTTCAACTGATACTTTTATCTTCCATCCATTTGCCAATGAAACATTCCAATTTGTCATTTTCTACTTATAAACATACATAAGTTTAATTGTATAAAATGTAGAAAATAGTAAGAAATAAAAAACAAATAAAATTAAAGGTATGAAATATAAGAAATAAAAAATAATTTGAACTTATTTACACTTAATTTTCAATGTACTTTCCAATATTTTCCTGTCCTTGAAACTGTATCATATTGAAGGGTAGTACATCCATCCTTTTATTATATGTATCAATATGATACAGTTTCAAGGACAGAAAAATATTGGAAAGTATAATGAAAATTTATATGGCCACCTATTCACCCATGGCGACTTGAGGTAGCTTATACAATGTAAAACCATATTTAAAACAAAAAATAAAAAGCAATAAAAACTAACAAAAAGAATAAAATAAATTATTTTATTTATTTAATACTAGTTTAATACTACTTTTTATTTATTTAATAATACTTTATTATTGTAAAATACAATAAAACAAATTTTGGGAAAACAAAAAACAAAAACCAACTCCCACCCTCCACCCCAATGACAGCAGATCACACTAGCCATTTGATGGACTCCATCCCTCTCTGGGTTCCTCAGGCCCACTGGCAAAACCAGGTCTTCAGTGCCTTTCAGAAGAATATTCGTGAGGGGGCCATTCTAATCTCTTGGGGAATAATGCTCCAGAAAGACAGAGCCACCATGGAGAAGGCCCTTCTTCTGGGTCCCACCAGGTGTATCTCCCTGAGGGGTGGGACCTGCAACATTCCCTGCCTCTTCACCCAAATGGGTCAGGTAGATGTCACTGGCAAGAGATGCCGGACCCAAGCCATGAAGGGTTTTAAAGGTGACAACCAGCACCTTGAACTGTACCCAGAAGCAAATCAGCAGCCAGTGCATCTCCTGCAGGAGAGGTGACCCATGTCCACATTGGGGTCTGCACAAAACCATGCAGGCTTCTGCATTTTGCACCAACTGGAGCTTCCAGATGCTCTTCATGGGCAGCCCCATGAAGAGCACTTTGCAATAATCAAGACAGGAAGTGACCAGGGCATGAGTGACTTTGAGTAGGGACCACTGATCCAGGAAAAGGGCATAACTGGTGCACAACCCGCAGTTATACAAAGGCCCTCCTGGCCATGACCACCACCTGCTCTTCGAACAGGAGTCATGAGTCCAGGAAAAACCCTAGATTATGCACAAGGTCTTTTGGGGATAAAGCCATCCCATCCAAGACTAAATGTGGTAATTCTCCCTGAGCCAATGAAAACCAAACCCAGAACCACTCAGTCTTGCAAGGGTTTAATTTCAACCCATTGCTCCCCATCCAGTCCCTAATAGCCTCCAGGTACTACAAGAGGGAGGACATAGCAACACTTAACTCAGCACAGGCTGAGACATACAGCTGAGTATCATCAGCATATTGGTGATAACTCAGTCTATGATGATGGATAATTTCACCCAGCAGCTTCATATAAATGTTGAACAGGAGTGGAGAGAGTACCGAGCCCTGCAGAATCCCATAAAGCAGTAGGTAAGGGTTGGATCTTTCCCCTCCTATCAACACTGTCTGAGAGTGGCCACAGAGGAAGGAAGTGAACCAAGATAGCACAAGGACTCCCACTCCCATCCCCCAAAGCTGCCCCACGAGAATCCCATGGTTAATGGTATCAAAAGCCACCAAGAGGTCAAGTAGAGCAAGGATGAATGCACTACCCCCACTCCGACCAGAGATCATCCAAAAGTGCGACCAATGCTGTTTCTGTCCCAAATCCAGGCCTGAATCCTGACTGGTAGGAGTCAGGATAATCTGTGTCATCCAGAAATCTCTGGAGCTGCTGTGCAACCACCTTATTTATTTATTTGATTTATTTATTTGATTTGTCAATTGCTTACAAGATATAGATATAAGAATAAACATAGTTTTGAATACATAAGATGGATACTTATAAGAAAAATAAAAAGAAACAATAGAACAGGAATGGTAGGCACAATTGGTGTGCTTATTCATGCCCCCTACAGGCCTCTTAGGAAGGGGGCGAGGTCAATCGTAGACAGTCTAAGATTAAAGTTTTGGGGGTTTGGAGAAGAAACCACAGAGTCAGGAAGAGTATTCCAAACATTTATCAGTCTGTTGCGAAAGTCGTATTTTCTGCAATCAAGTTAGTGCGGTTATCCTTGAGTTTGTATCTATTGTGTGCTCTTGTATTGTTATGATTGAAGCTGAAGTATTCATTTGCAGGTAGGACATTGCAATGTATGATTTTATATACTATATTTAGATCGGACTGAAGGCGGAATAGTTCTAGGTTGTCTAGGTCTAGAATTTCGAGTCTGGTGGCATAAGAAGCTACATAGGATTAGGTTAACAACTCTTAATGCTTTGTTGGCTATGTAGTTACAGTGGGCTCTAGCACTTAGATCATTAGAGATGAGTACTCCAAGATCCTTGAAAGAGTTTGGATCCTCAACAAGGTCTTGACTATTTAGCTTGTATTTTATTTTCTGATTTTTTTTTGCCAATATGTAAGATAGAGCATTTATTTGTTGAGATTTGAACTTACCATTTGATTGACCATTCTGATACATAGTCAAGGTCTTTTTGGAGGGTAGGAGTATTGTCTGTGGTGCTGAATAGCTTTACATCATCAGCAAAGAGAATGCAGTTGCTCTCAGTATGATCACAGAGGTCATTTATGTAGAGTATGAAGAGAGTTGGTCCGAGAACACTGTCTTGGGGGACACCAATATTGACAGGTACAGAATTCGATAGAACACTATCAGTTTTGACCATTTGTTGTCTATTTGACAGGAATGCTTCTATCCAGTTATGTAGATGTCCAGAGATGCCATAATATTTTAGTTTTTGTAGTAATTTATCATGTACCATTGAATCAAAGGCTTTATAGAAGTCTATGTAGATTGCATCTATTGCTTTGCCCTGATTGAGTTGTGGTAGTCCATATGTTTTTGCAGTATAAGAATTGCAGATTACAGGATAGTTTTTTTCTGAAACCAAATTGTTTATTAGAGAGTAGGTTGTTTGTCTCTAAGTGGAGGGTAATGGATTGGTTAATAATTGATTCCGTGACTTTACAGATTACACAGCATAAGGAGATTGGTCTTAATTTTCAAGTAGGCTGAGGTCTCCCTTTTTGAAGATGGGGATAACCGTGGCTTGTGACCACAGTTTTGGCCAGGAGCTGGTCCTGAAAGATTTTTCAAAGATTATGTTTAAAGGTTCAGCTATGGCAGTGGATAGATTTTTTAAGAAGTAGGCACATATTCCATCCGGTCCAATAGATAGCAATGATTTTTGATTGCACAGTGCTTTTTCAACAATGTCTTCTGTAAAATCAATATATATTAGATCATTGTAGTTGTCTGTGGTTTGACTAGGAAGTACTGGGCATGATCCATTGCTGTTTACAAATACCGAGCCAAAGAATGTGTTAAAGAGGTTTGCTTTGATGGTGTTGTCATTGCAATCTTTGCCATTAGGTCCTTTCAGGGGTGGGATGGACCTTGAGTCTTTTAGTTTGTTGTTTACAAAACTGTAAAAAGTCTGGGTGGAATTTGTGCGTGGAAAGTTTTCCTCTTGTTTAATGTGATAATTATTGCATTCAGTTTTTGTCTGGTGGCATAGATTTTTTTAATGGCTTTTGAAGTTGGCAACGTGACCAGATTTGTTTTTCACCAGTGATCTCTTTTTGGATTCTCAACAACCTTTCCCAAAAAGAGAAGATTGGAGAAAGGTCAGAAATTACCCAGCAGGGTGGAGTCCAGCGACAGTTTCTTAAGAAGAGGGCAGACCACAGCCTCCTTAAAGTGCAGGGGCACCATTCTCTCCAGTAGGGAAGCATTAATCATTGCCAGAGTCCACCCGCCTGTCATCTCCTGGGAAGCTTTCACAAGCCAGGAGGGACATGGGTTTAAAATACAAGTGCTTGCGCACATACTCCCTAGGATCCTGTCTACTTCCTCAGGAGAAAAAGGGACTAAACCGTTCCCAGATAACAGGGCAACAACCTGCCACAGGAGCTTTCACTGGATCAGCAACCACACTGGCATCTAACTGGGAATGAAGTTGAGGGATTTTGTCTTCCAGAAAATCCTCAAATTCTTCATTGTGCCCCTTCAGGTGGACCTCAATTTCTTCCTTCCCTAGGAGGAGATGGCTCACCTTAAAGAAGGTTGCTGGGCGATTATCTGCAAATGCAATTAGTGTGGAGAAATACTTCACCTCATGAATCACCACAAGATAGGCCTTAGTAGCAGCTCTTACCCATGTTCAATATGATATTTTTATATACCTGTAAGCTGCCTTGAGTTGTTATGTGAGAATAGGCGGCAATATAAAATTTCTAATGATAAATAAATAAATAAATTTTTATTTCTCTCATTCATATATTTCGCTTGGCCTTTGGAGAAGAAGAATCTGTTCTGCAGACTGTAGTCCAGCACAAAGCTATTGCAGAACAATTTGCCACTTTACAAGAATTATGCTAATATGAAAAAAATGTTAGAATAGAATAATTAAAGAAAGGATGCAAAAGGAGGAGCAAGAAAAGTGAATGACAAAAATTAAAATCATAAATTGAGCTGTTGAATTGTCCTATGACAAGTTGTCTCATTCTAAGGCTTCATCTGCCAGGGAGTTTTAAATTACCACTCCCTCTATTTCAGTACACAGATTCTTAATTTAAAATACATATATTTAGAACTTATCTTGGAACATGTCATTCCAAGAAATAATCAAAAGCATTCAGTTTTATGAGCCTATAATTTTGCCTGCTAAAACAGTGTGTGGTGAAGTTGAATCATGGAGTTTATCATATACCAGTTATATTACAAATTCTTCAGAACTAATCTATATACATGTAGCAGCTGGTTATTCCCAAAATTTAGTACTGCATTGCAGCTGGTGGTAGTTTAATTATTAATTCTAAATCTGTCACTGGAATCTCTTCTTCCAGAAATCACATCAAAAATTAGGAAAGAGCAGAGTCCTATAACCTCATAAATTCAAAAAGTTTACCTAATAAACCTAAGCAAGTGGAAATATCAAATGTGTTTACAGATCAATAGAGTTATAGCAAGACTTCTCTGGAATGTATCCCATGTCTGTAGAAATATAATTAAGCTTATCTTTTTCAGAAATCAGTAAGAAAATTGTATTTTAGATTGTTTCAATGAAAAATTCTGGAAAGCAGATGAAACATGATTTAGAGGATATTGGGATGAAATTGAGCTGTTATTACCATCAGCCACTCAGAATCAAACACAACTGGCAATATAATAACAAATTTAAGTTTTTTTAAAAGTAAGACCAAATGATGCTTATAATTATGAAGCATAAGTTTTGTGTCATGGGAAAAGGAGAATCAAAATATTGAATGTAAAAATGCAAAATAAATTAAGGAACTCTTTTTAAAAATATAAAATATATGTTAAGAATTACAAATAGAAATAATGAATACAAACTAAAAAAGAAAAAAGTACAGAAAATAAATAAAAAGTAACTTCCCCTTTCATCTACAACATATATATGCTTTACCCTATCACTAATTTCTTAACTAAAAAACAAAATCCAAAAACTCATTATTTGTTTTTATCAGCAAAAGTCCAATATGGGAAAACAAATATAATTAATTTTCTATTATAACTTTAACAAAAAAGACAGCCATGTATTCCTTCCCAATCTTAATGTTTGACCCTATCAAACATAGTCCCAAATCTTTTTTTAAAATCACTTCTCATGAAGTCAGATAATCAATAGACTTCCTGTTTTGTGGATCCAGAAAAAAAGTTATCCAATATCACTTTTCTGGTTTATTAATTGTACATCTCTTTTAAGCAGTCATATCCTTCAGTTTTGTTTGTATAGGGAGAACATATTTCTCCATATTTTTCTCTTTGCTTTGCACATTTAAATCAACATTCAAATTAATTTCAAACTTATCTTCTGTAAACTTGTTCTTCTTTAGTAAACTTCACTGACACAGAATATCATATTAAGGAATTTTGAAGACAAAATTCAAAAATATTCATCAAATATTTTTGTTGTTCCTTAATGAGGTGAATTTCTTGTTCTTAGCTCTTGTTAAACCTTCAAGATTCCATTATGATGTTCTCTTTTTAAAAAACCCTAACAATTAACATTTCCCACAGGAAAAAATATTTGAATTAATTCAAAATTATAATTACAAGTCCATCTCAAACCTTAAGTGGACCTAAAACCCATATTCCAAGCACTATTTTACTGTTTAATTAAAAAAACAATAATTTTCCAAAATTTATAATCTATCTTGAGCCGTGGTGGTGCAGGGCTTAGAATATAATACTGCAGGCTATTTCTGCTGACTGCAGGATGATTGTAATTTGGCAATTCAACTCTCACCAGGATCAAGGTTGACACAGCCTTCCATCATTGAGAGGTGGGTAAAATGAGGACCCAGATTGTTGGGGGCAATCGGCTGACTCCATAAAACCACTTAGAGAATTAAGGCACTGTGAAGCCTATATAAGTCTAAGTGCTATTGCTATTGCTCTCTTCAAAGACAAGGCAACTCACCTAATCAATACAATAACACCTTGATTGTCAAAAAGGTCTTAATATTTTTATTAGCATTAAAAATAATCCAAAAAATAGTTGAAATCAGGTTTGATCAACTATTGATTTTCAAAACTATTTTATGTCCTTAAAAGACTGTATTACAACTCTGCACTTGATTGTATCCTCAACTTCCAGCCCCTCAACATATAAGTCAATGGAAAATAACAGTTCCTGCTGTCTGCTCATGAGAGTTGCTGTTTGGAGTCACATGGGTTATTTCAATGCTCTGTCCTTCCTCCAAAGAGATTTCACTGATTCAGATCTCACGTCAGTTTTCCTCAGAAATGCAATTCTGCTGCAAACAGGAGATCAGTTTGCCATAGTGCTCACTGAAAGCTCCAAAGCTAAATAACTCACAAATAATTTGCAAAAGAGTTTACACCAGGATTATATCATGCTCTTATGGCTTCTAAAACAAATCCTAATCACATTTATGTACTGGATACTATTTAATTAACTGATATCATCAAATGTATAAGAAAAACCAGCTAAAGTTTGGCTTCTAGTCTGAAAAGTTACCAACATTCCTTACAATTAAGATAATAGAAAATAATTAGAGAGATGACTGGCAGTCTAAGTGCAGGGCTGACAAAGTAATAAATAGCTGCTTCAATGTGTTCTGTTTGGGGTCTCCAGCATTTGAACTTCAATGATATGTTGTCTATGAATATGGTATTTTTATTTTTGTAGTGCTGCTCGCAATGGCAAACAACTCCTGGTTGAAACCTATTGCCCTCATTTTAGTTTCATTTCATACAGTTCCCCTGTAGCTTGTTTCATTTTATTCTCAGAGAATATTAATTCAGTCACTGCAGAGTTTCCCTTCAGATCATGGAAAGGCCAAGAAAGCCAAAAGACTCTTCTGCCATATTCATTCAACAGTGGTAACTGGAATGGCAAATCTCTGGTACTTGTCAGGGGAAGAGGCCATTCTGAGAACGATGTTAGTTGTAGAGCAGACTATTTATATATACTATGGCTAATGGAGATTCAATTTTATGGCAGAGTTCTGTGTGGCAAATGTTCTTTTGACTGGCAACCCAAGGCTGCCAAAACCAATTACTATACAATTATCTTTGTTATTTATCAGCAACTTTCCCAGCCAAAACTTCCTCACTCATACACTTCTTGTGGCAGTGTTGGTCCATGTCTTTTTAAAGATAGGTTCTAAAAAGGAAACCAGCATGATTTCCTTCTGACCAGAAATATTTTAGATACTAGTTTTTCATCTTGAAATTCTGCTGGTTCATTTAAAAAATGTTTGAAATAGAGAGTGTTCAGGCCCTATTATTTTCTTATGTAGACCAAAGTTTTCCTGCATCAGTTTGATATTCTGAAGTAGAATAGAAATAGAAATAAAAAGTACCATATTCACTATAAAGATTGATGCTGGCAAGATGGGGATCAACAATTCTTAGACAAAACTGTTAGATAATAGTTAAATAGCTATCTCCCATTTTCAAGGTCAAAAAGAGAACAGCCATTCTGATTTTAAATGATAGCTTTAAAAAAATCTTGAATAAATTCTGAAAGGATCAGAGAAAGAAATGACTTGATTCCTCATTCTACAAGAAGCAAACCTTCCATATATGTATCACTTCTATTTCATCTGGAATAATATATCTGGCTGTGACATGCCAATGAGCATTATTATTATTATTAACTTACTATTATTAGTAAGTTTTTGAACACATAATTCAAAATTTCGAATACATAAGAAAGTCATAATTATTGCCCTGTTTGATATAGATGTAATAGCAAAATCTGTCTTCTCACTTCAGTATCAAGATCTTCTGCAATGCGCCCAACCACCAGCCACATGTCGAATGCCTTGGTCTAATTTCCAAATCAAGTTTTAATCAAGCAAGAGGAATAGAGACTTGCAAAAGGGAGACTTCATAAGTTCTGATCAGTGATGGAATGGAAATGTAAGGAGAGACACAATGTCCTCAAGCCTATGACAATTTGCAATGGCCAACTCACCACAGCCAACTCACCACAGCCAACTCACCATGCCCAATTTGCCATAGCCAGCTTGCTGCAGGACAAGAATTACACTAATATCAAAGAAATGGTGGAATAGAATCATTAAAGAAAAGGAGATACAAAATGAAATGTGAATGACAAAAATTAAAATAATTTCTTATTTATTTTAAACAATTAAATTGAATTGTTAAATTGGCCCATGGTGAGTTGGTCCATGGTGATTAACTATGGGGAATTGTCCCATTCTGATGACCTTGAATTAGCCAATCCTGGATAGTAGATGGCACTTGTTGACCCAAAAGATTTAGTTGAATGACAGAAAAATGAGGAAGACGATATCGGGGATAAAGAGAAAGAATACAATGTCTTCAGATAAAATTATTGGACAAATATTGACCAGTTGTTTCCCAATATGAAAGCCAAAAGGAAATAACCAAATTGCCATTGACTTGAAAAGTATGCCATTGCATACTGTTTCAGAGCATCAGATCTTCTGAGTATACAGCTTCTATATTGGCTGCAATGTAAAAACTTGTGCAATCAGGTTTATGAAAAAAAACTGTTCTCAAATAGAAGGTTAAATGTTTTGAGAATTGAGTTTTATTTCTTTGCTGGCTTAAAGTTTGACAAATATCTCCTCTGTGCTCTCTCCTGGAGAAAACTATTGTACATACCTCAACTTATTGACTCCTCAAGCATTGTTGCAATTATATTTCAGAAAGTACACGTAGTATACACAGGATATAATCATACACTTCTATCTACCCATTTCGGTTCTGTGCACATGCATATTGGCTTATTGCATATTGGCTCTTCTGCTGCAAGTTAATATTCTGATTAAATGTAATAATTTTGTAGTTTCTAGAGATTTTTATCAGTTCAAGAAATTGATCTGCAATTATAATACAAGTGAAATATAAAGTAAGATACTGTAAGTTCTTAGTGAAGTTACAAAATCTGAAAATGTATCATTTACTATTGAATTCTCTTAGTAAGAACAGAAATGTATGATCAGACCATATTGTACATAAATAAAGTTGATTAAAACCTACTAAATTGGAAAAAAACAAAGTAAACATTAAGGTGGCATCCAGATTGAAACAGACGACTATAAAATTATTATATTCTTCTTTGGTGGAATCTTCTTGGGTTATTCACATTTCAGGTAAAATCTAAACAATACACTATTAATTAATTTTCTGATGTTTTCTTTCCCTTTCCCTTTCACAAGCAATACAACATCCCCAAATGAAATGGTGCTATATTGCCATATAACAGCATACTCAGAGCAGATTGTACTTACGTTAACAACAGGTTCGCTGGGTGGGAGTGTGCTTCACTCAGATGCACCTTTTCAGGCTGTAATGAAGTTCCAGTAGTCTACTCAGGCAGCTCCAGTGAGTACAGTGGGGGCAGCATGGAACTCACTAGATGGGGGAACAACTAGAAAGTTAGTTATAGATAGAAAAAATAGTGCAGGATGGGTAGGTGGGTATCTACGTGTGTGTGTGTGTGTGTGTGTGTGTGTGTGTGTGTGTGCATCACCGAATGGGGTAGTTGTGATCGCTGGCTGGGCCTGCCCATCCCTGCACTATCATATATATGTGTGTGTGAGTGTGTGTGTGTGTGTGTATAAAATAAAAAAAATTATATAAAAAAAATAAACACACACACACACACATATATATATATATATATATATATATAT
>BLBF01000044.1:14766173-14789814 GCA_015471245.1 Laticauda colubrina | reverse complement strand
TAGATAGATAGATAGATAGATAGATAGATAGATAGATAGATAGATAGTTAGATAGATAGATAGATATAGATAGATAGATAGATACGGATACGGATACGGATACGGATACAGGTACAGGTACAGATACAGATACAGATACAGATACAGATACAGATACAGATACAGATACAGATACAGATACAGATACAGATATAGATACAGATACAGATATAGATATAGATATAGATATAGACATAGATATAGATCTATGGAAGGAATATATACGACTGTGCAGAGTGTTTATGAACATATTGAATATAAGTATAATGCCCAGAGAGTTTATACAAGATATATTATGTATTATCAGGGGAAGTATCAGTGTGCGTGGGGGGGTAGACTAGTTGAGGAATTCAGTTAGGAGACCTCTGTATGGTAGCTGTTCCTTAAGGCCTGGTCCCACTGGCCGACAGATGCAAAACTTATGCATAAAGGACACAGCGGACGAGCAAAATTTTGGGGGAGTCTCCATCCATTGTCATCTGCTCCCAAAAGTGGTGAAAATTTGCATTAACAGAACGGAAAAGAATGGAAAAGAACGGATGTGGGTAGTATGTAGCAGGGATGTTAAACGGATGTTCATAGGAAGCCTAGCAGGTGACAGCGGATGGAAGCGGATGACACATCCGAAGGGGTTCCGGGGAAGAATTTTGAAGCGGACGCATAGCGGAAGGGGTGGATGCATAGCGGATGAAGTGGATGCATCATGGACGCCTATAGGAAGGGGATGCCACGTGGATGTATATCGAATGCAAAACGTTCACTGCACATGCGAGGAGTATGAATTGCATCAGCTCCGTGGATATAAAAGGATGCAGCATGCATGCAGTCAGCATACAGGGGAAAGACGTGCTGCCACATACATCTAGCAGGAACACCATGGTATGTCAGTCAGGCAAGAAGAGGAATCCCATGCCTACTCATTCCAGCCCTGGCAAGAAGGCCAGAACCAGCATCCCACCCCCTGGCATTGACTCTGAAGCTGCTGCTGCTGCTACTGCTGTGGTGGACCAGCCCCAAGGCCCTCAAAGACCTGCTGCTGAAGGCCCTGCTGCTCAAGCCTCTGAAGTCCCTGCTGCTGAAGCCCTTGAAGGCCCTGCTGCTCAAGCCCCTGAAGCCCCTGCTCAAGCCCCTGCCAGAGGGAGGAAGAGGCAAGGGAAGCAGAAGGGAGAGAGGAAACAGTACACCCTTTCCGAGGAGCATGAAGAGGAGGTGCTGGAATGGCTGAGGGAGAACGAGTACCTCTGGAGAAAGGCCCACAGACTGTATCGGGACACCAAGAAGAAGCAGGCAGCTTGGAGAGACAAGGCAGAGAGCCTGGGGAACACTGCAGAAATACTCCTGGGATGTTGGAAGCACATGCACACCTGGTATGGCAAGCTATACCTCAAGAAATCCGGGCAGGCCACTGTCAAGCTCACTGACCAGGAGATGTACATCATGGCCAAGTGCAGTTTCCTGGAGGGTGAGATCCACCACTGAGGAGCAGCCCCTCTGAGACCCCTGTCCCTCAGACAGACCACAGACAGCCAGTCCTCTTCCAGCCAGGAGCCAGCTACCCTGTCCAGGCAGGTGTGTTCAGAGGGCCCTATGGCAGAGACCCCCCCCCGACAGCTGCACTCCCCATGCTGGCAGACTTGGAGGATCCCGTGGAGGATGACATCTTGCTGTCACAAATGGAGGAAGCAGCAGCAACCACCAGAGGCCAACCCACCCTTACCCCCAGCTCCAGAGGATGCAGGCAGAGAGGCAGACTGGAGGGCCAGGACCATAGTGTGCTGTTGGAGATCAGGGACACAATGAAGACCAGCACAGAACTTCTCTCTCAGCTGGTCCACTTGGACAGAGCATCTTTGGGCCAGAACACCTTCATCACCTACGTGAGCCAGACCCTGAGGGACCTGCCCGAGGCCCAGTACCAGGTGATGAAGCAGAAGATCACAGCACTTCTGCACAATTCTCAAGGCCCAACTGAAGCTGCTCCTACCCAGTCCAGGTCTGTTCCGCCACCCCAGGTGATGTTACAGTCCTTCCACGGCTTTCAACAGCCCCTCACTTACCAAGGCTACAACTACCAGGACTTCCCACAGCAAAAGTAGAACTTCCCAGTCCAGGCCCAGGTTCATCGTATGCCACAGATGCCAGTCCTCACCCAGCTGCAGACCAGACAGCCCACTACACTCCTCCTTCCTCCACCCCACAGCCAAGCCCGTCAACGGACAATTTGTTATCAGTATTGGGCCTGACATCTCAAGTCCTTGATGAAGGGCCTCTCAACCTTACGGGACTTAGTCAGCTCTTGGACAGCTTCCTGAACACACCATCCCCAATGGTACCTCAGACCAGCACTCAAGCAACAGCCACCTCCACAGTCCTTGCCCACTTAACAGCTGAGACCAGGGACATGACTCAGAGTCACTGAGAATAGTGTCAGAGACTGAGTTGAACTTGTTAAGTTTATCTTTGCTTAAGACACTTTACTTGGTTCATTTTGCTTTTTTAATAAAGTCATAAAGTTTACCTAAGAAAGTTAATAAAGTTTATCTTTGCTTAACACACTTAATACAGTTTACTTGGTTCATTTTGCTTATTTAATAAAGTCATAAACTTTAAAAAGTTAATAAAGGTTATCTTTGCTTAAGACACTTAAGACACTTTACTTGGTTCATTTTGCTTGTTTAATTAAGTTAATAAAGGTTATCTTTGCTTAAGACACTTGGTTCATTTTTATTACTTAATAAAGTGTTGGTGAAAACTTTGAAAAAATGGTTAAGCCTTTACATGCTTGTGGGATAGATAAGGATAGTTGTGGGATATATAAACCTCCAGTACAACCATAGTGGGACTGTATGGTTCATCATCCCAGTGATCCAGATGATTTTCCCTCCCTTTTTATGCAAAATATTGGTTGTCCGTTAGGTGTCCTTCTACATACTCTAGACATACTCCAAACATTCTAAATATATGAGATACATCCCAGATACAAATGTTTTGTCCATTTTTAATCCTTTATATACGAGATGCATACGCTTAAGGCTAGGTCACATCGTCTGACGGAGGCAAAACGTATGTAAAAAGGACACAGTGGACGAGAAAATGTTCCATCCATTGTTATCTGCTCTCAAAAGTGCCCCAAATTTGCATAAACAGAGCGGACAACAACGGAAAGGAACGGACGTTGGGAGGACGTAGCGAGGATGTTAAGTGGATGCTCAATGGAAGCCTAGCAGATGGAAGTGAATGGAAGCAGATGACACATCCGCAGGGCTTCCGGGGGAGAACAGCGAAGTGGATGCGCAGCGGAAGGAGCGGATGCATAGTGGATGCCTAGCGGATGACGTGGATGCATCACGGATGCCTAGCGGATGCCTAGCGGATGCCTAGCGGATGCAAAGCGTTCACTGCACATGCGGGGAGGATGCATTGCGTCAGCCCCACGGATATAAAGGGATGCAGCTCGCAAGCAGGTCACCATTTAGAGGAAAGACCTGCTGCCAGACACATTTCCAGCCAACAACCATGGGGAAGAAGAGGAAGCCTGTGCCGCCTACTGCCAGCCCTGGCAAGAAGGAGAGGACTACCATCCCACCCCTGGCGCTGACTCTGCTTCTATTGGGGCTTCTGCTGCTGGGGCTGACTCTGCTAGTGCTGGTGCTTCTGCTGGTGCTGGTGCTTCTGCTGGTGCTGACTCTGCTGGTGCTGCTCCTGGTCCTGCTGCTGCTGCTGCTGCTCGTGCTACTGCTGGTCCTGCTGTTGTTGCTGTTGCTGCTGCTGCTGCTGCTGCTGGTGGTGGTGGTGTGGTGAACCAGCCCCTAGAACCTCAAAGCCCTACTGATGAGGGCCCAGAAGGCCCTGCCAGAGGGAGGAAGAGGTATTCGAGAGATAGGGAGAGGAGACAGTGCTCCATTGAAGAGGAACATGAGAATGAGGTGCTTGAATGGCTGAGGGAGAATGAGTAGCTCTGGCGGAAGAGACACAGGCTCTATCGAGACACCAAGCGGAAGCAGGCGGCTTGGAGAGAGAAGGCAGAGAGCCTGGGCTACATTTCAGAGGTCCTTCTCGGGTGGTGGAAGCACAGGCACACCTGGTCTGGGAAGCTGCACCTGAAGAAGTCTGGCCAGGCCGCGGTCAAGCTCACTGACTGGCAGTCCTACGTGATAGCCAAGTGCAGCTTCTTGGAGGGTGAGATCCGCCACCGAGGAGCAGCCCCTCTGTCTACCTTCACTCTCAGGCAGCCCACAGAGAACCAGTCCTCTTCTGCCCAAGAGTCAGCTGCTGTGTCCAGGCAGGTATCTGTAGAGACCCCCCCGACAGCTTCATTCCCCGTGGCGGAGCACGTAGAGGACCCCCTGATGCAGTTGGAGCAAGAAGAGGTCACTGCCACCAGAAACCAACCCACCCCCACCCCCAGCTCCACCTCCACAGAAAGCAGGCAGAAAGCCAGACTGGAGGGACAGAGCCACACTGTCCTGCTGGAGATCAGGGCCACCATCAAAAGCAGTATAGATCTCCTCACTCAGCTGGTACACTCCGACATACCATCCTCTAACAAAAAGCCCTTCCTCACCTACGTCAACCAGACCCTCATGGACATGTCCGAATCCCAGTACCAGGTGATCAAGGAGAGGATCACAGGTCTTCTGCACCACCCTCAAGGCCCAGCTGAACCTTCTCCGACCCAGTCCAGGTCTGCTCCTCCACCTCAGGTGATGTCACAGCCCTTCCAAGGCTTTCCACAGGCCCTCACCTCCCAAGGCTATGGCTACCAGGAGCTCCAGCAGTACAGGCAGCCCTTCCCAGTCCAGGCACTGGTACATCGCACACCACAGGTGCTACCGATGCCACTGATGCCACCAATGCCACTGATGCCACCAATGCCACAGATGCCACAGATGTCACAGATGCCACCGACGCTACCGATGCCACTGACGCCACCGAAGCCAACGACGCCACAGATGCCACCGACACCTCACCTCGCTCACCTGCAGACCAGACAGCCCCACTACACTCCTCCTTCCTCCACCCCACAGCCAAGCCCGGCCTCAGAACATCTGTTGTCGGTCTTGGGACTGACACCCCATGTCATGGAGGAAGGGTCTCTCAACATCACTGGACTGAGCCAGATCTATGAGAGCTTCCTCCACACACCATCCCCTGTTGTCTTCTCGGGGCCAGGCACCCCAATGGTGCCTCAGACCAGCACTCCAGCCACTGCCACCTCCACAACACCTGGACCCTTCACCCCTGAGACCATGGGCATGCCTCAGAGTGACTGAGAAGAGTGTCAGAGACTGGGTTGCTTAATAAAGTCATAAAGTTTAAAAAGTTAATAAAGGTTATCTTTGCTTAAGACACTTAAGACACTTTACTTGGTTCATTTTGTTTATTTAATAAAGTCATAAAGTTTACCTAAGAAAGTTAATAAAGGTTATCTTTGCTTAAGACACTTGGTTCATTTTTATTACTTAATAAAGTCTTGGTGGAAACTTTTAAAAATGGTTAAGCCTTTGCATGCTTGTGGGATGGGTAAGGATAGTAGTGGGATGGGCAGGGATACCTGTGGGATGGGTAATAGCTGTGGGATGGGTTCGGATAGCAGTGGGATGGGTAGGGATACCTGCGGAATGGGTAATAGCTGTGGGATAGATAAGCCTCCAGTGCAAGCATAGTGGGACTGTATGGTCCACCCTCCCAAGTGCCACACCTATGGCCCTTTGTTATCAATAACAATTTAATCATTCATCAACACCTTTCAACATAAACACACAACTCTTTATTAAATGCCCTGTTCATTGTAGGGCCTCTCAACATACATGGAACAATCTCATTAGTGTGATGAGACAGGCTCAAGGAAGCATCCATTAAGCATCTACCATCCTGTCTTGCCACTCCACTGCTCCATCTGGGGAGTTGCACCAGTGTTTTAGGAGGTTGCGCTGCTTCTTCCCTTCATGTGAAGCTCTGTTGGGGCCTTGCACATCCACAGTATCTATCAGGTTTCGCCCTTGCCTCCATTCACCAGGCTCCATGTCTCCATTGCCTTGTTGATGGTCCATGAGCCTGTTCTGCAACATTGGGTAGTGGGTGCGCATGAGATTGTGCAGGATGCAGCAAGCTTCCATGATGTTCCTCACGGTCTCTGGGCGATGCTGTATGGTGGTGAGAAGTACCTGGAACCTGTTGGCCAGGATGCCAAAGGTGTTTTCCATCACCCGTCTTGCCCTGGACAGCCTGTAGTTGAAGATCCTCTCTTCACGGGTGAGGTATTTGGAAGTGTTGGGCTTCATGAGGTAGGTTCTGAGGGAGAAGGTGTCATCCCCCATGATGAAGTAGGGCACATCTTGTGTGTCATTGGACTGGGATTCTGGATCTGGGAAGCCCATGATGAGGTTGCGTTCCAGCCCCTCCTTGAGGTGACTGGCGTTGTATACCTGGGCATCTGAAGCTGACCCGTTGCCTGAAGCATCGATGTACATGAACTTCTAGTCAGGATCGACCATGGCAAAGAGGATGATGCTGAAGAAGCCCTTGTAGTTGAAATAAGTGGAGCCCAACTTGGCTGGAGCTTTGCAGGCCATGTGCTTCCCATCTATGGCTCCAACGGTGTGTGGGAAGTTCCACTTCTGATACCACTGCTCTACAACTTTCTTCCAGCCTTCTTCAGTGGAGGGGCACTGGAGGAGCTCCTCCTTGTATTCTTCGATGATGGCCTGCACCACTTCTCTGACCACAATGCTGATGGTGTTGTGTGGCACCCTCCAGGCATACTGCATGTTCCTGTACGTGGTCCCTGAGGCCAGGTGACGCAGAGTCAGTGCCACCTTCAGTCCAAGGTACAGGCTGGGCCGGAAGTTGGTGTTCTCCTTGGTCAACCTGGCTCTCAGCCGCTCCACAACTTCATCAAACATGGCTGGTGGCATCCTCCGGAAGTTCTGGAATGCACGAGTGTCTTCATTCCTCAGCTCCACCATCAGCTTGTCATAAAGTCCATACTGAACTGTTCTTGTGATCCATCTTCGGACCCAGACACTTCTTGGACACCTCCTTTTCTTCCCATAGAACAGTTGAAAGAGCCTGTAGAAGGCTTCGTACTGTTGTGGAATGATGGCGGCTACCAAAAGGAGTGTGCAACAATCCAATTTGGAGATGACTGGATGCTGTGAAAGAGCAAGAGCAAGAGCAAGGCTGAAGAGGTCTGCACACCAGGGCTGCTGGACTGAAAGCGAGATCCAGGTGATTTCTCCCCCTTTTTATAGGAAATATAGGCTTTCCGCTAGGTGTCCTTCTGCATCCTCTAGACATCCTGCAGACATCCTAAATATCCGAGATACGTCCCATATACGAACGTTTTTTCCATTTTAATGCTTTATATGCGAGCTGCATTCGCTTTCATCCTTTCTACGTCCGTGCTACTAACGCTGCATGTCCGTTCCGCGTCCGTTTCACTTCCTCCCTGTGTCTGTTTTCCGCTGGAGCAGATTTGAGTTGCACGGATGGCCAGAGGATGCCAAGCGAATATAGCGGACGCGTAACGGATGACAACGGATGTATAACGGATGTTCCCCGTATGCGTAGCGGATGTAGAATGGACGCTTTGGATACTTCATCCGCTCAAAATGTTTTGTGCTGCTCAAAACTTTTTGAGCAGATGAAATCTCAGTAGACGGATTCTGGATGGATAGAGAGTATGAAAAACATATGCAGTGAGTACAGAACGGATGCATCGCGTTAACCAACGGTTGGCAAGTTTTTCTCTCCGTTTTATATCCTCTTTCCATCCGTTGGTGCAGTGTGACATGGGCTTTACTTCCTTTCTATTTCCTTGCTACTAATGCTGTGTAGACGTTCCGTGTACCTTTTGTTTCCTCCCTCTTTCCGTTTTCAGCTGCAGTGGTTGTGAGTTGAGGGGATGGCCAGAGGATGCAGAAAGGATACAGTGGATGTTTAATGGATGATAACGGACATAGAACATTTGTTGCCCGTAGATGTTGCGGATGTCCATCGTACGCGGTGGAAAGTTCAACCGTTCACAAAGTTTTGTGCAGTTCAAAACTTCTTGCGCAGATGAAATTGCAGTGGACGGGTGCTCGACAGATAGAGCGTATGAAACACCTATACAATGAGTACACAATGGATGCATAGCATTTTCCAATAGATGGCAAGCTTTTTTTCACATTTTACATCCTCTTTGCATCTGTAAGTAC
This sequence comes from Laticauda colubrina, assembly GCA_015471245.1. Taxonomy (NCBI): domain Eukaryota; kingdom Metazoa; phylum Chordata; class Lepidosauria; order Squamata; family Elapidae; genus Laticauda; species Laticauda colubrina. Next base: position 14,781,574 of record BLBF01000044.1, on the reverse strand, counting down.
ATTGGGACCAGGCCTTTAGCCTACAGGTCTTGGATTTCAGGCATCTGAACCTCTCCCAGATGGAAGAAAGGTAAACAGTTTATGGGCTGGATGGGAGGGGTCTTTAACGATGCTATGGGCTTTTCGCAGACATTGTTTCCTCTGAATGTCCACAATGGCAGGAAGTGGGATCCCTATGTGTTGGGTGGTTTTCACCACCCTCTGTAATTCCTTTTTTTCTTTAATGGTGCGACTTCTATACCAGATTGACATACAGCTGGTTACAATGCTCTCGACTGCACAGCGGTAGAATTTGATTAGAATAATTGGGGAAAGGTGGTTCTTCCTCAGTAATCTCAGAAAGAAGAGGCGCTGGTGAGCTTTCTTGATCAGGCTGGTGGTGTTGATCTGCCAGGACAGATCCTCAGAGAGGTGGATCCCCAGGAACTTGAAGCTGATGACACGTTCTCCCATTGATGTATATAAGAGAATGTGTGTAAGGATTCTTCTTCCTGAAATCCACAATGAGCTCTTTGGTCTTTTTAGTGTTGAGTAATAAGTTATTATCAGCACACCATGTAACTAGGCTCTGCACCACCTCACTATACTCTGAGTCATCGTTATTGTTGATGAGTCTTGTCACCGTGGTGTTATATGCGAATTTGATAATGGTGTTAGAACCATGCACAGGCCTGCAGTCATAGGTGAAAAAAGAGAACAGGAAGGGCCTCAGCACACAGTCCTGGGGAATGCCAGTATTTAGTGTGATGGTGGATGAGATGGAGTTATTCAACTTGACATGTTGTGGTCTGTTTGTCAAGAAGTCCAGTATCCAATTGCAGAGAGTAGTATTGATGCCAAGGTCACCAAGTTTAGTGATCAGCCTGGAGGGAGTGACTGTATTGAATGCTGAACTAAAGTCAACAAACAGCATTCTTGCATAGGTGTTCTTATTGTCCAGGTGTGTTAAAATGGTATGTAATGCTATGGAAACAGCATCCTCACTACTACTGTTCTTGCTATAGGCTGTTTGCTATAGGCCATACTCCTGTTCTTGCTATAGGCAAATTGATAGGGGTCCAGTGTGATTGGGAGACGAGGTTTGAGGTGTGCCAGGACTAACCACTCAAAGCACTTCATGATTATAGGTATAAGTGCTATAGGATGGTAGTTATTCAAACATTCTGTCTTGGAGTGTTTAGGCACTGGCACAATGGAGGTGGTCTTGAAGCAAGTTGGTACAGTTGATTGGGAAAGAGACAGATTGAAGATGTCAGTCTAAACCACAGACAGCTGTCCAGCACAGGCCCACAGTACACGTCCTGGAATGCCATCGGGGCCTGCAGCTTTGTGTGTGTTAATCCAGCTCAGAGCAGTGCAAACTTCAATGATTGAAAGTGTGAGGGGCTGTAAGTTTACAGAAGGTGCAGTCTTGTTGGCTGTTTCTTGGTTGTCTCATTCAAAATGAGCATAAAAGTCATTAGCTCATCGAGAAATGAGACATTAGCGAATGAGGGAGTAAAGTGGGCAGGCTTATAGTTGGTGATGTTTTGGATGCCCTGCCACATGCGCCGGGGATTGGAGTTAGCGGAGTGATCCTTAGCTTGTAGCTACGCATCACTTTCCTGATGCCTCTTCTCAGTCCTGGATGAACTATAGGCCTGTCTGTCACCAGATCTGAAGCATCTTGGGCCCTGAGCAGGAGAATGACCTCCTTGTTCACACATGGCTTCAGATTGGGGTATATCATAATCTGTTTTTCAGTTGTGACACTGTTCATCAAGGAGTTAATATAATTTAGGACATAATAAGTGTATTTATCAATGTCCATGTGAGAATCAGAGGTAGCTTGGGAAGCAAACATACTGCAATCCGTATGCTGAAATTGGACCTGCAGTATATTGTCTGATTCTTCCACCAGACTTTAATTGTGGTCACAGAGGGTTTCACACATTTAATGAGTGATGCGTATTTAGGGAGTAAAAACAATGGGAGGTGATCCAACTGTCCCAGGTGGGAGAGGGAGAAGACTCTATGCATCTTCAACATTAGTGTAGACATGATCCAGTGTTTTATCCCCCCTTGTACAGCATGAGATACTCTGATGAAATTTAGAGAGTACTGTTATCAGGTTAGAGTAGTTAAAATCACCTGCAACAATGAAAGCTGCCTCAGGATGCAATGCTAATTGTTTGCTAATGGCTGCATGTAGTTCTTTCATTGCTGGTTTGGCATTAGTGTCCAGTGGGATGTATGCAGCAGTTATTATCAAAGAAGTGAACTCCCTCGGTGTCGGGCTTCATGAAACAAATCACTCGACAGCATTGGAAGATTAAGGGCTTGAAGGAGATGAAACAAAAACAAACATTCCTACCAGATGAGGTCTGCATGCTGACTAGTTTAGATTGATGAGGGGGGAATACAAACATTTTATTACATACCTACAATCAGCAATGTAGCATTAACGAAGAGGAACATCATATTAATAAATTCATAAAGACAACTTTTGGCAGGGTGGGTAAATAAGTCAAGAGAGAGCAACTGCAGGAATGGGAGATAATAAGGGATAGTTGGGAATCGTGGCTTAGTTAATATGAGATGTAGACCATAGGATTATAGTGTTAATAGGATAATTGGGACACAATTGCAGGATGGAGATAGACAGCGATTAGGTGGGTGGAGTGAAGGGATAAATTACACTGAAAGATGATTGATTTCAATGCTAACCTTGTTCAGTTTAACAAGGTTAGTTAGTTCAGTTTGTGCTTGCCGGTTACTGTACTAGGCACAATAAAAAGAAAAAGAAAAAATAATACAAACCTATCTGTTTGCAATTTCTTACCTAGGATTCACAGAACCACGGCTAAGAGTTGGTAGATGAAAAGGTCTACACTTGATTGGGAAGAATTCCACATTAGCAGAGCAGTGTTTCTCGAAGATAGCAGAGTTTGGTGGCTGTCACATTGGTTTGAAGAGTTTTGGAACTGGCAACGCTTTCTGTTATGGCAGACCTCTTCATTTTTCACCATAACAGGATGGTTCTGAAGCTAGACCTGAACCTTTGTTCCAAAAGTTAACTCTTTGTTCCACAGAGCGCAGGAGCTGGTATTGCCAGATTTTTGTCTGAACCTAGCCACATGTTTGAAAAGAAGTGACATGCTCTTGATACTCACAGAGCATTGAGGATATATGTTAAAATGACATCTTCATTCTGGAAGATGGAATTGCTTTTTGTATCTTTTCAACTGGCCACATTAGAGAACAGGGTCTCTCCATCTACAATGGGCAGGTGGATTCGGTCCTGCATATCGATGGCTTACGAGACTCAGAGCCTCCCTGTGCCCAGCAGACTCACCAATCACTCCACAAGGAGTGCTGCCACAACAGCAACTTGTGCTACTCAAGTATGTATAGAGAAGATATGCCAGGCTGCCACTTGGTTATCGCCTTCCCTGTTTATCCGTCATTATTATTTGGACACTTTCGCTTCTGCATATGCAGCCTTTGACAGATGGGTGCTCCAGCATATTGTCTTGGAACAAATGGATTCTGACGAGACCTAACCCTCCCAGGGGCATGCTGGCTTTGGTAAGTCCCTAAACTGGACTCTCGCAGCAGTCTAATGAAGAAGGGACATTGGTTTACCTGAGACGTCCTTTCTTGTTCGACTCCGAGAGAGTTCAGCCCCACCCTGGGGAGGTTTGGTAGTTTGGGGGGAGGAGGATGTCTTAATTTTTTTCAAAACATGACAATGTCTGTCAAGATCCCTTTGCAAAAGCTGGGTAACCATGGCAATGGAGGCAAGGCTTACAGCTTGGCAGACTCAGTTCCATGACAAAAGAGGCGGAGCCCACTATGAATTGGACTCTCTTACAGTCAAATGAAAAAGGGCGTCTCAGGTAAACCAACGTCCCTTCAAGGACAATTGTCAACATCTGTGTATTATTTATTTATTGAATTTATATTGCCGCCTAATCACCCATGTTGACTCAAGGTGGCTTACAGAATGTAAAATGATATTTAAAATAGAAACACAATAAAAAATAACAAAAAGAATAAAATAAATCAATAAAGTACAATAGAACAAAATCTGAAAAAAAAAATCACCCCCCAACTCCTACCCCCTACCCCGATGACAGCAGATCATATTAGCCATTTGATGGACTCCATCCTGCTCTAGGTTCCGTAAGCCCGCTGGCAGAACCAGGTCTTCAGTGCCTTTCAGAAGAGTATTAGAGAGGGGGCCATTCTAATCTCTGGGGGAATGATATTCCAGAGAGAGGGAGCCACCAGGGAGAAGGCCCTTCTTCTGGGTCCCACCAGGTGTATCTACCTCAGGGATGAGATCTCAACATTCCTTGTCTCCCCACTCTAATGGGTCAGGTAGATGTAACCGGTAAGAGATGTTTCCTCTTATGTATCAAGGCACTGCAAATCAAAAGGGACAATGGAGAAACGTGGTCAGACATCTAAAGAAAAGAATAGTATTGCATACTTAAGGTTTAAAAAAGCACCTGAATTATTCATTACATAACTGAGATTTTATCAAAATAACAGGAACTGCTAGTTTAGTGAAAAAAGGACTAGCTCAGCTCTAAGTTTTCAGCTGAGAGCCTAGCTTTGCCCACAGCATGAATAAAAATTTCAAAAGGCTTAAAGATAGAAGAAGAAACAAAATATCCCCCCCTTATTTATGATAATGCTTTTGCCTGCCAGTATCATTTAATATGTCCCTTCAACAGCTTTGCTAAGGTGTTTATCCCTTTGAAATAGCTGAGGGAGTGGATGAAGGGTGTAGTAGAAAAGAGGAGAGAAACATAATTCAGGCTACGCCAAGTGTTCAGAACAAGGTCTCTGCATCAGACACAGTGTGAAAGCTAATATGCATAATCCATCCTACTTCTTTGACAGGGAAGGGTGGGTAGATGGGGGCTGAATCTAAGGATGTCAACTTTGACAGATTTATTAAAGCCAAGCCCAGAGCATAATTTGTTCTGGCTGCTTTTCTGAAGCCAGAGTGGAATAGTCAATTGAGAAAGGCTCTCTTTTCTGTTTGGTTATGGTAACAGAAGGAAGCATTTGTTGGAGAGTTTATACAGTATATATGTATATATGTACTGGTATGTATGCATATGTATGTATGTATAAATATGTATAAATTAAATACATAGACATAAGTACTTGAAACCAGCTGACACTACAACCTAATATGGTTTCCTGGAAAACAAATGAAGTTTTCAATACTACTTTCTTTCAAATAAGTAGATTCAATGCTAGTTAATTGAAATGATGGGGTTGCAAACCTCATCACAGGGAAATTCTATACAGCTTGGCTAGTGAGAATGATTCTAAAAATTAAGGTGGCAGTTTCATTAATATTCTGCCAGTATTTTTGGCCATATTATAAATGTATTAGCCATATTTATTTGAAAAGAAGATTATCCTAACTTTAAGATACCTTCCCCCATCCCCTCAAAAGAAAATGTAGACTAAAAACAAAACACCTGTACAACATCCAGCCTATTTCAGCATGCAAAGAACTGAGGATGGTAAAAGCTGATTTTTGAAATAAAAACTGTCTCAAGTACACATCAGTATACACTCTTCAATTTTTCACCCCTTCTTCATAGTTGCCTTCCTTTAAAAAAAAAAAAAGCTTAATTCAGTGGTTTCAGATAGGGTAGCAGAATAAAAATTTCTCCTCTCTCACCAAAAGTGACTCAAGCTGCAAAGTTCACAACTCTTAATTAGGAAAAATGATAGGTCAGGGCAAAATACTACCTCTGATGTTTGAACCAAATGTAATTCATATGGCTTGAACCTCAGTTACGATACTGAACCTATCCCTTCCCCAATGTTTTCAGTTGGCTGAAAAAGTATTTTAAAGTTGTTTCTCAAGGAAAATTCAGCTGCTACTTTTTAATAGGTGTAACAAATATTAATTTAATATGTTGCAATGGAAATAAAACTTAAGGCAAGGCAAAGGGCAAGTACTTGCTGGGAATGCTTTTAGTAGCTGTAAAAGCTCTTCCTCTTCAGTTCACATGGGCTGCTACAAAGATAAAATATTATTCATTTGTTAAGAGGGATGGCAATTGCCCTCACTTTTAATTAGCTATGTCATTATAATGTTGGTTTATTATTCATCAGATTATAGAACAGCTTACATGTTTAAAAGCAGATTTCCAGTCTTCTTGAAGGAAAACTAATCAGATAAAAATGCTGCTTTCCTTACTCAAGATAGTATGGCAGCATTTTAAGATTTCAGAGGAATCAGGAAGGAGAATATATTTCTGTAGTACTTCAATTAACTTATTTAATGCAAAAATAGTAGCGCAACCTCTCTTTTATATACAGCTAGGCCCTTTTCTAGTTTGGATGACTGCTGTTAAGCCTGGGTTCCCCAACCAGGGTTAGGTAGACAAGCTAAACAGAATGTGCAGCGTTAGTCAGATAGGCACACAGATAAATGAGTGAGCTAAGCTTGTATGTTTATTAACATACAGTAAAAATAACAGATACGCTTGTGCTATCAAGAATATAGTTTATTCCAGTATAAGTTTATGGCATAGTCAAATAACAGTCCAATATTCATTTACCATGTAGTCAGTCCATTCAGGGATATTCAGTTAGCAAAGTCCATGTAGAATATCCTGTCAGTTCACATAAAAATCAGTCCTTTGTTGTCTCTCCCGTTCGAGCAAATGCAGTCTTGATTCCAAGCAGTAATCAGGGATCATCAAAGCCAGAGAGAGAGAGCAAGCGGTAGTCTTGCTACTTTTATATTGTTTTCTTAACCACTCCTTTAATTGCTATTTCACAGTTAAAGCTGTATACACTCTGACATACACTAACTATGATTCATAGTTATTATTTCACCTAAACCAGTTAGGGTAAACAATGTTATCCCTAACAACTGCAAAAAAAGCAGTTATTATTTTAGAACCCCTTTTATGACCCTGAGATATGTGGCTATGCAGCAGTGACATTAGAAGACTCCTAGAAGGCAAAGCATGGCAAACAGTGCTCTATGCAAGGGTAAGAGTTGATTTTACAGGATATCAATCCATTTGGTGGGACTTAAACAAAATTATAAACATATAGATTTTCTCCAGAGGTACCTCTAGCTTTGCCTCTTCTACATTTGCGTTACAACATCACATGCATGTCCAAAGGGAGCTGACCTTGTGCTACAACAGCATGATTGTCATTTTCAAGAAAGCAGCTGTTAGCCACAGATAACCAGATTAATAATGATCAATAAAATAATAATGATGAAATAATAATGAATTATAAATATTATTTATGAGTAATGAGCCAAGAACACAATTAAGCAAAGGACTAAAGATGCAAAGCTACAAGATGAACTCAGCCAAACTTAAGATTGTACACTCTCTTTCAGAAAGATGGGAAACACTTTGATATGATTGAATACACTCATTTACTTACTTTAAATAGTGTTGGTCCTTTACTAGAGACTTTTATTTCATCAGTTCTAGAGCAAAGATTTAATATTGCAGGTTGTGCTCTGTAAATATGAGGAGTCACAAGGATTGCCTACAATACTCTATAATCAAAACAGAACAGCAACATTTTTCTCTTTTTTGAGATCAAACCTTTATTTTATCTCCCGGATCAGTTTTCCTACAGAAAATCCTACTGTTTCCTCCCACGTTATCTCATTGGCCAGTTGTTTTTTTTTTTTTTGGTTGGAAAGCTTTTGCCCCAGCAGTTAATCAACTACTTTGCAGAGGAATTTGAGGCAATATTTATCATTAGCTTTAATATCTTTTATTTTTTTAAAAAATATATTTATTCTAATATGTTTTAAAGAATAAAAGCAATAGTTGCATGAAATAAGAAAAAAAGGAGAAAATCCATAGTGGATGGAGAGGGAAATCAATCAATAAAAAGAATCTACAATGATCATACAATTTAAAATGTATTTCATTGCTTAAAAATTAATTGAATATTTATACTAAACATATTGAAAAATAATTGTAAATTACTTTAAAATCTAAACATTAATATATATTTATATTTGCACAGCAAATTATCTGGAAGCCTGCACTCTCAAACAAAAAAAATCTCCACACCACAAGCCAGCCAAACACCTGGGCACAAACAGATTCCCCCTGATATCTCCAGCTCAAACACACCCCAACCAGGCACCCAGATGAAACCTAGTTTCCTAATAAATGATAGCCGTCCATTTACTCGGAGCCAAGCCGCACTAAAAACCTCCAATATAGGAAACACAATGTTTCCAGCCAATCAAGACAAAAAAAGCTACAAAACAGACAGAAGATATTAGAAACACCAATCAAGCAAAACATAGCAAACTCCAAGTCCAGTAAACACAGACCAAGACTCCCAACCAATCAGAATGAAGAAAAAACCATTTTGGCACAGTATAGGCTAGCATCAAATTTAAAACAGAAATGTCTGTGAAAGCCTGACTCACAGACGAACACTATACAGAAGCCTGATGATGGCAGATGAGATTCTGCCGAAACGTTGCTACAACTTTAAAAGCACAACTATAATGACATGGGAAAATACCCGAACAAAGCTGAATGCCATACATATAAATACCCATGAAAACTTAAGAAAACAAATCTATCTATCTATCTATCTATCTATCTATCTATCTATCTATCCATCCATACATACATATATATATCGATGTTACCATTATTTCTTATTATGTAAAAGATATACACATCATCTTAGTAAACAAAAATTAGATCATCACTTAATTATTACTGCTATAAAAGCAGAATTCATTTAACTCTTGACTTGGAATAATTGGCAGACATGTTGCTGTTCTTTCCAAATTTCCCACTTCCCAGTAGACAAGTTTTCTTACTCATCACATGTTAAATTTGATTGATTAAATTATGCTATGGTATCATCATGCCAACTAGAGACACAGTGGCTCAATGGCATAATGGAGCTGGAAATGGGCTTTGCTCGCTCGTGATTCAGCTAGCACTGCATCGTGAGAGTGAGCTCCCATCGCTTAACTCAGCTTCTGCCCCCCATCAGTTTGAAAGCATTGTATATGCAAGTATATAAATAGGTACCATTTTGGTGGGGAAATGAGCTGGCAGTTTGTAATGCATTTTTGATGGAGGGAGAGGGGCCCAGATGATTCTGCAGGAAAGCTGCCCATTTCTCCCTTTGGCACATATTGGGAAGGGTGTAAACATAAACCAAATAGAGCTAGCAATTTTAGGTAATTGCTTGGTTATTATGATGTCACTATGGGTTAAATAAATCATGCTGACTTAGTGGTCTCTGAGATGTCTATTAATTAAAAAGTTAATAACCACTTTGGCATATTATGGAATAAACGTACAAATAAGTAGTACAAAAAATACAAGTGTACAGCCTGGATTATTAAATAGATTCCCAAATTATACCAGGAAAATATTTAGTTGCAGCTAATCTCCTTGTTTTGCAATTCATGCAGTGCCACTTTAAAAAATAAGAGTAGATTTAGAGGAGGTGATAAAATACAGTACTTGATTGCTATTTCTGAACAGGAAACACTTTATGTTTGGTTTTGAATAATACAATTTGAGTTTACTAATACAGGTAACCTAAGAATGCTTCAAAATATGATAGTACCCATATTCTGTCCCTCCTGAAAAATTATCAAAGTTTGTGCCAGACTTATTGTTCTTTTGAGATCTATTGGATAAAAAAGATGGACACAATTGTTCTTTATGCTTTATGAATAGAATTGCAAGATAATCTGCCACAGATAAAAGTACTACATCTATGTCTCATTATGTTCCATTCATTGCTTTATATATGCAAAGCTCTTCAAGAGCACTGCAAACCTTTATAATTTTCCCTGAGTACCATATTTTGCATTGTGATTTTTGATTTTGCTGACAGAGATAAAAAAGTAGATAAAGCCAGTCAAATCCCTCTGAGTGCACATGTGCAATCTCAAGGAACCAGATCTGGGATTTGCATTTTAAAAGAAGTAGTTCTTTGTCAATGTTGGATGGTTTTGCAGTTTTCATTGAAATATATCCTCCTTTAACTTTTAATTTATACTATCATTATTTTTACTTGGTTACCATTTTATTGATGTACTGTATCTTTATATGGTTTTTATTCTTTTAGTGTCACTCTAAGAGTGAGATGGGAATTGGGCAGTATTTAATTTAAGAAATGAAATAAATAAATAAATGAGAACATTTTTCACTTAAGGTAAAGCTGTATATTCCACTGTGATAGTCAAAGTCATACAGTAGTATTTCTTGCAAATGACCATCCAAATCAAATATATCTTTATCAAAATATATTATCACTAGAATTGTAAACTATTCCCTTAAACAAGTTAGAAGCAATGAAATAAGTTTGTGTTCAGTTTCCAAGAAAATTGGATCAATTGATATTTTAGTCTTTAAAAGCAATTGCATTAGTGGTGCAGTTTGGTAATTTTAGATTCTAAGTACAACAGCTTAGGACCCCCTAATTTTAAAATGCAGTAAATCAGATCTGCTTTGTGAGATCTATAGTACTCAGTGTGCTATGACAAGCTTTTCCCACAATTTGTGGATTCCACCAAGTTACATATTATAAACTTTACTATGCAGTGCCCCCATTGCTGTTTTGTATAGGCTTCAATCCCTCAGCCAGATCATCACAAAGACTGGATATGAATACAGATTTAAGAGTGGAACTATTAACCATTACCATTAACCACCTCCTCTAAATGGATGACATCAAGTTGTATTCAAAGAATGAATGAGACATCAACTTGCTGACTCCATTTGACACAAATTTACAATGAGGATATTGAAATGTCATTTTGACTACTGAAGGGTGGCCAGATGGTAATCAAGAGGGAAAGTAATTGATGGGATGGAATACCAGTGGGACACATAGCAGACATACAGACCACTTACAGGTACCTCCATATCTCTTAATCACATGAGAACTATGATGAAAAAGCAAGAAAGAACAGCAACGTTCAGGTATCACCAAAGGATCAGACAGATTCTGAAGAATCAGCTCAATGGGAAGAATGTGATATATGCCATCAACATGATTGTATGTCTTGCCAGTATATAAAGGTGGTCAACAAATGACATGGAAACTGCTGGTGTGAATATCAGAAGCTTTTATGTGGCGGTTTCCACTAAAAATCCAACACCTAGAGATTATCCAACCAGAAAGAGGGCATTTGGAATCTGATTCAGGGGTGGGATTCAAATTTTTAACAACCAGTTCTATGGGCGTGGCTTATGTGGTGGGTGTGGCTTGGTGGTCAGTGACTGGGTGGACATGGCTTGGTGGTCATGTTATTGGCTGAATGTGGCCAACTCATAATCACTCACATCGAGGCATGCGTCTCATCACCTGGCCTCTCAAGACTGTGGGGATGCTGCAACAGTCGTAAGTGTGAAAAATGGTCATAAGTCACTTTTTTCAATGCCATTGTTATTTTGAATGGTCACTCCACACAAGCAAAGTACCAGCAAAGAAAGGGGGAAAATTCCAGAGAAGTTCCTGAGACAGGAAGACTAGTCCTGCCAAGAATGTAATAAGGGTTAACAGAGAGGCAGTTTCTGTAAGCAACAACAGAATGTTTCCTTCCTGCCTTCCTTATGGGATTAGGCCAGTACTTTATTCTAACAACTGGTTCTCAGAACTGCTTAGAATGTTAACAGCCAGTTCTAGCGAATAGGTGCAGACTGGTAGAATCCCACCCCTGATCTGATTAGTGACAAAATCACTGTCCTGGATGAAACCCAGTGCATCCAGGAGTACATCAATAAGATGGCATCCAAAGATGAACTGCTGAGAGAATGCCTGAGGCAGTAGCAGACATGGGAGAAACATCAATCAGAGGAAGTGTCATAGCAAAATAAAGCCCATGTCACACTGAACCAACGGATGCAAAGAGGATGTAAAATGGACAAAAAAACTTGCCATCCGTTGGTTAACACGATGTATCCATTCTGTACTCACTGCCTCCGTTTTGCTTCCTCTCTATCCGTCCAGCATCCGTTTATGGACGTTTCATCCGCTCCAAAAGTTTTGGGCTGCCGAAAACTTTTGCGTGGAAAATGTATCCAGTTTGTCCATTCTGCATCCGCTACGCATCCGCTACACATCCGTTACGCATCCGTTATGCATCCGTGATATCCGCTAGGCATCCGCTGCGCATACGCACAACGCGCATCCACCCGGACGCAGGGAGGAAGTGGAATGGACACAGAACGGATGCAGAACGGATGCCTAGCGAATGCAGCATGGAAACAAAGCGTTTAAAACAGAAAAAACGTTCGCAGAGGGGACCTATCTCGGATATTAAGGATGTCTACAGGATGCCTAGAGGATGCCTAGCGGAAAACCTATACTGCCTATAAAAAGGGGGAGCAACTCGCCTGTATCGCACTTTCAAAACAGCAGCCCAGCGGTGCAGACCTCTGCAGCTTTCATCTGCCTCTTCCTCTTCCATAGCATCCAGTCATGCCCACCGTGGATTGTAACAAAGTCCTTTCGGCAGCCACCATCGTTCTGCAACAGTGTGAAGCCATCTGCAGGCTCTGTGAACACTACTGCGAGAAGAAAAGGAGCCACCCAAAAGAGTCTAGATCCGAAGATGGTTCACCAGGAGAGCGGAGGACGGACTGTACAACAAGCTGATGGTGGAGCTCAGGAGCAAAGACACTCGGGCGTTCCAGAACTTCATGAGGATGCCTCCAGCCATGTTTGACGAAGTTGTGCAGCGCCTGACACCCAGGGTGACCAAGGCAAACACCAGCTTCCAGCCCAGCCTGGAACCTGGGCTCAAGGTGGCACTCACTCTGCGCCACCTGGCCTCAGGGACCTCCTACAGGAGCATGCAGAATGGCTGGAGGGTGCCATCCAACACCATCAGCATTGTGGTCAGAGAAGTGGTGCAGGCCATCATCGAAGAATACAAGGAGGAGCTCCTCCAGTACCCCTCCACTGAAGAAGGCTGGAAGAAAGTTGCAGAGCAGTGGTATCAGAAGTGGAATTTCCCCCCACACCGTTGGAGCCATAGATGGCAAGCACGTGGCCTGAAAATCTCCAGCCAAGTCGGGGTCCACTTATTTCAACTACAAGGGCTTCTTCAGCATCATCCTCTTTGCCATGGTCGATGCTGACTACAAGTTCATGTACATCGATGCTTCAGGCAACGGCTCATCTTCGGATGCCCAGGTATACAACGCCAGTCACCTCAAGGAGGGGCTGGAACGCAACCTCATCATGGGCTTCCCAGATCCAGAACCCCTGCCCAACGACACACAAGATGTGCCCTACTTCATCGTGGGGGATGACGACTTCTCCCTCAGAACCTACCTCATGAAGCCCTACACCTCCAGACTCCTCACTCGTGAAGAGAGGATCTTCAACTACAGGCTGTCCAGGGCAAGGTGGGTGGTGGAGAACGCCTTTGGCAGGGCAAGGTGGGTGGTGGAGAACGCCTTTGGCATCCTGGCCAACAGGTTCCAGGTACTTCTCACCACCATGCAGCATCACCCAGAGACCGTGAGGAGGATCATGGAAGCTTGCTGCATCCTGCACAATCTCATGCGCATCCACTACCCAGTCTTGCAGAACAGGCTCGTGGACCTCCAACAAGCCAATGGGGTCATGGAGCCTGGGGAATGGAGGCAAGGGTGAAACCTGATCGACACTGAGGATGTGCAAGGCCCCAACAGAGCCTCAAATGAAGCGAAGAAGCAGCGCAACCTCCTGAGACAATGGTGCAACTCCCCAGCTGGAGCAGTGGAGTGGCAAGACAGGATGGTAGATGCTTAATGGATGCTTCCTTCAGCCTTTCTCATCATACAGTTGAGATTGGGCCATGTATGTTGGGTGGGCCTACAATAAACAAGGCGTTTAATAAAGAGTTGTGTTTATGTTGAAATGTGTTGATGAATGATTAAATTGTTATTGATAACAAAGGGCCATAGGTGTGGCACCTGGGAGGGTGGACCATACAGTCCCACTATGCTTGCACTGGAGGTTTATCTATCCCACAGCTATTACCCATCCCAAAAATATCCCTGCCCATCCCACAGGTATCCCTGCCCATCCCACAGCTATCTTAACCCATCCCACAAGCATGCAAAGGCTTAAACCATTTCTAAAAGTTTACACCAAGACTTTATGAAAAAAAAAAGAAATGAAGCAAGTGTGTGAATCAAAAATAGACTTTACTAACAACAAGCTATAAGACAAAAATGAGTCTCTAGCACTCCTCTTGGTCGCTCAGTCTCAGGGGTGAAGGGTGCAGGTGCTGTGGAGGTGGCTGGTGCTGGAGTGCTTGTCATCAGCTCCTCCAGAAACAGAAGCAGCAGAAGCGCCAGCCCCAGAAGAGCGAGCCCGTGCTGCAGAAGCCCCAGCAGAACCAGAGTGAGGGCCAGGGGGCAGGATGGTAGCCCTGTCCCTCTTGCCAGGGCTGGCAGCAGATGGCTGAGGCTTGCTGTGCTTCCGCATGGTTGTGGGGTTGCTGGCTGGCAGGGAGGCTGGCAGGAACCAAGGCTGGCAGAAAGGCTGGCAGGGAGGCTGGCACCAAGGCAGGCAGGAAGGCTGGCAGGGAGGCTGGCACCAAGGCTGGCAGGCAGGCAGGCACCAAGGCTGGCAGGCAGACACGAACCAAGGCTGGCAGGAAGGCAGGCAGCAAGGCTGGCAGGCAGACCGGCTGGCAGCAAGGCTGGCAGACCGGCTGGCAGCAAGGCTGGCAGCAAGGCTGGCAGGGAGGCTGGCAGCAAGGCTGGCAGCAAGGCTGGCAGGCAGACATGCAGGCAGGGCAGGCAAGGCAGTCGATGTGTCTGGCAGCAGGTCTTTCCTCTGAATGTCATCCTGCTTCAGAGCTGCTTCTGTTATATCCGCGGGGCTGATGCAATGCATCCTCCCCGCATGCGCAGTTAACGCCAGGCATCCGTTAGGCTTCCGCTGTGCATCCGCTAGGCTTCCACTCTGCATCCGCTTCATCCGTTCGGCGTCCGCTATGCTTCCGCTCTTTCCATTCCGCATCCACTTCGCTGAGGCCCCCCGGAAGCCCTGCAGATGTGCCACCCACTCCCATCCGCTCCCATCCACTTCCATCTGCTGGGCTTCCGTTCCGCATCCGCTTTCCCTCCGCCCTGCGTCCTCCCCCTGTCCGTGTTATCTGCTCCGGTTATGCAAATTTTTGCCCCTTTTGAGAGCGGATAACAACGGATGGAACATTTTACTCGTCCGATGTGTCCTTTTTGCATCCGTTGGCCAGTGTGACATGGGCTTAAGACTCTGAATGGGATGTATCTGTTAGGGATAACATTGTTCACCCTAACTGTTTTAGGTGAAATACTAACTATGAATCATAGTTAGTGTATGCAGCTTTAAATGTAAAATAGCAATTGTGGGTGTGGTTATGA
>BLBF01000044.1:14710311-14751372 GCA_015471245.1 Laticauda colubrina | reverse complement strand
GGATCAGGAGAATTGGCAAAAGGCAATGGAAAAAGAACTAAATTCATTAAAGGTAATGAAAGTGTATGAAGATGCCAAATTACCTCCAGGAGAAAAATCCATTGGGTGCAAATGGATATTTAAAGTAAAAACTGGAAATGATGGGACTGTTACCCATAAAGCTAGGTTAGTAGCTCAAGGATTTAATCAAACTGCATCTGATTACGATGAAGTTTTCGCGCCAAGCCTTAAAGCTACATCTCTAAGAACAGCATTAGTGTGGGCAGCTAAGAAAAACTATATTATTAATCATTTAGATGTAGAAACTGCTTATCTACATGCACCATTGCAGCACACTATATATTTAAGAAAACCAATTGGCATAAAAGAAAATAATCAATATCAGATGATACAATACAAAAAGAAGGAAATGTACACAGAAATGTACAGGAACATGAAGATGCATCTAAATCTAAAGGCCCTGTCACACTGCCCAACGGATGCAAAACGTTTGTAAAAAGGACACAGCGGATGAGAAAAATGTTCCATCCATTGTTATCCGCTCTCAAAAGGGGCGAAAATTTGCATAACCAGAGCGGATAACATGGAAAGGAACGGACGGGGGGAGGACGCAGGGCGGATTGAAAATGGATGCAGAGCGGAAGCCTAGCGGATGGGAGTGGATGGGAGCGGATGACACATCCGCTAGGCTTCCGGGGGGCCTCAGCAAAGTGGATGCGGAACGGAAAGAGCGAATGCAGAGCGGACATGGAACGGATGAAGCGGATGCACAGCGGATGCACAGCGGATGAAGCGGATGCGAAGCGGATGCAGAGCGGAAGCCTAGCGGATACAGAGCGGAAGCCTAGCGGATGCCTTCCATTAATTGCGCATGCGGGGGGGATTTATTGCATCAGCCCTGCGGATATAAAGGGAAGCAGCTCGGAAGCAGGTCACCATTCAGAGGAAAGACCTGCTGCCAGACGCATTGAGTGCCTTGCCTGCCTGCCTGCCTTGCTGCCTGCCATCCTGCCATCCTTGCTGCCTGCCTTGCTGCCTGCCATCCTGCCAGCCTTGGTGCCTGCCTCCCTGCAAGCCTTGCTGCCTTCCAGCCTTGCTGCCCTGCCTGCCTGCCAGCCTTCCTGTCTGTCTCCCTGCCAGCCTTGCTGCCTGCCAGCCTTCCTGCCTGCCAGCCTTGCTGCCTGCCAGCCTTGCTGCCTGCAAGCCTTGGTGCCTGTCTGCCTGCCAGCCTTCCTGCCAGCCTCTCTGCCAGCCTCCCTGCCAGCCAGCAACCCCAAAACCATGGCGAAGAACAGAAAGCCTCAGCCATCTGCTGCCAGCCCTGGCAAGAGGGACAGGGCCACCCTCCCGCCCCCTGGCCCTCACTCTGCTTCTGCTGGGGCTTCTGTAGCACAGGCTCGCTCCTCTGTGGCTGGGGCTTCTGCTGCTTCTGCTTCTGGAGGAGCTGATGATGAAGCTCCTGGTGGTGGTGCTTTTGCTGGTGCTTACTCTGCTGAAGCTGCTCCTCGTCCTGCTGGTCCTGCTCGTCCTGCTCATGCTCCTGGACTTGCTCGTCCTGCTCGTCCTGCTCATGCTCCTCGTCTTGCTCGTCCTGCTCATCCTGCTGGTCCTGCTCATGCTCCTGGTCCTGCTCGTGCTCCTAGTCCTGCTCGTGCTGCTGCTGCTGCTGATGTTGATGATCCTGCTGGTGATGCTGCTGCTGCTGCTGCTGATGATGATGATGATCCTGTTGCTGCTGCTGGTGGTGGTGTGGAGGAGCAGCCCCTACAAACTGAAAGCCCCTCTGATAAGGGGCCATCTGGTCCTGCCAAAGGGAGGAAGAGGCATATGCGGGAATGGGAGAGGAGGCAATACTCCATTGAGGAGAAACACGAGGATGAGGTGCTGGAGTGGCTGAGAGAGAATGACTATCTATGGTGGAAGGGACACAGGCTCTACAGGGACACCAAGCGGAAGCAGGCTGCTTGGAGAGAGAAGGCGGAGAGTCTGGGCTACACTTCGGAGGTGCTCCTTGGCTGGTGGAAGCACATGCACACCTGGTACGGGAAGCTGCACCTCAAGAAATCTGGCCAGGCCACGGTTAAGCTGACGGACAGAGAGACCTATGTCATGGCCAGGTGCAGCTTCCTGGAGGGTGAGATACGCCACCGAGGAGCACCAGCAGCCCCTCTCATGACCCTCTCTCTCTGGCAGCCTGCTGAGAGCCAGTCCTCTTCTGGCCGAGAGTCAGTTCCTGTCTCCAGGCAGGTTTCTGTGGAGCGTGCCATGGCGGAGAACCCGTGGACAGGTGTTTTAACCTTGGTGGAGCACATGGAGTGGGAGAGCCCCTGGTGCAGTGGAAGAAAGGAGACGGCACTTCCACCACATCCCTACCCGCATCCACCCCCAGCTCCACCTCCACAGAAAGGCAGAGAGCCAGACAGGAGGGGCAGAGCCACACTGTCCTGCTGGAGATCAGGGACACCATCCGGAGCAGTATAGATCTCCTCTCTCAGCTGGTCCACACCAACTCCTCATCCTCCAACCGCAAGCCCTTCCTCACCTATGTGAACCAGACCCTCGCGGACATGGTGGAACCCCAGTACCAGGTGGTAAAGAACCAGATCACCGAGCTGCTTCACAACCCTCCAGACCCAGAGGAACCTGCTCCCACCCAGTCCAGGTCTGCTCCTCCACCCCAGATGATGTCACTCCCATTCCAAGGCTTTCCACAGGCCCTCACCTACCAGGGCTACGGCTACCAGGAGGTCCAGCAGCACAGGCAGCAACCCTTCCCAGTCCAGGCACAGACTCATCGGACACCACCGTTGCCACCGGTTCTACCGATGCCACCCACGCCAATGATGCCACCAATGACAGCGATGCCACCCACGCCACAGATGCCACCAACGCCAGTCCTCACCCAGCTGCAGACCAGACAGCCCCACTACACTGCTCCTTCCTCCACCCCACAGCCAAGCCCGGCCTCAGTACATCTGTCCTCGGTACTGGGGCTGACACCACATGGCATGGAGGAAGGAGCTCTCAGCATCAAAGGGCTGAGCCAGCTGTCCGAGAGCTTCCTGAACACACCATCACCTGTTGTCCTCTCAGGGCCAGACACCCCAGTGGGGCTTCAGACTAGCAATCCAGCAGCAGCCACCTCCACAGCACCTGGACCCTTCACCCCTGAGACTGGGCACACCTCCAAGTGACCAAGAGGAGTGCCAGAGACTGGGTGGCTACATGTAGTCTTTACTTGGACACTTGACTTGGGTCAATTTTCTTTTACAGCTTGTGATTAATAAAGTTTATCTTTGCTTCACACACTTGCTTCATTTATTTATATTAATAAAGTCTTGGTGATGATTTAAGCCTTAGCATGCTTGTGGGATGGGTAAGGATAGCAGTGGGATGGTCAGGGATACCTTTGGGATGGGTAAGGATAGCAGTAGGATGGTCACGGATACCTTTGGGTTGGGTAAAAATAGCAGTGGGATGGGCAGGGATACCTTTGGGATGGGCAGGGATAACTGTGGGATGGGCAGGGATACCTTTGGTATGGGTAATAGCTGTGGGATAGATAAACCTCCAGTGCAAGCATAGTGGGACTGTATGGTACACCCTGCCAGGTGCCACACCTATGGCCCTTCATTATCAATACTAATGTAAGCATTGATCCACACATTTGAACATAAACACAACTCTTTATTAAATGCCCTGTTCATTGTCGGCCCACCCAACATACATGGCACAATCTCATCAGTGTGATGAGACAGGCTGAAGGAAGCATCCATTAAGCGTCTATCATCCTGTCTTGTCACTCCACTGCTCCACCTGGGGAGTTGCACCAGTGTTTCAGGAGGTTGTGCTGCTTCTTCCCTTCACGTGAGGCTCTGTTGGGGGCTTGAACATTCTCAGTGTCTATCAGGTTTCGCCCTTGCCTCCATTCCCCAGGCTCCATGTCCCCATTGCCTTGTTCATGGTCCACGAGCCTGTTCTTCAAGACTGGGTAGCGGGTGCGCATGAGAGTGTGCAGGATGCAGCAAGCTTCCACGATCCTCCTCACGGTCTCTGGGCGATGTTACATGGTGGTGAGAAGTACCCTGAACCTATTGGCCAGGATGCCAAAGGCATTCTCCACCACCCATCTTGCCCTGGACAGCCTGTAGTTGAAGATCCTCTCTTCACGGGTGAGGAGTCTGGAAGTGTAGGGCTTCATGAGGTAGGTTCTGAGGGAGAAGGCGTCATCCCCAACGATGAAGTAGGGCACATCTTGTGTGTCGTTGGGCAGGGGGTCTGGATCTGGGAAGCCCATGATGAGGTTGCATTCCAGCCCCTCCTTGAGGTGACTGGCGTTGTATACCTGGGCATCTGAAGCTGACCCGTTGCCTGAAGCATCGATGTACATGAACTTGTGGTCAGCATTGACCATGGTGAAGAGGACGATGCTGAAGAATCCCTTGTAGTTGAAATAAGTGGACCCCGACTTGGCTGGCATTTTGCAGGCCACGTGCTTGCCATCTATGGCTCCAACGGTGTGGGGGAAGTTCCACTTCTAATACCACTGCTCTGCAACTTTCTTCCATCCTTCTTCAGTGGAGGGGCACTGGAGAAGCTCCTCCTTGTATTCTTCGATGATGGCCTGCACCACTTCTCTGACCACAATGCTGATGGTGTTGTGTGGCACCCTCCAGCCGTACTGCATGCTCCTGTAGGTGGTCCCTGAGGCCAGGTGGTGCAGAGTCAGTGCCACCTTGAACCCAGGGTCCAGGCTGGGCTGGAAGTTTGTGCTCTGCTTGGTCAACTTGGGTGTCAGCCACTGCACAACTTCATCAAACATGGCTGGAGGCATCCTCATGAAGTTCTGGAATGCACGAGTGTTTTCGTTCCTGAGCTCCACCATCAGCTTGTTGTACATTCATTCTCTGCTCTTCTCCCGATCCATCTTCGGACCCAGACGCTTCTTGGCCGCCTTCGCAGAGCCTGTAGATGGCTTCGCACTGTTGCAGAATGATGGTGGCTACCAAAAGGAGTTTGTTACGATCCATGGTGGAGATGACTGGATGCTGTGGAAGAGGAAGAGTCAGATGAAGGCTGCAGAGGACTGCACAGCAGGGCTGCTGGTCTGAAAGTGAGATGCAGGTGAGTTGTTCCCCCTCTTTATAGGCAATATAGGTTTTCCCCTATGTGTCCCTTTGCATCCTCTAGGCATCCTCTAGACATCCTTAATATCTGAGATAGGTCCACTGTGCGAACGTTTTTTCCATTTTAAATGCTTTCTTTGCATGTTGCATCCGCTTTCATCCTTTCTCCGTCCGTGCTACTAACGCTGCGCATCCATTCCGCGTTCGTTCCACTTCCTCCCTGTGTCTGAACATATGCGAGTTGCGCAGGTGCGCAGTGGATGCCTAGCGAATATAGCGGATGCATAATGGATGCAGAATGGATTTCCCCGTATGCCTCGCTGATGCAGAACTGACGCATTGGATACATTTTCCACTCAAAAGTTTTGAGCAGCTCAAAACCCTCTGAGCAGATGAAACGTCAATAGACGGATGCTGGACGGATAGAGAGGAAGCAAAACGGAGGCAGTGAGTACAGAACAGAAGTATCGTGTTAACCAATGGATGGCAAGTGTTTTTCTCCATTTTACATCCTCTTTCCATCCGTTGGGGCAGTGTGACAGGGGCTTAAAGAACCTCACTTTATTATATATTCATATTCAACAGTGCATTGGCCTGTAGCTAAGTGGGGTCCATCTGAACATTTTTAATAAACATGAGAAGATCTATAGAGGAAAAAGATCTGCCCTTAAGCCCATATCACACTGGCCAATGGATGCAAAAATGACACAGCGGAGGAGCAAAATGTTCCATCCGTTGTTATCCGCTCTCAAAAGGGGCAAAAATTTGCATAACCAGAGCGGATAACACAGACAGGGGGAGAACGCAGGGCGGATGCAAAGTGGATGCGGAACGGAAGCCCAGCGGATGGAAGCGGATGGGACCAGATGGCTCATCCGCAGGGCTTCTGGGGGGCCTCAGCGAAGCGGACGCGGAATGGATACAGCGGATGCAGAGCGGACGCCGAACGGATAAAGCGGATGCACAGCGGATGCAAAGTGGAAGCCTAGCGGATGCCTGGCGTTAATTGCGCATGCGGGGAGGATGCATTGTGTCAGCTCCACGGATATAACTGAAGCAGCTCGGAAGCAAGTCGTCATTCAGAGGAAAGACCTGCTGCCGGACACATCGGCTGCCTTGCCTGCCCTGCCTGCATGTCTGCCTGCCAGCCTTGCTGCCAGCCTTGCTGCCAGCCTTCCAGTCAGCCTTGCTGTCTGCCTTGGTGCCAGCCTCCTGCCAGCCTTGCTGCCAGCCTTGGTTCCTGCCAGCCTCCCTGCCAGCCAGCAACCCCACAACCATGCGGAAGCACAGCAAGCCTCAGCCATCTGCTGCCAGCCCTGGCAAGAGGGACAGGGCTACCATCCCTCCCCCTGGCCCTCACTGTGGTTCTGCTGGGGCTTCTGCAGCACGGGCTCACTCTTCTGGGGCTGGCGCTTCTGCTGCTTCTGCTTCTGGAGCAGCTGATGACAAGCACTCCAGCACCAGCCACCTCCACAGCACCTGGACCCTTCACCCCTGGGACTGAGCGACCAAGAGGAGTGCCAGAGACTCATTTTTGTCTTATAGCTTGTTGTTAATAAAGTCTATTTTTGATTCACACCCTTGCTTCATTTATTTTTTTTTAATAAAGTCTTGGTGGAAACTTTTAGAAATGGTTTAAGCCTTTGCATGCTTATGGAATGGGTAAGGATACCTGTGGGATGGGCAGGGATACCTTTGGGATGGGTAATACCTGTGGGATGGGCAGGGATACCTTTGGGATGGGTAATAGCTGTGGGATAGATAAACCTCCAGTGCAAGCATAGTGGGAATGTATGGTCCACCCTCCCAGGTGCCACACCTATGGCCCTTTATTATCAATAACAATATAATCAATCATCCACACATGTCAAAACAAACACAACTCTTTATTAAATGCCCTGTTCATTGTTGGGCCACTCAACATACATGGCCCAATCTCATCCATGTGATGAGACAGGCTGAAGGAACCATCCATTAAGCATTTACCATCCTGTCTTTCCACTCCACTGCTCCAGCTGGGGAGTTGCACCAGTGTTTCAGGAGGTTGCGCTGCTTCTTCCCTTCACATGAGGCTCTGTTGGGGCCTTGCACATCCTGAGTGTCTATCAGGTTTTGCCCTTGCCTCCATTCCCCAAGCTCCATGTCCCCATTGCCTTGCTGGAGGTCCACAAGCCTGTTCTGCAAGACTGGGTAGCGGGTGCGCATGAGATTGTGCAGGATGCAGCAAGCTTCCATGATCCTCCTCATGGTCTCTGGGCTATGCTGCATGTTGGTGAGAAGTACCTGGAACCTGTTGGCCAGGATGCCAAAGGTGTTCTCCACCACCCGCCTTGCCCTGGACAGCCTGTAGTTGAAGATCCTCTCTTCACGGGTGAGGTATTTGGAGGTGTAGGGCTTCATGATGTAGGTTGTGAGGGAGAAGGCGTCATCCCCCACGATGAAGTAGGGCACATCTTGTGTGTCGTTGGGCAGCAGGTCTGGATCTGGGAAGCCCACGATGATGTTGCTTTCCAGCCCCTCCTTGAGGTGACTAGCGTTGTATACCTGGGCATCTGAAGATGAGCCGTTGCCTGAAGCATCGATGTACATGAACTTGTAGTCAGCATTGACCATGGCGAAGAGGATGATGCTGAAGAAGCCCTTGTAGTTGTGATAAGTGGACCCCGACTTGGCTGGAGCTTTGCAGGCCACGTGCTTGCCATCTATGGCTCCAACGGTGTGGGGGAAGTTCCAATTCTGATACCACTGCTCTGCAACTTTCTTCCAGCCTTCTTCAGTGGAGGGGCACTGGAGGAGCTCCTCCATGTACTCTTCAATGATGGCCTGCACCACTTCTTTGACCACAAAGCTGATGGTGCTGGGTGGCACCGTCCAGCCGTACTGCATGCTCCTGTAGGTAGTCCCTGAGGCTAGGTGGTGCAGAGTGAGTGCCACCTTGAGCCCAGGTTCCAGGCTGAGTGGGAAGTTGGTGTTTGTCTTGCTCAACCTGGGTGTCAGGCGCTGCACAACTTTGTCAAACATGGCTGGAGGCTTCCTCATGAAGTTCTGGAACACCCGAGTGTCTTCGCTCCTGAGCTCCACCATCAGCTTGTTGTACAGTCTGTACTCTGCTCTTCTGGCGAACCATCTTTGGACCCAGACTTTTTTTGGGTGGCTCCTTTTCTTCCCATAGTAGAGTTCACAGAGCCTGTAGATGGTTTCGCAGCGGTGCAGAAGGATGGTGGCTGCCGAAAGGACTTTGTCACAATCCACGGTGGACATGACTGGATGCTGTGGAAGAGGAAGAGGCAGATGAAGGCTGCAGAGGTCTGCACCGCTGGGCTGCTGGTCTGAAAGTGCGATGCAGGCGAGTTGCTCCCCCTTTTTATAGGCAGTATAGGTTTTCCGCGAGGCATCCTCTAGGCATCCTCTAGGCATCCTCTAGGCATCCTGTAGGCATCCTTAATATCCGAGATAGGTCCCCTCTGTGAACATTTTTTCCGTTTTAAATGCTTTGTTTCCATTCTGCATCTGTTAGGCATCCGTTCTGCATCCGTTCCACGTCCGTTCCGCTTCCTCCCTGCGTCCGGTAGGATGCGAATTGCACGGATGCGGAACGGATGCCTAGCGGATATAGCGGATGCGTAACGGATGCCTAATGGATGCGTAGCGGATGCGTAGCGGATGCAGAACGGACGAACTGGATACATTTTCCGCGCAAAAGTTTTAGGCAGCCCAAAACTTTTGGAGCGGATGAAATGTCCATAAACGGATGCTGGACTCATAGAGAGGAAGCAAAACGGAGGCAGTGAGTACAGAACGGATACATCGCGTTAACCAACGGATGGCAAGGTTTTTTGTCCGTTTTACATCCTCTTTGCATCCGTTGGTTCAGTGTGACATGGGCTTTAGTGATAATTATTCTGCAGATTGTAATGATGAAGTGGTAGTGTTTTCTAAAGTAAAAGCAGGGCTTTTAGGTATATTTTAGGCATATTTTCAGTTGGAACACTTAGCTTTTGCCCTGGCAAGAAGCATTAATAAAACTTCATCTGCTATTGCTGCTCTGGATGATGGCTGAAATCTGGAAATCTGTGTTACAGAACAGGGTTGCTATAGATATATCCTATGATGTTATGGGACATGGATGTGAGGAATTTGATGGTCTTTGTTGTTTCAATGTAACAGATCAAGTTCAATTTATTGAATCTAAATTAAAAGCTTTACATAATATTACTATACATTTAACATATGTTGAAGATAGCAATACACTTAAGAGAATATGGTATGGATTGACTTTCTGGTTGCCCAATCTTACCTGGTTGAAAGATGTATTCATTGGTATCATTATAATCATTATAATTGGTTTTATTTCTTGTATCTGTATTCAACGTATGCCTGTATGTAAGTATTTTAAACATTGTTGTTCTAAGGTGACCAAATCAAAGAAAAAGGATATGGAAAGGAAGAGGTTAAACCAACAAGAAGTTCGGTTTATGTTGAGAGATAAATGATAATTTACAGGTCTAAGATGGTGAAAATAGGAGAGGGCAAATTGAGATATGTAAAAAATACGTATTAAGGATTATACCTGTGAAAATGAGAAACATAAGGAATGCCATATTTATCCTATTATTGATCTATGGCAATATTGCTGGAATATTACTGGAATATTATATAATCTTAAAAACAAGATTGTTTGTGTTTTGTAAGAATGTCAAACTTTTGGCTTAAACATGAAAATGTCAAACCTCTGGCAAAGAACATGTATGAAATCTTCAGCAGGTCATTTTGACCTGGTGGAATAGAATAATGTGCTATTGTATTGTATGCTAAAATTAAGAAAAGCTGATGTTCATAACAGGAAAAGATCGCCATGAGAAGGGAGTTTCCTGGATGTGAGATAAGTGGGTGGTGTTTAGTGGGAAAGTACCAGTAGATATAGATGCTTCGCTAAATAAACATGTTTTTATGGTGCCTGGTCTTCTTGTCACTTTTTTGGTATTTATCACACTGAGTTTGTGATCAACAGACTTCTAGATCTGTATGTTAGTCTTTTAGATAATTTGGATTATTATTGTAGATGGGGATTTAATGGAAGTAGAATATTAAGCTTACCACAAAATTATATTTATACAAAAATGGTGTAAAAAGTTGGAATGTTACTAAAATATTGACAGCTAAAATGGACAATTGCTGGAAAATGTAGTGAACAGCTTAGATAATTCTCTCACAACTGATGGCAATGTTTTGTCTAGGACAGCATTTTGTTGGAGATGCTGAGACCCACCTCCTCCTATGAGCAAGCAAGCCTGCTGGGATAACATGGGCTGGGCCTATGTTCATGTGCGTCTATCGCCTACTGCACACATGCATGCCCACCGGGATGGGATCAATGCAGAAACAATGTAGGCTGACCCCTTACCATTTCCAGGATGGTTGCATGGGCCAGATCAAATCAAATCAAATCAAACATTTGTTGTAAATGGACAACAGGTGTACAATGAAATTGAAATGAGCCTCCTTTGGTGCAGCTCCCTCCCAAAATACAAATACATCTCAATACCTCAGTAAATGAAAGAAATAGAATCCCTAAACCCAAATAAGTAATAACTAACACATATTCCCATATACCTATATGTATATAATATATTATATTACACTAATATGAACATGTTGCACTTTGCGCTGTCCCTGTAAGTCTATCATCTTAAACCTAATTGTGGTGTTATGTTGCATTCAGAAGCCTGACAGCCCATGTATAAAAGCTATTTTTCAGCCTATTCTTTCAGCTGGCTATGCTTCTATATCTCCTGCCTGATGGTAGGAGAGTAAAGAAGTGCTGACCAGGGTGTGAATCATCCCTGAGGATTTTCTTCACTCTGCTGAGACAACGAGTCCTAGCAATTTCATCCAGTGGTGTCAGGGAACAGGCCATAATTTTTGTGCTGTACTCATCGCTGCCTGTAATGCTTTTTTGTCCGCAGCTGTCTAGCCAGCATACCATACCATAACACAATATGTAAACGCACTTTCTATTGTAGACCAGTAAAAGGAAGTCATCAGTTGTTGTTCCACCTGATATATCCGCAAAACCCAAAGGAAATGGAGTCTCTGTTGAGCCTTCCTGACCACCTGCATCATATTATTTTTCCAGGTGAGATCTTAGCTAAGGTGGACTCCCAGAAATTTAAAAGAGAAGACCCTCTCCACACAGGCCCCCTTGATGTAGAGTGGGGCTCTCTGCTTCTGGAAGTCTAACACCACCTCCTTTGTCTTGTTGGTGTATAGATGCAAGTTGTTTTCTGAGCACCATGTGGATAACTTCTGGACTTCTTCTCTGTGTGCTAATTAACCTCCACCTATAACCTCCTGGTATCATCTGCAAACTTTATTATCATGTTAGATGGATCAGAAGATATGCAGTCATATGTATACAACGAGTACAGGTAGGGACTGAGCACACAGCCCTGAGGAGAGCTAGTGCTAAGCTTTGGGGAGGTAGATGTGAAAGACCCAGTTCTTACTGTTTGTGGCTGGTCTGTCAGAAAGTCTTTAATCCAATCACAGGTGAGAGAAGGAAAATTCAAGTCAGTCAACTTTTCAATGACGATGTTTAGCAAAATGGTATTTCTCTAGATGACTCGCTACAGAATGTAGGGTAGCTGTAATGGCATTGCTTGTCCTCTGTAGGTGAACTGATATTGGTCAAAATTTGATGGAAATAATGACTTGAGATGTTGAAGAACCAGTCTCTTGAAGCACTTCACCACTACAGACATTAGTGCAATGAGTCAAGAGTCATTCAGACTTTTATTGTGGTTTTCTTCAGGACTGGAACAATAGTGGCTGCTTTCAGACATGATGGAACACTGGCCGTTTGTAGGGAGACATTAAAAATCCTTGTTAGGATCTCTGATGGTTTTAACCACTAGTTTTAACCAGCACAAGTTTTAACCACTATCCTGAGCACCCCATCTGGACCTGCAGCTTTATTGGAATTCGCAGCCTTCAATATAGCTCTCTTTTGGTGTTCATGCAAAGTGATTGACTGGGAGTTGGAGGGCCAGTGGGCTGGGGCTACAGGGTCACTACATCATGGGCTGAATCTGGCCCGCGGGCTTTGAATTTGACACCCTTGGTTTATGCTATGCTGACCACAGTTCCTGATATTTAAGTGTTGCTTAAAGCTCAGTATCAATTTTGTTTTGTTTTTTTAAAAAAATATGTTTCCAGTTATTCACAGTCAGATGTGCTGGAAAATTGACGTCTATGACATTTGTAAATCCATTGCTTATTATTTACATTTTAATTTCTTATTGCCTTGCTTTTATTCATAATACATAAACATACAAAAATAAATAAAAAAAGGAAATATTTTTGAGGAATATGTCACTTAAAAAAAAAATGTTTATGTATGTGATAAAACAGGAAGAAATAGTTGAGAAGTAATGAGTGATAAATGAGACAGACACAGCTTAAGCCCATGTCACACTGAACCAACGGATGCAAAGAGAATGTAAAATAGACAAAAAACCTTGCCATCCGTTGGTTAACACGATGTATCCGTTCTGTACTCACTGCCTCCATTTTGCTTCCTCTCTATCCGTCCAGCATCCGTTTATGGACGTTTCATCCGCTCCAAAAGTTTTGGGCTGCCTAAAACTTTTGTGCGGAAAATGTATCCAGTTCGTCCATTCTCAATCCACTACACATCCGCTACGCATCCATTACGCATCCATTATGCATCCGCTATATCCGCTTGGCGTCCGCTGCACATCCGTGCAACTCGCATCCTCCTGGACGCAGGGAGGAAGCGAAACGGACGTGGAACAGATGCAGAACAGATGCAGAATGGATGCAGCATGGAAACAAAGCGTTTAAAGTGGAAAAAACGCAGAGGGGATCAATCTCGGATATTAAGGATGTCTAGAGGATGCCTAGAGGATGCCTAGAGGATGCACAGGGACACCTATACTGCCTATAAAAAGGGGGAGCAACTCGTCTGCATCTCACTTTCAGACCAGCAGCCCCCTGTGCAGACCACTGCAGCCTTCATCTACTCTTCCTCTTCCACAGCATCCAGTCATGTCCACCGTAGATCGTACCACAGTCCTTTTGGCAGCCACCATCCTTCTGCAACAGTACGAAGCCATCTACAGGCTCTGTGAACTCTACTATGGAAAGAAAAAGAGGCGGCCAAGAAGCATCTGGGTCCGAAAATGGATCGGGAGAAGAGCAGAGTACGGACTGTACAACAAGCTGATGGTAGAGCTCAGGAACGAAGACACTCGGGCATTCCAGAACTTCATGAGGATGCCTCCAGCCATGTTTGATGAAGTTGTGCAGCGCCTGACACCCAGGTTGAGCAAGACAAACACCAACTTCCCGCCCAGCCTGGAACCTGGGCTCAAGGTGGCACTCACTCTGCGACACCTAGCCTCAGGGACCACCTACAAAAACATGCAGTAGGGCTGGAGGTGCCACCCAACACCATCAGCATTGTGGTCAGAAAAGTGGTGCAGGTCACCATCGAAGAATACAAGGAGGAGCCCCTCCAGTGCCCCTCCACTGAAGAAGGATGGAAGAAAGTTGCACAGCAGTGGTATCAGAGGTGGAACTTCCCCCACACCGTTGGAGCCATCGATGGCAAGCACGTGGCCTGCAAAGGTCCAGCCAAGTCGGGGTCCACTTATTTCAACTACAAGGGCTTCTTCAGCATCACCCTCTTCACCATGGTCGATGCTGACTACAAGTTCATGTACATTAATGCTTCAGGCAACGGGTCAGTTTCAGATGCCCAGGTATACAATGCCAGTCACCTCAAGGAGGGGCTGGAACGCAACCTCATGGTGGGCTTCCCAGATCCAGACCCCCTGCCCAACGACACGCAAGATGTGCCCTACTTCATCGTGGGGGATGACGCCTTCTCCCTCACAACCTACCTCATGAAGCCATACACTTCCAGACTGCTGACCCGTGAAGAGAGGATCTTCAACTACAGGCTGTCCAGGGCAAGGCAGGTGGTGGAGAACGCCTTTGGCATCCTAGCCAACAGGTTCCAGGTACTTCTCACCACCATGCAGTATCACCCAGAGACCATGAGGAGGATCGTGGAAGCTTGCTGCATCCTGCACAATCTCATGCGCACCCACTACCCAGTCTTGCAGAACAGGCTCGTGGACCATCAACAAGGCAATGGGGACATGGAGCCTGGGGAATGGAGGCAAGGGCGAAAGTTGATCGACACTGAGGATGTGGAAGGCCCCAACAGAGCCTCACAGGAAGGGAAGAAGCAGCGCAACCTCCTGAAACACTGGTGCAACTCCCCAGCTGGAGCGGTGGAGTGGCAAGACAGGATGGTAGATGATTAATGGATGCTTCCTTTAGCCTGTCTCATCATTTGGATGAGATTGGGTCATGCATGTTAGGTGGGCCTACAACGAACAGGGCGTTTAATAAAGAGTTGTGTTTATGTTGACATGTGTGGATGATTGATTACATTATTATTGAAAATAAAGGGCCATAGGTGTGGCCCCTGGGAGGGTGAACCATACAGTCCCACTATGCTTGCACTGGAGGTTTATCTATCCCACAGCTATTACCCATCCCAAAGGTATCCCTTCTCATTCCACAGGTATCCCTGCCCACCCCACTGCTATCTTAACCCATCCCACAAGCATGCAAAGGCTTAAGCCAATTCTAAAAGTTTCCACCAAGACTTTATTAAAAAAAAGAAATGAAGCAAGTGTGTGAATCAAAGATAAACTTTATTGAACAACAAGCTGTAAAAAAAAATGACCCAAGTCAAGTGTCCAAATAAAGTCCACAGGTAGCCAGCTAGCCGGTCTCTGGCACTCTTCTTGGTCACTCGGAGGTGTGCCCAGTCTCAGGGGTGAAGGGTCCAGGTGCTGTGGTGGTGGTGGTGCTGGAGTGCCTGGCCCCGAGAGGACAACAGGGGACGGTGTGTTTAGAAAGGTCTCGGACAGCTGGCTCAGCCCCATGATGCTGAGAGGTCCTTCCTCCATGCCATGGGCTGTTAGCCCCAGTACTGATGACAGATGTACTGAGGCCGGGCTTGGCTGTGGGGTGGAGGAAGGAGTAGGGTAGTGGGGCTGTCTGCTCTGCAGCTGGGTGAGGACTGGCATGGGTGGCATTGCTGTCGTCAGTGGCATCATTGGCGTGGGTGGCATCGGTGGCATCAGTGAAACAGGTGGCAACGGTGTCGCCCGATGACTCTGTGCCTGGACTGGGAAGGGCTGCTGCCTGTGCTGCTGGACCTCCTGGTAGCCATAGCCCTGGAAGGTGAGGGCCTGTGGGAAGCCTTGGAATGGGAGTGACATCACCTGGGGTGGAGGACCAGGCCTGGACTGGGTGGGAGCAGGTTCCTCTGGGTCTGGAGGGTTGTGAAGCAGCTTGGTGATCTGGTCCTTCACCTGCTGGTACTGTGGATCTGCCATTTCCTTGAGGGTCTGGTTGACATAGGTGAGGAAGGGCTTGCGATTGGAGGAGTCGGAGTCAGTGTGGACCAGCTGAGAGAGGAGATCTATGCTGGTGCGGATGGTGTCCCTGATCTCCAGCAGAACATTGTGGCTCTGCCCCTCCAGCTGTCCAGCTCTCTGCCTTTTTGCGGAGGCGGAGCTGGGAGGGGTGGATGCGGCTAGGAGTGTGGTGGACTCGATGTCTCCTTTCTCCCACCGCACCAGGGAGTCCTCTACGCACTCCACCACACTTACCACACCTGTCCATGGGTTCTCCACCGTGGCACGCTCCACAGAAACCTGCCTGGAGACAGGGATTGACTCTCGGCCGGAAGAGGACTGGGTGGCAGCAGGCTGCCAGAGAGAGAGGGTCGTGAGAGGGGCTGCTGGTGCTCCTCGGTGGCAGACCTCACCCTCCAGGAAGCTGCACCTGGCCATGATGTAGGTCTCTCTGTCTGTCAGCTTCACAGTGGCCTGGCCAGATTTCTTCAGGTGCAGCTTCCTGTACCAGGTGTGCATGTGCTTCCACCAGCCGAGAAGCACCTCCGAAGTGTAACCCATACTCTCCGCCCTCTCTCTCCAAGCAGCCTGCTTCTGCTTGGTGTCCCTGTACAGCCGGTGTCCCTTCCGCCACAGATAGTCATTCTCTCTCAGCCACTCCAGCACCTCATCCTCGTGCGTCTCTGCAATGGAGTATTGCCTCCTCTCCCATTGTCGCATATGCCTCTTCCTCCCTTTGGCAGGACCAGATGGGCCCTCATCAGAGGGGCTCCCAGGTAGTAGGGGCTGCTCCTCCACACCACCACCACCAGCAGCAGCACCAGCAGAATCATCATCATCATCATCATCATCATCATCCTCCTCATCATCCTCACCAGCAGGATCATAATCAGCATCAGCATCCTCACCAGCAGGATCATAATCAGCATCGTGATCATCATCATCATCAGCAGCAGCATCAGGAACAGCAGGACCAGGATCAGCAGCAGTAGAGTAAGCACCAGCAAGGCCAGCAAGGCCAGGAGCACGAGCAGGACCAGGAGCATGAGCAGGACGAGCAGGACGAGCAAGACCAGGAACACGAGCAGGACGAGCAAGTCCAGGAGCACGAGCAGGTCGAGCAGGACCAGCAGGACCAGGATCAGCTTCAACAGAGTAAGCAACAGCAGAAGCCCCAGCACCAGCAGAAGCACCACCACCAGGAGCAACTTCAGCAGAAGCCCCAGCCCCAGCAGAGTCAGGGGCAGGTGGCGGGAGGTTGGCCCTATCCCTTTTGCCAGGGATGGTGGCAGGTTGCTGAGGCTTTCGCTACCTCCCATGGTTGTGGGGTTGCTGGCTGGCAGGGAGGCAGGCAGGCACCAAGGCTGGCAGGAAGGCTGACAAGAAGCCTGGCAGGAAGGAAGGCTGGCAGAAAGCCTGGCAGGAAGGCAGGCAGGCAGGCACCAAGGCTGGCTGGAAGGCAGGCTGGCAGGGCAGGCAAGGAACTCGAAGTGTCCAGCAGCAGGTCTTTCCTCGGAATACTGGCCACGTGCGAGCTGGTTCCCTTTATATCCGGGGGGCTTACGTAATACTTCCCCCCCGCATGCGCAATTAACGCTCGGCATCCATTCAGCTTCCGCTGTGCATCCGCTAGGTTCCGCTGTGCATCCGCTTTATCTGCTAGGCTTCCGCTGTGCATCCGCTTCATCCGTTCGGCGTCCGTTCTGCATCCGCTGTATCCGTTCCGCGTCCACTTCGCTGAGGCCCCCCAGAAGCCCTGCGGTTGCGCCATCTGCTCCCATCTGCTTCCATCCACTGGGCTTCCGTTCCACATCCACTTTGCATCCGCCCTGCGTCCTCCCCGCGTCCGTGTTATCCGCTCCGGTTATGCAAATTTTTGCCCCTTTTGAGAGCGGATAACAACGGATGGAACATTTTGCTCATCCGTTGTGTCCGTTTTGCATCCGTTGGCCAGTGTGACATGGGCTTTATAAAATAGACTGTCAACTGAGTATGTCTTACATTTCTCTAAATAAATTTTAGCCAGTGGAGATATATTCTTTATTTTTCCATATTTGAATAGTTTTCTTTTAATTTCAAGAATTCATTAAATATTATTTTTAAAATGGGGCTATACTTTGAAAGAAACAGAAACTTTTGTAAACACCCTTCCCTATTCCTATATGGCACAGTTCTATCAAAGAAATATCTTCTATAAAAGAAGCCATCTGTCCTTCTTTCCCCAGCAGATATATAGGATGGTAGATCCGTTCAGAAATCTGTCCTTAATAAAATCCACTTCCACTTGTGACCCTGAGAGATGATTAGTAAATTAGACTTTTAATTAGCCTTTTTGCATAATTCATGAGAATTATCATGTGCTCTTGATGTCAATATGCAGATGTGCTAACATGCAACTATAATTTTCTCATCTAAATAGCTCCTTTGGTTAAACCTCTAATTTTTCCTCAAATGTATTGTACAGCTCCATTATCCTCTCCTTTAAAGAGGCAAAAGAATTTACATGCAGGGCCAATGCCAACTTGTGCCATTACATCTGTCTGTTTTTTAAAATTTGAATGTTGCCATTAAATCAAATTTCTGAGCAATAGAAGCTAATAGACTCGTTTCATTTGAACAGGCTGTACACTGGATATTCCATTGCAGTTCAGATACAAAAAAACTCCTATAAACATTTAAATGTTACTATATTTGCAAATCAAAAAATATAATATTTTATTGTGCAATGTGATGTCACCTCACAGACATTATAAAAATAAAGAATAACACTGAAGAAATAGATTCAGAAAAGCAGCAAGGGCCTGGAAACAATTGAATATTAGGTATATACCTATAAAACAGCCTCGGTGGCACAGTGGTTAGAGTGCAGTACTGCAAGCTGCTCCTACTGCAGTTTGGCAGATCAAATCCCACCAGGCTCAAGGTTGACTCAGCCTTCCATCCTTCCAAGATGGGTAAAATAAAGACCCAGATTGCTGGGGGCAATATGCTGACTCTGTAAACCACTTTGAAAGGGCTGTAAAGCACTATAAAACAGTATATAAGTATAAGTGTTATTGGTATATATCTCTTTTTGGAGTTTATACCTACCAGGGTAAAATTTTTAAGAAGAGATTGGACAACAATTTGTCTGGAATGGTATAGAGTTTTCTGCTTGAGAGAGGGTTGGGCTAGAAGACCTCTAAAATTCCTTTCTGTTATTCTGAGAAGTTTAAAACAGCGATGTATTTTAATACATTTAAATCAAGTGTCAATGACACTATATAGCTTTACAAATAATTGAATAATTGAGGAAAATGTTCTTAGGCATACATGTATGTGAAATTGCTTTCTTTAGCATCCGAAAAACTGGTTTTTTAGTAGTAGGAATTCTAAATTTATTAAAATTGGTTATGTTCTGTATAACTTGGAAGGTTCCAAGTAGTCAATTCTGACTGGCCAAAAAGGCCAGTAGTGGATTGGTTCATTAGGAACCAATCCAAGAAGCCACTCAAAGGTGGAAAGATTAAATCAATGTCATTGGCTACAAGCCGGCAGGCAAGCCTCTATATAAAGGGCTGCCGTGGCTTTAGCCAATGTTCCGTTACTGTTGCTGTTAACCGAATAAAGAGTTGTTAGTTGGAACCCGGTCTCACATGCTTCTTTTCTGGATGGAACACTGGCGATGAGGATGGGATCGTCCTGAAGCGGAGACCGAGCACACGGCGAGAGAAAAACCATGCTAGACGAGATGGCTGGTAATAACGCGCTGCCCGCACCATTCAATCCCAATGAAGAAGATTGGGAGTCTTATATTGGTTGTTTCCTGATGTTTCTGGAGAGCAAAGAAATGGAAGAAATTTTCGATCAGTGAAAGAGGGCTGTCTTCCTAATACATTGCGGGCCAGCCATATTTAAGATGGTGAAGGCACTGGCGAAGCCCAGAGACGTGAAACAGATGACCTGCTCTGAACTTAACCAAATGCTGAAAGCTCACAACGCACCACTTGTCTCAAACCTCATCAAGAGACATGAATTTTATAAGAGAGACCAGAGGGAAGACAAAACCATTGCTGATTTCATGGCAGCTCTGCGCCATATTGGAGGAGCCTGTGAATTCCAAAATATGGATGAGACAATGCGAGATCATGTCGTGTTAGGTCTTAGGGACTCTACCCTTCAAATCAAACTCTTAAACAGACCTAACATAATGGTGGCAGAGACAATCGCGGAAGCAACCGCTGCGAAGGCGCAAAGAAATCAGCGGCCACAATGAAGAGGATGAATGCCAGTGCTGACATGACAACCCTGCCAAAAGAGAAAATCTCAGGCAGAGGGAAAAAGCAAGCTGCCACAAACACACACCACGAAAACCTAGATGATTCATCAGACACTGATGAAGATGACGATGAGGTCCACCACCTTTACACAAACCAAAAAAGGCGTGAAAGGAAGAAAAATTGGTGGGAATGCGCTGGTTGAGGAGGAAATCACCCCCGAGCTGAGTGCAGGTTCCTTGATGCTATCTGTCGGGCTTGCAAAAAGAGGGGACATATCGAAAGAGTCTTCCGAAATCGAAGAAACAGCAGCCCTAGCTGACACGGTAATTCCCTACAAGAACTGACTCGAGGCAAGCTGACAGAAAATGGGAGTGCAGCAAGGGAACCAACAACCGAGAAAAACCACATCAGATTGTCACTATAGGAAGCGCACAGACGGAAAGCGGGAAAAAAGTCAGAATTGTAGTGTCCATTGAAGGAAGCCTTTGTGAGATGGAGGTCAACTCAGGATCTTTTCTATCAATGGTGTCTTGGAACACAATTAGACATCTGATTCCAAACATCAGACAAAACGAACTCAGAAAACAAAAATTAATTCTCAAAGACTACCAGGGAAATAGGATTCCCGTGGTAGGTCTGGGACACTTCAAAGTAACTTACAAACAACACGCTGAAGTCCTGCCATTGACTATAGTCGACCGAGACTGTCCCAGCCTTCTGGGCATCGAATGGTTTGCGCCATTGGGCATCGGGATGACTGTAGTGAGCTGAACAGTTGCGAGCGATTGGGAAGAGAACCTGCTACACGAATTCCAGGACGTCTTCGACAGAACTCTAGGCAGGTACCGGGGAACCCCAATATCCTTTAGCCTAGATTCCCAAATAGCCTGAGAAGACTAAAAGCCAGATGGGTCCCCTTTGCATTAAAACTCAAAATAGATGAGTAATTAAATAAATTGATTGCACAAGGGGTCATAGAGCCAATTGACCACGCCAGGTGGGAGACACCAATAGTAACACCTGTAAAACCAGATGGGTCTGTGCGCATCTGTAGAGATTACAAGGCCACCCTGAACCACGCACTACAGCAAAGTGCATACCCGATACCAGTAGTGCAGTACTTACTGCACTCACTTCGGGGAGGAAAAATTTTTGCTAAACTCGATTTGGCCTAGGCGTATCAGCAACTTCCAGTAGACCCCATAACGGCCAAGGCACAAACAATAGTAATGCATAGAGGGGCGTTCAAATGTAACAGACTTCAATTCGGAGTGAGTGTTGCCCCAGGCATCTTCCAAAGCCTCATGGAATGTCTATTAAATGGAATAAAAGGGGTTGTTCCATACTTTGATGACGTCCTAATTTCAGCTAAAAATGCGACCCAATTAGAAGCTAGACTAAAGGAAGTGCTAATGAAATTCAGAGAATCTGGCCTGAAAGTTAAAAAAGAAAAATGCTGCCTGGCCACTGACCGCGTCAAATTTTTAGGATATTTGATTGACGAACAAAGTATTCACCCAACAGAAAAAAAAAGTCAAAGCAATTAAAGACACACCCAGACCTAGAAATAAAACGAATTTACAGGCATTCTTGGCTCTGATCAATTTTTATAATGTATTCCTCCCCCACAAAGCAACGATAGCAGAACCATTGCACCGGTTGCTAGATAAAAAAACTGTCTGGACTTGGGGTCAAAGAACAAAGAGCCTTTCAAAATATAAAAGACTTGTTAACCTCAGACACGGTTCTTATTCAGTTTAGTCATACTCTACCCTTGATGGTCACCTGTGACGCCTCACCATTTGGAGTCAGTGCTACCCTGAGCCACCAATTACCTGACAGGAGAGAGGCACCCATCGCTTTTTATTTGAAAATGCTCTCCAAAGCGGAACGCAACCATAGCCAACTAGACAGAGAAGCCCTGGCAATCGTCGCCGGAGTAAAACGCTTTCATGAATACCTATACGGTAGAACATTCTCCATTGTTACTGACCATAAACCATTACTAGGGATTTTGGCTGGGAATAAACCCACACTGAATATTGTATCCCCACGGATGACTAGGTGGTCAGAATTCCTGGCTGCCTATTCATATGCATTGCTGCATCAACCCGGGAAACAAATCGCCCATGCAGACGCATTAAGCCAAACACCTTTACCAATCTTAGAGGATGACCCGGCTCCAGCCACCACCACCCTACAACTAGAAACCTGCCCTGAACTTCCATTGACTGCGGATGATGTCGCCAGAGCCTCGGCGAAAGACTCATTGACTGTCCCCGTTTTGACTTGGGTAGGTAAAGGCTGGCCGTAAGGCCAAAAGACTGAAAACTTTAAACCTTCCCAGACTAGACAAACTGAACTGTCAATACAAAAGGGGTGTTTGTTGTGGGAAGATCGGGTGGTGATTCCATCCAAACTACAATAAGAGGTGTTAGGCATGTTACATGAGGGCCACCCAGGCATAGTTAAAATGAAAAGCCTGGCCAGGAGCTATGTCTGGTGGCCTGGATTAGACAAGGACATTGAACGCTGGGTTGCAACATGCCACAAGTGTCAGAGAGCTAGACCCACACCACCACAAGCCCCCATATAGGACTGGGAGACCCCACGAGGGCCTTGGTCTCAAATCCATATTGGTTTTGCGGGATCAACTAGGGGCAATACATTTTTAATAGTTGTGGATGCATATTCAAATTGGCTTGAAGTCATCTTAATGTCATCCATAACAACCGACACTGTTATGAAACAGCTAAACAAATTATTTGCAATTCATGGGTTACCTGATTTGTTGGTATCTGACAATGGGCCACAACTAACAGCAATACAATTCGAACAATACTTAGCCTCTTTGGGTATACGCCATGCATTAACCACACAGGCTCACCCGGTAGTGAATGATAGGGCCGAGCGAATGGTTCGATTCACAAAAGAAGGCCTTGAGAAAATGGACCATGGAGATGTCCAAGACAAGCTAAACCGCTTACTTACACTACAACACATCACTCCCAGTCGCACAACTAACAAGAGCCCGGCAGAATTATTAATGGGAAGAAAACTCAGATCCCATTTAGATAGGTTGCACCCCAATTATACTTGTGAGAACCCCCCCGACTCTTCCAGCCGATACCGCACTTTCGAAATCGGCAACCTGGTCTATGCAAAACATTTTACTGGGGACCCCCTTTGGCTTCCAGCCACAATCACACAAGTAACAGGCCCCCGGTCCTACCAACTAACTGTGGACGATGGAAGAGAGTGGAAGCAGCACATAGACCAGCTTCGTTTCTGCAACATCGAGCGCAAAACTACCGTGCAACCTCAAATAATAATTTTGACGAAAACAAGACCAAGGAGGGGGAGGAAATACAAATAAATAAAAAAGGGTGTGAAAATGAACCATTAAAATCACAACCAGAAAATCTAATCAACCAAAAAGATCACTAACGGTTAAATGAAACTATCGGAAGAAGTCCTGGCGAAAGGGAAGCCGACCTGGAAGGTGCCAGCCAGGCCAGCTCAACCAGCCCGGTTGAACTGGGAGGGAGCGACAGAACCACTTCGACCAGCCTGAGAAACTCAGGCGGGAGGGGCAGTGCTGACTCACCCTTCCAGGCGGTTCCATGGAGAAAAGCCAGAGAGACAGCGATTCCGACCGAACCGCTTGAAGTCCTAGGTGAGAATGAGCTGCGCAGGTCAACTAGGACCAGAAAAAACCCCACCTACCTACACGACTACGTCACTCACGTAGGACTGAACTAAAGGGGGAGGAGTGTTCTGTATAACTTGGAAGGTTCCAAGTAGTCAATTCTGATTGGCCAAAAAGGCCAGTCGTGGATTGGTTCATTAGGAACCAATCCAAGAAGCCACTCAAAGGTGGCAAGATTAAATCAGTGTCATTGGCTACAAGCCGGCAGGCAAGCCTCTATATAAAGGGCTGCTGCGGCTTGCCCCAATGTTCCGTTAATGTTGCTGTCAACTGAATAAAGAGTTGTTAGATGGAACCTGGTCTCACGCGCTTCTTTTCTGGACGGAACAGGTTAAAAGGCAAAAGACTTCAGTATGTAACTGATTAGAGTCTTGTCAATTTCAGTTAACAACCTAAAGTGTCTAGAGGATACCAGTTAAGGTCACAGAGCAGAACTTGTTAACTTGGGGTTAAGCACTTACAAGGAAGTGTAGTGGAGAAGAGTTGCTCAGGAAGAGATTCTCAAAGAGACAGATGTTAAGGCTATGTTGCTGGACATGCCTTCCTTTTGCAGGATGTCTGGTAACCCTAATTTAGGCCAAACTTGTCTTATAGCCATCAAACAAATCAAGTATTTGTCAGCAGGATAAAAACCAGACTTCTGAAACAAATCTCAAAGCATAGGATGGTTCATATAAATTCAGAGGGTTCTTTAGATCATTTGCAAAAACTCTGTTATAACTATAAATAAATAAATTTATCATCTCGAACATCCTTGAAACACAGACAGTGCAATTGACACAAACAATTGAGTCACATTTTCTGACCCTAAAAACATCTGAATCAAAGTATTCCAAACCAATTGAGAATTGTTAATCATATTAAAAGGCAACATCATAGAATGTACTATACTGATGTGGATATAACCCATTACACAGGTTATTGAAGATGACCTATACTATGCTATTAAAAGGTACTCTTTGCTATTAGTGCCATCTGCAATGTATAAATAATGCTGAGTCTGCAAACTCTAGACATTGCTAATGTATGTCTTCTGGCGAAATGTAACCTTGTCCATGTTTGTGACATATTTCCATCCAGATTATCTAGATTAAGTTCCACTTGATTCACATTCTTGCACATTAAAATTCATCCAGACATCCAGAACATTTGAAATTAGTGCTGGGTTGACAAATATGCCTGAATGTATTATTCATGTCAATTGGATTTGCATATCTGTGATTCTTGGAATGATCTGCCATTTTGTGCATGTATATTGTATAAAGTACAAAATCCAGTACATAACCCTCGGGTATCTACAGACCTGTATCTTCTGATAGTTTGAATAAAAGACAGTCCATTATTTATTGATTGATTTTTGTTTATTCATTCTTTAGGTGGAATAAAACAGAACTGAAGACTGAAAAATACAGGGTGGTGACAAGATTCAGTACAGTACAAGGATTTACTTAATTTTACTTCTGGAGATTTTTTTTTGATGTTCTGCAATATAAATTTTAGTTATGATAGCTCATTGCTGTATTACCTACTTATGTTAGCTGCAGTTAAATCATGGGCTGAAACTCCTGTTCAGTATGTTATAGATCCCCTGAGACTTTTAAGTGGAAAAAGGGGATAGAACTGGATGGCATCTACAATGCATATCATATTTCAGATTAAAATATTTGGGTCAGTACTGGCCAGGCTGGCAGTGTTAAATCATAAGCTCCATTTCCTAGGCCTGAGATGAAAAGAACACGGGTAGCCAATGTTCTGCTAGAAGCTCCAACCAGAGATTTCTCTCTTGGCAATTAACAAGATATTTATGTCATCCAGTAGTATGGAAAAATACT
The DNA here is from genome assembly GCA_015471245.1 of Laticauda colubrina. Classification (NCBI taxonomy): domain Eukaryota; kingdom Metazoa; phylum Chordata; class Lepidosauria; order Squamata; family Elapidae; genus Laticauda; species Laticauda colubrina. Next base: position 14,725,986 of record BLBF01000044.1, on the reverse strand, counting down.
TTTTTCCCCAAAGAAGCAAAGCTGATGTTGTTAACATACTTAATGTTTCTATAATGGCCACTTTAAAGCAAGTATTGTCCTGAATATTTAGCTTCTAAAGGCCCTGTCACACTGGCCGACGGATGCAAAACGTCAGTAAAAAGGACACAGCGGACGAGAAAAATATTCTATCCGTTGTTATCAGCTCTAAAAAGGGGCAAAAATTTGCATAACCAGAGCAGATAACACGGAAAGGAACAGAGGGGGAGGACGCAGGGCGGATGGAAAGCGGATGCGGAACGGAAGCCTAGCGGATGGAAGCAGATGGGAGCGGATGGTACATCCGCAAGGCTTCCAGGGGGGCGCAGCAAAGCAGACGTGGAATGGAAAGAGCGGATGCAGAGCGGATGAAGCAGTTGCAGAGCGGAAGCCAAGCAGAAGCCTAGCGGATGCCTAGTGCATGCACAGCGTTCACCGCGCATACGGGGAGGATGCGTTGTGTCAGCCCCGCGGATTTAAACGGAAGCAGCTCACAAGAAGGTCACCATTCAGAGGAAAGACCTGCTTCCAGACACATCGAGTGCCTTGCAGCCTGCCCTGCCAGCCTGTCTGCCAGCCTGTCTGCCACCTGTCTGCCAGCCTTGCTGCCAGCCTACCTGCCAGCCTTGCTGCTTGCCTGCCTGCCTGCCAGTCTGCCTGCCAGCCTTGGTGCCTGCCTTCCTGCCTGCCTGCCAGCCTTCCTGCCAGTCTGCCTGCCAGCCTGCCTGCCAGCCTTGATGCCAGCCAGCAACCCTACAACCATGGGGAAGAAGAGAAAGCCTCAGCCATCTGCTGCCAGCCCTGGCAAGAGGGACAGGGCCACCCTCCCACCCCCTGGCCCTCACTCTGCTTCTGCTGGGGCTTCTGTAGCACGGGCTCGCTCTTCTGCAGCTGGGGCTTCTGCTGCTTCTGCTTCTGGAGGAGCTGATGATGATACTTCTGGCGGTGGTGCTTCTGCTGGTGCTTACTCTGCTGTAGCTGCTCCTTGTACTGCTGGTCCTGCTGGCCCTGCTGGTCCTGCTGGTCCTGCTCGTTCTCCTGGTCTTGCTCATCCTGCTGGTCCTGCTCGTGTTCCTGTTCTTGCTCATCCTGCTGGTCCTGCTGGTCCTGCTGGTCCTGCTCGTGCTCCTGGTCCTGCTCGTGCTTCTGGTCCTGCTGGCGCTGCTGGTGCTTACTCTGCTGATGATGATCCTGGTCCTGCTGGTGCTAGTGCTGGTGCTGGTGCTGCTGCTGCTGCTGCTGATGATGATGATGATGATCCTGCTGCTGCTGCTGCTGCTGCTGCTGCTGCTGATGATGATGATGATCCTGCTGCTGCTGCTGCTGCTGGTGGTGTGGAGGAGCAGCCCCTACAACCTGGAAGCCCCTCTGATGAGGGCCCATCTGGTCCTGCCAAAGGGAGGAAGAGGCATATGCGACAACGGGAGAGGAGGCAATACCCCATTGAGGAGGAACACAAGGATGAGGTGCTGGAGTGGCTGAGAGAGAATGACTATCTGTGGTGGAAGAGACACAGGCTCTACAGGGACACCAAGTGGAAGCAGGCTGCTTGGAGAGAGAAGGTGGAGTGTCTGGGCTACACATCGGAGGTGCTCCTCGGCTGGTGGAAACATATGCACACCTGGTACGGGAAGCTGCACCTCAAGAAATCTGGCCAGGCCACGGTCAAGTTGACAGACAGAGAGACCTACGTGATGGCCAGGTACAGCTTCCTGGAGGGTGAGATCCGCCACCGAGGAGCAGCCCCTCTCACAACCCTCTCTCTCTGGCAGCCTGCTGAGAGCCAGTCCTCTTCCGGCCGAGAGTCAGCTCCTGTCTCCAGGCAAGTTTCTGTGGAGCGTCCCATGATGGAGAACCCGCGGACAGTTGTTTTAACCGTGGCGGAGCGCTTGGAGGACTCCCTGGTGCAGTGGGAGAAAGGAGACGGCACTTCCACCACAGTCCAACCCACATTCACCCCCAGCTCCACCTCCACAGGCAGAGAGCCAGACAGGAGGGGCAGAGCCACACTGTCCTGCTGGAGATCAGGGACACCACCCGTAGCAGCATAGATCTCCTCTCTCAGCTGGTCCACATAGACTCCTCATCCTCCAATCGCAAGCCCTTCCTCACCTATGTCGACCAGACCCTCACGGACATGGCGGAACCCCAGTACCAGGTGGTGAAGGACCAGATCACTGAGCTGCTTCACAACCCTCCAGACCAAGATGAACCTGCTCCCACCCAGTCCAGGTCTGCTTCTCCACCCCAGGTGATGTCACTCCCATTCCAAGGCTTTCCACAGGCCCTCACCTACCAGGGCTATGGCTACCAGAAGGTCCAGCAGCACAGGCAGCAGCCCTTCCCAGTCCAGGCACAGGCTCATCGGACGCCACTGTTCCCACCGGTTCCACTGATGCCACCGATGCCACCCACGCCACTGATGCCACCCATACCACTGATGCCACCGATGCCACCTACGTCACCGATGCCACCCATGCCACACAGCAGCAGACCAGACAGCCCCACTACACTGCTCCTTCCTCCACCCCACAGCCAAGCCCGGCCTCAGTACATCTGTCCTCGGTACTGGGACTGACACCTCATGGCATGGAGGAAGGAGCTCTCAGCATCACGGGGCTGAGCCAGATGTCTGAGAGCTTCCTCAACACACCACCACCTGTTGTCCTCTCGGAGCCAGGCACCCCAGTGGGGCTTCAGACCAGCACTACAGCAGCAGCCACGTCCACAGCACCTGGACCCTTCACCCCTGAGACTGGGCACACCTCTGAGTGACCAATAAGAGTGCCAGAGACTGGGTGGCTACCTGTAGACTTTATTTGGACACTTGACTTGGGTCATTTTTCTTTTACAGCTTGTTATTAATAAAGATTATCTTTGATTCACACACTTGCCTCAATTATTTTATGAAATAAAGTCTTGGTGGAAACTTTTACAAATGATTTAAGCCTTTGCATGCTTGTGGGATGGGTAAGGATAGCAGTGGGGTGGGCAGGGATACCTTTGGAATGGGTAATAGCTGTGGGACGGGCAGGGATACCTGTGGGATAGGTTAGGATATCTGTGGGATGGGTAATATCTGTGGAATGGGCAGGGATACCTGTGGGATGGGTTAGGATAACTGTGGGATGGGTTAAGATAGCTGTGGGATAGATAAACCTCCAGTGCAAGCATAGTGGGACTGTATGGTCCACCCTCCCAGGTGCCACACCTATGGCCCTTTATTATCAATAATAATGTAATCATTGATCCACACATATCAACATAAACACAACTCTTTATTAAATGCCCTGTTCATTGTAGGCCCACCCAACATACATGGCCCAATCTCATCAGTGTGATGAGACAGCCTGAAGGAAGCATCCATCAATCATCTACCATCCTGTCTTGCCACTCTACCGCTCCAGCTGGGGAGTTGCACCAGTGTTTCAGGAGATTGCGCTGCTTCTTCCCTTCATGTGAGGCTCTGTTGGGGCCTTGCACATCCTCAGTGTCTATCAGGTTTCGCCCTTGCCTCCATTCCCCAGGCTCCATGTCCCCATTGCCTTGTTGGAGGTCCATGAGCCTGTTCTGCAAGACTGGGTAGTGGGTGCGCATGAGATTGTGCAGGATGCAGCAAGCTTCCACGATCCTCCTCAAGGTCTCTGGGCGATGCTGCATGGTGGTGAGAAGTACCTGGAATCTGTTGGCCAGGATGCCAAAGGCGTTCTCCACCACCCGCCTTGCCCTGGACAGCCTGTAGTTGAAGATCTTCTCTTCACGGGTGAGGCATCTGGAAGTATAGGGCTTCATGGGGTAGGTTCTGAGGGAGAAGGTGTCATCCCCTACGATGAAGTAGGGCACATCTTGTGTGTCGTTGGGCAAGGGGTCTGGATCTGGGAATTCCATGATGAGGTTGCGTTCCAGCCCCTCCTTGAGGTGACTGGCGTTGTATACCTGGGCATCTGAAGCTGACCCATTGCCTGAAGCATCGATGTACATGAACTTGTTGTCAGCATCAACCATGGCAAAGAGGACGATGCTGAAGAAGCCCTTGTAGTTGAAATAAGTGGACCCCAACTTGGCTGTTGCTTTGGAGGCCACGTGCTTGCCATCTATGGCTCCAACGGTGTGGGGGAATTTCCACCTCTGATACCACTGCTCTGCAACTTTTTTCCAGCCTTCTTCAGTGGAGGGGCACTGGAGGAGCTCCTCCATGTATTCTTCAATGATGGCCTGCACCACTTCTCTGACCACAATGCTGATGGTGTTGTGTGGCACCCTCCAGCCATACTGCATGCTCCTGTAGGTGGTCCCTGAGGCCAGGTGGCACAGAGTCAGTGCCCCCTTGAGCCCAGGGTCCAGGCTGGGCCGGAGGTTGGTGCTCTGCTTGGTCAACCTGGGTGTCAGCCGCTGCACAACTTCGTCAAACATGGCTGGACGCATCCTCATGAAGTTCTGGAATGCACGAATGTCTTCATTCCTGAGCTCCACCATCAGCTTGTTGTATATTCCGTACTCTGCTCTTCTCCCAATCCATCTTCGGACCCAGACGCTTCTTGGGTGCCTCCTTTTCTTCCTATAGTAGAGTTCACAGAGCCTGTAGATGGCTTCGCACTTTTGCAGAACGATGGTGGCTACCAAGAGGAGCTTGTTACGATCCATGGTGGACACCACTGGATGCTGTGGAAGAGCAAGAGGCAGATGTAGGCTGCAGAGGTCTGCACAGCTGGGCTGCTGGGCTGAAAGTGAAATCCAGGTGAGTTGCTCCCCCTTTTTATAGGCAATATAGGTTTTCCCCTATGTGTCTTTTTGCATCCTCTAGGGATCCTCTAGACATCCTTAATATCTGAGATAGGTCCCCTCTGCGAATGTTTTTTCCATTTTAAAAGCTTTCTTTGCGTGCTGCATCCGCTTTCATCCTTTCTCCGTCCGTGCTACTAACGCTGCGCATCCGTTCCGATTCCTCCCTATGTCCATTTACTGCTGGAGCGGATGAGAGTTGCGTGGATGCACAGCGGATGCCTAGCGGATGTAGCGGACGTGTAACGGATGCTGATGGATGCAGAACGGATGTCCCCCATATGCCTAGCAGATGCAGAAAGGACGCATTGGATACATTTTCCACTCTGAAAGTTTTGAGCAGCTCAAAACTTTTTGAGCGGATGAAATGTCAATAGACGGATGCTGGACGGATTAAGCGGAAGCAAAACGGAGGCAGTGAGTACAGAACAGAAGCATCATGTTAACCAATGGATGGCAAGTGTTTTTCTCCATTTTACATCCTCTTTCCATCCGTTGGTGCAGTGTGACAGGGGCTTAAATGAGATTAATTTAAGTGTTGTAATCAGCATTTTCTCCTTTCCTCCCACTTAATAATTATCTTTTAAAATCCTTGTTGACAGCAAGAAACTGCACAAAATTATCAATAAGTACAGTGCATCCACTGCATTGGATTTATTTATTTATTTATGGCTAATTGTTGGTGTCTCTTGTCCAATACAGCTAGATTAGAAAACCTTTTGTTATTTTAGTCCTATCATTCTATTGCAGTTTCTGTTCTATTTTGGCTGTAATGATAGGTATTAAATTAAGCTAAGTAATCATAGAGTAAGGGCAGAGTTTGATCATGAGTATTGTTTGAATAAGTAAAAGTTTAAGACTTTCAATTTATATCAATGAACATTCAGTCGATGATTCCTAGTTCAGCTCCAACCATTGTAATAATTTGTATGTAAAGAAGCCCTCTTGGATTCTCATAGGTAATCGGGCATAGTGATTAAAACAGTTTTTAATATTTTTAAAAACAGAAAAGAGAAATATTGAAGAAAATAATAAAACTCAGGTTAAGTAGTTGTGAGTGTGGGCATGCCTAGCAACTCCTTGTCTTGTCAGCTTAAAAGATTTTCTGTTTGCAAGAGAAGACAGAATCATTAAAGAAGCCTTGAGTCTCTGCTCTCTCTCTAAGCTCCTAACCTTGCTTTCCATTACAAATGACTTTGAACATTTTTACCAACTCTTAGCTCTACATGAGCTACTGCAGTCCTTTCCATAGATGCAACATATCTACCTCTTGCATAGGAAAGGAGAAAAACAAGACAGGAGAGAGTACATATTGGAAGAAGAAGGGACTGTAAAATGAAGACAAGTAGTTCAAATACAAGTCTCACCCATTTTTATCCAAAACAGGCGGGCGGGGGAGAATGTCATTTCTTCTGGTACTCTGATATTTTGCATTTAGTTGCAGACATTTTTTATTTGTTGTTTGGATTTTTAAGGCCTCCTGTCATGGCTTAATTCTCAAAGCTGTTCACAGCCAGACAAGAAGCAATAGAGGGAAGGAATGGAGTTGGATGCAAAGGAGAGGATAATGGAATGCAAGAGTACCAACTCCATGGTGAGACATAATAGTATTCAAGGTCATCAGCTGGGAAGTTCCCAAACAAACTGGACATAATTGATTGGATGGAGTAAAGTGACAATAGGAGGGCCAGGAAAGGGGGAATCATGACTACTTGCTTCCATCTTGAAGAAGCACTGGATAAAATTTTAGATATCTTTCATAAAGGTAAATAATAATAATAATTATTATAAATAATAATAATAATTATTATTAATTATTATAAATAATAATAAAATAATTATTATATCTGTTCTCCAATACCTTAATAAATGTGGATGTGATTCTCAGAATATGTTGTCTGATATGATGTAGACCTGTATAGGAGCTCAACGAGATTGCTTTTTCAATATTAATTTATTAATGGATTGTATTGCTAATCAGGAATTTCTCTCATCCTGCAATTAGCTGCAAGATATTTTTTTAATTTGATTCAACACCCATATCATAGTACTCTTTCTGAATCATAAAGATATAAGAAAATGATTCTGGATCTTAACTACTGTTATCAGGCAGGAATTTCTCAATATAGTAAGACAATATCATTAATATAGCAAGACAAAAGTAAATCACTTCATCAAAACGTTGTTGAATCATTGACAATAACCAGAGTACATCAATAATCCTATTTTCTGAAGTAAAGGAGCATTGTATTCCCAATTTGAGGGGATATAATGTTTCAGGCTAAAACTCCTGGCCAGCTGCAATATGGCTCTCTGATCTGGCCAGTTCAAATGCCTCAAGCCTACTTCACACATACCTAATACAGCACAATTAGAAATTGGGTTGATATGGTTTTTATTGATTAGCATCTGACTTATTCTTTCCTTTAGCATCTCTCATCCATTCAAGTGGCATAGAAATGCAAAACCTAAAATGGCTTTATATGGATTTTTACTCAATATCTTATCATCTCTGGGATTAGGTGAATGAATTATCAAGACAACTAAAACTGGCTGGGGAATTCTTGAAGTCCACGTATCCTCCTGCTAAGGAAGAAACACTGAATTAGAATGTGCCAGAAAGTCCAGCTTGATTGATTTTCATATATATTAAAACTCATAACTAAGGATCTGTTGGAGGTTGTTAGGGATAACATTGTTCACCCTAACTGTTTTAGGTGAAATACTAACTATGATTCATAGTTAATGTATGCAGCTTTAAATGTAAAATAGCAATTGTGGGTGTGGTTATGAAAACCATATAAAAGTAGCAAGGCTACAGCTTGCTCTCTCTCTCTCTGGCTTTGATGATCCATGATTACTGCTTGGAAGCAAGACTGCATTGCTCGAAAGGGAGAGACAACGGACTGATTTATGAGAACTGACAATAGGATATTCTACATGGACTTTGCTAACTGAATATCCCTGAATGGACTGACTACATGGTAAATGAATATAGGACTGTTTTTGACTATGCTATAAACTTATACTGGAATAAAATATATTCTTGATAGCACAAGCGTATCTGTTATTTTTACTGTATGTTAATAAACATACAAGCTTAGTTCACTCATTTATCTGTGTGCCTATCTGACTAACGCTGCACATTCTGTTTAGCTTGCCTACCTAACCCTGGTTGGGGAACCCAGGCTTAACAGAGGTAATTTTCTTTTCCAACTTATAATCATATTCACCACAGCAATATCAGCTATCCCAAATGGTGAAAACCACATAGGAAGAATGACCAGGAATGCTTAGTTCCCAGGTTTAAGGATTTCTGTTGTTGCCTGTGAACAGAGGATCCATTGTAATTTCCAAGTTTGTAATTTCAATCCTTATGAATTATCGCATTCTCTATAATGTTCTCCAATGTAGGCTGAATGTAGCTGTAGTGTTCTTATCTCTGCCTCACTGTATGCTGCTCCCTTCACACGGTCCTAGAAAGGCAGCACATTTGATAATGATGCATCATTAAATCTCAGCTATCTCACAATTAGTTATCATGAAATGTGTGAATCTCTGAAAGAATTCTTTGCTGTTCCCTAATATAGAGAAAAATGATATCCCTGTACAGTTAAGCTTCCCAATGGCAAGCAATCTTTTCTTCTGACTTCTTGTCTTGTATCCACAGGGACTCTAATTTTATAACTTTTAAAAATGTATACAGTGTCATTGTAAACAGTTGACAATTCTTTAAAGATGCTGCATTGAATCATCAACTTTAAGATCTGACACATTCCTTCTCTGGATGTATGTAGGCATAGTTGCTGTTTTCACACAACATAATCTACTACAACCCAGTACTTTAATTCTAGAATGCCATATGAACCTAACACCAATGTAACTTTAAATATTTGATTTGATTAATTTGTGATTGAAGATCAAAAGAAAACCAATATTTTCATATTGGCTAATAAAACAAGATGAGAAAATGCCATATTAGAAGGCAGAAGGCAGTGATAAACATTAAATACTATAATATTTTATGTAATCAATCTGTAGTCCAATCATCCAAGCTTGAGCATGAGTAAATTCATTATCTTCTAATAGCAGTTGCAATCTGAACAGAAATTGCCAACTTTCATGGAAATCCAAGTCAATCTATTCACTGGGGAAAAATGTATAATCTCAATTTCAAAACTGCATTTACTAAAGTAGAATTGTATTGACATGTAATACTAAATAAGGGACAGGCAGCAAAACAAGATACACAAATCTGCTTTGATTGCCTTCTCTAAACATGAATTGAGGAGTTTTCATTAAGAGATATTCTTAAACCCTCCTTCCAATATGTTTGATGACAAAATATTAAAGTAACATATACCTTGCTAATATCTTGTAACCCATGGACAACTGAGGGAATGATGGATTTCTACCATGACTTTATCTGGCCCATGTATTAGAAGATATTAAACTGAGTAGCTATAGTGTGATAAATATATGCTATACCTTTTTTGCAAGAGGGGATAATCTCATTAGATTCAAAACTCCCTGTACTATATGACCTAACAATTCTTTTTAGCCAATATTTTAGATGACAAATTCTGATATAATACTCCTTAAAAATATAGTAAAATTTCAGCTGAGAAAGTACATTCATCATGGCTTGATGAATACAAAGCATAGTCCTAATAAATTTTGACTGAGTTACTTCTAAGAGTTTTAATCTTTGTAAGTGCAAAGTTGCACTCCATAAAGCAGGAGATTCATAACTTAGTTCTAAATAATTTGACTGGCAGAGGAAGAAAACTGTTACTTAGACACCCAACATATCTAAGTATAGCTGAGCTATAGTTTTTTTTTTTTTAAGTTTGCTGCTTCCAAGAATTTTAAAACCTTAATCTGTTCAATTTAAGTGTCATTACATTTCCAGTTGTTGCGGCATGCTGCTTAGTACATAACCAACTTTCTTTTCAAATAATCACTTTCTATTTTTTTCTGGAAAATTCTGGAAAAATGCTTTTAGGGCCTAAATGTGGGTTTGGTAGAAAAGAGGCACCATCAAAATAAAGAATGAGTACATGATTATTGTCTAAGATTGGAGGCTGGAATTTACACATTAAATAATAGGGAATTAAACTTGCTCCCATTTTATTTAAAAAAGGCCACTCATGGCAGCACATTTAATGTTCTGCAACATACTAAAAATCTAGAGTAATTTCTGAATGATGATAATTTCATTTCTCTGTAGATTAAATCAAAAGTTGTCTTTTGGCTGATAAAGATAGATAATTTATTTTGGGTGGGTAAAATATTTTTCTACCAATAGAATGCAAGATAATCAAAATGTGATTAACTAGGTTTATGTCTGATTTGTTCTTCAGTTAGCACCTCATCTTTGTGAGGTGGAAGCAGATAAAAAACCACCAAAAGATTTGTTGATCCAAGGAAAACAAGGTTTTATTCACATGTCTGCAGAGACGGGTCCCCTCAGGCATTGAAGGAACACAGAGCAAAATTCAGGCAGCATTTTTATCCCCTCTTACAAGGGCTTGGCTCACATTCTTTCTGTTTTCAAACTGACACATATATTTCGAAGGTTCCTACTAGCTCCCTGTCTAGCAAAAGTAGTTACATGGTTTCTGACATCGCAGCACTTTATTACAGTTCCCCATTGTTCTAGCCTTATCTTGTTTTTTTCTCTTGTGCACAAACTGGAACACTTTCTTATTTAGCAAAACTACTGAGTTTGAGACACACTTCCTTATTCAATTCAATGGGCCATCCAACATGACTTCGGTTCTGCTCACAATTCCCCCTTTTTCTTTTTCCACTCTTGTCTCAAACTCAAATGGCAGATCCTCTGCTTCTTTCAGAGTGATTTCTCTCTGAAACATCATTAGAGGTTCTGCTTCCTGCTTCTTCTCAAATCTTGAGCCCAAGGATTTCCCTATCTTCCCACACATTGTTATTGCACCAGGGAGACACTGAACACAACAACACAACAATACACAGCATATAATAATCAATATAATTCCCATTATGGTAGATCTAAACCAAGTGGAACTGGGAAGCCAAGACCATAGTGCTCCCCACAGGTCTGGCAATGAGGAGTCACTTCTTTGTGATAATGGATTAGAGCGATACGTTCTTCCATTATTTTTACTGTCTTTGTAATATTGGGTTGGAAATCATGGATGTATACACAGCAATGTGAATGAATCAGAGCACACACACCCTCTTTTGTAGCTAATACAATGTCTAAAGCATACCTATTTTGTAGAGCAACCTGTCTTATTTCAGAAAGCTCGGTGTTAATCATTTTAATATTCTTTATTGTATCATTGAACATTGTTACCATGAAGTTATTTAGAATATGTATATCTCGGTAGTTCATGGCTACTCCCAATGGTGTTATTATACCATGGGAGATTTGGGTCCAGAGTCTCCGAGTAAGGCCAGATTCTGAGTCTCTTTTATTACGTATCCAGCCTTGGGGAAGGCCATCAAGTTTATATATCACCAGTATCACATACGAGTGTACATGTGCCACTCCAGTAAGGTGGCATCTCCCTGTATGCGTATTTCCCACACAATACCCACCTAAAGTTTTCCATAGCATAGGTCTGTTGTGATGTTCGGATCCAATTGATCATTTCTTCAAAATGCATACACATCTGATACTGATCTTGATTAAAATAATCTAATTTATGAGAACTCTTGGTATAGCTATGGTTACTACAGGATGATGGCATATCAAAAGTCTTATTACATTTTTCCCAATCTCCTAAATGGAGCCCTCTAGTTTCATTTCTCCTAAAACACACAAACGCCGTTTCCCTTAAATGAACAAAAATCCTTCCTGTTACATTTCGTTCTACACCATATTTTTCTGTCCCGTGCCCCTGTGTCCTTAGTCTGTTCTGATCAAGTGGAATTGCGTGTAGGATTAATCCTTCACCTGTTCTTCCTGGCAGGTGCATGCATAACCAAGCAATTGGTGATGTTCAAGGAATGTGAGACCTTCTTGAGATCCTTTATGAACACATTGTCATCCCACAAGTCCGTTCCCAAGTCACCCGCAGGTCCAACATATTGTGAACTTCTTTGATGTATTAATGTAAATATAGTTGCAACAAATAGTCCTCTCCAGAGTTCAGCCGACATCTCCATGGTGGTTTCTGCTGGCTATTTCTTCAAGATTACCTTTAACAGCTGACCGTCCACTGGGATTGCCTTCCAAGGTTTCTCTGGTTCCGGTGCTTTCTTGACTCTGCTGTAATGCGTCCAGCCTCCTTCCCGAGTACGGACTGCAGATTCAGTTGTCAGCAGCACCTGGTACGGACCTTCCCAGCTAGGCTGCAGTTTTTCACTTCTCCAAGTCTTTATCAGGACCCAGTCTCCAGCCTCGTGTGGGTGTTGGCTACCAGCCAAAGATGGTCGTTGCACCAACAGTCCCTGTTTGTGAAGAGAAAGCAAAGACCGAGACAGTGCCAGCAAATATTTCCGAAGGAACAAGTCCCTGAACTCTGGTATGGGATTGCCTAGTTTGGCCAAATAAGGTCTCCCCATCAGCATTTCAAAAGGAGAAACCCCTGTGTCTTTCCTTGGACAAGTTCTGATCCTGAGCAGAACTAAGGGAAGATTCTTTGTCCATGGCAAGCCATTTTCAAGTTGTAGTTTGGTCAAGGGTTTCTTCATTTCCACGTTCGCTTTTTCAATTTTTCCACTGGATTCAGGATGCCATGGTGTGTGTAATTCCCATTTCACCTCCACCACCTCCATTACCCTTTGCAGAACCTTTTGGGTGAAATGAGTTCCTCTGTCTGAATCTATTGCTTCCATCATTCCATATCGTGGGATAATCTGTTCTAATAAGATCTTGGTTACTGTGAGAGCTGTGGCTCTTCTAGTGGGATAAGCCTCTACCCACCCCGTTAGTTGATCTTTGTTCACAAGCAGGTATTTCCAACCCCCCTTTTCTGGCAACTCAGTGAAATCAATTTGTGCTCTCTGAAAAGGCCAACCCACTAAGGGTCGCCCTCCCATCTCTTTCTTGTGTGCCGCTTTCTTATTTACTTTCAAACAAATCAAACATTTCCAGCAGATGCTCTGAGCTACTGTTCACATCCTCAGACTCCAATAGTGAGGTTTAATGGACATGACCAAGGCCTCCGTTCCCCAATGTCCTCCTTCATGAACATTCTCCAATATTCCCCTCATGACAATGGGTGACACCACCTTGACTCCCTCTGACGTCTTCCATCCCTCTGGGGTTTTGACACATACCTCTTTCTCCAACTCCAACTTTTCCTTTTTCTCTGGCTCCCATTCCTCCCTCTCATCCTCCTTTTCCAGTATTGGAATAGATACCATTACCAACTCTATTTCCCCTGCAGCTTCCTTCGCCCATTTGTCCACCCATCGCTTTCCCACAACCTCCGGTGTGTTCCCCTTCTGATGTGCGCTCACATGGACGATTGATACTTGGCTGGGGAGTTGCAATGCCTCTAAGGCTTGTTCTACTAACTGCACTTGCTCTATTTGCTTCCCATCCACCTTGATATACCCTCTTTCTTTCCAGATTTTCCTAAACGTGTGCACCACCCCCCATGCATACTTGGAATCAGTCCAAATCATTACTTCCACCCCCTCAGCCAATTCCAAGGCTCTGGTCAGGGCAAACAATTCACATTTCTGAGCTGACCAAGCAGCTGGGAGTGACCCTTTCTCTATTACCTCACATTTCCCAGTTACTATTGCAAACCCAGATTTTTGCTTTCTATTTTCCACCCTGCTAGATCCATCTATAAACCACCTCTCTCCCTTCTCCAATGGAGTCTCTTCCAAGTCCTCTCTAACCTTCGTCATGAGATCCACTTGCAATAGACAATCATGGTCTTCCGGTTCCCACACCTGTCTTCTCCCCTCCAAGAATTCTGCTGGATTTAGATTCTTGTCTGTCCCTATTACCACATCAGGACTGGTTCTCAAAATTGTTTCATACTTCAATATCCTCCCTTCGGTCATCCAAGTGGTAGCCATCTGGCTCAACACTGAGTTGACCTGATGAGGCGAGTGCACCACCAAAGCTCCCCCAAAGGTTAACTTTTTGCTCTCCACCACCAACATCGCTGTTGCTGCCACAGCCTGAACACAAACTGGCCATCCTTTCACAACCGGCTCCAAACCCTTGCTTAGGAAGGCTACCGGCTGGTACTGCCCCCCCCTCTTTTGGGCAAGGACTCCAACTGCTGTTCCCTGAGCCACCGCCACATACAAATGAAATGGTAATTTCAGGTTTGGCAAGGCTAAAACCGGAGCGGTTGACAAAGCCTTCTTCAGCTCTTCCCACCTTTCACTATCTCCCTCCTCCCATTCTATGTGCTCTCCCTTTCCAGGCAACTTTCTATGCAAAAATTGCGCCAACACTGTGAATTGGTCTACCCAGATTCTACAATACCCCAATAATCCCAATGCTTTCCGCACCTCTGTCTTGTTCCTGGGAGGAGCCAAGCTCATGATCCCCTTCACCCTTTCAGGGTCCAAGGACCTAACCCCCTGCTGAATGTAATGTCCCAAATATTTCACCTTTTTTCCAACAAACTGAAGCTTCTATTTTGAGACTTTCAGCCCCTGCTCCTTCAGCCAATTCAACAGACTCACAGAAGCCGCTCTCACTTCCTTCTCTTTCTCCCCAGTTAACAACAAGTCATCCACGTACTGAATTAGGGTGATTTCTTTCTCTCTCTCAAACGATACCAATTTTTCTTCCAACGCCTGTCCAAACAACAAAGGGCTCTTGGTATATCCCTGAGGAAGTACTGTCCACCTCAACTGCTGTTTCCTTCCACTCTCAGGATCATTCCATTCAAAGGCAAACAAGTCTCTACTCCTCTCCTCCAAAGGGCACGCCCAAAAGGCATCCTTCAGATCTATCACAGTAAACCATTTGTCTTTGGGGGGGATCTGCCCCAAGATGGTATAGGGATCAGGAACCACTGGCAATCTAGGAATCACTATCTCATTGATCCTCCTCAAATCATTAACCAATCTATACTTCCCATCCTTTTTTATTACTGCTAAAACCATTGAATTGAACGGTGACATAGTCGGTTCCAACAGTCTCTGTTTCAATAATCTATCAAACACTGGTTTCAACCCTTCCCTACCTCTCTTACTAAGAGAATATTGTGGAGTCCACAGTTTAGTTATCCCTGGTTGTATCTTGATCTGAATGGGCTGTATTGCCATCCTACTAACTCCTTCACCTCCTGCCCACACATCTGATGATATCTTCTCCTCATCTTCTGTTGTTAGCATACACATGAGAACTTCCTTCCTTCTATCCCACAATTCTATTCCAAAAACATTCAAGTCTCTTCCTAGCAAGTTCACCCCTGAATCCAGAATATACAATATTTCGGTTTCAGTAACCACATCATTCAATTCCAATCTCACCTCTTCCAAAATCTTGACCTCTTGGGATTTCCCACTCACCCCAACCACCTTTAAAGTCTGCTTTGACCTGCATGCTCCCTCTACCGGATCGCATACAGATGTCCGGCTTGCGCCGGTGTTGATCAGGAACAGTCGTTCCTGATGGTCAGGACCCACTAACACATTTACCAATGGCTCCCCGCGGGTCCCTCTTGGGGAGCCGGAACCTCCCTAATCATATAGTCCATCCCTCTGTCTTCTGGATCTTTTTCTGAATATCTGGCCATGCTTTGGTGATGAATTGCATCTTCAGGAGAGTCTCAAAGGCAGGGGTTTCTGGCTTCAATCCGGAGTACTTGGTTAACCCTTCATGGACCCGAGCACAGAAATCCCCCAGGGACTCATCCTTTCCTTGTGTTATTTCAAATGCTTTGGTCAAGTTTTTCCCTTGAGGGA
>BLBF01000044.1:14675605-14710301 GCA_015471245.1 Laticauda colubrina | reverse complement strand
GAATTGCATCTTCAGGAGAGTCTCAAAGGCAGGGGTTTCTGGCTTCACTCCGGAGTACTTGGTTAACCCTTCACGGACCCGAGCACAGAAATCCCCCAGGGACTCATCCTTTCCTTGTGTTATTTCAAATGCTTTGGTCAAGTTTTTCCCTAGAGGGATGGCCAATTTAATTCCTCCACCTTGCTGACAAATTGTCCTACTTCTGTTTCTGGTGAAACTGGACCTTCAAAGTGAACATGATACCATACCTCCACATAGGGTATTTGCTCCTTCATCTGGTGTTTCACTATATACTCTTTCAACTGAGTTATCCAGTATGTGCTGGTATTCCCTTCGGGATCCCAGTGGTAAGGAAACTCAGGGTCTACTAGGGGATACTTCAGCCACCTATATTGGCATAGGTAGATCATTTTCTTTTTCTCTAGACTCCGAGTGTAAGTCCTCAGATGGGGCAACGACCATTGTTGTCGTAGTTGACCCAATGGGGAGTCAGTCGGAATCAGCCTTCTCGGGGTCTTTTCTATCTCAATACCCGTTCCCTCTTGGAACATCTCACACTTGCTTTGTCCCTTTCCCATTCTCCACGCTGCCCACCAACAATCTCCCAGAGATTCCCAACTCAGGGATTTATACTGTCCTCCAGCAGTCGCTGGATTCCCAGAGTTTAAGAACAGTATATCCCTTCTTCTATCCCAAAAGGCAACAAACTCACCTGATACACCCCTGGTCTCCCGGAGACGAAAGGAGTGTGGGCGTCCCCACTTCAGGTGATCAACGACACTCCCAGAGCGTCAGGCCGGCTTCTCTCTCTCTTGTTTCCAAGGATCGTCTGCTGAGTGCAGTTACCCCGGGATCCAACTGAGACAAGGGAGGGGCCCCTCTACAATGGGAGGCGGTGGTGCCACACTTACCCAGTCCCTTTTCTGCAGTCAAAATTCCATCGGGCCCCACGTTGGGTGCCAAATTGTGAGGTGGAAGCAGATAAAAAACCACCAAAAGATTCGTTGATCCAAGGAAAACAAGGTTTTATTCACATGTCTGCAGAGAAGGGTTCCCTCAGGCATTGAAGGAACACAGAGCAAAATTCAGGCAGCATTTTTATCCCCTCTTACAAGGGTTTGGCTCACATTCTTTCTGTTTTCAAACTGACATATATATTTCAAAGGTTCCTACTAGCTCCCTGTCTAGCAAAAGTAGTTACACGGTTTCTGACATCGCAGCACTTTATTACAGTTCCCCATTGTTCTAGCCTTATCTTGTTTTTTTCTCTTGTGCACAAACTGGAACACTTTCTTATTTAGCAAAACTACTGAGTTTGAGACACACTTCCTTATTCAATTCAATGGGCCATCCAACATGACTTTGGTTCTGCTCACATCTTGAATCATCAGATGAACACATTTCACAAAAAGTTATTTACAGAAGTGGTATTCAGTAGGTTCTGACCAGTTCTGCAGAACTGGTAGCTGAAATTTTGAGTAGATCAGAGAAGCAGCAAATACCACCTCTGACTGCAGGTTTTACAGTATCCTTTCCCTGCCACGCCCACAAACCACGCCCACAGAACCAGGAGTAAAAATGTTTGAATCCCACCACAAGGTATTTAGCATATGTTTGATCGGTTGGAAGTTAAGTGGATTGAAGACATCATTTTTTTAAATGGAATTTAAAAATTATTGGAGTTGTTGTTTTTTAAATAAAGTTTTATTGAGTTTTAACAAAACAAATAAAACATCTTATTTGAATACAGCATGGTTCCGGGTTATCACATTTCCATACAGACACAATTTCATATGCATATTCATCTTATATATTCAACTTCTATCTTATTACTCTTTTTCCAACTTCTTACTATTTTTCCCTTTACTTCTCTTAATTTTCTTTTATGGTTATCTCATTTTCTTCTTATTCAATTGTATTTCTTTTATCTAAATTTCTATATCTTTTTATTCATTACACATCTTTTTATTCATTATCTGTCTTGTTTACAATTTCATATGTTCTCTTCCAACATCCTTAAAAAACAAAATTCCCCTTATGATTGCCAGTCAGAGTGTAACACCTTTAAGTCTTATTGTTATTATCATATGAAATTTCATTAAACTTTGAATTTGTGCATTCCAAAATTATAACATTATAACATTCAAATTTCTAATATCTATTGTATGTCATGTAAATCTCATCATTCAGACTCTGCTTGGTACTTCTCCTTGAAAATGTAAAAAGAAAAATCCTAAAAACATAGCAAAAACAATATATATATATAAACATTAGTAAACAAAATAGTTATTCAAATTCATTCTCATACTGGTATGAACCTTATAAATCTTTCACATTTCTTTTCAATATTTATCAATCTTTGAGAACAATTGAAATGTTTCCCTCCCTTCTTCATTATTACTTAACTGGTAATAAGCATACCATTGGATAGTCATACAGTTTTATCTTTTAAATTATTTACTATTAATAAGCAAAATAATTATTCAAATTCATTCTAGTAACTGGTATAAATTTCCTTATAAATCTTTCACATTTCTTTTCAATATTTTATCAATCTTTAGAAACAATTACAATGTTTTCTCTTCTTTATTATTGCATTAATTATAAATAAACATACCATTACATAACAGTACAGTTTTATCTCAGATTATTTACTTATTTCATTTCTAACTCATTACAGTATCCTATTGTACCTTTGCAGAATCCTCACTTTTAACTTAATTTAATTTAATTAATTAACTTAATTTAATTAATCTAGCTGAGCAAATACCTTTAATCCTAGTACGTTTCCCCTTTTTCTTTATTTCCTGCTTTTGTCCCTCATAAGTTCTTTCCCTTTCTATCTTTCCCCCCTTTTTCTCATCCCTTTTTTTATACCCTTGTCTCTCTAATTTTTCCTTCTGTAGTTTTCTTTTCTGCTTCTCCTTGCTGTTATACTTCTTTTCAGACTTTTTTTCTTTTGGGCTGTTTCCATTGATCTCAAACTTTTAACTCCTTTCCCCCTTTTTCCCCTTATTACCACACTTTGCATTATTTGATCATTGAAAATGTCTTCTTCTTTGTCCCACCCTTCTTCTTGCTCTTGAAGCTTTTCTTTTTGCTTTTCATAGTTCAGGATTTCCATTTCAAAAAATTCAAATACGAAGCCAAAGGATCTTCCTCCCCTTTCTGCATCTTCTTTCTGTTTTTTATGACTCAATTTCAATTCCTCCAGGAGTGATGGCATTTTAAACACTTTTGAACAACCACCCAATTGACTTTAAGTAAAAACAGAAAAAGAAAAAAAACCAATGCCAAAAACTTTTTTTTAAAATCACCAATTGATCCCAGATTGTTCCTTCTTCTTTCTTTCCTTTAAGGCTAGGTCACATCGCCCGACGGATGCAAAGCATATGTAAAAAGGACACAACGGACAGCCAAAAATCTGGGGGTGGCTCCATCCGTTCTTATCCGCTCTCAAAAGGGGGAAAAATTGCATAAAGAGAACGGAAAAGAACGGATGGGGGGAGGACGTAGCGCAGATGTAAAACGGATGCTCAACGGAAGCCTAGCGGATGAAAGTGGATGGAAGTGGATGGCACGTCCA
This sequence comes from Laticauda colubrina, assembly GCA_015471245.1. NCBI lineage: Eukaryota > Metazoa > Chordata > Lepidosauria > Squamata > Elapidae > Laticauda > Laticauda colubrina. The sequence continues at coordinate 14,706,715 of BLBF01000044.1, read as the reverse complement.
CAGGGCTTCCGAGGGAGCATTGCAAAACGGACGTGTAGCGGAAAGAGCGGATGCATAGCAGATGAAGTGGATGCGTAGCGGATGTGTAGCGGATGCAGAGCGTTCACTGCGCATGTGGGGAGGATGCATTGCATCAGCCCCACGGATACAAAAGGAGGCAGCTTGCACGAGGCCAGCATTCAGAGGAAAGACCTGTTGCCAGACACATCTTCGAGAGAACACCATGGGGAAGAAGAGGAAGCCTGTGCCATCTTCTGCCAGCCCTGGCAAGAGGGATAGATCCACCATCCCACCCCCTGGTGCTGACTCTGCTGCTGCTTCTTCTTCTTCTGCTGTTGATGCTGCTTCTCCTGCTGCTTCTCCTGCTGCTGCTGTGGTGGACCAGCCTCAAAGCCCTGAAAGCCCTGATGATGAAGACCCTGCTGCTGAAGGCCTTGCCAGAGCGAGGAAGAGGCAAGACAAGGAGAAGGGAGAGAGGAAGCAGTACTCCATCGCAGAGGAGCATGAGGATGAGGTGCTGGAGTGGCTGAGGGAGAACGAGTACATATGGAGGAAGGGCCACAGGCTCTATCGAGACACCAAGCGAAAGCAGGCAGCTTGGAGGGAGAAGGCAGAGAGCCTGGGCTACACTGCTGAAGTCCTCCTCGGGTAGTGGAAGCATATGCACACCTGGTATGGGAAGCTGCATCTGAAGAAGTCTGGCCAGGCCGCGGTCAAGCTCAACGACCGGGAGAGCTACGTCATGGCAAAGTGCAGCTTCCTGGAGGGTGAGGTCCACCACCGAGGAGCAGCCCCTCTGTCTACCTTCACTCTCAGGCAGCCCACAGACAGACAGTCCTCTTTTGGCCAGGAGACAGCGATCGTGTCGGGGCAGGTGTCCACAGAGTGCCCCGTGACAGAGACCCCCCCGACAGCTCCACACTCTATGCTGGAGGACGTGGAGGATTCTCTCACACATATGGAGCAAGAAGAAGCAGTGACCACCAGAGACCAACCCACACCCACCCTCAGCTCCACCTCCACAGAAAGCAGGCAGAGAGGCAGACCAGAGGGAAAGAGCCACACTGTCCTCCTGGAGATCAAAAGCAGCACTGATCTCCTCACTCAGTTGGTACACTTTGAGATTCCAGCCTCAAAACGCAAGCCCGTGACCCAGACCCTCATTGACATGCCCGAGGCCCAGTATCAGGTCATGAAAGAGAGGATCACAGCACTGCTGCACCACCCTCCAGGCCCAGCTGAACCTGCTCCCACCCAGTCCAGATCTGCTCTTCCACCCCAGGTGATGTCACAGCCCTTCCAAGGCTTTCAACAGCCCCTCACCGACCAAGGCTACAGATACCAGGACTTCCAGGAGCACAGGCAGCCCTTCCCAGTCCAGGCACAGGTTACTCGCATGCCACAGGTGCCACCGATTCCACTGATACCACCAATGCCACCGATGCCACCGATGCCACAGATGCCACAGATGCCACCGACGCCACAGATGTTTCCTCGCATGCCACAGATGCCTCACCTCGCCCAGTTGCAGACCAGGCATCCCCACTACACTCTTTCCTCCACCCCACAGCCAAGCCCGGCCTCAGAACATCTTTCATCGGTCCTGTTCCTGACATCCCAGATCCTGGATGAAGGGCCTCTCAACCTTACTGGGCTGAGCCAGCTTTCTGAGAGCTTCCTGAACACACCACCTCCTGTTGTCCTCTAAGGGCCAGGCAACACAATGGCTCATCAGACCAGCACTCCAGCCACTGCCACCTCCAGAGTCCCAGTCCCCTTCACACCTGAGATGATGGACATGCCTCAGAGTGACTGAGAACATTGCCAGATACTGAGTTGTTACCTGTTGACTTTATCTTTGCTTGGGACACTTTTCTTGATTCCTTTTGCTTTTTAAATAAAGTCCTACCCTTTACTTAGCTGTTATTAATAAAGGTTATCTTTGCTTCACACACTTGAGTCATTTCTTTTACTTAATAAAGTCTTGGTGGAAAGTTTTAGAAAATGGTTAAGCCTTTGCATGCTTGTGGGATGGGCAGGGATACCTGTGGTATGGGTAATAGTTGTGTGATGGGTAATAGCTGTGTGATGGGTAATAGCTGTGGAATAGGTAATAGCTGTGGAATAGATAAGCCTCCAGTACAAGAATAGTGGGACTGTATGGTCCAACTCCCAAGTGCCACACCTATGGCCCTTTATTATCAATAACAATTTAATCATTGATCAACACATTTCAACATAAACACAACTCTTTATTAATGCCCTGTTCATTGTAGGGCCACTCAACATACATGGCACAACCTCATCAGTGTTATGCCATAGGCTCAAGGAAGCATCCATTAAGCATCTACCATCCTGTCTTGCCACTGCACTGCTCCAGCTGGGGAATTGCACCAGTGTTTCGGGAGGTTGCGCTGCTTCTTCCCTTCATGTGAGGCTCTGTTGGGGCCTTGCACATCCACAGTATCTATCAGGTTTCACCCTTGCCTCCATTCACCAGGCTACATGTCCCCATTCCCTTGTTGACAGTCCACAAGCCTGTTCTGCAAGACTGGGTAGCGGGTGCGCATGAGATTGTGCAGGATGCGAAAGCTTCCACGATGTTCCTCACAGTCTGTGGGCGATGCTGCATGGTGGTGAGAAGTACCTGGAACGTGTTGGCCAGGATGCCAAAGGCATTCTCCACCACCCGTCTTACCCTGGACAGCCTGTAGTTGAAGATTCTCCCTTCATGGGTGAAGAGTCTGGAACTGTAGGGCTTCATGAGGTTCTGAGGGAGAAGGTGTCATCCCCCACGATGAAGTAGGGCACATCTTGTGTGTCATTGGGTAGGGGGTCTCGATCTGGGAAGCCCATGATGAGGTTGCGTTCCAGCCCCTCCTTGAGGTCAATGGGATTGTATATCTGGGCATCTGAAGCTGACCCGTTGCCTGAAGCATCGATATAGATGAACCAGCATCTTGTAACCAGCATTGACCATGGCAAAGAGGATGATACTGAAGAAGCCCTTTTAGTTGAAATAAGTGGACCCTGACTTGACTGGAGCTTTGCAGGCCACGTGCTTCCATCTATGGCTCCAACGGTGTGGGGGAAGTTCCATCTCTGATACCACTGCTCTGCAACTTTCCTCCAGCCTTCTTCAGTGGTGGGACACTGGAGGAGCTCCTCCAAGTATTCTTCGATGATGGCCTGCACCACTTCTCTGACCACAATGCTGATGGTGTTGTGTGGCACGCTCCAGGCGTACTGCATGTTTCTGAATGTGGTTCCAGAGGCCAGGTGGTACAGAGTCAGTGCCACCTTCAGCCCTGGGTCCAGGCTGGGATGGAAGTTGGTGTTCGCCTTGGTCAACCTTGGTCTCAGACACTCCACAATTTCATCAAACATGGCTCAGGGTATCCTCACGGAGTTCTGGAATGCACAAGTGTCTAGGTTCCTCAGCTCCACCATTAGCTTGTCATAAAGTCTATACTCAGCTCTTCTCCCAATCCATCGTTGGACCCAGACACTTCTTGGCCGCCTCCTTTTCTTCCCATAGAAAAGGTGAAAGAGCCTGAAGAGGGCTTGAGTCTGGTGTTGAATGATGGCACCTACCAAAAGGAGCGTGCGATGATCCATGGTGGAGAAGAATGGATGCTGTGGAAGAGCAAGAGCAAGGCTGAACAGGTCTGTACAGCAGGGCTGCTGGACTGAAAGTGAGATCCAGGTGATTTCCTCCCCCTTTTTATAGGAAATATTGGTTTTCCACTAGGTGTCCTTCTGCATCCTCCAGACATCCTCCAGACATCCTAAATATCCGAGATACATTCCCTATATGAATGTTTTTTCCGTTTTAATGCTTTATATCTGAGCTGCATCCGCTTTCATCCTTTCTATGTCCGTGCTACTAACGCTGTGTGTCCATTCCGCATCCATTTCGCTTCCTCCCTGTGTCCCTTTTCTGCTGGAGTGGATTTGAGTTGTGTGGATGTGCAGCAGATGCCTAGCAGATATAGCGGATGCATAACGGATGACGACGGACGTATAATGGATGTTCCCCGTATGCGTCGCAGATGTATAACGGACGCATTGGAAACTTCATCCACTCAAAAAGTTTTGTGCAGCTCAAAACTTTTTGAGTGGATGAAATCACAGTAGATGGAGGCTGGATGGATAGAGTATGAATTATGGACGCAGTGAGTACACAACGGATGCATCGCGTTTTCCAATGAATGGCAAGCATTTCTCTCCGTTTTACATCCTCTTTGCATCCGTTGGTGCAATGTGACATGTTTCTTCCCTTTCCATGTAACCCTTTCCATGGGTTACTGTATCTTTTAATAAGATTTCAGTTACAATGTATCTTCGTGAGTCTTTTCAAAGTTTCACTGTTAATCCTCTGTATTTTTCCAGGTGGCAGTCCATTTTTCCATTATTCCAAGTCCCAGCCTTTTGCCTCCACTCTTCCCCTTTTTTAGGGCTTTAAAATGATCAAGAAAAAATCTTTATTCTCCTTTTAGATTTCAGCTTAAGGTTACCAATTAGTGTCAAAATAGATTAATATAAATTTCTTTCCATACCATTTGTAATTGTCAATTTCAAGGTTTTTAAAAAAGGGTTTTTAACCTCCTTTTCTCTCTCCTTCGCCACTTAAAGATTTTCTTTCAGAAGTATCCCTCTAGGTATTTTTAGATTTAGGGTACTTTGCTTAGATGTTCTTGTTGTTTAGCCCAGTCTGTCCTGCTTTCCTCTTTGTCTTCCTCCTGAACAATGTTATCCAGTTGGGTTCTTCTTTGAGGTGGCCATTTCTGACTACCGCTGCAACCTCCTACGGAAAGGGGAGTTTAGACCAGCCAAGGAGGAGATATGTGGCTCCCCTCCACTCAGCTAGCTATCTCCCCCCTCTTTACCACCTCTGTGGGGTGGCTTCAGTCCTGAATCCAAAGGATCAGGGCGCTCCAGCGGCGAGCACAGATCGAAAATGTGCACGATCACGGATTTCAGTCTGTTGTTGAAGAAACCCAAACTGGAAGCTCCCCCCAATATTATTGGAATTGTTGTGGATCAATGTTACATGTTAAAACAACTGTAAATATGAATAAATGGGGGGGGGGGGCTAAATTGAAACCTTCCAATAAAGATTTGTAACCTTACTATTGTTTGGCCATAAAATGAGTCTAAGGTAGACTCTCTGAGTTATAGAGAGAAGGCTGATCAAGAAGAAAATTATGAATTATTCCTGACAAACTTCAGTCATTTTTTGCAGGATTAAAGAGCTCATCAGACTTGTATCAACTTCGTCAATTACAAAGAAACAGCATTTTACTGCATTCATACTGAAAGGAATACTTTTACTAAAGCCAACTGGTTACAAGATAGGAAAAGCTGGATCTAAGTTTGACCATGAAAGCTACCTACTTACTTTCTCCTTCCCAGGTTCCACCCTCCCTACCACTCATCCTCACCCCAACTATTCAATTAGATTCAAACAATTTTTTTTTGGTAACAGTCATGATGCTTGGCTGGCTTGGTGATGGCCTGCATTATATTCCCATGGTTGTGAACTTGGGATTGGTTGGATGATGTCTTGCAGGAACTCGAAGGGGTTTCAATTTCTTGTCTTCCCTCCCTACGTGCCAGTTCCTCCCCCCTCCCCCCCCAGGGTTCATGGCAGTATGGAATCCACAAAGCAGTGATGGGGAAACACTGACAGCTCATGAAAAATAGTCAGCTCATAATTCAGGTAGAATTCAGTTTCTATCCACAGAACCAGACTTTGGCACTGATTGTATAAAAGTGCCAAATATGTCATGCCAGTTGTTTCAAATTATCCAAATATAAAGTCAGTTGCTTCTTTTCTGGAACAGACATCCTATCCTGAAAATAATTTTCATTATTACTCCTAGAGGCTATTTATTTGTCAAAGATGACTTGCAGAACTTGGGTATGGATTTCTAATAAAATCAGAAACAAAAGTGCAAATATTTTCTAACTTCATCACCAGCTTGTCCCCTCCAAAAATCTAGCATTTATAGAAGTGTATAATTCAATGTCATACGAATCCAAACAATTGTATTTACTATAAACCATGACTTATTAAAGTCATTATCTAGATTATCTAGATTATCTTGTTATGCTACTAATTCTTTTCACCCACAAATAAAATAAAAAGTTAGTTTACCTCTTGATAATTGATTTGATCAAAAATTTGAATAAATGAACTGTGAAGCCAAGTTTCATCTTGAAGCTTATTTTGTGGCAGTGATATTGAAACAATATTATGCTTTGCTTTTATGTTACTTGCATATAATATAGTTGAATATATACTGCTCAAAAAAATAAAGGAAACATAAAAACAAGACATCCTAGATCTGAATGAATGAAATATTCTTATTAAATAAATTATCAATGGAAATCAAATTTAGCAACCGATGGAGGTCTGGATTTGGAGTTACACTCAAAATTAAAGTGGAAAAAAACACTACAGGCAGATCCAACTTAATGTAATGTAACTTAATGTAATTAATTACATTAATCCAATGTAATGTCCTTAAAACAAGTCAAAATGAGGCTCAGTAGTGTGTGTGGCCTCCACGTGCCTGTATGACCTCTCTATAATGCCTGGACATGCTCCTGATGAGCTGGTGGATGGTCTCCTGAGGGATCTCCTCCCACACCTGGACTAAAGCATCCCCCAACTCCTGGACAATCTGTGGTACAATGTGGCATTGGTGGATGGAGCGAGGCATGATGTCCCAGATGTGGTTAATTGGATTCAGGCCTGGGGAACAGGCAGGCCAGTCTATAGCATCAATGCCTTCATCTTGCAGGAACTGCTGACATACTCCAGCCACATGAAGTCTAGCATTGTCTTGCACTAGGAGGAACCCAGGGCCAACTGCACCAGCATATGGTCTCACAAGGGGTCTGAGGATCTCATCTCGGTACCTAATGGCTGTCAGGCTACCTCTGGCAAGCACATGGAGGGCTGTGTGGCCCCCTAAAGAAATGCCACCCCACACCATTACTGACCCACTGCCAAACCGGTCATGCTGGAGGATGTTGCAGGCAGCAGAATGTTTTCCACGATGTCTCCAGACCCTGTCATGTCTGTCACATGTGCTCAATGTGAACCTGCTTTCATCTATGAAGAGCACTGGGTGCCAGTGGAGAATTTGCCAATCTTGGTGTTCTCTGGCAAATGCCAAACGTCCTGCACGGTGTTGGGCTGTAAGCACAACCCCCACCTGTGGACGTCACCCACATGGAGTCTGTTTCTGACCATTTGAGCAGCCACATGCACATTTGTGGCCCGCATGGAGGGTTCTGGCAATGCTCCTTCTGTCCCTCCTTGCACAAAGGCGGAGGAAGCGGTTTTGCTGCTGGGTTGTTGCCCTCCTACAGCCTCCTTCACATTTCCTGATGTACTGGCCTGTCTCCTGGTAGCGCCTCCATGCTCTGAACACTACGCTGACAGAGACAACAAACCTTCTTGCCACAGCTTACATTGATGTGCCATCCTGGATGAGCTGCACTACCTGAGCTACTTGTGTGGGTTGTAGATTCTGTTTCATACTACCACTAGAGTGAAAGCACCACCAGCATTCAAAAGTGACCAAACCATCAGAAAGTATAGGAACTGTGAAGTGGTCTGTGGTCACCACCTGCAGAACCACTCCTTTATTGGGGATGTCTTGCTAACTGCCTATGCTTTCCACCTGTTGTCTATTCCATTTGCACAACAGCATGTGAAATTGGTTGTTAATCAGTCTTGCTACCTTAGTGGACAGTTTGATTTCATAGAAATGTGATTGACTTGGAGTTACATTGTGTTGTTTAAGTGTTTCCTTTATTTTTTTGAGCAGTGTATTTTATTTCATTGGTCAAATAGTTCTTTAGATTGGTTCCTAATGAATCTAGGAAATGTTTGAGCAAAAGTTAGATCAGTATCAACTGACAGAATTTCAAATGACTCGTAGTTTGTTAGCAAGGGCTTTAATTTTTGGTGAAACACATCCAAAAACTAGTCTTAATTTATTAAATAAAGCAATCTTTGGAAAAGATGTCTTTCTCAGGTAATGAATACAAATTCTTGAGATTCTGTTCAAAAATGTTTTGTTTTTAACTTTTCTGAGGCAATGTTTTGAATTTGGTTCCTGCCAGTGAATCTCTGAATTTTAGCAGAAGTAAAGTAGATATCAATAAGCCTAAAAGCTGATCATCCCTTGAGAATATTTAAAGACCTGTTTTGACCTATTTGCTAAACATATAAAGAAGTACGCACATTTACCTCAATGTTGGCACAACTTCATCTTATTACTCATTGGAGCATGTGTCAGGGTTCACCACATATGTGAGTTCAATCAGTATTGACTTCATGCAATTTCTCAGGATTTTCCATTTTGTGGAACTCATCTATAGAATTGTAGCAGGCCCCTGCCCTCAGAAACATGAAAACCTCTAAGATTAGATTGACTCCAACCTATTGGCCTTTCATAAAGAGACTAGGATGTACTCCAGAGTTTTGATGACCTATTAAGAGGGTTTTGGCAACTGTTTTGTCATTGTAGATGTATACCTTTTGCTAATGTTATTTTTATTGTTTTAATATGTTGTTAGCTGCACAGATTAGCACAGACAAGCCATATAAAACAAATAAATCATTTTCTCTTCTCCCCTCTGAAGTTCATTCAGTATGTGAGGAAAATGTCTAAGGAAGGCTAGTTCATATTCATGATATTTTAGGTGAATTTTTATGGCTTCATTTTCAATGGTAAAGAATGGAGATAAAATAATGGCCTACAAGGAGTACAGTACATTATTTATCTGCTCTTGTCCATGTGCCTAGTAGCATATCTGTATTTATTTTTTGTACTTATTTTATTTAAATTGATTTATATAACATCCCATCGCACAAATGCAGCTCTTGATGGTTGTCAAGAATTAAAGAATGCATGCAAATACAAAACAAGAAATAAATTTTGCAACTAACTAAATATGTAAGAGCTCCTAAAAATGTGATATACAGCAGCAGAGGAATAATTACCATCCTGGGCACCATGGGCACCTTCAGCCAAGTTTTTTTTTTTTGAAAGGTTAGCTTTAGCAGAATCAAAGCCAGACAAATCCAAGACAATAAAGTTCCAGACAGCAGGTGCAATTACAAATACATACACACGCACACACACACACACACACTTCCTAGATCTTGCTAGATAAAAAACTTGACTGATGGGACTTAGAGAATGCTCTTACTGCCCAAGCTAATTGGATAAATAGAAATAGCAGGAATAAGGGCATCTCTCAATTTTTTAGGAAAAGAGAGTAGATCTGAGTGCATCCAAGAGATCATTGATGCTTCACTAACATGTGAAGATCCTGGCTGACTTGTAAATGACTGTGTAGATTTTTCCAAGAAAGTCAGCTCTAAATCAGCTGCACATTAATCTGGATTTCCTGGAAAGATACTGCATTTTCAGAAGTCTTTTGTCTATGAATGTTTGTGAGATATGAAGCAAACCACATTGTTAGACATTGATCTGGTTCCATATTTGTCACTTAAGTGACTTTGATCATTCTGAAGATTGTAGTTACCAGAGAAAAGACAAGAAGAAAGTAACGTTCTTCTGATAGTTCTTAATTCGGCAATTACTTATTTCTTATTTTAAATTAAGAAATTTTAAGAACAGGTTCTCCAAGCCCCCACCTCCCAATATCAGTGCCTAGTGTAAAACACATGATTACTGTTACAGTTGTGTTTGTTCTTGGACCCTACATACACTTTGATTTGAGCTGCCACAGTTAAGATAAAAAAATATATTTTGTGATATTTTATTTGTTTTTCAGAAAATCTGTATTTTGTATCTGGAGTCATAAACTACTCAAAATCATTTCTGATTGGGCAATATATGTCTCAGGAAGACAATAAGCAACTAAATAAATATTAGAGTAATATATTTAAAAAAAAACAATTAAATAGACATGAGAAATTGAAATCTGAGTTATGTTTCTGAAAATGATTACTTAGTCCTATTATTTTCTCACAAATCTAACATTCCCATATAGTAAATTAGGAAATATCTGTAACTGGAGATCTAGTAAAATAAAATATCTTACAAATCCTGATAGATTTTACCTTTAAGAATCTCTTTTTTAAAAGCTACTTAATATTTTATTCCGAATAAAAATATTAAAATGTCATTGAAATTACTCTCTTTCATCTAAAAGATTTTTCCAGAATGTTTCCTGCAGAAAATAGAAGTTGGCAGTGGAGACTTGGTTGTGGCAATTGTCCTATTCTTCATACGTATTACTAAGAATTTTTTTTATTTTTTATTTTTTTATTTTATTTATTTTATTTTATTTGTCAACTGCTTACAAAATAATAGGTATAAGTATAAACATAATTATGAATACATGGATATATATAAGAAAAATAGGACAAGGACGATAGGCACATTGGTACGCTTATGCACATCCTCTATAGACCTCTCAGGTAAGGGGTGAGATCAATAGTATACAGTCTAAGGTTAAAGTTTTGGGGGTTTGGAGAAGAAACCACGGAGTCAGGTAGAGTATTCCAGACATTGACCACTCTGTTGCTGAAGTCGTATTTCCTGCAATCAAGTTTGGTGCGGTTAACCATGAGTTTGTATTTATTGTGTGCTCTAGTATTGTTATGGTTGAAGCTGAAGTATTCATTGACAAGTAGGACATATTGCCAAAATGAGCAATATTATGTTAGAAACACCTAGATTTTGCAGTTGGGGTGTTAAAATTTTGGAATCTATTTGCTATACTCTTAATTCAACCAAGTCGTCTGTCCATGCGTCTGTCCATAAAATATTTGTAACAGGAAACAGCTATTACTATCTCTCTTCCTTCTGATAATTGCTTCAGGGCATCAAAGCTCATATACAAAGAAAAATACTTCAGGAATACCAATCAAAAAGTATCCTTGCACCTGGGAAAAAAATACAGTCACTTTTGCTTTCTCTATCCCAAAATTTGACAAGGGAAAATTTTCATTCAGACCCAAAAAAATTTCACCATTCCCTTTAAAAATTCTGGATTAGCCTTTGGCCTTTGTTGTTTAAATAGAACTTAGACTGTATTAGGGAAGTGATTCTGAGCAAAAAGGGAAGTATTTACTTCCTTTGACATAATTAATTATGGAGAATTATATTCTGTTTTTTAGTGGAATGGCATTTTAATCTGAATTGTTGAGCATTATTTGTATGACTTAAATTTAACCTGTCTTTCATATTGTTGTGTATAGAAATTAGAATACTCCAAATACCTAAATCTGATTGGCCGAGCAGGCCGCAATAGGATTGGATAAATAAGTACCATTGCAATTGGTCCACCTGACGGTAAGAAAGCTTCAAAAACTGTCATTGGCCGCAAGCCACGAGCAGCTGCTATAAAAAGGGCTGCCGCGGTTTCTGCAAATGTTCTGTTACAAGTCACTGAGTTGTGTTAATAAAGAGCTGTTTGTTGGAACATGGGTCTCGCGTACCTTTTTTCTCAGAACAGAAGACTGGTGACAAGGATAGGATCATCGTAGAAGAGCGAGACCGAAGCATGCGGCAACAAGAACCGAGCAACCAAAATGGCCGGTAACCATTCAACCCAGCCGAAGAAGATTGGGAGTCATACACTGACCACTTCCTAATGTTTCTAGAAAGCATCGAGCTACAAAAAATAACCGACCAGAGGAAGAGAGCTGTATTCCTCATGCATTGTGGCCCTGCTATCTTCCAAATGGCCAAGGCATTAGCCAAACCACGGGACGTAAAACAAATGGCATGGCCAGAATTAAACCAAATGCTATGAGCCCATTATGCGCCTGTGGTCTCCAATCTTATTAAAAGGCATTAATTCTATAAGCAAGATCAACGAGAAGACGAGTGAATCGGAGATTTCGTAGCAGCCCTAAGAGATATCGGAGGAGTCTGCGAGTTTCTCAACATGGACGAAGGATGCTACACTCCAAAGCAAGCTACTAAACAGACCAAATATCATAGTGGCTGAGGCCATCGCAGAAGCCACTGCTGCTGAATCAGCCAAGAAATCTGCAGCCACCATGAGCCAAATGAACTCAACAAATCCAGAACCACAGAACCAAACTCGAGAAAAAAAGGTGGAAGGAACACAAAAACAACCCACCGCGACTGCCCACCATGAAGACCTTGACTCCCCAAGCGACATCGATGATGACAATGAAGACATACATAGGCTTCAGTCAGAAAGAAAACGGTGGGAAAAAAGAGGAAGGAGGCGAGAATTCCAGTGTGCTGGATGCAGAGGGGACCATCCGTGCTCTGAATGCAGATTCCTAGATGCCATTTGCAGATTTTGTGAGAAATGGGGGCACATTGCAAGGGTCTGCCGGAATAAAAAGAGCTATAGTCCAAAAAGATGCAGCAGCACTCCCCCCCAAAAAACAGAGATAGACAAGCTGGAAGCCAATGGAGCCAAGAGAACAGAAGCCAGTGAATGAACAACAGAGAAGAAACACACCAAACAATAATGATAGGAAATGCCAGGACAGCAAACGCAAAAAAGGTCCGAATAAATGTAAAAATCGAAGGAAAGCCCTGTGAAATGGAAGTAGACTCCAGATCATACCTGTCAATGGTATCATGGAACACCATCAAAAATTTGATACCAGACATCAAGCAGAGAACTGGAACAGCAAAGCCTAATACTCAAAGATTACCAAGGAAAACGAATCCTGGTAGTGGGTCTTGGACATTTCCTAATAGAATTCAAAAACCATGCTGAAGTACTTCCTCTGACTTGTCAAACATGATTGCCCTAGCCTGCTGGAAATCGAATGGTTCGTGCCCCTGGGAATCGGAGTCACTGGAATCAACAGCGTCGCCGAGACCGATTGGGAGGAGAGCCTGCTGAAAGAGTTCCAGGATGTATTCAACGGGACCCTAGGCAAGTAGAAGGGGACCCCAATAACATTCAGCCTAGACCTTAAGATAGCTCCCATCAGGCTCAAAGCTAGATGCGTTCCCTTTGCCTTAAAGCTGAAAATAGATGAGCAGCTTAACAAATTCATCGCAGAAGGGGTGTTAGAGCCAATCGACCATGCCAGGTGGGAAACTCCCATCGTGACTCCTGTCAAACCAGATGGGTCAGTACGCATCTGTGGTGACTATAAGGCCACCCTCAACCATGCACTCCAGCAAAATGCGTACCCTGTTCCAGTAGTTCAACATCTGTTGCATTCATGGGGGAGGAAATTTTTTTGTAAAACTTGATCTCACGCAAGCATATCAACAGCTGCCGGTTGACCCCGAAACTGCAGAAGCACAGACTATAGTCACGCACAGAGGGCCCTGGTCATACTGGCTTGCACTAGACGACAGCAGAACATGGAAACGATACATCGACCAGCTTTGCTCTAGGACATTGGAACACAATACTAACCTACCTAGCTCCGAAGCACCGCTGCAAATACCACCCCCAACAAACAATCCAAAAACAACTGAGGAGGGGGAGGAAACACAAAATAATAAAAAGGGGAAAGATGAACCACCGATAACACAACAAAAGACACAACACAAACCCAAATTAGAACCCCCCATAAGACAAAAAGAGCACTTACCCATAGACGACCTCCGGAGAAGAGAACCGGTAGCAGGGAAGCAAGGCGAGGCCTTCCAGGAAGGAGACAACCAGGCCAGCTCGACCAACCCGGACAAACCAGGAGGGAGCGGCAGAGCCAACTCAACCAGCCCGAGAGACCCAGGCGGGAGCAGCAAGGCTGACTCATCTTTCTAGGAGGTTCCATGGAGAAGACGCAGAGAAAAGACGATCCTGACCGAACTGATGGAAGACCATGCTGAGACTGAGTTGCGCAGGTCAAGTAGGACCCGCAAAAGCCCCACCTACTTGCGTGACTACGTTACGAACGTAGGATGAAACCAAGAGGGGAGCAGTGTTGTGTATAGAAATTAGAATACTCCAAATATCTAAATCTGATTGGCCGAGCAGGCCACAATAGGATTGGATAAATAAGTGCCATTACAATTGGCCTGCTTGATAGCGGGAAAGCTTAAAGAACTGTCATTGGCCGCAAGCCATGAGCAGCCGCTATAAAAAGAGCTGCTGCGGCTTCGGCAAATGTTCTGTTACAAGTCACTGAGTTGTGTTAATAAAGAGCTATTTATTGGAAAACCAGTCTCACGAACCTTTTTTCTCAGAACAGAAGACTGATGACAAGGATGGGATCGTCGTAGAAGAGCAAGACCGAAGCATGCGGCAACAAGAACCGAGCAACCAAAATGGCCTTTGATTGCCTTTACAACAATTAGCTTTCCATGAACATTTCAGAAATGGATGAAAGCATCTCATGAAGAGATTTATATGACAGAAAGCTATCAAATAAAACTTTGTTGTGAAGAAAAAAATATCCCAGAGGAGGAAGAACACAATCTTTATGATACTGACATTTTCAAACCTTCTATACTTAAAGATATGAGCAGTGAAAATAGAATATGGTGGATTTTAATGACATCTTCCCAAATTGTCATGCAAAGTGAGTGCAGAAATTTTATGGCATGCTTAAACATATACCAAGAGGAAGATATGCAAATTTAAACTGAATATAAATGACTCAGGATTCAAAGTGAGACATTGTGAAGCATCTTGTGGAGGAGGGGAAAGCAAGCATTTTGAAAACAGCCCTTTTAGAAAGCTGGTAACAGACTAACTTTATCATTAAGCTGGTAACATGTCCCTATGAAGAGATTATGTTGAACAAGTTGTCTTATAATAAATCAGGATGCTTATCGTGTATAATTATTGTCAAAGAACTATACATGGCAAAGCTTATGAGTTTCCATCTGCCATAAAATATTTGTGTTTTTGAACATTTTGATATACAAGAAGGTCTTATTGGAAAAGAGAAGGAAAACTTCTCTTCAATGTAGACATTTTTTTCTTTCTTTCTTTTAATGACTTTGCAGTACAGAAATGCCATTAAAACAGAGGTAATTATCAGACATCTGGAATATAAGGAATTAATCTCCGCCCAAAACTTAACTATGATTGGAACAACAGAACTAGTTTTTTGGGCACCTTGGAAGCTGCTGCAACTATAGAATCATGAGGAAGGGACCTTGAAGTTCTTCTAGGCCAACCTTTTACTAGCTCCCTATTCAAAGCAGGAGTCTTATACCATCCAAGTCAAATGGTTGCCCCTCCCCCTTTTTTTGAAACCTACACTGAGGCACTCACCCAAGAGGTAAGCTATTCCATTGATAAATTGTTCTCACTTTCAGAAAACTTCTCTTAAGGGCAGGTCACATCGCCTGACGGATGCAAAACATATGTAAAAAGGACACAGCGGACGAGCAAATTTTCCATCCATTGTTATCCGCTCTCAAAAGTGCCACAAATTTGCATAGAGAGAACAGAAAAGAATGGACGGGGAGGACGTATCACGGATGTAAAACAGCTGCTCAACGGAAGCCTAGCGGATGAAAGCGGATGGAAGCGGATGGCACGTCCGCAGGGCTTCCGGGGGAGCAGAGCAAAGCGGACGTGTAACAGAAAGAGCAGATGCAGAGCGGATGAAGCGGATGCATAGCGGATGCATAGCAGATGCGTAGCGGATGCCTAGCGGATCACTGCGCATGCAGGGAGGATGCATTGCATCAGCCCCACGGAGATAAAAGGAGGCAGCTCGCATGAGGCCAGCATTCAGAGGAAAGACCTGCTGCCAGACAGTGGGAAGCTGCACCTGAAGAAGTCTGGCCAGGCCACAGTCAAGCTCAACGACCGGGAGACCTATGTCATGGCAAAGTGCAGCTTCCTGGAGGGTGAGGTCCGCCACCGAGGAGCAGCCCCTCTGTCTACCTTCACTCTCAGGCAGTCCACAGACAGCCAGTCCTCTTCTGGCCAGGAGACAGCGACTGTGTCTCGGCAGGTGTCCACAGAGCGCCCCGCGACAGAGACCCCCACGACAGCTGCACACCCTGTGCCAGAGGATGTGGAGGATTCTCTCACACACATGGAGCAAGAAGTAGCAGCGACCATCAGGGACCAACCCACACCCACCCTCAGCTCCACCTCCACAGAAAGCAGGCAGAGAGGCAGACCAGAGGGACAGAGCCACACTGTCCTCCTGGAGATCAGGGACACCATCAAGAACAGCGCAGATCTCTCTCAACTGGTACATTTCGAAATTCCATCCTCAAACTGAAAGCCCTTCCTCACCTACATGACCCAGAACCTCATGGACATGCCCGAGGCCCAGTACCAGGTCATGAAGGAACGGATCACGACACTGCTGCAACACCCTCCAGGCCCAGCTGAACTTGCTCGCACCCATTCCAGATCTGCTCCTCCACCCCAGCCAATGTCACAGCCCTTCCATGGCTTTCAACAGCCCCTCTCCTACCAAGGCTACGGCTACCAAGAGTTCCAGCAGCACAGGCAGCCCTTCCCAGTCCAGGCACAGGTTCCTGGTATACCACAGGTGCCACCGATGCCACCGATACCACCGATGCCACACATGCCACAGATGCCGCAGATGCCACAGATGCCACTGATGCCACCAATGTCACCGATGTCATTGATGCCACAGATGCCATCGATGCCACAGATGCCACCGGCGCCATAGATGCCACCGACGCCACAGATGTTTCCTCGCATGCCACAGACGCCTCACCTCACCCAGCTGCACACCAGACATTCCCCTTACACTCCTCGTTCCCCCACCCCACAGCCAAGCCCAGCCTCAGAACATCTGTCATCAGTCCTGTGCCTGACATCCCAGATCCTGGATGAAGGGCCTCTCACCCTCACAGGACTGAGCCAGCTTTCTGAGAGCTTCCTGAACAAACCATCTCCTGTTGTCCTTTTGGGCCCAGGCACCACAATGGTGCCTCAAACCAGCACTCCAGCCACTGCCACCTCCACAGTCCTTGCCCCCTTTACACCTGAGACCATAGGCATGCCTCAGAGTGACTGAGAACATTGCCAGAGACTGAGTTTTTACCGGTTGACTTTATCATTGCTTGGGACACTTTTCTTGGTTCCTTTTGCTTTTTAAATAAAGTCCAACACTTTACTGTTATTAATAAATGTTTTCTTTGCTTCACACACTTGGGTCATTTCTTTTACTTCATTAAGTCTTGGTGGAAAGTTTTAGAAAATGGTTAAGCCTTTGCATGCTTGTGGGATGGGCAGGGATACCTGTGGGGTAGGTAATAGCTGTGGGATGGGCAGGGATACCTGTGGGATGGGTAAGAGCTGTGGGATGGGTAATAGCTGTGGAATAGATAAGCCTCCAGTGCAAGCATAGTGGGACTGGATGGTCCACCCTCCCAGGTGCCACACCTATGGCCCTTTATTATCAATAACAATTTAATCATTGATCCACACATTTCAACATAAACAAAATTCTTTATTAATGCCCTATTGATTGTAAGGCCACTCAACATACATGGCACAATCTCATCAGTGTGATGAGACAGGCTGAAGAAAGCATCCATTAAGCATCTACCATCCTGTCTTGCCACTCCACTGCTCCAGCTGGGGAGTTGCATCAATGTTTCAGGAGGTTACACTGCTTCTTCCCTTCATGTGAAGCTCTGTTGGGGCCTGGTACATCCCAGTGTCGATCAGGTTTTGCCCTTGCCTCCATTCACCAGGCTCCATGTCCCCATTCCCTTGTTGCTGGTCCACAAGCCTGTTCTGCAACACTGGGTAGTGAGTGCGCATGAGATTGTGCAGGATGCAGCAAGCTTCCACGATGCTCCTCATGGTCCGTGGATGATGCTGCATGGTGGTGAGAAGTATCTGGAACCTGTTGGCCAGGATGCCAAAGGCGTTCTCCACCACCCATCTTGTCCTGGACAGCCTGTAGTTGAAGATCCTCTCTTCACGGGTGAGGTATTTTGAACTGTAGGGATTCATGAGGTAGGTTCTGAGGGAGAAGGCATCATCCCCCACAATGAAGTAGGGCACATCTTGTGTATCGTTGGGCAGGGGCTCTGGATCTGGGAAGCCCATGATGAGGTTGCGTTCCAGCTCCTCCTTGAGGTCACTGGCATTGTATATCTGGGCATCTGAAGATGACCCATTGCCTGAAGCATCGATGTACATGAATTTGTAGTCATCATCAACCATGGCGAAGAGGATGATGCTGAAGAAGCGCTTGTAGTTGAAATAAGTGGTCCCTGACTTGACTGGATCTTTGCAGGCCACGTGCTTCCCATCTATGGCTCCAACGGTGTGGGGGAAGTTCCACCTCTGATACCACTGTTCTGCAAGTTTCCTCCAGCCTTGTTCAGTGGAGGGACACTGAAGGAGCTTCTGCAGGTATTCTTTGATGATGGCCTGCACCACTTCTCTGACCACAATGCTGATGGTGTTGTGTGGCACCCTCCAGGCATACTGCATGTTGCTGAACTTTGTCTCTGAGGCCAGGTGGCGCAGAGTCAGTGCCACCTTCAGCCCAGGGTCCAGGCTGGGATGGAGGTTGGTGCTCTGCTTGGTCAACCTGGGTCTCAGACGCTCCACAATTTCGTGAAACATGGCTGACGGCATCCTCATGAAGTTCTGGAATGCACGAGTGTTTTCGTTCCTCAGCTCCACCATCAGTTTGTCATAGAGTCCAAACTCCGCTCTTCTCCTGATCCATCGTTGGACCCAGACGCTTCATGGCTGCCTCCTTTTCTTCCCATAGAAAAGGTGAAAGAGCCTGAAGAGGGCTTGGTTCTGGTGTTGAATGATGGCGGCTACCAAAAGAAGCATGCAATGATCCATGGTGGAGAAGAATGGATGCTGTGGAAGAGCAAGAGCAAGGCTGAACAGGTCTGCACAGCAGGGCTGCTGGACTGAAAGTGAGATCCAGGTGATTTCCTCCCCCTTTTTTTAGGAAATGTCGGTTTTCCGCTAGGTGTCCTTCCACATACTCCAGGCATCCTCCAGACATCCTAAATATCCGAGATACGTCCCCTATCCGAATTTTTTTTCCCCATTTTAATGCTTTATATCTGAGCTGCATCCGCTTTCATCCTTTCTATGTCCGTGCTACTAACGCTGTGTGTCCGTTCCGTTTCCGTTTTGCTTCCTCCCTGTGTCCCTTTTTCGCTGAAGCAGATTTGAGTTGTGCAGATGCGCAGCGGATGCCTAGCGGATATAGTGGATGCGTAACGGATGAAGATGGACATATATGGATGTTCCCCCTTTGCATAGCAGATGTATAACGGACGCGTTGGATACATTTCCCGCTCAAAAAGTTTTGTGCAGCTCAAAACTTTTTGAGCAGATGAAATCTCAGTAGATGGATGCTGGACGGATAGAGAGTATGAAAAACGTATGCAGTGAGTACACAACGGATGCATCGGTTTTCCAATGGATGGCAAGCTTTTTTTAACGTTTTACATCTTCTTTGCATCCATTGGTGCAGTGTGACAGGGGCTTTATGTTGGATCTCTCTTTAACAAGCTTTCACCCTTTACTTCTTGTCTTGCCCTCAGGTGCTTTAGGGAATAAGTCAATCCTTTCTTTGTAATAGCTCTTCAAGTACTGGAAGACAGCTATTGTGTCATCCCCAAACCTTCTCTTTGATAGTGTAAACAAGGGGTGTCAAACTCACTGCCTACCAGCCAGAGACTGGCCACGCCAATCCCCAGTTTAGCAAAGGGGAAAAAAAGCACGATATATCACAAAACGACAATGTGACACTGCAAGTCTGACACCCTGGTCTAGGCATTCCTAGGTTCCTCAACTATTCATTACAGGATATAGCCCATGGATCTTTGGTGCTCTTCTCTGCACTCTTTCTAGAGCCAGGTACCACCAACTCTATACCGATGCATTTGATTTTATCTACCTAAATGCAGGGCCTTACTTTTCTTACTACTGAACTGCCTCTTTTTGAAGCAGGCCCAATTCTCAGGTCCACCAAGATCCTTCTGAATCTTGAGTCTATCTTCCAAAGATCCTAAGCAAGGTCTTCGTGTAAAATAAATTAGATACATTATTTTATGAAAAATTGACCTGATACTTCCCAAGTTGTCATATAAAGTTGTTAACATCTACTAGCTTGGACTCAGATTTAATGTCATTTGTGGAGAATCTTGAACATCCTCTGATTCAGTTTTACTAAGGAGTTTCAGTTGCTGAAGCTACAGGATGTAAATAATTATTGCCATAAATATTTCATATTTCTTATCCACCCATCTCCTTCATTCCAACCTTGGACAGGGTGTTTGAGAAGCCAATACCTCACTGAGAAGCCACCATTGCATTTTCAGTTCTCTTTGAAAAAAAAACAGAAAAAAAAATCATTTGGGAGATTTTACCAGTTCTTTATCCCCTCAGCCATATTTCTCAATATATTGAATTGGATGCTGCAAATATTGTGTTGCAACAATTATTCTCTTACATGGCTAATTTCAGAAAGACATGCTGCATATATTATAATGACCAATTGCCAGTTCTGCTTTCATGTTTCATTGTCCTCTACTTTCTCCTTTAGGCCTTTTAACTTTAACATGAATGTATGGGTGAATTTTCCAAATCAAGTTGCTGGATTCTATGCAAATCTGTGAGACATATTATAATAATGTTTGCTTTGGTAATTTGAATTAATGCTTTTTATATCTATTATATTAATCTTTCCAAAAAAATCTAAGAGAATATCAAAACACATTTCTATTCTATCTTTGTTATATGAATAAATCCACTGAAAACTTGTGTAACAGCAGCTCTTTTTTAGTTTAAAAATGGCCCCTGATATCAAACATCACAATCAAATAACACACTTCACATATACCCTCAAATATTGTACAGCTACCCATAAAAACTAAAAAGAGAGAGAGAGAGAGAAAATGAAGAAATACCCAGAATAAGTAACTGACTCTTTATTTTTGGAATAGTAGACGTTAATGCAAAAAACAAAAATGGTTATTGCAGACATCAATTGTAGATGTTTGTGTGCAATTTTCTGTTTTACTCCAACTGCCCTCTGTTAGAATTGTGACCTGTTTACATAAAATGATATTGGGAAATGAATTGCGCTGAACATTTGAAAATGCTATATAAATATTTGGTGTTACATTTTTTTCAATCCCCATCTCTTATACTAGAGTCCCTAGTATTTAGTATTTATTTGATTTGTCAATTGCTTACAAGATAATAGGTATAAGTATAAACATAGTTATGAATACATGGATACATGTAAGAAAAATAAAAGAAACAATAGGACAGGGACAGTAGGCACGATTGGTGTGCTTATGTATGCCCCCTACAGACCTCTTAGGAAAGGGGTGAGGTCAATAGTACACAGTCTAAGGTTTAAGTTTTTGGGGTTTGGGGAAGAAACTACAGAGTCAGGTAGAGTATTCCAAACATTGACCACTCTGTTGCTGAAGTCGTATTTGCAGTCAAGTTTGGTGTGGTTAACCTTGAGTTTGTATGTATTGTGTGCTCTTGTATTGTTATGATTAAAGCTGAAATATTCATTTGCAGGTCTTGCAATGTATGATTTTATATACTATATTTATGTCAGACCAAAGGTGGCATAGTTCTAGTTTTCTAGGTCTAGAGTTTCAAGTCTGGTGGCATAAGGTATTCTGCAATGAGTAGAGGAGCAGAGAACTCTTCTTGTGAAATATTTCTGGACTTTCTCAATTGTGTTCATATCAGATACATGATATGGGTTCCAGACTGATGAGCTATATTCAAGTGTAGGTCTAGCAAATGTTTTGTATGCTCTAGTTAGTAGTATGATATTACCAGAGAAGAAGCTACGTAGGATTAGATTAACAACTCTTAATGCCTCTTTGGCTATGTAGTTACAGTGGGCTCTAGCACTTAGATCATTTGAGATGAATACTCCAAGGTCCTTGACAGAGTTTGGATCTTCAACAAGGTCTTGACTATTTAGCTTGTATTTTATTTTCTGATTTTTTTTCTGCTAATATGTAAGACAGAGCATTTATTTGTTGAGATTTGAAGTTGCCATTTCATTGACCATTCTGATACATCATCAAGGTCTTTTTGGAGGTCAAGGTCTTTTAGTATTGTCTATGGTGTTGAATAGCTTTACATTTTCAGCGAAGAGAATGCAGTTGCTCTTAATATGATCACAGAGATCATTTATGTAGAGTATGAAGAGTCCTAAAACAGCTGATAATCTGACAGTTCTGGGAAAGGCAAGTAGTTTGTCTTAATCCTATTTGCAATATTCATTGAATTGCCCTTTACCCTTGTCATTGAAAGATGCATTCTTAGCCAGGCTGTTTTCTATTGATATTTCTTTTCTCTCTTATTCAAAACCTACCAATGTCTTTACAATTCTGCTACCTGTAACACAAGCCTGTTATTCCTCAAGAAACAATTAGATTTGGAGAGCTAGCAAAATAATTGATAGAAGGTGGGAAAATGCCACTATTTTAGTTTAAGGCCTCTGATACAATGAGCCAGATTTTCTGAATAATTTTTTTTCCAGTTCTTGTGATGTTCACTCCATCCTTTGCCAGTAGCTATTTATGTAAGTAATGCGAACCATGGTCTGGAAAATCAAAGTTCTCTTGAGAATACCAGTGTTGAAGCAAGTGGTTCATTTCTAAAATTCTTTGCTCCCACAATCGATGTTGGTCTTTTGTTGGAAGTATAGATGAAAACACCACTTGAGCATGTTGTCATGAATTGTCTTAATTGTCGTCTTTCTTTCTTTCTCTCTTTCTTTCTCTCCCTTCCTCTTTCTTTCTTCCTCTTTCTTTCTTTCTCTCCCTCTTTCTTTCTTTCTCTTTCTTTCTTTCTTTCTCTCTCTCCCTTCCTCTTTCGTTCTTTCTCTCTTTCTTTCCCTCCCTTTCTTTCTTTCTATCTCTCTATCTTTCTGCCCCTCTTTCTTTCTTCCTCTCACACACACACACACACACACAGACACACACCTGGTCTGGGATGAACTGAATGATCTGGCAAGCTCCAGTCAGCAGCAGGTGGCAGGAAAAGGAAGAAGGGGTGTGGCGTGTAGCTGACGTGGGGCATTGCCCTGACCTTCTCAAAGTACCTCCACATGCAATGGTGGCTGGAGTGGAGCACTGACCACAACCCCTGTCCCAGTCCTCCCAAAGTTGCATACAGTGGCGGTGGCTGGACAGGGCTTTGAGCATACACACCCTGGTTCTCCCAAAGGTAAAGCAGCTCTGCATGTGGCAGCAACAATGGTGGTTGCAGAGGGGCCTTGAGCACCCCCCCCCCAGGCCTCCCAAAGTACCTCCATGTGCAGTGGCAGCCCTGGCTGCCTCCTGTAACAGTGCCATTGCTGCACTGCCTCCACCTGCTTCCTTTCATTTTTCCCCCAGGAGAAGTAGGCAGAGGCAGCAGAGACACTGCAGAGATGGCCCTGCTTATGGGAGGCAGCCAGGTCTACCACCGCCGCTGCATGTAGAGGTACTTTGGGAGGGCCAGGGGGCTGCTCAAAGCCCCATAGCTCACTGTGCTGCAGCTGCCATGTGGGAGGGAGAGTTGAAAGAGCACCGTGTTGTGGCTTAGCCAGCCAGCTGAGCCCAGGGACAGGTATGTAGGACCCAGCCAGCACCGCTGGTGGGATGGGGTTGTGCTGGTGGGGAAGCCAGCCAGACAAGCCTGGGGATGGGGGGCAGATAAGTAGGCTGGGCAAGGCCCGGAGAGCCCTCGAGATGTCTGCAGGAGCCCCAGGGAGCCCTGGAGATGGCCGGGGAGGCCCAGGGAGCTCCAGAGATGGTCTGGGGATGCCTGGGGATCCCCAGAGATGTCTGGGAGAGGCCCGGGGAGGCCCGGAGATGGCTGGGAGAGGCCCAGGGACAAGTGGGGGAGGGGCTAGTATGACTCACAGGCTTATCTGTGATCAGACAGGCTGCAGGCATGTCGCTCAGGTGCATGATGTTACACATGTGTTATAGGGACTGACTGAGCAGGGAGAAGAGAAGCAGGCAGAGAGAGGTGGGGCCAGCTAGAGGACCGATTTACTGGATCTCTTTTATTTATTTAGCTTTTATTTAGAGGCTGGTAAACACAGGAAAAAATGAACAGCTTGCTTTTAGGGGCAGGCTGCACAGCAGTGGGGTACATTAGCAGATTTTTAAAGAAGGAGCTTGCCTGGGATGTCACCTGTTGATTCTAGGGTGACACTTGAGGGTCATGTTTGTGAAAACATACATTTGTGTGTGTGTAGATATATTATTCTTGTGAACATACAGTTTCACTGGGAGACATAATTTAATTAACTCTGTTTGCAGACCTTATCCTTTTGATATATGGATTAGGTCTTAATAACTTATTTTGGGGTTTAAGGAAGTTTGCTAATTTGATTAATTTGGAGAAACTGAATCTGAGACCATTGTGGAGTCCATTAATATTTTAAGGGAGGATAGAAACAGTATAAACAATAAAATATATTTGGCTAGAAAACTTCTCACAAGATATGCATACACACAGCCATAAAAGGCTTTGTAAGATTTCTAATGACTAGCCAGTATAGCTTGAAGTACATGGCTTGCTGAGGACTACCAGGAGTTGTAATTCACAAGTTTTAAAGTTGCCAAGGTTGGGGACCAAAGGTAGTATTCAGCAAGTTCTGACCAGTTCTGGAGAACCAGTAGCCAAAATTTTGAGTAGTTCGGAGAACCAGCAAATACCACCTCTGGCTGGCCCCGCATTCATCTATTCTCTGCCTCCCAAGACCCAGCTGTTTTGCTGCATCTTGTTGGGAATTGCTAGTCACCTAACAAGTTGGGTTGGAAATATATAAACCAGGATAGACATTTAATACTGTATCTTTAACGGAATGCTAAAATTGCAGTTGGGTGTGGTTCCTCAAATGACCATAAGACAGAGCCAGAAATCTGGTTTCCTAGTTGTTAGTTCTGTTGTTGCTAGTTGCTAATTGTTCTTATGTCGATGTTCTTTGGTTCTTGCATTTTCCCTATTGATTGTTGCTGATCGTCATTTTTCTTGGATTGCTGTGAGTCTATTTAGTGATCTGTTTATGATACTGGACTTTGATTTTGGATTATCCCTGGATTGAAAACTGACTGCTTTAACTGTGTATGACTTGGACTATTTGTTGGACTTTGCTTAACCGTTTACTGGAAGTAAAATCTACATTTTACTATTCAGTGTATCTGTGTGCTGGTCATGTGTTATTCAACATCACTCTCACTACATTTCCCTATGTGCACTCATTCTCCTAATGGGGAATTACCTCAACAGGTCTTCTTTTGTTTCCATGCACAGAAGAATGAAGCTGGAAAGTAGGTTAGTGGGAAGGGGAGGGAATGGAGATTTTGTGATATTCTTCCCCTGGGGTGGAGTGAGAATGGAGATTTTACAGTATCCCTCCCCTGCCATGCCCACCAAGTTACACCATGCCCACCAAGCCACACCCACAGAACTGGTAGTAAAAAATTTAGAATCCCACTACTATTGGGCACCCTGTTGAGCATGATGGTTACATAAGTAGCACAAGGAATACCCCTGAATTCTTGCAAAGCCACTTTTGAAGTGAATTGCAGTCTACAAATGATCTTCAAGTTTGACCTGAAACAGATCAAAATAGATCAGAGGAAATGTTTCAGACTTTTTAAATAGGCTTATTATATAAGCCTAAATATATACAGTACATCTTAAATTAAAATCAGTACAGTCTATATATCTTTCATCAAACCTCAATACATTTTATTCCCATATCTCATAGTTCTTAGTTGTTTGAGTATAAAAAATAAATTTACTGGAAACAGAATTCCTTCATCTACGCATAAATGTAAATACAACAATTGATATAATTGAAAGGAAGGGGTGTCCAAGTGAAGCAGCAGCTATTTAAAATGTACTTAATTTTACGTTTGTAAATGGGCATGCACGGAATTGTCATTTAAACAATGTTGATGTGCTTTGGAGGGGAATATGGGTTTGTGTTTTGCATTGAATGAAGCAATGGTGACAGCTGGCCTGTCCAGACATGTCATTGTGAAACTTCAAGGACAGCAGCCATTAATTGAATGGCTGATTACAGTAATTATTTTATAGCAGTATACAGTATTTAAGTAGACATACACTGAGATTAGAACTACTTCCAAAATAAGTATTCCTTGTTAGGTAATCCATTGTCTTCTTATGCCTAAACAAATTTAAATTTTCTCTGTATTTACTTTCTCTCTCCCTCCCTTCCTCCCTCCCTCCTTCCCTCCCTCCTTCTCTCTCTCTCTCCCTCCCACTCCGTACATGTGTATATACACATACATAGATCTGCATCTATGAAAAAAAATATTTTCACTGCTATGGGTCTGGTCAATCTGGGATCAGGGTTCTGTCCAGTATCTTAGCCATTCCTAGCACTTCTCTCTTTCTGGATAGAGAACTCTGATGTTGTTCCTGGAATCTGTTGGAGCCAATCTCCCAGTTTAGGAATCATATCTCCAGATGCTCCTATTACCATTGTGGTCAGTTTAGCTTTTATAATCCACATCATCTCTAGTTCTTCCTTAGATACTGCTCCACCTCTTAATTTTCAGAGCAATATTATAAGAATTGGAGATAAGCGCAAGCCAAACTAAATGCGAAAGGGACTGGTAATTTGATAAAGCCCATCTCTCAGATCAGAGGATTAGCCAGCAGAATTTAGCTTTTCTAGGATCTTGGAGTTGAACAGCAAAAGGCCAACATTCATAGGTAGTTAAAACATTAGAGAAAAAAGAAAAATTATACTTGGGATATGTACTGAGAATACAAATATTTAGGTCAATTCAAGTTTCCCATTTAATTTATTGACCTGTCTTAGGAACATTGTTAACTACACCAAGCAAGAGAAATTTTTATTCTATATCATTCATTCTAGTTACTCTTATATCTAATCCAAAAATAAACGTGAGCTTAATACATATCAGATGTATTGAAGAGCTGGTTCATATATTCCATTGTTCATCATGAGAGTCATTAACTTAGAACTGAACATATTTCTGGTGGCCAGACAGTTTTATTTTTTTCAGTCAAGAGCCTGTACTAAGTAAGACCAAGACAAAAAGCAGATAGGACCAAGAAAAAATATGTTTTTAGATCTCACTTTCCTCAAAATCTAAAATAAATATGCACTTCCCAAAATTAAATTATTACATTAATTTTTCAGTCCATTAGCTTTCTAGCATATCAAATTTAAGAATAAATTAACTGCTGCATTAATTCTGATTACACAATAAGAAAGGAATCTAGAATGGCAAACTGATGATGATGATGATGATACAAAATGAGGTTGCTCATGTGATGATATTTGATCTTTGCTCTGTCAACTCTCTGCTATATTTATAAATAATCTCCATTGCATATCCATAAGGCTTGAGTTGATGTGAGCTGATGCAAATTTTCAGTCTGTGATCTTTGATTAGTGACAGTTTATTAGCATATTTATATTGTCATTTGACATTGCAAGGGTGAATGTGCCCAAGGTTATGCTAAGCTAAATGAGGTTAAACTTAATATATTCATTTGCAATAAACTACAGACTAATGCATGTTTTTATACTTCGAACAAAACCATTCCTTTTTAAAAATATTACTGATTTTGCATATGATAAACTATTCCTAATATTTTGAGTTGTGACTTGATCATCAAAGAGAAAGGCTGAAGAACTATTGGGCTTAATGAGCATTGCCCTTGTGTTGTGTTTCTAAAATTTAAGGAAGGCTAATACTATGAATCTTCAACATAGCAAAATATTCATACTGAAAGAATATAAAATATCAACCTATCACATTACAATTTTCAAGCTGGGTGATAATTGAGAATACTCTAATTTTTCTTGGAATGTATCTGCATTAAATTAGAATAGAAGGCATAAAACAAAAGTGCAGATTAAAAACATTTATGATTTCAGTATAGAAAGTAAACTTATAATTTGCAAATTTTTATCATAACTTCTAAAATTATAATCTTTGAAGAGTAAATGTACAATTAATATCTTAATAGTTAATAATTTATCATTAATAATACATATTTAGAAAATGTTGGGGAAGTGCCTTTCAGTCTGTGTTGATTCCTGGTAACTATCTGAATGAGTTTCTGCAATTTTCAGAAGTTATTTGCATTGCCTCCTTCCCCGGACTAAGACAAAAAGATTGGCTGGTGTTGTGCCCAAAGTAGGACTAGAACTTGTGGTGAACAGATTTCTAACCTAATATCTTAATCACTTCACCAAACTGGGTCTATTGATGTATTTTAAGGGGACATAAATTCGTCAATGTATTTTTTTTTCACAGAACAACATTAATTGAAATAGCATTAAAAACTTTCCCCCAGTTACTGTTTTTCCGTTGTTTAAGGAATCAGAATAGAACTGGAATTAAGGTTGAAGATCTTAGTCCAGGATTCTGATCAAGAAGGAGGCCCTATATCATTTCAGACAAGTCACTGTCCAGTCTCTTCTTAAAAATCTCTACTGATGAAGCACCCACAACTTCTGAGGGGAAGCTGTTCCACTGGTCAATTATCCTCACTGTTAAGAAGTTTCTCTTTAAGGGCCTGTCACATAGGCCGATGGATGCAAAACGTATGTAAAAAGGACACAGCGGACAAGAAAATTTTCCATCCGTTGTTATCCGCTCTCAAAAGTGCCCCAAATTTGCATAAGCAGAGCGGACAACAACGGAAAGGAACGGATGGGGGGAGGATGTAGCCAGGATGTAAAACAGATGCTCCACGGAAGCCTAGCAGATGGAAGCAGATGGAAGCGGATGGTACATCCGCAGGGCTTCCGGGGGAGCACAGCGAAGTGGACACGCAACGGAAGGAACGGATGCAGAGTGGATGCCGAGCGGATACAGCGATTGCATCACGGAAGCCTAGCAGATGCCTAGCGGATGCCTAGCGGATGCAAAGCATTCACTGTGCATGTGGGGAGGATGCATTGCATCAGCCCCATGGATATAAAAGGATGCAGCTCGCAAGCAGGTCATCATTCAGAGGAAAGACCTGCTGCCAGACACAGCTCCAGCCAACAACCATGGGGAAGAAGAGGAAGCCTGTGCCATCTGCTGCCAGCCCTGGCAAGAAGGACAGGGCCACCATCCCACCCTCTGGCCCTGACTCTGCTTCTGCTGGGGCTTTTGCTGCTCGGGCTGACTCTTCTGGTGCTGGAGCTTCTGCTGGCGCTGCTCCTGGTGCTGGTGCTTCTGCTGGTGCTCACTCTGCTGGCGCTTCTCCTGGTGCTGGTGCTTCTGCTGGTGCTTACTCTGCTGGTGCTGCTCCTGGTGCTGGTGCTTCTGCTGGTGCTTACTCTGCTGGCGCTGCTCCTGGTGCTGGTGCTTCTGCTGGTGCTTACTCTGCTGCTGCTGCTCCTGGTCCTGCTGGTGCTGCTGGTGCTGCTGTGCTGCTGGTGCTGCTTTTGCTGCTATTGTTGTTGCTGCTGGTGGTGGTGGTGGTGTGGTGGAGCAGCCCCTAGAACCTCGAAGCCCCTCTGATGCGGGCCCAGATGGCCCTGCCAGAGGGAGGAAGAGGCAAACGCGAGAATGGGAGAGGAGGCAATACTCCATCGAAGAGGAACATGAGGATGAGGTGCTCGAATGGCTGAGGGAGAACGAGTACCTATGGCAGAAGGGACTCAGGCTTTATTGAGACACCAAAAGGAAGCAGGCTGATTGGAGAGAGAAGGCGGAGAGCCTGGGCTACACTTCGGAGGTCCTACTCGGGTCCTACTTGGAAGCACATGCACACCTGGTACAGGAAGCTGCACCTCAAGAAATCTGGCCAGGCGAGGGTCAAGCTCACCGACCGGGAGACCTACATGATGGCCAAGTGCAGCTTCTTGGAGGGTGAGATCTGCCACCGAGGAGCAGCCCCTCTGACAATCCTCTCTCTCAGGCAGCCCACAGAGGGCCAGTCCTCTTCTGGGCAAGAGTCAGCTCCTGTGTCCAGGCAGGTATCTGTGGAGAGTCCCACAATGGAGACCCCCCCGACAGCTGCACTCCCCGTGGCGGAGCGCGTGGAGGACCCCCTGATGCAGTTGGAGCAAGGAGAGGGCACTTCCACCAGAGACTAACCCACATCCACCCCCAGCTCCACCTCCACAGAAAACAGGCAGAGAGCCAGACTGGAGGGGCAGAGCCACACTGTCCTGCTGGAGATCAGGGACACCATCAAAAGCAGCGTAGATCTCCTCTCAGCTGGTAAACACTGACATACCATCCTCAAACCGCAAGCCCTTCCTCACCTACGTCAACCAGAACCTCATGGACATGTCCGAATCAAAATACCAGGTGATAAAGGACAGGATCACCGGTCTTCTGCACAACCCTCCAGGCCCAGCTGAACCTGCTCCGACCCAGTTCAGGTCTGCTCCTCCACCCCAGGTGATGTCACAGCCCTTCCAAGGCTTTCCACAGGCCCTCACCTACCAAGGCTATGGCTACCAGGAGTTCCAGCAGCACAGGCAGCCCTTCCCAGTCCAGGCACAGATTCATCATACACCACCGGTGCCACCAATGCCACTGATGCCACCCATGCCACAGATGCCACCCATACCACAGATGCCACTGACACCACAGATGCCACCCACGCCTCACCTTGCTCACCTGCAGACCAGACAGCCCCACTACACTCCTCCTTCCTCCACCCCACAGCCAAGCCCGGCCTCAGAACATCTGTCATCGGTATTGGGACTGACACCCCATATCCTGGAGGAAGGGGCTCTCAACATCACAGGACTGAGTCAGCTCTCTGAGAGCTTCCTCCACACACCATCCCCTGTTGTCCTCTCGGGGCCAGGCACCCCAATGGTGCCTCAGACCAGCACTCCAGCAGCAGCCACCTCCACAGTCCCTGGACCCTTCACCCCTGAGACTATGGGCATGCCTCAGAGTGACTGAGAAGAGTGCCAGAGACTGGGTTGCTACCTGTTGACTTTATCTTTGCTTGGGACACTTTACTTGGGTCATTTTGCTTTTACAGTTTGTTATTAATAAAGATTATCTTTGCTTCACACACTTGCTTCAGTTCTTGGTGGAAAGTTTTAGAAATGGTTTATGACTTTCCATGCTTGTGGGATGGGTAAAGATAGCAGTGGGATGGGCAGGGATACCTGTGGGATGGGTAATAGCTGTGGAATGGGCAGGGATGCTTGTG
>BLBF01000044.1:14650761-14675595 GCA_015471245.1 Laticauda colubrina | reverse complement strand
ATGGGCAGGGATGCTTGTGGGATGGGCAGGGATGCTTGTGGGATGGGTAATAGCTGTGGGATGGGCAGGGATACCTGTGGGATGGGCAGGGATACCTGTGCAATGGGTAATAGCTGTGGGATGGGCAAGGATACCTGTGGAATGGGTAATAGCTGTGGGATGGGCAGGGATAGCTGTGGGATGGGTAATAGCTGTGGGATGGGTAAGGATAGCAGTGGGATGGGCAGGGATACCTGTGGGATGGGTAATAGCTGTGGGATAGATAAACCTCGAGTGCAAGCATAGTGGGAGTGTATGGACAACCCTCCCAGGGGCCACACCTATGGCCCTTTATTATTAATAACAATGTAATCATTCATCCACACATTTCAATATAAACACAACTCTTTATTAAATGCCCTGTTCATTGTAGGGCCACTCAACATACATGGCACAATCTCATCAGTATTATGAGACAGGCTGAAGGAAGCATCCATTAAGCATCTATCTTCCTGTCTTGCCACTCCACTGCGCCACCTGGGGAGTTGCACCAGTGTTTCAGGAGGTTGCGCTGCTTCTTCCCTTCATGTGAAGCTCTGTTGGGGCCTTGCACATCCTTAGTGTCTATCAGGTTTTGTCCTTGCCTCCATTCACCAGGCTCCATGTCTCCATTGCCTTGTTGAAGGTCCATGAGGCTGTTCTGAGACACTGGGTAGCGGGTGCGCATGAGATTGTGCAGGATGCAGCAAGCTCCCATGATGTTCCTCATGGTCTTCCATGATGTTTCTCACAGGCGATGCTGCATGGTGGTGAGAAGTACCTGGAACCTGTTGGCCAGGATGCCAAAGGCTTTCTCCACTACCCACCATGCCCTGGACAGCCTGTAGTTGAAGATCTTCTCTTCATGGGTGAGGCATCTGGAAGTGTAGGGCTTCATGAGGTAGGTTCTGAGGGAGAAGGCGTCATCCCCCATGATGAAGTAGAGCACATCTTATGTGTTGTTGGGCAGGGGTCTGGATCTGGGAAGCCCTTGATGAGGTTGCATTCCAGCCCCTCCTTGAGGTGACTGGCATTGTATACCTGGGCATCTGAAGATTGCCTGAAGCATCGATGTACATGAACTTGTAGTCAGCATCGACCATGGCGAAGAGGATGATGCTGAAGAAGCCCTTGTAGTTGTGATAAGTGGACCCTGAATTGGCTGGAGCTTTGCAGGCCACCTGCTTGCCATCTATGGCTCCAACGGTGTGGGGGAAGTTCCACTTCTGATACCACTGCTCTGCAACTTTCTTCCAGCCTTGTTCAGTGGAGGGGCACTGGAGGAGCTCTTCCAGGTATTCTTCGATGATGGCCTGCACCACTTATCTGACCACAATGCTGATGGTGTTGTGTGGCACCCTCCAGCCATACTGAATGCTCCTGTAGGTGGTCCCTGAGGCCAGGTGGCTCAGAGTCAGTGTCACCTTCAGTCCAGGGTCCAGGCTGGGCCAGAGGTTGGTGTTTGCCTTGGTCAACCTGGGTCTCAGCCACTCCACAACTTCGTCAAACAGGGCTGGTGGCATCTTCATGAAGTTCTGGATTGCACGAGTGTCTTTGTTCCTCAGCTCCACCATCAGTTTGTTATACAGTCCATACTTGGCTCTTCTCACGATCCATCTTCAGACCCAGACACTTCTTGGATGCCTCCTTTTCTTCACGTAGAACAGGTGAAAGGGCCTGTAGATAGCTTCGCACTGTTGTAGAATGATGCATATAGCGGATGCGTAACGGATGACGACGGACATCTAACGGATGTTCCCCGTATGCGTAGCGGATGTATAACAGATGTGTTGGATAAATTTTCCACTCAAAAAGTTTTGTGCAGCTCAAAACCCTCTGAGCGGATGAAATGTCAGTAGATGGATGCTGGACGGATAGAGAGGATGGAAAACAGACTCAGTGAGTACAGAACGGATGCATCCCGTTAACCAACGGATGGCAAGTGTTTCTCTCTGTTTTACAGCCTCTTTCCATCCGTTGGTGCTGTGTGACAGGGGCTTTAATTCTAGGTTGCCTCTCTCCTTGATTAGTTTTCATCCATTGTTTCTTGTATTGTCGTCAATACAATACAATGCAATTCCAATTGCTTTGGAAACTGAACCCCTCTTCTTTGTGGTTTATTCATTAAACCACAAAAAAGAGGGGTTCAGTTTCCAAAGCACCAGACAACAATACACCAAAGATATCAAAATAGATTAGGGTGTTTAACAAATTAAAATTTCTCTCTCTCTCTCTCTCTCCCTCCCTCCCTCCCTGCCTCTCTCTCTCTCTCTCTCTCTCTTTCTCTCCCTCTCCCTCTCCCTCTCTCCCTCCCTCCCTTTCCCCTCTCCTTTTTTTTGCATACATTAGAATGCCCAAAGTGCCATCACTGACAAATGTGTCATCACTGTGTATCACTGAACTTTAAACTACTCATTTGATTTTTTTGTGAAAGATCATCAGGTGATTCCTCAGCCACATCAGCAGATTCTCCACTCTGCATACTTTGTCTCATTATGGGTTAAATTTCAATTTGTTTAGCATCTTCCATTGTTTCATTTAATTCTCTATATAGTTTCTCTAAAAATAAAAGGAAGAATAACTTTTTTGAACATTCAGGATTTTTTTTTTTAGTTTTATTGATTTTTAAGGACAAAAACAAACAAAATATAAAAACATCCAGCTTTCTTCCATAAGTATACAAACAGTGTGTCAGTTGGTTTACAAATTTTTTATGCATTGATTTCATTGTCTCAATTACAGTTACATTACTTAATAACTCATATTATCAGAAATTGAATATCCTAGTATTATTATTAACCAATCATTTGACTATAATTTTGTTCATTCATACTTTGCAAGATAGCTATACTTAGTTTATTTTATAACAATTCATAAAGTCCTTCCAAATCTATCTTAAAAACATTTTATATATGTAATAATAACAATAATAAAAAAGAAATACATCTTTATATATTCATTATTTTCTATAATTCTACATATTCTATTACTATATTTTGTTATCTAGCCATTGATAGAAAAGGTCCCAAATTTTGTAAAATTGTTTATCCTCTTGTTCTCTAATTTCAAATGTCAATCTACTCATTTCAGCACATTCCAATATTATCTTGATAATTTCCTCCTGCAATGATATTTTCTTATTTTTCCAATTTTTAGCAAATATAATCCTAGCTGCTGTTAATACATTTACAATCAAATATTTTAAATCTTTGCTGAATGTATCAGGTAGAATTCCCAATAAAAATATCTCTGGTTTTAAATCTATATGCTTTTTTGTCATTTTTTCCAACCACGTGTGGATTTTTGTCCAATATTTTTTTGCATCCACACAAGTCCATCACATATGGTAATATGAGCCAGGTTCTGATGACATTTCCAACATCTTTGGGATATATTCTTGAACATTCTTGTTATTCTGGTCGGGGGAAAATGCCACCTGTAAAACATCTTATACAAATTTTCTTTAAATGCTGTTGACATTGTCATTTTATAATTTTGAGACCACAATTTTTGCCATTTCTCGAGATCAATCCCATATCCAAAATTCTTCCACCAAACAATCATAGTTTTTTAACTTGTTCTTCTTCTAGTCTAATTTCTAATAAATATCCATATAATTTTTAATCACCTTTTTTAATCACCTAATACCTGTCAAAATCTTATCTAAATCAGTCAATTTATTATAAAAACCTTCTGTTTTAAAGTCTTTTTCATACCTTGAATGTATTTGTGCGTAAGAAAACCAATTCAGCTAAAAGCCCATGTCACACTGAACCAACAGATGCAAAGAGGATATAAAATGGACAAAAAAGCTTGCTATCCATTGGAAAACGCAATGCATCCGTTGTGTACTCACTGTGTACGTCTTTTATTAGTTCTATCTGTAAAACATCTGTCTACTGCTATTTCATCTCCTCAAAAAGTTTTGAGCTGCACAAAACTTTTTGAGCAGATGAACTTTCCGCCGCGTACGATCTACATCCGCAACACATACGGGCAACAAACATTCTAAGTCCATTGTCATCCGTTACACGTCTGATGTATCCTCTCGGACGTGTAACGGATGACAATGGACTTAGAATGTTTGGCCAGAAGGTGCCATCCGTGCAACTCACATCCACTGCAGCGGAAAGTGGAAAGAGGGAGGAAGCGAAAGGTACGCGGAACGTCCATACAGCATGAGTAGCACGGACATAGAAAGGATGTAAGCGGATGCATCTCATATATAAAGCATTAAAACGGACAAAACATTCACATATGGGACGTATCTCAGATATTTAGGATGTCTGGAGGATGTCTAGAGTATGTGGAAGGACACCTAGTGGAAAACTGACATTTCCTATAAAAAGGGGGAGGAAATCACCTGGATCTCACTATCAGTCCAGCAGCCCTGGTGTGCAGACCTCTTCAGCCTTGCTCTTGCTCTTCCACATCATCCATTGATTCCACCATGGATCATCGCACACTCCTTTTGGTAGCCGCCATCATTCAACACCAGAACCAAGCCCTCTTCAGACTGTTTCACCTTTTCTACACAAGGGGAAGAAGGAGATGTCCAAGAAATGTCTGGGTCTGAAGATGGATCGGAAGAAGAGTGGAGTTTGGACTCTATGACAAACTGATGGTGGAGCTGAGGAATGAAGACCCTCATGCATTCCAGCACTTCATGAGGATGCCACCAGCCCTGTTTGACGAAGTTGTGGAGCATCTGAGACCCAGGCTGACCAAGCCAAGCACCAACTTCTGTCCCAGCCTGGACACTGGACTGAAGGTGGCACTGACTCTACGCCACCTGGCCTCTGGGACCACATACAGAAACATGCAGTATGCCTGGAGGGTGCCACAAAACACTATCAGCATTGAGGTCAGAAAAGTGGTGCAGGCCATCATCAAAAAATACCTGGAGGAGCTCCTCCAGTGTCCTTCCACTGAACAAGGCTGGAGGAAACTTGCAGAACAGTGGTATCAGAAGTGGAACTTTCCCCACACCGTTGGAGCCACAGATGGGAAGCATGTGGCCTGCAAAGCTCCACCCAACTCAGGGTCCAATTATTTCAACTACAAGGGCTTCTTCAGCATCATCCTCTTTGCCATGGTTGATGCTGATTACAAGTTCATGTACATCGATGCTTCAGGCAACGGGTCAGCTTCAGATACCCAGATATACAACACCAGTGACCTCAAGGATGGGATGGAACACAACCTCATCATGAATTTTTGCAGATCCAGACCCCCTACCCAACGACACACAAGATGTGCCCTACTTCATCATGGGGGATGACGCCTTCTCCCTCAGAACCTACCTCTTGAAGCCCTACACTTCCAGATACCTCACCCGTGAAGAGAGGATCTTCAACTACAGGCTGTCCAGGGCAAGATGGGTGGTGGAGAACGCCTTTGGCATCCTGGCCAACAGGTTCCAGGTACTTCTCACCACCATGCAGCATTGCCCACAGACTGTGAGGAACATCATGGAAGCTTGCTGCATCCTGCACAATCTCAATCGCACCTGCTACCCAGTGTTGCAGAACAGGTTTGTGGACCGTCAACAAGGCAATGGGGACATGGAGCCTGGTGAATGGAGGCAAGGACAAAACCTGATCGACACTGAGGATGTGCAAGACCCCAACAGAGCTTCACGTAGAGGGAAGAAGCAGCGCAACCTCCTGAAACACTGGTGCAACTCCCCAGCTGGAGCAGTGGAGTGGCAAGACAG
This sequence comes from Laticauda colubrina, assembly GCA_015471245.1. Classification (NCBI taxonomy): domain Eukaryota; kingdom Metazoa; phylum Chordata; class Lepidosauria; order Squamata; family Elapidae; genus Laticauda; species Laticauda colubrina. The sequence continues at coordinate 14,669,861 of BLBF01000044.1, read as the reverse complement.
GATGGTAGATGCTTAATGGATGCTTCCTTCAGCCTGTCTCATAACACTGATGAGATTGTGCCATGTATGTTGAGTGGCCCTACAATGAACAGGGCATTAATAAAGAGTTGTGTTTATGTTGAAATGTGTTGATCAATGATTAAATTGTTATTGATAATAAAGGGCCATATGTGTGGCAGCTGGGAGGGTGGACCATACAGTCCCACTATGCTTGCACTGGAGATTTATCTATTCCACAACTATCCTTATCCCACAGCTATCCTTACCCATCCCATAGCTATCCTTACCCATCCCACAGCTATCCATCCCACAGCTATCTTTACCCATCCCACAAGCATGCAAAGGCTTAACCCTTTTTTCAAAGTTTTCCCCAACACTTTATTAAGTGAAAGTGTGTGAAGCAAAGATAACCTTTATTAATAACAAACTGTATGACTTTATTAAAAAGCAAAATGACCCAAGTAAAGTGTCTTAAGCAAAGATAAAGTGAACAGGTAACAACTCAGTCTCTGGCACTCTACTCAGTCACTCTGAGGCGTGCCCATGGTCTCAGATGTAAAGAGGCCAGGGACTGTGGAGGTGGCTGTGGCTGGAGTGCTGGTCTGAGGCGCCATTGGGGTGCCTGGCCCCGAGAGTACAACAGGAGATGGTGTGTGCAGGAAGCTCTCAGAGAGCTGACTCAGTCCCGTGAGGTTGAGAGGCACTTCCTCAAGGACCTGAGATGTGAGGCCCAAGACTGATGACAGATGTTCTGAGGAAGGGCTTGGCTGTGGGGTGGAGGAACGAGGAGTGTAGTGGGGCTGTCTGGTCTGCAATTGGGTCAGCTGAGGCATCTGTGGCATCTGTGGTGTCCGAGGAACCTGGGTGTGGACTGGGAAGGGCTGCCTCTGCTGTGGGAAGTCCTGGTAGTGTTAGGCAAGGGGCTGCTGAAATCCGTGGAAGCGCTGTGACATTGTCTGGGGTGGAAGAGCAGACCTGGACTGGGTAGCAGCAGGTTCAGCTGGGCCTGGAGGGTGGTGCAGAAGAGCTGTGATCCTCTCCTTCATCACCTGGTACTGGGCCTCGGGCATGTCCATGTGGGTCTGGCTCACTGATGAAGGGCTTGCGGTTAGAGGATGGTATGTCGAAGTGGACCAGCTGGGAGAGGAGATCTGTGCTGACTTTTATTGTGTCCCTGATCTCCAAGAGGACAGTGTGGCTCTGTCCCTCTGGTCTGCCTCTCTGCCTGCTTTCTGTGGGGGTGGGGGTGGGTTGGTCTCTGGTGGCTGCTTCTTCTTGCTCCATCTGAGACAGGGGATCTGAGACAGCCACGTCCTCTGGCACGGGGAGTGCAGCTGTCGGGGGGTCTCTGTCGTGGGGCCCTCCAAAGACACCTGCCTGGACACTGTAGCTGTCTCCTGGCTGCAAGAGGAGTGGCTCTCTGTGGGCTGTCTGAGGGAGAGGAGCTGTTCCTTGGTGGCGGATCTCACCCTCCAGGAAGCTACACCTGGCCATGACATAGGTCTCCCGGTCAATTAGCTTGACAGCGGCCTGCCCGGATTTCTTCAGTGCAGCTTGCCATACCAGGTGTGCATAGGCTTCTCCACCCCAGGAGGACATCTGAAGTGTAACCCAAGCTCTCCGCCTTCTCTCTCCACGCTGCCTGCTTCCACTTGGTGTCACGATAGAGCCTGTGGCCCTTCCTCCACAGGTGCTCATTCTCCCTGAACCATTCCAGCACCTCGTCCTCATTGTCCTTGGAAATGGAGTACTGTTTCCTCTCCCCCTTCTCCTTGCCTTGCCTCTTCCTCCCTCTGGCTTCAGGGCCTTCAGCAGCAGGGCTTTGAGGGCCTTTGGGCTGGTCCACCACAGCAGCAGCAGCAGGAGAAGCAGCAGCAGGAGAAGCACCAGCAGCATCAGCAGCACCAACAGGAGAAGCACCAGCAGCAGCAGCAGGAGGACAAGCACCAGCAGCAGGAGGAGGAGGACAAGCACCAGCAGCACCAGCAACACCAGCAATACCAGCAGTAGCACCAGCAGGAGAAGCAACAGCTGCAGCAACACCAGGAGCAGCAGCAGCAGCAGAAGAAGAAGCACCAGCAGCTTCAGAGTCAGCGCCAGGGGGTGGGATGGTGGTTCTGTCTTCTTGCTAGGGCTGGCAGGAGGAGGCACAGGCTTCCTCTTCTTCCCCATGGTTGTTGGCTGGAGCTGTGTCTGGCAGCAGGTCTTTCCTCTGAATGGTGACCTGCTTGCGAGCTGCCTCCTTTTATATCCATGGAGCTTACACAATTCATCCTCCCCGCATGCGCAGTGAACGCTTTGCATCCGCTACGCATCCACTATGCATCCTATATGCATCCGTGATGCATCTGCGTCATCCGCTACCATCCGCTACGCATCTGCTCCTTCCACTACGCGTCCGCTTTGCTGTTCTCCCCCATAAGCCCTGATGATGTGTCATCCGCTTCCATCCGCTTCCATACGCTAGGCTTCCTATGAACATCTGTTTTACATCCCCGCTAAATCCTCCCCCATCCGTTCCTTTCCATTGTTGTCCGCTCTGTTTATGCAAATTTGGGGCACTTTTGAGAGCGGATAACAACAGATGGAAAATTTGCTGGTCCGCTGTGTCCTTTTTACATATGTTTTGCATCCGTCAGCCAGTGTGACCTAGCCTTTATACTTTGTTCCTCCAGTTTTTGCATCGATTTAATTTTCATTCAAAATTTCCCCATATTTTACTGTTTTTTCCTTCCTATATGTTATAGGATAAGAAAATGCTTCAATAGTCGATAACCATACTGGAATTTTCAAATAACATTTTAATCTTCTCCCAATTTAACCACAGAGACTCCCGTATATGATGTCTTCTAAAATAACCCTGTATTTTAATTCCTTTATACCATAAAAAGGCATGCCACCCCAACAACAAATCATGTCCTTCTAATTTCAACAATCTCGTATTTCTTAATGTTATCCATTCCTTAACCCATGTCAAGTTGGTAGCTTGGTAGTACAACTCCCAATTAGGCAGACCAAATCCTCCTCTAATTCTAGCATCTTGTAAGATTTTTAACTTTATTCTCGCTTTCTTACCTTGCCATAGATATTTCAACACAATTTTGTTTAAATCTTCAAAGTAGTCCTTTCCAAGTCTAATTGGTATTGTTTGAAACAAGTATAGAATTCTGGGTAAAATATTCATTTTGATTGTTGAAATTCTCCCTATTAGTGACAATTGTAGGTTTTCCCATTTTGTCAAGTCTAGTGCTATCTATTGTTTAAGTTTAATGTAATTGTTGTCTTTTAATGTACTACATCTTCCTGTCAAATGTATCCCCAAGTACTTAACCTTATTCGTAACTTGAATTTTCAATACATCTGCCAGTTCTTCTTTTTATCTTAATAACATGTTCTTTGTCAAAATCTTTGTCTGGTCTTTGTTTATTTTCAGGCCGGCCACCTTACCATATGCCTCTATCTTTTCCAATAGTTTTGGTGCTATTTCTAGAGGGTCTTCTAAAATAAAAGCCAAGTCATCCGCAAATGCTTGCAATTTAAATTCTTCCTTTTAAATTTTCATTCCTTTTATACTTTTTTCGTTTCTAGTGTTTCTATTTAATACTTCCAGAGTTTATATGAATAGCAAAGGTGATAGTGGGCAACCTTGTCTTGTACCTTTTCTTATATTGATAAAGTCTGTTAATTCTCCCTCTGTCATTACCTTTGCTGTTTGCTTATAATATATGGCTTGTATTGCTTGAATAAATTTTCTGGCAAAGCCCGTCTGTTCCAATAATAATAACATAAATCTCCAGTTCACATTGTCAAATGCCTTTTGTGCATCTAAAAATATCAAAACCATTTGTTTTTTGGGGTGAGCCTCATAATATTCCAAAGTGTCCAATATTACTCTCATATTATCTTTAATTTGTCTCTTTGGCAGTAATCCCTTTTGGTCAGAGTGAATAAAATTATTTAAATATTTTTTGAGTGTCTCTGCCAATATTGAAGCGAAGATTTTATAATCTGCATTTAATAAAGAAATGGGTCTATAATTCTTAATTTGTAATGGATCAGTCTCTTCTTTTGGAATAAGTGTAATATAGGCTTCTGACCTTGTTGTAGGTATCTTCTTTAGCATAACTTCATTCATGACTTCTCTCAATGGAAGGTTCAGCGATCTTGTAATGTTTTATAGAATTCTGCTGGAAGTCCATCTGGGCCTGGTGCCTTCCCATTATTTTGTTTCTTAAATGCTTCGGTTAACTCCATCATGGTTATATTGCTTTCTAACATTTTTTCAGTCTCTTTAGGTATCTTAGATAGATTAGCATTCTGTAAATACTGTTTAATTCTTTCCTCCTCAATATTCTCTTGCTCATATAATTTCCCATAAAACTCTCGAATGATTTCCTTCTTCTCTTTATTGCTGTGACAAACTTGACCTTGATCATCTATTAACTGCGGTATTTTCCTTGATTCTTTTTCCTTTCTCAATTTGTATGCTAACCATCTACCTGGTTTGTTTGCATCCTCAAAACAATTCTGTTTAGTACTTATGATTTTCTGTGCTAATGCTTCTTTCTCTATTAAACTCATTTTATGTTTAACTGTATCCAGTTTTAGCTTAATGTCTTTTTTCTGTGACATTTTCTGTAGTTCTTTTTCAAGTCTTTTATACTCATCTTCTAAAGCTTCCGTGGCTTGCCTTTTCCTTATGTTCCTTTTCCTTGTGTAGTCTATTATCAAGCCTCTAGCATATGCCTTCATTGTGTCCCATACATTCTGAGTTGAAGTATCTTCTTTTTTATTTTCTCTAAAGAAAAAAACCAATTCTTTCTCCATCCACTGTATAAAATCCTTCTCCTTTAGAATAGTATTATTTAATGTCCATCTCGATCTTCTTTTTTGTCCTTTCCATTTAATTGTCATTGGATATGATCTGCCCAAGTACTTGTTTCGATATTTGTTTCTTGAATATTAGATATTAATTCTGTTGAAGTCCAAATCATATCTATTCTGGACCATGTTAAATGTCTATTTGAGTAAAAAGTATATTGTTTGGTTTTAACATTTCTTTCTCTCCATATATCTTTTAAATTTATTTCATCTATCATTTTAAAAAAGGATTTGTGGAGAGTCTTCCTATTTTGCTTTGTTGTTGTTGTTGTTGTTGTTATATTGTCCAGTTTATTGTCTACAATTCCGTTGAAATCTCCCATCATAACTATATTGACATAGTCCAGTTCAATTATTTTTATGTGTAATTTTTTTTATAAAATTCTTCTTGTTTATCATTTGGAGCATAAATTGCAATCAGGAGTGTTTTGCCCATTATTTCCACCATTAATACTCTTCCGTCTTCATCAGTATAAATCAATTTTGCTGAAATGGTCTCTTTGATATATAAAACCACTCCTCTTTTCTTACATTGAGTCAAAGAAGTAAATATTTTCCCTAATTTTGGCTGTATCAACAATTGTTCATAATGTTTTTTAATATGTACTTCTTGTAGACAAATTATATCAAATTTTAGTTTCTCTAATCTGTGAAAAATTTTCCTTCTTTTAACAGCTGAATTAAGTCCATTTATATTCATTGTAATCAGTTTTTTCTCTTCCATAATTATGCTTTATAATTAGGTTTGGCAGCTCTTGTAGATCTTGGTTCACATTGTTCTTTAGTCTCCATCAATCCACCTACTGCGCCTTCTTCTTTTTCAGTCTCCATTTGGTCGTCTTGAAATTCAATTTGTGAAATCTCTTTTTCTGCCTCCTCTCTCCTTCCAAAAAATTCTGCAGAGAATAATTCTGCTTTCTCTATTGAATCAATTCTATATCTCTGTTCTTACCATGTAAACATTAACCCTTCTGGGATTAGCCATCTATAATTAACCTCTTTTTTCAATAGCATTTTAGTCAAAGATCGATATTGTCTTCTCATTTCTCTCACTCTTCTGGGTATTTGCTTTAAAACCACAATCTCTTTGCCTTTGTATTTCAATGTTTTCTCTCTTACCACTTGTAATATTTGTGTTTTAATGGCTTTTTTTATAAATCTAATATGAACTTCTCTTGGTAGGTTATTTCTCATCGCATATCTTGTAAAAACTCGGTATAGCTCATCTACTCCATCCATCATCTTCTCTTCTGTTATTTCCAAAGCTTCAGCCAATATTTCTATCATTATCTCAGCTAGATTTTGCCTTTTTTCTTCCTCTATGTTTTGAAATCTGAGATAAAATTCTGATCTGTCCATCTCCCATTTCAGTATCCCACTTTTATCTTATTCAACCACTGTTAATCTGATATCTCCAATCCAAGATCTCCAATCTTCTTGTCTCTATGTTTGTCTTCTTCTTCAATTTTTTGGAATCTCTCATCATATTTCACCATCATCAGTTTTCTCTGTTCTTTGCTCAATATTTTCTATTCTCTTTTCAATGGTATCTGATTTTATTTTAAGGTCTTGGATTCCTTGCATAATCATCTGTAGAGTCACTCTTTCTTGATCTTTGTCTTGCTTTAACATTGTCTGACTTGAACATTGTCCTCCAGATGGTGGGAAGGCAGAAGTAGAAGTTGAAGAGGCAGAGTTATAAACTTACCACTCATTTTAAACAATTCAGGATCTTCAGGTTCTTCTAAACCCTAATCCAATTATGAAATCGCCAATTATAATCCAAAATGAAAAATAAGAATGGTAGAGAGAAAAACTCAATAATAATAAAAAGAAAAGGAAAAATAAATTCTTCAGGTTCTTCTTAACCTTAATCCAATCAGTAATTGGGTAGAAAGGAAGGAGAAGAATAAAAAAAGTTTAAAAAGAGCAAAAAGTAAAAAAGAATTAAAAAAAACTAAAAGTAATTCTTCAGGTTCTTCAACACCTTAATCCAATTGAAAATTTTCAAATTAAAAAAAAAGCATATCAAAAAACAAAAAATCCCAAAGAAGAAAGGAAAAGAAAAAAGAAAAATTTTGAGGCTTTTCTTTTAAAATACAAAGCAAAGATGAAAATATTACAAAAATAAAGGTTTTAAAAAGAAAAAATGAACAGTACAGCTGGTGAGGGGGGGGTGACCCAACCTAAGGAAAAAAAAATGCACTTTATTTAATTATCCAAGGCTCTTGTCATAGCTCTCTCCAACCTTCAAAACCAAGTTTCAATTGTTGATAGAAATCCAGAAGAACACCTCAGTAACACTCTTCTGTGCTCTTCCCTCTATCTTATCACATAGCAATGTTCTTGAAAAAGAATTTCAGAGCTTTCTTTCTCAGCTTTCTCAGCTTCGTCTAAGATATTTTCAAGCCTCTAGTTGGCAGTGTTACAAAGTTTCTTTACTCTCACTCTCCCCCTCTTTTCCCAGACAAAATATAATAAAAGTTAAAAAAAAGTATAGCTTAAGGGAGCCTCTTATCTAAAATATTACAAAAAGCCTCTAGCCTAAAATATTACAAAATCAAAAAAGAATAGAAGAGAAAAGATGGATATAAATAGAGAAAAAACTAGTCCAGTTAGCAAATGCAGAATCACAACAGGAATCCAACCATAGAAAACAAAGCCTAAAGGCCCTATCACACTGGCCGACGGATGCAAAATGTTTGTAAAAAGGACACAGCGGACGAGAAAAATGTTCCATCCATTGTTATCCGCTCTCAAAAGGGGCAAAATTTGCATAACCAGAGCGGATAACATGGAAAGGAACGGACGGGGGGAGGACGCAGGGCAGATGGAAAGCGGATGCTCCACGGAAGCCTAGCAGATGGAAGCGGATGGGAGCGGATGGCACATCTGCAAGGCTTCCGGGGGAGTGCAGCAAAGCGGACGCGGAACGGAAAGAGTGGATGCAAAGCAGACGCCGAGCGGATGAAGCGGATGCACAGCAGATGCCGAGCGGATGAAGCGGATGCACAGCGGAAACCTAGCAGATGCCTAGCGGAAGCCTAGCGGATGCCTAGCATTCACTGCGCATGCGGGGAGGATGCATTGCATCAGCCCCGTGGATATAAAGGGAAGCAGCTCCCAAGCAGGTCACCATTCAGAGGAAAGACCTGCTTCCAGACACATCGACTGCCTTGCCAGCCTTGTTGCCTGCCAGCCTTGCTGTCTGCCTGCCTGCCAGCTTGCTGCCAGCCTGCCTGCAAGCCTGCCTGCCAGCCTCCCTGCCAGCCTCCCTGCCAGCCTTGCTGTCTGCCTGCCCACCAGCCTTGCTGCCATCCTGCCTGCCAGCCTGCCTTCCAGCCTCCCTGCAAAACCTCCCTGCCAGCCTTGCTGCCTGCCTGCCTGCCTGCCAGCCTTGCTGCCTGCCAGCCTTGCTGCCTGCCTTCCTGCCAGCCTTCCTACCAGCCTGCCTGCCTGCCAGCCTTGCTGCCAGCCAGCAACCCCACAACCATGGGGAAGAAGAGAAAGCCTCAGCCATCTGCTGCCAGCCCTGGCAAGAGGGACAGGGCCACCCTCCCACCCCTTGGCCCTCACTCTGCTTCTGCTGGGGCTTCTGTAGCATGGGCTCGCTCTTCTGGGGCTGGGGCTTCTGCTGCTTCTGCTTCTGGAGGAGCTGATGATGCTGCTTTTGGCGGTGGTGCTTCTGCTCGTGCTTACTCTGCTGATGCTGCTCCTGGTGGTGGTGCTTCTGCTGGTGCTGACTTTGCTGAAACTGCTCCTCATCCTGCTGGTCCTGCTTGTCCTGCTGGTCCTGCTGGTTCTCTTGGTCCTGCTGGTGCTCCTGGTCCTGCTGGTGCCCCTGGTCCTGCTGGCGCTGCTGGTGCTTACTCTGCTGATGATGATCCTGGTCCTGCTGGTCCTGCTGGCGCTGCTGCTGCTGCTGATCCTGGTCCTGCTCGTGCTGCTGCTGCTGCTGATGATGATGATGATCCTGCTGGTGCTGCTGGTGGTGGTGGTGTGGAGGAGCAGCCCCTACAACCTGGAAGCCCCTCTGATAAGGGCCCATGTGGTCCTGCCAAAGGGAGGAAGAGGCATATGTGAGAACGGGAGAGGAGGCAATACTCCATCAAGGAGGAACATGAGGATGAGGTGCTGGAGTGGCTGAGAGAGAATGAGTATCTATGGCGGAAGGGACACAGGCTCTACAGGGACACCAAAAGGAAGCAGGCTGCTTGGAGAGAGAAGGCGGAGAGCCTGGGCTACATTTCGGAGGTGCTCCTCGGCTGGTGGAAACATATGCACACCTGGTATGGGAAGCTGCACCTCAAGAAATCTGGCCAGGCCACGGTCAAGCTGATGAACAGAGAGACCTACGTGATGGCCAAGTGCAGCTTCCTGGAGGGTGAGATCCGCCACCGAGGAGCAGCCCCTCTCACAACCCTTTCTCTCAGGCAGCCTGCTGAGAGCCAGTCCTCTTCCGGCCGAGAGTCAGCTCCTCTCTCCAGGCAGGTTTCTGTGGAGCGTCCCATGGCAGAGAACCCCCCCACAGCTGTTCTAACAGTGGCGGAGCGCGTGGAGGACACCCTGACGCAGTGGGAGAAAGGAGACGGCACTTCCACCACAGCCCAACCCGTATCCAACCCCAGCTCTACCTCCACAGAAAGGCAGAGAGCCAGACAGGAGGGACAGAGACACACTGTCCTGCTGGAGATAAGAGACACCACCAGGAGCAGCATAGATATCCTCTCTCAGCTGGTACACACCAATGCCCCATCCTCCAATCGCAAGCCCTTCCTCACCTATGTGAACCAGACCCACGTGGACATGGCGGAACCCCAGTACCAGGTAGTGAAGGACATGATCACTGAGCTGCTTCAGATTAACCTGCTCCCACCCAGTCCAGGTCTGCTCCTCCACCCCAAGTGATGTCCCTCCCATTCCAAGGCTTTTCACAGGCCCTCACCTATCAGAGCTATGGCTACCAGGAGGTCCAGCAGCACAGGCAGCAGCCCTTCCCAGTCCAGGCACAGGCTCATTGGACGCCACCGTTGCCACCTGTTCCATTGATGCCACCGATGCCACCCATGCCACTGATGCCACCGACGCCACCGATGCCATCCACACCACAGATGCCACCCATGTCCTCACCCAGCTGCAGACCAGACAGCCCCATTACACTGCTCCTTCCTCCACCCCACAGCCAAGCCCGGCCTCAGTACATCTCTTGTCGGTACTGGGGCTGAAACCCCAAGGCATGGAGGAAGGAGCTCTCAACATCACGGGGATGAGCCAGCTGTCTGAGAGCTTCCTCAACACACCATCACCTGTTGTCCTCTCGGGACCAGGCACCCCAAGGACGCCACAAGCCAGCACTCCAGCAGCAGCCACCTCCACAGCACCTGGACCCTTCACCCCTGAGACTGGGCACAACTCTGAGTGACAGAGAAGAGTGCCAGAGACTGGGTGGCTACCTGTAGACTTTATTTGGACATTTGACTTGGGTCATTTTTCTTTTACAGCTTGTTATTAATAAAGATTATCTTTGCTTCATACACTTGCTTCATTTATTTTTGTCAATAAAGTCTTGGTGGAAACTTTTAGAAATGGTTTAAGCTTTTGCATGCTTGTGGGATGGGTAAGGATAGCAGTGGGGTGGGCAGGGATACCTTTGGGATGGGTTAAGATAGCTGTGAGATGGGCAGGGATACCTGTGGGATGGGTTAGGATATCTGTGGGATGGGTTAAGATAGCTATGGGATGGGCAGGGATACCTTTGGGATGGGTTAAGATAGCTGTGGGATGGGCAGGGATACCTTTTGGATGGGTTAAGATAGCTGTGGGATGGGCAGGGATACCTGTGGAATGGGTTAGGATATCTGTGGGATGGGTTGAGATAGCTGTGGGATAGATAAACCTCCAGTGCAAGCATAGTGGGACTGTATGGTCCACCCTCCCAGCTGCCACACCTATGGCCCTTTATTATCAATAATAATGCAATCAATCATCCACACATCTCAACATAAACACAACTCTTTTTTAAATGCCCTGTTCATTGTAGGCCCACCCACCATACATGGCCCAATCTCATCAGTGTGATGAAACAGGCTGAAGGAAGCATCCATTAATCATCTATCATCCTGTCTTGCCACTCCACTGCTCCAGCTGGCGAGTTGCACCAGTGTTTCAGGAGGTTGCGCTTCTTCTTCCCTTCATGTGAGGCTCTGTTGGGACCTTGCACATCCTCAGTGTCTATCAGGTTTTGCCCTTGCCTCCATTCCCCAGGCTCCATGTCCCCATTGCCTTGCTGGAGGTCCACAAGCCTGTTCTGCAAGACTGGGTAGTGGGTGCGCATGAGATTGTGCAGGATGCAGCAAGCTTCCACGATGTTCCTCACGGTCTTCCACGATGTTCCTCACAGGCGATGCTGCATGGTGGTGAGAAGGACCTGGAACCTGTTGGCCAGGATGCCAAAGGCGTTCTCCACTACCCACCTTGCCCTGGACAGTCTATAGTTGAAGATCTTCTCTTCACGGGTGATGCATCTGGAAGTGTATGGCTTCATGAGGTAGGTTCTGAGGGAGAAAGCGTCATCCCCCACGATGAAGTAGGGCACATCTTGCATATCGTTGGGCAGGGGGTCTGGATCTGGGAAGCCCATGAGGAGGTTGTGTTCCAGCCCCTCCTTGAGGTCACTGGCATTGTATATCTGGGCATCTGAAGCTGACCTGTTGCCTGAAGCATTGATGTACATGAACTTGTAGTCAGCATCGACCATGGCGAAGAGGATGATGCTGAAGAAGCCCTTGTAGTTGAAATAAGTGGACCCCGACTTGGCTGGATCTTTGCAGGCCACCTGCTTGCCATCTATGGCTCCAACGGTGTGGGGGAAGTTCCACTTCTGATACCACTGATCTGCAACTTTCTTCCAGCCTTCTTCAGTGGAGGGGCACTGGAGGAGCTCCTCCAGGTATTCTTCGATGATGGCCTGCACCACTTCTCTGACCACAATGCTGAAGTTGTTGTGTGGCACCCTCCAGCCATACTGCATGCTCCTGTAGGTAGTCCCTGAGGCTAGGTGGTGCAGAGGGAGCGCCACCTTGAGCCCAGGGTCCATGCTGGGCCAGCAGTTGGTGTTTGCCTTGGTCAACCTGGGTGTCAGCCGCTGCACAACCTCATCAAACATGGCTGGAGGCATCCTCATGAAGTTCTGGAATGCACGAGTGTCTTTGTTCCTCAGCTCCACCATCAGCTTGTGATACAGTCCGTACTCTGCTGTTCTCCCGATCCATCTTCGGACCCAGGCGCTTCTTGGCCGCCTCCTTTTCTTCTCATAGTACAGTTGAAAGAGCCTGTAGATGGCTTCGCACTGCTGCAGAACGATGGTGGCTACCAAAAGGACTGTGTTACGATCCATGGTGGACATGACTGGATGCTTTGGAAGAGCAAGAGGCAGATGAAGGCTGCAGAAGGTTGCACAGCAGGGCTGCTGGTCTGAAAGTGAGATCCAGGTGAGTTGCTCCCCCTTTTTATAGGCAATATAGGTTTTCCCCTATGTGTCCTTTTGCATCCTCTAGGCATCCTCTAGACATCCTTAATATCCGAGATAGGTCCCCTCTGTGAACGTTTTTTCCATTTTAAATGCTTTCTATGCGAGCTGCATCCGCTTTCATCCTTTCTCTGTCCGTGCTACTAATGCTGCGCGTCCATTCCACATCTGTTCCACTTCCTCCCTGTGTCCGCTTTCTGCTGGAGCGGATTTGGGTGGCGCTGATGCGCAGCGGATGCCTATTGGATGTAGCGGACGCGTAACGGATGATGACGGGTGCAGAACGGATGTTCCCCATATGCCTAGCGGATGCAGAACGGATGCGTTGGATACATTTTCCACTCAAAAAGTTTTGAGCAGCTCAAAACTTTTTGAGCGGATGAAATGTCAGTCGACGGATGCTGGACAGATAGAGAGGAAGAAAAATGGACGCACTGAGTACAAAATGGAAGCATCGCGTTAACCAATGGATGGCAAGTGTTTTTCTCCATTTTACATCCTCTTTCCATCCGTTGGTGCAGTGTGACATGGGCTTTACTTTGACACTTCCGTTTAAAAACCGCTGCTTATTCAGTTCTGTCAAAACTTTTACAGATTCCTTTTCCCCTAAGGGTTTCCTTTGAAGTCCTTTTAAGTCTTAGAATAATAAAAGAACAGTTCTGACCAAACCGACACACTTTCTCTTTCAAACTTTTCCATTCGGAGCTGTCCCAACTTCATCAGCTTTGGTGACTGCCTCTCTGCTGCTGGCAAAATTGCTTCTCCTGGATCAACCAGGGACTTTGCGATATCCCTGAGATCTACAGGACACGCCCTTCACTAACACCATCTCTTCAGGATGGCTTAGGTCCGTTTGGACCGTACAGGCTGCAATCTCAGACCTCCAAGATTGCATGCAGTATCATCGCGACACCAGCTCCTCCCCCAACATTCAGGATTTTTATTGAGTAACCGATTATGTTTCTTTTTTTTTTAATGCACAATGGTCCTTCAAAGGAAAAATACTGGGACTGCATCAATGCCCTTTATGCATTATTTACACATGGAGGCTAGAATAAATTATTTCTGCTGAATTTTCCAAATTTTTGGAGTTAATGTTTTTAGTTCAGCCTGTAAAATAAAGTTATAATAAAATAAAATTTTATTGTTTGATGATGTTAAACCAAAATAGATGTAAAGATTTAAAGTTGCAACTTTTAAAATATGTAACTGTGGGCTTCTTCATTTGAAGAACTGGAGAACAACTTAATTCTTTCAAGTTGTAAACCATCAACCCAAAACACTCCCACTTGAAAAAAAAAAGTATATAGATATGTATAGTATACACTATTTATCCCCCAACATCCTGAGAAATATGGAAGGAGTAGCACTTTTGTTAAAAACAACAATAATAATCTCAGGGAAAAAGTCAAACACTGGCTCACAATTTTGTATTGCTCAAATGAAGTTTCACAGTATAAATCACCCATTTAAATAAGTAAGGTGTAAACAAGGGAAAAAGACCCTTTGAAAAAGCTGTTAGAGAAATCTGCTATGATTAACAAACTGAATGGAAGTAAAGTATTTAGATCATCATTTGTCTGTTTGACAGGAATGTTTCTATCCAGTTATGTAGTTGTCCAGAGATACCATAAGATTTTAGTTTTAGTAGTAGTTTGTCATGTCCCACAGAATCAAAGACTTTACAGAAGTCTATGTACATTGCATCTATTGCTTTGCCCTGATCAAGTTGTGTAGTCTATATGTTTTTGCAGTGTTTATTAGAGACTAGGTTGTTTGTCTCCACTTAGAGGATAATGGATTGATTAATAATTGATTCCATGACTTTACAGGTGATGCAGCATAAAGAGATTGGTCTGTAATTTTCAACTAGACTTGGGTCTCCCTTTTTGAAGATGGGGATGACCATGGCTGGTGACCATAGTTTTGTCAAGGAGCTGGTCCTGAAGGATTTTTCAAAGATTATGCTTAGAGGTTTGTCTATGGCAGTGGATAGTTTTTTAAAGAAGTAGGCACATATTCCATCGGATCCAATAGATTGGATGGTTTTAGATTGTGCAGTGCTTTTTCAACAGTGTCTTCTGTAAAACAGGTCAATAAAAAAACAAAAACAAATAAATATTAAAATATTCTTTTAAAATAAAAATGCAGAAATTGTAATTCCAGTTACTCAGTAAAGGTTATCAAAACTGGAAGGCATGGGGGTGGATGAGAAGAAAGAATGGAAAAAGATTGCTGTGAAATAAATGCCCGTGATTTAGTTTAATTAAGGATATAGAAACCATTCAAAGCAAGAATCAAGGTTTGGTAAGGCAGTTTGTTTCCCACAGAACCTGGAATCACCTATATTAGAAATTAGAATTTGTTCAAGGAACACACAAGCTCATCAGAGTGAATGAACAATAAATTCATGTTTGGATTTTTGCAATTGCCTATGCTTAAAGATACCTCAAAAAGTTAAGCTAATTCATAATATTACCTGGAAGAAGGCTGTGAGATTATTCAGGTTCAAAAGCCCAAAAATGCTAAAAGCAATGTTCCTCAACTTTAAGAAATATAAATCAATTCCCAGAATTCCTGACCCATCAGGGCAAGGGTAAAGACACTCTTTAGACTACTAGCCTAAGGTCGAGGATTGATTTCTGAGACTTTGTAAGCTATTCTGGGAAACTTTTCCAGAGAAATGAAATATTTTAGGATAAATTAAAGAGGCATAATATTTCCTCTAAAAGAGAAGTAGAAATTCAGAGATTCAGAAACTCAGCCTCCCATCTTTGCTAATGGGCCATTAAGGCCTGGCCCAGTCTATTTTACATAACAAAGATCTACCTCCTTCAGGCAGATCCTTCAGGCAGATCCATAACAGGAATCCCAAAGCCCTTTCATTACATTATCATCCAGCAAGGCTCAACCAAGCCTGGAACTCAGAACAGCCTACAGAGTTGTCCCTGCATTGCCCCATGGGAGTCTGACAACCAATCAGAATACAGGCTCAAATTCAAATCCCAACAGAGGGATAAAACCCAAGGACTCTCAGCATCTTTTCCCTTTTTCACTCAGGAGTTCCAAGGAATGTGATCCTGCCCACCATTAAACCATCTTTCTGAACAGCCTTCATCTTTCCAATGTCTTTTTCCCCACTTAGAACTGAACCCAGAAGGATTTCTTCCAATGCTTGCTTGCTTGCTTACATAAAATGTAGGGATCAAGGGAAGCCAATCTCATTAGGAAGACTGGTTTTTATTTTTCCCATCAAAGAAAAAGCTTCTTCTCTGATGTAGCAAAATTTTGACTAGCAGCATGCTGAATGTGATGTGCCTTTAAGAGAAAACCAAGATTAAGTGAGCTAAGGATTACTGGGTATACTATGTTATTATTCAAAAAACATTATGCCAGACAAACCTTATTGTAGTCTTTGACAAAATGACTAAATTAATGGGCTAGTGAAATGCTATGAATATAGTATGAATATAGTATACTTCAGTAAGGCATCTGACAAAGTGGATCTAGCTGCTTGATAGAAATCAAGCATCCAGCTAAGATGGAAAACTGTGGAATAAACAGCATTCCCATCAGATGGATTTGTAACTGGCTGATCAACCACACTCAGCATGTATTCCTTAATGGAGCCAACCTCTACATGATGGAAATCATGCAGTGAGGTACTCCAAAGTTTTATCTTTGGCCCAAAATTCTTCAACATCTTTATAAACTATTTAGATGAGGAAATAGAAGGGGAACTCATCAAATTTGCAAACAACAGCAAGCTGGTGGGAATAATCAATCCTCCAAAAGATAGGCTCAACATCCAGGAGGCTCTTGACAAGCTTGAACATTGGGCCCTACCTAACAAAATACATTTTAGGTTTGAGAAAAATAAAGTTTTACACTTAGGCAAGAAAAACCAGATGCACAGGTATAAAATAGGTGATAGTTCACAACAGTAACTCTGAGAGGAATTTTGGGGTCCTAATGGACAACCACTTAAGAACAAGTAGTGTGCTGCAACTGATGAAAAAAAACCTAATGAAGTCCTAGGCTGTATCAACAGAGGAATAGTATCAAAAACCCATGAAGTGACAGAAGTGTATTATACTGCAGTGGTAAGATTGTATTTGGAATACTGCATCCAGTTTTGGTTACCACGTTACAAAAAAAGATATTGAGACTCTACTCTAGAAAGAGTGCAGACAAAAGTAATAAAGATGATTAAGGGGCTGGAGCTAAAATCTATAGTGAATTATTGTAGCAACTGGATAGGTCTAATCTAGTGAAGAGAAGGATTGTGACATGATAGCAATCTTCTAATATTTAAAGGATTATTACAGAGAAGGAGGTGGGAAATCCACCTATTCTCCAAAGCACCCAAGGCAGGACAAGTAACAGATGGAAATCTAGAACTAAGGAGAAATTGCCCATCATTGAGAATAATTAACCAATTGACCAGCTTGCCTTCAGAAGTTTCTGGTGCTTCATTACTGGAAATTTTAAAGAAAAGATTGGACAGTTCTTTGTCTGGAATCATATAGGTTCTCCTAGGAGAACTAGGAGATCTAAAAGGTTTTTCATCTTATTTAAGTATTTGTATTAGTTTGTAAGTCATTGATCAATACATTAGCAGAAACACAATTATTTTAATATATTATCAAATGATATTCATTTTTATGTCACTTAATACATGAATATCATGTTATGCAATTAATAATTTAACATTTTATTTCATAACTTGATTTTTTAATTGTTAATATTATCTTTTTAAAGTTCTAGTTCCTAAACATATAGGAAGTATTTTAATCTCCTCTCTGATTTCTCCCAATTTATAAAAAATATTCTATGTATTGTTATCTGTGTTCTATAATCCTCTCATCAAACAACATACAAAGTAATACTGACCCTAATAAATGTGGAAACATGTTCATTGTGATTATTTATGAAGGTAGGTATACTTAAATAATTAGTATGGGACACCAGAGTAGTGTAAAGATTTTGAATGTGGGACATTTTGCTGGTATCAAGAATAAATCTTGAAGGGAAAAATTCAATATGAAAATAAAGAGAGGAAGGTGAAGAAACCAGCATACCAATAGATTGACTGAAGAAAGAGAAAGTTGATGTTGTTTAGGCAAGCCTATTGGAAGGTAGATTAATCTCAAAACAAAATGAATAGAAAGTGGGCATAAAGAAAGAAATGTGAATGCTACAGTGAAAAGAATTGTGTTAAAGTGTATCATAGAAATATGCAAAATAAATAAGAAATATGAAAAATAGTAGTTGTAAGTGCTATGGGAATATTAAATGTGGTAAGACTATGAGAACACTAAATATGATAATTAATTAATATTAAGAGTCTGTTTGGTGTAATGGTAAAGGCATCAATGAGATGGCAGAAGATTGTGTTCTAGTGTCAACCCGGATCCATTTTGAATTAGATTTGGGGTTGCCACAAGGGAGGATGTATATGTGGGAACAAGCGTGAAGTGAGAAGGGAGGATAGCCAGGGGTGGGATTCTACCGGTTTGCACTGAACCAGTAAATTAGAGCTCTGGCTGTCCCCTCTCTGCCAGCTTCTCCAATCCCTGCCCAGTCAGTCCCTGTATGCATGCGCAACATTGTGTGCATGTGCAACATACCTGCAGCCTGCTTTTGCCCATCCACCAGACCAGCCATTGCTGCCTGCTTTTTGCTGCAGCAGAGCGAAAAGCTTGCAAGTCCCTGACTCCTCAATCTGCTCAAAGATAAACCTGCGAGTCACACTAGCCCCTCCCCCAATGTCCCTGGGCCTCCCGTGGCCATCTCTGGGGCTCCCTGGGCCTCGTCCAGCCTACTTACTTGCCCTCCCATCCCCAAGCTTGGCTGGTTGGCTTCCCCACTGGTGCAGCCCCATCCCGCTGGTGGCACTGGATGAGCCCTACCTATCTTCCCCCCACCATTCAAAAGCTTGGCTGGCTCGCTTCCCCACTAGCACAGCCCCATCCTGCTAATGGCACTGGCTGGGTTCTGCTACATTCCCCCCATCCCCAGGCTTGGTGGGCTTGCTTCCACACTGTCATGGCCCCATCCTGCCAAGGGCACTGGCTGGGACCTGCCTATCTGTCCCCCCATCCCTGGACTTGGCTGGCTGGCTAAGCTGTCACACAGCACTCTCACAGCTCTCCCTACCATGTGGTGGCCTCCCATAAGAAGCACCATCACCACAGGACCTCCACCACCTCTGCCGCCTCCACCTATTTATTTATTTACTTATTTATTTAAAATTTTATTTGGGTTTTCACAAAAACAAAATACAAATAAAACATCTTTTTTTGAAAATAGCATGGTCCCAGGTTATCACTTCTTCATACAGACACAAAACTCAATTTCATGCTCATTTTTATATTCTATTCCATATCTTATTACCGTTTTATATTTTCTACATAATTTTTCCCCCCTTTTAATTTTCTCAACTTTATTTTAATTATCTCATCTCAATTCAAATCATTATATTTATACTTTTGTCTGTCCTGTTTCAATTTCATATCATCTTTTCTCATTAAACAAATTTTTCCCTGTAGTTACCAATTGGAATATAACATCTTTATATCTTTTAATTTTATCCATTCAAACTCTTATTTAAGCTTCAATGAATACCTTTAAGATATAGCATTCAATATAATACATAACTTCCAATCGAATTCTGCTTGGTACATTCTTA
>BLBF01000044.1:14583131-14643106 GCA_015471245.1 Laticauda colubrina | reverse complement strand
GTCAGAGAAGTGGTGCAGGCCATCATCGAAGAATACCTGGAGGAGCCCCTCCAGTGCCCCTCCACTGAAGAAGAATGGAAGAAAGTTGCAGAGCAGTGATATCAGAAGTGGAACTTCCCCCACACCATTGGAGCCATAGATGGCAAGCATGTGGCCTGCAAAGCACCAGCCAAGTTGGGGTCCACTTATTTCAACTACAAGGGCTTCTTCAGCATCATTCTGACTGATGCTGACTACAAGTTCATGTACATCGATGCTGCATGCAATGGGTCAGCTTCAGATGCCCAGGTATACAATGCCAGTGACCTCAAGGAGGAGCTGGAATGCAACCTCATCATGGACTTCCCAGATCCAGAACCCCTGCCCAATGACACGCAAGATGTGCCCTACTTCATTGTGGGGGATGACGCCTTCTCCCTCAGAACCTACCTCATCAAGCCCTACACTTCCAGATACCTCACCCGTGAAGAGAGGATCTTCAATTACAGGCTGTCCAGGGCAAGGCGGGTGGTGGAGAACGCCTTTGGCATCCTGGCCAACAGGTTCCAGGTACTTCTCACCACCATGCAGCATCGCCCAGACACCGTGAGGAACATCGTGGAAGCTTGCTGCATCCTGCACAATCTCATGCGCACCCACTACCCAGTCTTGCAGAACAGGCTCGTGGACCTCCAACAAGGCAATGGGAACATGGAGCCTGGGGAATGGAGGCAAGGACGAAACCTGATAGACACTGAGGATGTGCAAGGCCCCAACAGAGCCTCATATGAAGAGAAGAAGCAGCGCAACGTCCTGAAACACTGGTGCAACTCCCCAGCTGGAGCAGTGGAGTGGCAAGACAGGATGATAGATGATTAATGGATGCTTCCTTCAGCCTGTCTCATCACATGGATGAGATTGTGTCATGTATGTTGAGTGGCCCTACAATGAACAAGGCATTTAATAAAGAGCTGTGTTTATATTGAAATGTGTGGATGAATGATTACATTGTTATTGATAATAAAGGGCCATAGGTGTGGCACCTGGGAGGGTGGACCATACAGTCCCACTATCCTTGCATTGGAGGTTTATCAATCCCACATCTATCTTAACCCATCCCAAAGGTATCCCTGCCCATCCCACAGCTATTACCCATCCCAAAGGTATCCCTGCCCATCTCACTGCTACCTTAACCCATCCCAAAGGTATCCCTGCCCATCCCATAGCTATCTTAACCCATCCCACAGATATCCTAACCCATCCCACAGATATCCTAACCCATCCCACAGGTATCCCTGCCCATCCCACAGGTATCTTAACCCATCCCAAAGGATGGGTTAAAAGTTTCCACCAAGACTTTGTTGAAAAAAATAAATGAAGCAAGTGTGTGAAGCAAAGATAATCTTTATTAATAACAAGCTGTAAAAAAAAAATAACCCAAGTCAAATGTCCAAATAAAGTCTACAGGTAGCCACCCAGTCTCTGGCACTCTTCTCTGTCACTCAGAGGTGTGCCCAGTCTCAGGAGTGAAGGGTCCAGGTGCTGTGGAGGTGGCTGCTGCTGGAGTGCTGTCTGAAGCACCACTGGGGTGCCTGGCCCTGAGGGGACAACAGGGGATAGTGTGTTGAGGAAGCTCTCAGACAGCTGGCTCAGCCCTGTGATGTTGAGAGCTCCTTCCTCCATGTGATGGAGTGTCAGCCCCAATACCGATGACAGATGTACTGGGCTTGGCTGTGGGGTGGAGGAAGGAGCAGTGTAGTGGGGCTGTCTGGTCTGCAGCTGGTTGAGGACTGGCGTGGGTGGCATCGGTCGCATCAGTAGAACCAGTAGCAACGGTGTCGTCCGATGAACCTGTGCCTGGACTGGGAAGGGCTGCTGCCTGTGCTGCTGGACCTCCTGGACGTATCTCTGATAGGTGAGGGCCTGTGGAAAGCCTTGGAATGGGAGGGACATCACTTGGGGTGGAGGATCAGACCTGGACTGGGTGGGAGCAGGTTCATCTGGATCTGGAGGGTTGTGAAGCAGATCGGTGATCCTTTCCTTCACCACCTGGTACTGGGGTTCCGCCATGTCCATGAGGGTCTGGTTCACATAGGTGAGGAAGGACTTGTGGTTGGAGGATGAGGAGTTGGTGTGTACCAGATGAGAGAGGATATCTATGCTGCTCCTGATGGTGTCTCTTATCTCCAGCAGGACAGTGTGGCTCTGCCCCTCCTGTCTGGCTCTCTGCCTTTCTGTGGAGATGGAGCTGGGGGTGGATGCGGGTTGGACTGTGGTGGAAGTGCCATCTCCTTTCTCCCACTGTGCCAGTGAGTCCCCCACACACTCCGCCACGGTTAGAACAGCTGTCCGTGTGTTCTCACACTCCACAGATACCTGCCTGGAGACAGGAGCTGATTCTCGGCTGGAAGAGGACTGGCTCTCAGCATGCTGCCTGAGAGAGAGGGTTGTGAGAGGAGCTGCTCCTCAGTGGCGGATCTCACCCTCCAGGAAGGTGCACTTGGCCATGATGTAGGTCTCTCTGTCCATCAGCTTGACCGCGGCCTGGCCAGATTTCTTGAGGTGCAGCTTCCCATACCAGGTGTGCATGTGCTTCCACCAGCCGAGGAGCACCTCCGAAGTGTAGCCCAGGCTCTCCGCCTTCTCTCTCCAAGCAGTCTGCTTCCTTTTGGTGTCCCTATAGAGCCTGTGTCCCTTCCGCCATAGATACTCATTCTCTCTCAGCCACTCCAGCACTTCATCCTCATGTTCCTCCTCGATGTTGTATTGCTTCCTCTCCCGTTCTCACGTCTGCCTCTTCCTCCTTTGGCAGGACCACATGGACCCTCATCAGAGGGGCTTCCAGGTTGTAGGGGCTGCTCCTCCACAGCAGCAGCAGCAGCAGCACCAGCAGCAGCAGCACCAGCAGCACCAGCACCAGCACCAGCAGCACCAGCAGGACCAGGATCAGTGCCAGCAGAGTAAGCACCAGCAGGACCAGCAGGACGAGGAGCAGCTTCAGCAGAGTAAGCACCAGCACCAGGAGCAATGCCAGCAGAGTAAGCACCAGCAGAAGCACCAGCACCAGGAGCAGTGCCAGCAGAGTAAGCACCAGCAGAAGCACTAGCACCAGGAGCAGCGCCAGCAGAGTAAGCACCAGCAGAAGCACCAGCACCAGGAGCAGTGCCAGCAGAGTAAGCACCAGCAGAAGCACCACTACCAGAAGCAGCATCAGCAGAAGCACCACCTGCAGAAGCACCACCTGCAGAAGCACCACCTCCAGAAGCACCACCTCCAGAAGCAGCATCAGCAGAAGCCTCAGCACCAGAAGAGCGAGCTCGGGCTGCAGAAGCCCCAGCAGAAGCAGAGCGAGGGCCAGGGGGTGGGAGGGTGGCCCTGTCCCTCTTGCCAGGGCTGGCAGCAGATGGCTGAGGCTTTCTCTTCTTCCCCATGGTTGTGGAGTTGCTGGCTGGGAGGCAGGCTGGCAGGAAGGCTGGCAGGCTGGCAGTAAGGCAGGCTGGTAGGCAGGCGATGTGTCTGGAAGCAGGTCTTTCCTCTAAATGGTGACCTGCTTGGGATCTGCTTCCCTTTATATCCACGGGGCTGACGCAATGCATCCTCCCCACATGCGCATTGAACACTAGGCATCCGCTAGGCATCCGCTCAGCTTCTGCTGTGCATCCGCTTCATCCGCTCGGCTTCCACTGTGCATCCGCTCTGCATCCGCTTTATCCGTTCCGCGTCCACTCGGCGTCCGCTCTGCATCCGCTTTATCCGTTCCGCGTCCACTTTGCTGCGGTCCCCCGGAAGCCTTGCGGATGTGCCATCCACTCCCTTCTGCTTCCATCCGCTAGGCTTCCGTGGAGTATCCGCTTTCCATCCACCCTGCGTCCTCCCCCCGTCCGTTCCTTTCCGTGTTGTCTGCTCTGGTTATGCAAATTTTTGCCCCTTTTGAGAGCGGACAACAATGGATGGAACATTTTTCTCGTCCACTGTGTCCTTTTTACAAACGTTTTGCATCCGTCGGCCAGTGTGACAGGGCCTTACGTAATATAATTCAAGAGACACTTTCATGGGTGGGATTCAAAAATCCCAACAACTGGTTTGTTGCCCACTTGCTGGATGGGCATGGCTATGGTGTACATGGCCTACTGGAGCTTCTGGGGCCATTTTTTTTTTTTTTGCTTTCCCCAGGGTCCAGAGGCTTCCCTTGAGCCTCTGGGAAGGTGAAAACAGCCTCCCCTGGGGTTCACAGGCCCTTTGCCAGAAATAGTCCTATTTCTGGAGTTTTGGAACTTCTGGGGGGTCATTTTTCACCTTCCCCAGGGTCTGGAGGATTTCCTTGGTCCTCTGGGAGGATAAAAACAGACTCACCCAGGATCCCGAGGCCCTCCAGAAGCAGGAAACAGGCCCATTCCCAGACTTTTGGAAGGCCCATTTTTCACCCTCCCAGAGCCTCCAGAGACTCCCAGAGACTCCTGGGAAGGGAGACTCCTGGGAAGGGAGACTCCTGGGAAGGGAAGGAGGGGTGGACAGGGCCAGCTGATTGGTTCAACTACCAATTCAGCAAATGAGATGTCAATTTAATATCTGGTTTGCCCAAACTAGTCAAACTGGCTGAATCCTATCCCTGGATACTTTGTATTTATTAGTTAGTCCCAAGAGATCTGTGCATAGTGATTGAATTTCTTTAAACCTGTCTTATCCATAAAGAAGCACTCCTAGAACTTTTCATTATTAATAATATACTGCAGTTAAATTAGAAACCTGTTCCTGTAGCCCCAGTGGGTAATTAATTTAGCAGACTAGGAATTTTGATTAAGCAAATGAAATGTTTGATACAGACTATATATCAATTCTTATAGTGGATTTTTGAAAGATTCTGATTGTTATAAAAAGGTAGCTGAGATTTTAGTCTGTTATGTTTTGACTGTTGGAAACTGAATATGGATCTCAGCATGTCTCGTAAAGCTTTAAAAAAAATGGCACTGGTTTGAAAAGAAACGTGAACATTGATGTAGACCTATGACTGGTCATTGTGTTTAGATGTAGATTGTGGCTAGGATTTTTGAGAGGACCGGACAAATTATGAATTTGTCAGGAGTCAGTTGTGAATTGTATACAAAATTCAGCTGCCATAATTCAAGAAAAAGTTTGTACTCAATTTTTTAAAAAATGGGAAGCAAGCAAAGAGAAAACTTCATATTATAAAACCGCTACTATTCAAACCTAGAATTTCTTCTGTAGAGATTTTTTTATCAATCTGTTGAAAAAAATAAACCTGACAATTAAAAAAAAGAATATCATAACTTTCTCTGCAGCTATAATTCAAAGTTCTGCTTTTACTTGGTTGGAACAGTAGACAAAAAAGTTCACATATGTGACACATTTTAAAGTAGGACTGGGAGTGCATTTGTGAAAAAGTGGGTTTTTGCTTGGGAGAATTATCAGCCAAGTCTGCCACAAGTTAGCTATAAAATAAGAAATACTATCCATACAAGATGCAATCAGAAATTATAGTTAGAGATTGGAATCAGTATTTTATATTTCTTGAATGTTATTATACATCATTTTATATGAAAATTAGAAGTCTATCATTTAAATGTTCTATAACTATAAAAAAAAAAAAAGGAAGATAACACAGAAATACAAAAAGTAAATTCTATAAATATGACTGTGGTAAAGTTGGCAGAAAATCTTCTTTTGAAAATATCTCTAAACATTTATATTTAAACAAATAAGCTTTACTATGCTTTTATACAGTATTTTGCTTTAATTTTGTTCCAAAGGTATTTTGTTCTGAGAATATTTAGTTATATTTTAAGGTTATTAAATATTAACTACTTTGTGATTATGTTAATCTATTACACAAATAACTTGTACAGATTTCACAAGCCCAATTATCTATACATTTGCTAACATAGATTAACTTTACTGTTGCTATGGTTTGATACAATCACAGTTATTTTCTAGCAATATTATTGGAACACACATATGCTAGAGAAATAAATTATATTATATTGTATTTGTATCCAAAAGGAGAGTGAGAGAAGCTAGCAAATATTGGTAGCATAGAAGATCAGGAAGGAGTTACTTTTGTGGATCTCTTTTTTCAATTGTACATAGGAGAAATATCTGTCGAGAAATGGTAACATACCCATCTGAGACTATTTATGTATTGCAAATTACTTCAATGTGCATTTAAAAGACATTACTTGTCAGGCTTTGAAGATTGAATCATTTGTACTTTTAATCCATCTTACTTATCTTTTATTTATATTAACTATTAAGATAAACAGGACCATGCCAGTTTCATAATGGAAAGCCCATGTCACACTGGCCAATGGATGCCAAAAGGACACAGCGGACGAGCAAAATGTTCCATCCGTTGTTATCCGCTCTCAAAAGGGGCAAAAATTTGCATAACCAGAGCGGATAACACGGACGCGGGGAGGACACAGGGCGGATGCAAAGCGGATGCGGAATGGAAGCCTAGCGGATGGAAGCGGATGGGAGCGGATGGCACGTCCGTGAGGCTTCCAGGGGACCTCAGCAAAGCGGACGCAGAATGGATACAGCGGATGCACAGCGGACACGGAACGGATGAAGCGGATGCACAGCGGATGCACAGCGGAAGCCTAATGGATGCCTGGCATTAATTGCGCATGCGGGGAGGATGCATTGTATCAGCCCCGCGGATATAACGGAAGCAGCTCGGAAGCATGTCACCATTCAGAGGAAAGACCTGCTGCCGGACGGATTGGCTGCCTTGCCTGCCCTGCCTGCATGTCTGCCTGCCAGCCTTGCTGCCAGCCTTTCTACCAGCCTTGCTGCCAGCCAGTCTACCTGCCAGCCTTGCTGCCAGCCTGCCTGCAAGCTTTGCTGCCAGCCAGTCTACCTGCCAGCCTTGCTGCCTGCCTTCCTGCCAGCCTTGGTTCATGTCTGCCTGCCAGCCTTGGTGCATGCCTGCCTGCCAGCCTTCCTGCCAGCCTTGGTGCCTGCCTTGGTGCCAGCCTTCCTGCAAGCCTTGGTGCCAGCCTTCCTGCAAGCCTTCTTGCCAGCCTTGGTGCCTGCCTTGGTGCCAGCCTTCCTGCCAGCCTTGGTGGCTGCCTGCCTGCCTGCCTGCCTGCCTGTCAGCCAGCCTTCCTGCCAGCCTTGGTGCATGACTCCCTGCCAGCCTTGGTGCCTGCCTTGGTGCCAGCCGTCCTGGCAGCCTTGGTGCCAGCCTCCCTGCCAGCCTTCCTGCCAGCCTTGGTTCCTGCCAGCCTCCCTGCCAGCCAGCAACCCCACAACCATGTGGAAGCACAGCAAGCCTCAGCCATCTGCTGCCAGCCCTGGCAAGAGGGACAGGGCTACCATCCCGCCCCCCTGGCCCTAACTCTGGTTCTGCTGGGGCTTCTGCGGCACGGGCTCGCTCTCCTGCGGCTGGGGCTTCTGCTGCTTCTGCTTTTGGAGGAGCTGATGACAAGCACCCCAGCACCAGCCACCTCCACAGCACCTGCACCCTTCACCTCTGAGACTGAGCGACCAAGAGGAGTGCCAGAGATTCTTTTTTGTTTTATAGCTTGTTGTTAACAAAGTCTATTTTTGATTCACACACTTGCTTCATTTCTTTTTTTTTATAAAGTCTTGCTGGAAACTTTTAGAAATGGTTTAAGCCTTTGCATGCTTGTGGGATGGGTAAGGATAGCTTTGGGATGGGTTAGGATACCTGTGGGATGGGTAATAGCTGTGGGATGGGTTAGGATAGCAGTGGGATAGATAAACCTCCAGTGCAAGCATAGTGGGACTGTATGGTCCACCCTCCCAGGTGCCACACCTACGGCCCTTTATTATCAATAATAATGTAATAATTATCCACACATGTCAACATAAACACAGCTCTTTATTAAATGCCCTGTTCATTGTAGGCCAACCAAACATACATGGCCCAATCTCATCCGTGTGATGAGACAGGCTGAAGGAAGCATCCATTAATTATCTATCATCCTGTCTTGCCACTCCACCGCTCCAGCTGGGGAGTTGCACCAGTGTTTCAGGAGGTTGCTCTGCTTCTTCGCTTCATGTGAGGCTCTGTTGGGGCCTTGCACATCCTCAGTGTCTATCAGGTTTCGCCCTTGCCTCCATTCCCCAGGCTCCATGTCCCCATTGCCTTGCTGGAGGTCCACGAGCCTGTTCTGCAAGACTGGGTAGGGGGTGCGCATGAGATTGTGCAGGATGCAGCAAGCTTCCATGATCCTCCTCACAGTCTCTGGGCAATGTTGCATAGTGGTGAGAAGTACCTGGAACCTGTTGGCCAGGATACCAAAGGCGTTCTCCACCACCTGCCTTGCCCTGGACAGCCTGTAGTTGAAGATCCTCTATTCACGGGTCAGGAGTCTTGAAGTGTAGGGCTTCATGAGGTAAGTTGTGAGGGAGAAGGCGTCATCCCCCACGATGAAGTAGGGCACATCTTGCGTGTCGTTGGGTAGGGGGTCTGGATCTGGGAAGGCCACGATGAGGTTGCATTCCAGTCTACCCTTGTGGTCACTTGCATTGTATACCTGGGCATCTGAAGCTGACCCGTTGCCTGAAGCATCGATGTACATGAACTTGTATTCAGCATTGACCATGGCGAAGAAGATGATGCTGAAGAAGCTCTTAGAGTTTAAATAAGTGGACCCCGACTTGGCTGGAGATTTGCAGGCCACGTGCTTGCCATCTATGGCTCCAACGGTGTGTGGTAAGTTCCACTTCTGATACCACTGCTCTGCAACTTTCTTCCATCCTTCTTCAGTGGAGGGGTACTGGAGGAGCTCCTCCTTGTATTCTTTGATGATGGCCTGCATCACTTCTCTGACCACAATGCTGATGGTGTTGGATGGCACCCTCCAGGCGTACTGCATGCTTTTGTAGAAGGTCCCTGAGGCCAGGTGGCGCAGAGTGAATGCCACCTTGAGCCCAGGTTCCAGGCTGGGCCAGAAGCTGGTGTCTGCCTTGGTCAACCTGAGTGTCAGGCGCTGCACAACTTCGTCAAACATGGAGGCATCCTCATGAAATTCTGGAACGCCCGAGTGTCTTCGTTCCTGAGCTCCACCATCAGCTTGTTGTACAGTCCGTCCTCTGCTCTTCTGGCGAACCATCTTCGGATCCAGACTCTTTTTGGGTGGCTCCTTTTCTTCTCGCAGTAGAGTTCACAGAGCCTGCAGATGGCTTTGCACTGTTGCAGAACGATGGTGGCTGCCGAAAGGACTTTGTTACAATCCACGGTGGACATGACTGGATGCTGTGGAAGAGGAAGAGCCAGATGAAGGCTGCAGAGGTCTGCACCGCTGGGCTGCTGTTCTGAAAGTGAGATGCAGGTGAGTTGCTCCCCCTTTTTACAGGCAGTATAGGTTTTCTGCTTGGCATCCTCTAGGCATCCTCTAGGCATCCTCTAGACATCCTTAATATCTGAGATAGGTCTCCTCTGTGAACGTTTTTTCCATTTTAAACGCTTTGTTTCCGTTCTGCATCTGCTAGGCATCCATTCTGCATCCGTTCTGCTTCCTCCCTGCGTCCGGGCGGATGGAGTTCCACGGATGCGTAGCGGATGCCTAGCGGATATAGCGGATAAGTAACGGATGCGTAACGGATGCCTAGCAGATGCGTAGTGGATGCAGAACGGACAAACTGGATACATTTTCTGCGCAAAAGTTTTGGGCAGCCCAAAACTTTTGGAGCGGATGAAACGTCCATAAATGGATGCTGGACAGATAGAGAGGAAGCCAAACGGAGGCAGTGAGTACATCACGTTTTCAAATGGATGGCAAGGTTTTTTGTCCGTTTTACATCCTCTTTGCATCTGTTGGTTCAGTGTGACATGGGCTTAACATCTGCAAAGAGCAACAATAGCTGCCTAAGAAAAATGTTCTCATAAACAAAGGATCATTTATTTTGACTCCTAAGATATTGACCAGATATTTTATTAAATAATCTGCAGGTGTTAAAAATCTGATCTTTTCTGAAAATATTGTTGGCAGAGATTCTAATGTTTAAAGTTATGATCAATTCCCTGACGAGTTCATATTATGCCATCCCTAGGTGTTATTGTTTATTTATTTATTTATAAAACATACAAAACATACAAAAAACATACAAAACAATACAAAACGATTGCCAAAAATAAGCACAAAGCTTGACTATTTGGCAAACGATAATGAATAACATTACAATAAAAACAAAAGGGTCCAACATGATGCTCATGGAATAAGGGTTAGGGAAAGAGAAAGAAAGGAAGAGAGAGAAAGAGAAGAATAGAAGGGGAGGAGATGATAAAAATCTCCTGATATTAGTCTCGCCAAATCAACTCGACATACCTATATACCTAGACATATACATGCATATACATATTTATGCTGGTAAATTACAGTGATGTATTCACATGATAAATGTTACCTTTGTCATATAAAAATACACTGAATGAGAGAGAGAAGAAGAGAAAAAGACAAAGACAATCATCTGTAAAACATAAAATTCTATTTGTTCGTTCAAGACATAATATTATAGTGAAGCATGAGTTGCCCGACATAACATGAATAATAAAACAACAGAGAAGGAATGAATCCCAGTTAAATCAGAGGAACACAGTGTACTGCAGGTGCATCCACATATACAGAATCTCAAAAAGAGATAAATATAATAGATACAACAATGAATAAAGAATGAATCGTTAAATATTTCTACAGAAAATATCACTGATACTGTGAGATCAACATTTCTTTAATACTTTTTTAAATGAATAAATAGACTTGGTATTACGTAATTCAAGTGGAAGTTTGTTCCAAATATCTGGGCCAGTGTATCGTATGGATTTGTGTGCTAAGAATGTTTTAGGGTTATTCAAATGTACATCCATTGCATTCCTTGTTGGATAGGAATGGATTTCTGAGTTCAGCTGGAACATATCGATAAATGAAGGAGGTAATAAATTGGTACTGAAGCGGAACATCAAAAGTGCAGTTTGTAAAGTGTGGATGTCATTTACCTTTAAGGTCTTAAAAGAAAAAAATAGGGGATCTGTGTGATCATTATAACCAGCATTTGCACATATACAAATAGCTTTCTTTTGCAATTTTAATATAATATTGTTGGCAGACACCGAATTTGCCCATATCATATTACAATAAGAAATGTATGGTAGGATAAGTGCATTATAAAGCATAATCAAAATATCCAAAGATAAACAAAGTTTGAGTTTACATAATATTCCAACATTACGAGCAATAGGAAATGAAATATATTTCACATGATCATTCCAACTAAGAGTTTCATTAATTATAATTCCAAGAAAGTTAGTGGATGTTGTCCTCTCACAAGGAAAACCATCTGTTTTCAGAATACATTCAGTATCACAGCCAATCGGTTTCCTTGGATGTTTAAAGTGTATATAATTCGTTTTTTGTAAATTCAAAGATAATATATTAGTTTTAAACCACTGTGACAATTTTGGTAATTCGTTATTTAAGGATCTAATGAGACATTGAAAATCTAAATTTGAGAGAAATACATTAGTGTCATCAGCAAAAATAACATATTGTAATAAGCTTGATGCATTAGGTAAATGCATTGACATATAATAAAAACGATAGTGGCCCAAGAATTGACCCTTGTGGTACGCCACATTTAATCGACAATATTTCCGAATTACAGAAATCAAAACATGTAAATTGCTTTCAATCATTTAAATAACTAGCAATTAGTTTCAGAGCAGTTCCTCTTATACCATAGAAATGTAGCTTTAATAGCAATATGGAATGGTTAAGAGTATCAAATGCCTTGCTTAGATCCATGAAGACACCGATAACATGCTTTCGATCAGCTAAGGCATTTGATACTCGATCATATAATTGCATAAGCACCAGATCAGTTGAATGTGATTTCCTGAACCCATACTGATCAGGATTCAGAATATTATATTTCGTTAAAAAACTGTCTAGTCTATTATATATAATTCTTTCCAGTATTTTAGAAAATGTGGGTAACAAAGAAATGGGCCGGTAATTAATAATATTTGAAGAATCATCTTTTTTATACACAGGAATAACTTTTGCTATATTGAATGGAATAGGAAATACTCCAGATAATAAAGAAAGATTTAAAATATGAGAAAGAGGGATAATAATCGATTCAATTATCTGTTTCAGCAAAACAGTGCTGATTTCGTCATATCCAGTAGAATGTGTTGATTTCAAAGATGATGTTATATACATAAGTTCAACATGATCAGTATGCTTTAAGAACAGTGAATGATTACATAAATTAGTAAGATATTGACGAAAATTTGTTCCATGACTATCGACTTTCTGAAGCCCCTGTCACACTGCACCAACGGATGCAAAGAGGATGTAAAATGGACAAAAAAGCTTGCCATCCGTTGGTTAACGCGATGTATCCGTTCTGTACTCACTGCCTCCATTTTGCTTCCTCTCTATCCGTCCAGCATCCATTTATGGATGTTTTATCCGCTCAGAAAGTTTTGAGCTGCTCAAAACTTTTGCACGGAAAATGTATCCAATTCGTCCGTTCTCCATCCGCTAAGCATCTGCAAGGCATTCATTCTGCATCCGCGCAACTCGCATCTGCTCAGACGCAGGGAGGAAGCGGAACGGACACGGAACGGATGCAGAAGGGATGCCTAGCAGATGCAGCACGGAAACAAAGCATTTAAAACGGAAAAAACCTTTGCAGAGGGGACCTATCTCGGATATGAAGGATGTCTAGAGGATTCCTAGAGGATGCCTAGAGGATGCAAAGGGACACCTATACTGCCTATAAAAAGGGGAGCAACTAATCTGGATCTCACTTTCAGAACAGCAGCCCTGCGGTGCAGACCTCTGCAGCCTTCATCTGACTCTTCCTCTTCCACAGCATCCAGTCATGCCACCATCCATCTGCAACAGTACGAAGCCATCTACAGGCTCTGTGAACTCTACTATGGGAAGAAAAAGAGGTGGCCAAGAAGCGTCTGGGTACGAAGATGGATCGGGAGAAGAGCAGAGTATGGACTGTACAACAAGCTGATGGTGGAGCTCAGGAACGAAGACACTCGGGCATTCCAGAACTTCATGAGGATGCCTCCAGCCATGTTTGAGGAAGTTGTGCAGCAGCTGACACCCAGGTTGACCAAGGCAAACCCCAAGGCAGGTGGTGGAGAACGCCTTTGGCATTCTGGCCAACAGGTTCCAGGTACTTCTCATCACCATGCAGCATCGCCCAGAGACCATGAGGAGGATCGTGGAAGCTTGCTGCATCCTGCACAATCTCATGCGCACCCGCTACCCAGTGTTGCAGAACAGGCTTGTGGACCTCCAGCAAGGCAATGGGGACATGGAGCCTGGGGAATGGAGGCAAGGGCGAAACCTGATAAGCACTGAGGATGTGCAAGGCCCCAACAGAGCCTCACATGAAGGGAGGAAGCAGCGCAACCTCCTGAAACACTGGTGAAACTCCCCAGCTGGAGCAGTGGAGTGGCAAGACAGGATGATAGATGATTAATGGATGCTTCCTTCAGCCTGTCTCATCACACTGATGAGATTGGGCCATGTATGTTGGGTGGGCCTACAATGAACAGGTCATTTAATAAAGAGTTGTGTTTATGTTGACATGTGTGGATGATTGATTACATTGTTATTGATAATAAAGGGCCATAGGTGTGGCACCTGGGAGGGTGGACCATCCAGTCCCACTATGCTTGCACTGGAGGTTTATCTATCCCACAGCTATTACCCATCCCAAAGGTATCCCTGCTATCTCAACCCATCCCACTGCTATCTTAACCCATCCCACAAGCATGCAAAAGCTTAAACCATTTCTAAAAGTTTCCACCAAGACTTTATTAAAAAAAAGAAATGAAGCAGGTATGTGAATCAAAAATAGACTTTATTAACAACAAGCTATAAAACAAAAATGAGTCTCTGGCATTCCTCTTGGTCACTCAGTCTCAGGGGTGAAGGGTCCAGGTGCTGTGGAGGTGGCTGGTGCTGGAGTGCTTGTCATCAGCTCCTCCAGAAGCAGAAGCAGAAGCAGCAGAAGCCCCAGCCCCAGAAGAGTGAGCCCGTGCTGCAGAAGCCCCAGCAGAACCAGAGTGAGGCCAGGGGGCGGGATGGTAGCCCTGTCCCTCTTGCAAGGGCTGGCAGCAGATGGCTGAGGCTTGCTGTGCTTCCTCATGGTTGTGGGGTTGCTGGCTGGCAGGGAGGCTGGCAGGAACCAAGGCTGGCAGGGAGGCTGGCACCAAGGCTTCCAGGAAGGCTGGCAGGCAGGCAGGCACCAAGGCTTGCAGGAAGGCTGGCAGGCAGGCTGGCAGGCAGGCAAGCAGCAAGGCTGGCAGGCAGACATGAACCAAGGCTGGCAGGCAGACTGGCTGGCAGCAAGGCTGGCAGGCAGGCAGGCAGCAAGGCTGGCAGGGAGGCTGGCAGCAAGGCTGGCAGGCAGGCAGCCAGCAAGGCTGGCAGGGAGGCTGGCAGGGAGGCTGGCAGCAAGGCTGGCAGGCAGGCATGCACTCAGGGCAGGCAAGGCTGTCAATCCTTCTGGCAGCAGGTCTTTCCTCTGAATGGTGACCTGCTTCTGAGCTGCTTCCCTTATATCCGTGGGGCTTACGCAATGCATCCTCCCCGCATGCGCAATTAACGCGAGGCATCCGTTAGGCTTCTGCTGTGCATCAGCTGTGCATCTGCTGTGCATCCGCTTCATCCGCTCAGTGTCCGCTCTGCATCCGCTGTATCCGTTCCGCATCCTCTTTGCTGAGGTCCCCCGCAAGCCTAGCGGATGTGCCATCTGCTCTCATCCGTTTCCATCCACTGGGCTTCCATTCCACATCCGCTTTCTCTGTGTCCTCCCCGCGTCTGTTCCTTTCCGTGTTATCCGTTCCAGTTATGCAAATTTTTGCCCCTTTTGAGAGCGGATAACAACAGATGGAACATTTTGCTCGTCCGTTGTGTCCTTTTTACTAATGTTTTGCATCCGTTGGGCGGTGTGACAGGGCCTTTAGCCTGATTAGGACCAATTTTTACAAAAAACTCATTAAAGGCATTAACTATGTTTGTGAAGATTTAACACAATGTTCATTAACATTCAGTATTTTAGGGATTATTTTCTGCTTATGATTCCCTAATATTTCTTTCACAATTTTCCATGTGGAAGACATTTTTCCTTGTGTATTCTCAAATTGATATTTGTAATACAATCTACGCAATGTTCGTATTATTGTTGTCAATTTATTTCTATATTGTTTATATTCATATACATTTCCATCAGAATGATTGTTTAATTGCAACTTATATAATTCATTTCTCTTTAATATCAATTGTAAAATACCTCTTGTAATCCATGGATTTCTTATTCTTTTACTTCCTGTTTGTTTCGCAATGGAATGTTCTTATCAAAATAATAATAAAATTTATTTCAAAATAATTCATATGCTTTATCCACATCATTACAAGCAAGTATGTCATCCCAAGTTACTGATGATAGAGCATCATTCAGACAGTTGATATTTTCCATTTTGAGCCTACGTAATTTTCCCTTATTTATTTTCTTAGAATGTCTTTGTACTTCAAATAAGATACAAAAAATGGGGAGATGATCCGAGATATCACTATAAAGAATACCTGATTGATTTCGCACTACATTTGTATTTATAAATATATTATCAATTAAAGATAATGATTGCGTGCTAATCCTTGTCAGTTTATCAATAACACAGTGAAAAAAATTAGAATGAAGTATCGTGCAAAATCTTTGTGAGTTGTTATTTTCAGATAATAAATCAATATTAAAATCACCCATTACATATACTATCTTATTGCTAGTACTAATTTTAGATAATATAATTTCAAAATCATCAAAAAATGAATCCATGCTTGCATCTGGCATTCGGTAAATAACTACAACAATTATATTCTTTCCATTTGGAATTTCAATTTCAACAGATAAAATCTCAGCATTAGAGTTTACACAAAACAAATTATGCCGTACAGTAAATGAGTATGTATTCGCAACATACAGTGCTACGCCGCCTCCATGACGGTTTGCTCTATCAGAGCGAATCAAAGAGTAGTTGTTGAAGTAGCGTTGTTGATGCTCTCTGTCTCTTAAGAAAGCAATAAAAAGCAAAAGGCTCCAAACAATTGAAAACCCTTGGAGTACATCCAAAATTATAAGAGAATACTGAGAAGAACCATGGCTTCTGCTGTTCCCATTCTTGGTGTTCCTTCCTTGCTGATGTAAAGGGAAGTTATTCTTGCTTAAATTTAGTCACACTTCTGTTCTGAATGTAAATTGTTAATTTTGCCATATTCCCCAAATTTGAGTCTCCAGTCTGATATTGTTGGCAAAGTGTCTGAATCAAATTTATCTAAATATGCAGCCATCAGTATACATCTTAATAAATTGGGATGTTCTAGTATATAAAATGGTGTGATTTTGGAGAAAGCTAATGATATCTAATGGACTAAGATAATATTATCTTATGAGCATATTGCTTCCATTCTTCCCATCTTGGTCAATTTTAACTCAATTTTAGCATCAATATTTGTTTTAAGGTTTAATCACATGTTTTTTTTAAATTGTAAATCACCTATAGTCTCCTCTGGGCAAGATGGATGGCAGATAAGTTTAATAAATAAATAAATAAAACACATTAAATGTATTCTGGAACAATTCCTAGGTTCCGGAACAATTGAAGGTTTCAATTCAATTATTTGATTTTTTTAAAATACTACTATA
The DNA here is from genome assembly GCA_015471245.1 of Laticauda colubrina. NCBI lineage: Eukaryota > Metazoa > Chordata > Lepidosauria > Squamata > Elapidae > Laticauda > Laticauda colubrina. Next base: position 14,626,405 of record BLBF01000044.1, on the reverse strand, counting down.
TATGTATTACATTTCTAACATTTTTATTATATTTATCCATTTTTGAAATTGGTCATGGAATTATGTACAATCTATCAAATATTTTGTATGCAGATGATACAGTTTAAGCCCATGTCACACTGCACCAACGGATGCAAAGAGGATGTAAAATGGACAAAAAAGCTTGCCATCCGTTGGTTAACGCGATGTACTCACTGCCTCCGTTTTGCTTCCTCTCTATCCGTCCAGCATCCATTTATTGATGTTTCATCCACTCAGAAAGTTTTGAGCTGCCCAAAACTTTTGAGCGGAAAATGTATCCAATGCATCCGTTCTGCATCCTCTAGGCATATGGGGGATATCCGTTCTGCATCCATTACGCATCTGCTATATCCGCTAGCCATCCGCTGTGCATCCGCACAACTCAAATCCATTCCAGCGGTAAACAGACGCAGGGAGGAAGCATAATGGACGCGCAGAGTTAGTAGCACGGATGGAGAAAGGATGAAAGCGGATGCAGCTCATCCGCGCTGCATCCGCTCTGCATCCGCTCTGCATCCTCTATGCATCCGCTCTGCATCCTCTACACATCCTCTATGCATCCGCTCTGCATCCTCTATGCATCCACTCTGCATCCTCTACGCATCCTCTACGCATCCTCTACGCATCCTCTACGCATCCTCTATACATCCACTCTGCATCCTCTATACATCCGCTCTGCATCCTCCCCACATCCGTTCCTTTCCGTGTTATCCGCTCTGCTTATCCAAATTTTTGCCCCTTTTGAGAGCGGATAACAACGGATGGAACATTTTGCTCATCCGTTGTGTCCTTTTTGCATCCGTTGGGCAGTGTGACATGGCCTTTAAATCAGCAGTTTAATGCACAATGATGCATAGTTCCCACAAAAAGCTATTTATTTTTTGTAATCCATTCCAAAGTCTTATAGTAGAAGTTTCAATATTCCAAGATTGTCTAGATTCTTAATTCATTTCTGACTTTCTTGGTTTAAAACCTTATTTAGCCTTTTCTCATTTATTTCAAATTCTTTAAGTTCTTAAATTGATAATTATTTTCCATTCAAAAGTAAAACAGACTCTCCTGGTGGCTTTTGAAACTTATTATTCGGAATATTTCTAACAATCTTAGTCCAATCAAATAGGCAATTTGCTAAAGTGATTGGAAATAAGTTTAACAAATGTAATGTCCTTTAAAGGGCTCTACTACAGTGGTGAGCTTGATGATTGATGCCTGTCTTCTGGCAATCAAATGAATGAACTAACACTGTTCTCTAGTCTAATCATGAGAAACAGCCCTCCAGAGTACATGTGGGTGATCTTCCATCCCCTTCTTGTCCAAATAAGTTCCAAAGAACCTCTCTACTCATTAGTTTTTTGTACTTTGCTGCAGTCATTGGCTATGCTGTCCATGTAGACACATTAAACTTACTATTTATCCACCAGAAGTCAACTAAGAGGAAAGTTGTTGAGAAGGAGGTCAGGAGGAGAATTAAATATGAAATTGCAGGCTTCCATTATCTTTAACTTCTATCCTTTCATCACCATGACTTCCTTTGTCATTTTTAATAGTAATTAAAGAATCCCAATAGTCTACATATACAGTAGTTAGTCACTATTCATAAAACATTGGTAGCCAGGGATAGACATTTTAATAAAATGTGGTCTTATTTCCATCTAAGTTGGCTAACATTTCAGTCCAGATTGTTAAGATCATGTCAGCTAACCTATGGTGCCTTGCATTGTTTTACAGTGCTGTTGAAATACTGCAAATTGCCTTTTTCTTTTTTAAAAAATTGAAATGTTATGCTAATATTTATTGACATATCTTCATCCATATGAAGTTTTTTTTTTTAAATCATGGCTGTTAATCTTTGCAAAAGTTGCTTAATAATATAAACTTTAAGTAAAATAGGTTAGCCAACCTTTAATTCAAACATCCAGGCTGCTGAAACATTCACTGTCCACCCCCAATACAATATGTAAGAATAACATTTAAAAAATTAGAAAGATACATAAATCTTCATTACAATACATATCACATTCAGTTAAACCCTTGATGATTGATAAGCAGTCAAGTCTTTCCTTAAGTTACATTTGTGTTATCAATGAATAGCCTTTCCTAGTAGGTACCACATGATTGTCTGAGGCAGGGAGCTTTTATATGCACAGGAAGGCTTTCATGTGCACTGGATCCCTTTATGAACATGAAGACTCCCTGTTATAGGCAATATTTCTGTAGTCATGGACAACTGACTGTTTATGAATGTCATAGTGCAGTTGAAAGAGAAGAAAAACTCATGATTCCTTTCATGTTGAATTCTGCATGTAAATGCATCACTTGAGAAAGTCTTTTGTCAAATGACAAAAAGAAAAGAAGAAACCATGTACAACTGGTTTATATTATAAAAGACTGCATGAGCTACCCAAACATCTTTCTGCCTTTCTTCTCACAGAACCAATTTGTTAACTAGCAAACTTACAGCTTTATGGGGCCAATAGAGCAACCCTCTCTGAGCTTATTAAGGCATCTATACATGTAGCTGCCAGAATAAAATCTGAATACAGAACTGATTTTGCCACTGTTTCCAGGGTGTCTTCTATTTTATTTGAATTGTTCATTGTTTCTGAGTATATCACATTGTTTCAGAGACAATAACTAAAGGCCCTGTCACACTGGCTGATGGATGCAAAACGTTTGTAAAAAGGACACAGCGGGCGAGAAAAATGTTCCATCCGTTGTTATCCGCTCCCAAAAGGGGCAAAAATTTACATAACCAGAGCGGACAACACAGAAAGGAACGGATGGGGGGAGGACGCAGGGTGGATGGAAAGCGGATGCTCCACGGAAGCCTAGCAGATGGAAGCGAATGGGAGTGGATGGCACATCCGCAAGGTTTCCGGGGGGCCACAGCAAAGCGGATGCGGAATGGAAAGAGCGGATGCAGAGTGGACGCCGAGCGGATGAAGCGGATGCTGAGCGGATGCAGAGCGGATGAAGCGGATGCAGAGCAGAAGCCTAGCGGATGCCTAGCAGATGCCTAGTGTTCACTGCGCATGTGGGGAGGATGCATTGCATCAGCCCCGTGGATATAAAGGGAAGCAGCTCCCAAGAAGGTCACCATTCAGAGGAAAGACCTGCTTCCAGACACATTGACTGCCTGCCTTGCCAGCCTGCCTGCCTTGCCTGCCTGCATGCCTGCCAGGCTTGCTGCCTGCCAGGCTTGCTGACTGAATACCTGCCAGCCTCCCTGCCAGCCTTGCTATCTGTCTGCCTGCCAGCCTTGCTATCTGTCTGCCTGCCAGCCTTGCTGCCACCTGCCTGCCAGCCTGCCTTCCAGCCTCCCTGCCAGCCTCTCTGCCAGCCTTGATGTCTGCCTGCCTGCCAGACTTGCTGCCAGCCTGCCTGCCAGCCTCCCTGCCAGCCTTGCTGCCTGCCTGCCAGCCTGCCTGCCAGCCTTGGTGCCTGCCTGCCTGCCAGCCTTGCTGCCAGCCTTGCTGCCAGCCTTGCTGCCAGCCTGCCTGCCAACCTGTCTGCCATCCTTGCTGCCTGCCTTCATGCCAGCCTTCCTGCTAGCCTTCCTGCCTGCCTGCCCGGCTGCCTGCCAGCCTTGCTGCCAGCCAGCAACCCCACAACCATGGGGAAGAAAAGAAAGCCTCAGCCATCTGCTGCCAGCCCTGGCAAGAGGGACAGGGCCACCCTCCCACCCCCTGGCCCTCGGTCTGCTTCTGCTGGGGCTTCTGTAGCATGGGCTCGCTCTTCTGGGGCTGGGGCTTCTGCTGCTTCTGCTTCTGGAGGAGCTGCTGATGCTGCTTATGGCAGTGGTGCTTCTGCTCGTGCTTATTCTGCTGAAGCGGCTCCTCGTCCTGCTGGTCCTGCTGGTCCTGCTGGTCCTGCTGGTCCTACTCGTCCTGCTCGTGCTCCTGGTCTTGCTCGTCCTGCTGGTCCTGCTCATACTCCTGGTCTTGTTCGTCCTACTGGTCCTGCTGGTGCTCCTGGTCCTGCTGGTGCTCCTGGTGCTGCTGGTGCTGCTGGTGCTTACTCTGCTGATGATGATCCTGGTCCTGCTGGTGCTGGTGCTGGTGCTGCTGATGATCCTGCTGCTGCTGCTGCTGCTGCTGGTGGTGTGGAGGAGCAGCCCCTACAACCTGGAAGCCCCTCTGATGAGGGTCCATGTGGTCCTGCCAAAGGGAGGAAGAGGAAGATGCAAGAATGGGAGAAGAGGCAATACTCCATCGAGGAGGAACATGAGGATGAGGTGCTGGAGTGGCTGAGAGAGAATGACTGTCTATGGCGGAAGGGACACAGGCTCTACAGGGACACCAAAAGGAAGCAGGCTGCTTGGAGAGAGAACACGGAGAGCCTGGGCTACACTTCGGAGGTGCTCCTCGGCTGGTGAAAGCACCTGCACATATCTGGTATGGGAAGCTGCACCTCAAGATATCTGGCCAGGCCGCGGTCAAGCTAATGGACAGAGAGACCTATGTCATGGCCAAGTGCACTTTCCTGGAGGGTGAGATCCGCCACCGAGGAGCAACCCCTCTCACAACCCTCTCTCAGGCAGCCTGCTGAGAGCCAGTCCTCTTCCGGCTGAGAGTCAGCTCCTGTCTCCAGACAGGTTTTTGTGGAGCGTGCCACGACGGAGAACCCACGGACAGCTGTTCTAACTGTGGCGGAGCGCGTGGAGGACTCCCTGGCACAATGGGAGAAAGGAGACGGCACTTCGACCACAGTCCTACCCGCATCCACCCCCAGTTCCACCTCCACAGAAAGGCAGAGAGCCAGACAGGAGGGGCAGAGCCACACTGTCCTGCTGGAGATAAGAGACACCATCAGGAGCAGCATAGATATCCTCTCTCAGCTGGTACACACTGACTCCTCATCCTCCAACCGCAAGCCCTTCCTCACCTATGTCAACCAGACCCTCATGGATATGGCGGAACCCCAGTACCAGGTGGTGAAGGACAGGATCACCGCTCTGCTTCACCACCCTCCAGATCCAGATGAACCTGCTCCCACCCAGTCTAGGTCTGCTCCTCCATCCCAGATGATTTCCTTCCCATTCCAAGGCTTTCCACAGGCCCTCACCTACCAGGGCTACAGTTACCAGGAGGTCCAGCAGCACAGGCAGCAGCCCTTCCCAGTACAGGCACAGACTCATCAGACACCACCATTGCTACCGGTTCCACTGATGCCACCGATGCCAACCACACCACTGATGTCATCGATGCCACCCATGCCACTGCTGCCACCCACGCCAATCCTCACACAGCTGCAGACCAGACAGCCCCACTACACTGCTCCTTCCTCCACCCCACAGCCAAGCCTGGCCTCAGTACATCTGTCATCGGTACTGGGGCTGACACCCAATGGCATGGCGGAAGGAGCTCTCAACATCACGGGGCTGAGCCAGCTGTCTGAGAGCTTCCTCAACACACCATCACCTGTTGTCCTCTCGGGGCCAGGCACCCCAGTGGTGCTTCAGACCAGCACTCCAGCAGCACCCACCTCCATAGCACCTGGACCCTTCACCCCTGAGACTGGGCACACCTCCGAGTGACCAAGAACAGTGCCAGAGACTGGGTGGCTACCTGTTGACTTTATTTGGACACTTGACTTGCGTCATTTTTCTTTTACAGCTTGTTATTAATAAAGATTATCTTTTAGAAATTGTTTAAGCCTTTGCATGCTTGTGGGATGGGTAAGGATAGCTGTGGGATGGGCAGGGATACCTGTGGGATGGGTTAAGATAGCTGTGGGGATAGATAAACCTCCAGTGCAAGCATAGTGGGACACTCCCAGGTGTCACACCTATGGCCCTTCATTATCAATAATAATGTAATCATTGATCCACACATGTCCACATAAACACAACTCTTTATTAAATGCCCTGTTAATTGTAGGCCCACTCAACATACATGGCCCAATCTCATCAGTGTGATGAGACAGGCTGAAGGAAGCATCCATTAATCATTTATCATCCTGTCTTGCCACTCCACTGCTTCAGCTGGGGAGTTGCACCAGTGTTTCAGGAAGTTGCGCTGCTTCTTCCCTTCACATGAAGCTCTGTTGGGGCCTTGAACATCTTCAGTGTCTATCAGGTTTTGCCCTTCCCTCCATTCCCCAGGCTCCATGTCCCCATTGTCTTGTTGGAGGTCCACGAGCCTGTTCTGCAAGACTGGGTAGCGGGTGCGCATGAGATTGTGCAGGATGCAGCAAGCTTCCATGATCCTCCTCATGGTCTCTGGGCGATGCTGCATGGTGGTGAGAAGTACCTGGAACCTGTTGGCCAGGATGCCAAAGGAGTTCTCCACCACCCGCCTTGCCCTGGACAGCCTGTAGTTGAAGATCCTCTCTTCACAGGTGAGGCATCTGGAAGTGTATGGCTTCATGAGGTAGGTTCTGAGGGAGAAGGCGTCATCCCCCACGATGAAGTAGGACACATCTTGTGTGTCATTGGGCAGGGGGTCTGGATCTGGGAAGTCCATGATGAGGTTGCATTCCAGCCCCTCCTTGAGGTCATTGGCATTGTATACCTGGGCATTTGAAGCTGACCCGTTGCCTGAAGCATTGATGTACATGAACTTGTAGTCAGCATCAACCATGGCAAAGAGAACGATGCTGAAGAAGCCCTTGTAGTTGAAATAAGTGGACCCCGACTTGGCTGGAGCTTTGCAGGCCACGTGCTTGCCATCTATGGCTCCAACGGTGTGGGGGAAGTTCCACCTCTGATACCACTGCTCTGCAACTTTCTTCCATCCTTCTTCAGTGGAGGGGCACTGGAGGAGCTCCTCCAGGAATTCTTAGATGATGGCCTGCACCACTTCTCTGACCACAATGCTGATGGTGTTGTGTGGCATCCTCCAGCCGTACTGCATGCTCCTGTAGGTTGTCCCTGAGGCCAGGTGGCACAGAGTCAGTGCCACCTTCAGTCCAAGGTCCAGGCTGGGCCGGAGGTTGGTGCTCTGCTTGGTCAACCTGGGTCTCAGCCACTCTACAACTTCGTCAAACATGGCTGGAGGCATCCTCATGAAGTTCTGGAATGCCCGAGTGTCTTCGTTCCTCAGCTCCACCATCAGCTTGTTGTACAGTCCATACTCTGCTCTTCTCCCGATCCATCTTCGGACCCAGATGCTTCTTGGCTGCCTCCTTTTCTTCCGTAGTAGAGTTGAAAGAGCCTGTAGATGGTTTCACACTGTTGCAGAACGATGGTGGCGACCAAAAGGACTGTGTTACGATCCATGGTGGACATGACTGGATGCTGTGGAAGAGCAAAAGGCAGATGAAGGCTGCAGAGGTCTGCACAGCAGGGCTGCTGGTCTGAAAGTGAGATCCAGGTGAGTTGCTCCCCCTTTTTATAGGCAATATAGGTTTTCCCTTATGTGTCCTTTTGCATCCTCTAGGCATCTTCTAGACATCCTTCATATCCGAGATAGGTCCCCTCTGCGAATGTTTTTTTCCGTTTTAAATGCTTTTTATGCGAGCTTCGTCCACTTTTATCCTTTCTCCGTCCGTGCTACTAATGCTGCGTGTCCGTTCCGCATCCGTTCCGCTTCCTCCCTGTGTCCTCTTTCTGCTGGAGCGGATTTGAGTTGTGCGGATGCGCAGCGGATGCCTAGCGGATGTAGCGGATGCGTAACAGATGATGACGGATGCAGAACGGATGTTCCCTGTATGCCTAGTAGATGCAGAACGGACGCGTTGGATACATTTTCCGCTCAAAAAGTTTTGTGCAGCTCAAAACTTTTTGAGTGGATGAAATGTCAGTCAACGGATGCTGGATGCATAGAGAGGAAGAAAAACGGACGCAGTGAGTATAAAATGGAAGCATCACGTTAACCAACGGATGGCAAGTGTTTTTCTCCATTTTACATCCTCTTTCCATCCGTTGGTGCAGTGTGACATGGGCTTAAGCTGCTGTTGGTGTTTTCTGCTCTCACTTTCCATCTTTCTCTAGCCTTGCTAGCTGCTTCCACTTCTTCATTTGAAGGAATCCTATAAGAAGAGCTCCTCATGTCATTTATGCTTGAATGCAGTCAATGGGAGAGGTGATTTTATCATGAAAAACAGGATTTGCGTAGCACCTACTTACATTGTAATTCTTAAGAACAACATTATTACACTAAATCCATGAAAATGCCAATCTAAGTTATATTTTATTTTCTTTCATCAATTTTAATAAGTCAAGAGTAGAAATGAGAACCTACTTTTGGATCAGCATTAGTTTAAATTGTCCATTTATGGCAATGATATAACAATCACATCAAGCTATTATTATCAGTAAATGTTCAAATATTTAAGTTTAGTTTTCTTTATTGTCATTGTACTTCATACAATTATATATTTGGTGAATACCATTATTTTCCAGATTTTCAAGAGATTATTATAGAGCTCCAATGTATTTGGAATATCAATATTTGTTTCATTTTCATTATTAAATCAAATCTTAATTGTTTTCATTCAGTGGATAAGAATTCTGTCCTCAACTAATCTTATAAAATAAATGAGTTGATAAAAGTCTATCTTATTTGGAAAATATTTACAATATCCTTACTGAAGACTTATATTCGTGTATGTGTGCATTGCTTGAAGTGCAATTCTGGAGCAATCACTCTAGTTGATTAACAACAAATGTTTTAGAAATTGAGGACTTGCCATATTGCCTTCCTCTCCCCCATCATGTTTTATTCAGTTTAAATAATAGTCTTTCCATTTTGCTATTTCTGTTTTGAGCCATATTCAGAACCAAGGGTATGTTCTTACTATGGATGCTACAGAGTATTTCAGTTCTGCTTGTACAGAGTAGAAATATACATGTTGAATCAGAAGCACCAATTTAGTGTAGATATTATGAAAAAGCAGAAAGAAAATACCTAATGCAACTTTATTTTTTCAGGCACTAAAGTGATGCTTCTTTAGATGCCTATCCGTGTTGTTACAGTGAAGCTTAAACTCTATTTTTTCCAGAAATATTACCATTTTGCATGCAAAGAATGCCAATGCACAAAAATTTTCTATCATATAAAGCATTAAACTGTAATAGAATTCATATATTCTGCACAATATCTTACAATACATTGTACAATACCAGTACAATATGGTATTGGTATGCTACACTCCAGTGTTTTTCACCATCTGCCTCACTTTTTTTCTGCTGTGCATTTAAATGAATGTGGGAGGAGGGTAAATAACATACTGCATGGTAATATCTCCATTCATGGCATCCTTTGCTAGGAGTGATTTAATGCTAATGAGAATCAAACAGAAAGACACTATTTTTTAAGGAATTACCAGAGGGAGATCTTAAAAAGGAAAAAAACACCCAAATATATTCTTTTCAGAACCCTTTGTAAATCATAATAAAAGAAATGTCCTTCTTTTGTGTGTTCAGTCTCATTTGGGGAAAAAATATTTTCCTTAGCACTTTATTCATGACATATTATAAAGGAAGCAAGAAACTGGAAAAGACATTGAATATCTCTAAACAAGGCATGTTACAAGAATAAGAGAAAAGGAGAAAGCTATAGAACTTCACAAGAAAAAAAAAGAAACAAACACAGAAGCCAAACATGTCATTGATTTCACAATTATTAGTTCAATTTCCCATCATTAGTTTCTTCAGCTCATAGTTACATGGAGTTGTGGTTCTGAATAAATATGAATAAATAACCAGATGTTTTTGAATTTTATTTCCTAGTTTTCAAGGAAGCAGGCTTTGAGATGAATAATGGTACCATAGGTGATCTGTCTCATCTCCAGAGACAGTATCAATGCCTACATCTAACAGTCAGTGAGGATTGCAGATGAAATAAAGTACATAAATGGAATCTCCGATGAGTGATATTTAGGCAAGTTGATATTTTGATATGTTGGCAGTATGTTATCTCCAAGATCAAAGGCAGCACACACCTGAATTCCAAGTATTTAGAAAAACACTAACTTTTTGGCTTCTTTTAAGACTTTGGTTGCCTTATGAGAAAATTGATTAGATGGGCCAGTGGCCTCATCCATAATAATACTTATTATGTCCATCCATTATTGATATGCACATAAGCATAACACTACAAGAAGCAATCTTGCTGAAATTATACTTAGAATTAGACAGAAAGATACTTTCTGTCTTTAGACAAGAGGTCTAATATTAAGTTTGTTATTTTTTGCTTATGTTCATCCAAAGGGGAAAATAGGAATATACAAGTTGTGAAATACATATCCAAATAAGAAATATTTTGGAGGTTCGTTGAAGAAGTCCAGTGACAAATAGAGGTAGAGAAATGTTCTAACTATCCAAAATTTTTCAAAGGGGAATTAGAAAAAGATACACTGTACTATGAAATTTTGTTTTTAACAACCAAATAATGTCTTCTTGAAGCACAAATTTTAGAAAAATAGTCCTCTGTACTGTTTGGTGATTCCCCCCCAAGTGCTAAATCTGAAAAAAAAACTACAAAGGGTGGACTGGTTAGTTACATTTGTATATTCAAGGATATCAATATATATCATCTAATTGACCTTGATATATTATATTTTAGGCCATCAGACAGATGCCCACTTCACTTACCTTCCTCTGCAAAACTCAAGGGGGTTGAATGCAGTGTGAGCAAATTCCTTCATTATCACACTTTGCTGTGGATTGCAGTTCTTATTTATGTTCAGAAGCTTGTCAATCATTCCGGAGGAATGATAAAAAAAATGTAGTATCTTATAGTAATAAATTACTACCATTAGTCATTGCATTTATGATTGTATTATTGTAACATATTCTTACTATTTATAAATAAAGGGCCAGATCAATTATCTTAAGAAATACAAATACAATCAGTTCCTCTGGCCCTAAACAAAATCTTTCATTTTATACATTTGATATTTATCCTTTATATCAGACATTTCTAACCTAGCCATTTGAAAGCAACTGTTGCACACCATTAAAGGATATGTTTATTAAAACATTCATATAATAGGATTTGTGATTGAATCACAGCTTTTATATATTTAATAGGATAGAAAAGTTATAGTCTTTTTTTCAAAAGAAGATTGTTATCTATATTCGCAATAATACAGTGGTGCCTCTCTACCATTATTTCTGCTCTTTTATTCATATTTTTAAGATTTCCAATGTAATCATGTTGTATTAACTTCTTTCAGGATTATAAGTGATAAAAGAAGCAATACTATCCAAGGGAATAATAGATCTATAAAAGGCATTGGATTCACTTCTGAAAAACAGTTTCTGTGAGTGTGAATACAGTACTTGTCACTGACCCATTAAAGCAGCTAGGCATGTTTCCAGGATCAGAGGACTACAAAAGAAGCCTCCCTGAAAAATAGATTTCTGCTTTAATAAATTGTTGGCAGGTGCTATACCAATCTTCTCCAACTGCCGAATCATATTTGGGGAATTGAATCCAAAGCCCTTGCAAATAACATTACAACAGGTAAGATATCATATCAAATGAATGTGGGGAGGAGTGTATTACACAAAACCTTCACTAACCCATTTTGTTGTTGTTTTTTATTTCTCTCATTTTCCCTTCTTTAAATAAAAGCACATAAACAAAATATTCCAATATCTAGGCAAAGTGACCATTAGATAGTAGCAAAAATATTTTTGTAACCTTTTCCTGCCATCTACTTGTCACTAGGACCACATGGGTACTTTTATTACAAATAATTGTATTTAAATGTTATAAAAGGAAAATCCTATTAGTCTACGGCAACAACAAAAATTAGAAGACTACCAGTTTTTTTCTTAAAAGGCATAAAGATTTGTGAGCTGCAACCTCACTTCATATTAAGAGTAGCTAGACTGATTTAGGATTTAAGTTCTAATACAAGTGTTAACATGTAAGACAGATTACAGAAACTTTATTAATTTACAATTGCAATGTGTAAAAAAAAAACCACTTTGTGAGACTTCTGAGATTACCTGAAAGGTGCAAGTAACCAGGACATAGCATTCCAATTTTTTAATATGCCATCTATACACAAGAATCTTATCTACTAAAGTCCATGTCACACTGCACCAACGGATGCAAAGAGGATGTAAAATGTTAAAAAAAGCTTGCCAACCGTTGAAAAACACTATGCATCCATTGTGTACTCGCTGCATATGTGTTTCATATGCTCTATCCTTTGAGCATCCGTCCACTGAGATTTCATCCGCTCAAGAAGTTTTGAGCTGCACAAAACTTTTTGAGCAGATGAACTTTCCGCTGCATACGATCTACATCCGCGACACATATGGGCAACAAAAGTTCTATGTCCGTTATCATCCGTTACATGTCTGATGTATCCTCTCGGCATCCTCTGGCCATCTGTGCAACTCACATTTGCTCTAGCGAAAAGCGGAAAGAGGGAGGAAGCGAAAGGTACACGGAACACAGTGTTAGTAGCACGGACATAGAAAGGATGAAAGTGGATGCATCTCGTATATAAAGGATTAAAATGGACAAAATGTTCGTATAGGGACGCATCTCGGATATTTAGGATGTCTGGAAGATGTCTAGAGTATGTGGAAGGACACCTAGAGGAAAACCGACATTTCCCATAACAAGGGGGAAGAAATCACCTGGATCTTACTATCAGTCCAGCAACCGTGGTGTGCAGACCTCTTCAGCCTTGCTCTTGCTTTTCCACATCATCCATTCATGTCCACCATGGATCATCACACACTCCTTTTGGTAGCCGCCATCATTCAACACAGGAACCAAGCCCTCTTCAGACTGTTTCACCTTTTCTACGCAAGGAGAAGGAGATGTCCAAGAGCTGACTGGGTCCGAAGATGGATCAGGGGAAGAGTGGAGTTTGGACTCTATGACAAGCTGATGGTGGAGCTGAGGAATGAAGACCCTCGTGCATTCCAGAACTTCATGAGGATGCCACCAGCCATGTTTGACGAAGTTGTGGAGCGGCTGAGACCCAGGTTAACAAAGCCAAGCATCAACTTCCATCCCAGCCTGGACCCTGGACTGAAGGTGGCACTGACACTGCACCACCTGGCCTCTGGAACCACATACAGAAACATGCAATATGCCTGGAGGGTGCCACACAACACCATCAGCATTGTGGTCAGAGAAGGGGTGCAGGCCATCATCGAAGAATACGTGGAGGAGCTCCTCCAGTGTCCCATCACTGAAGAAGGCTGGAGGAAACTGACAGAGCAGTGGTATCAGAAATGGAACTTTCCCCACACTGTTGGAGCCATAGATGGGAAGCACGTGGCCTGCAAAGCTCCACCCAACTCAGGGTCCAATTATTTCAACTACAAGGGCTTCTTCAGCATCATCCTCTTTGCCATAGTTGATGCTGACTACAAGTTCATGTACATCGATGCTTCAGGCAACGGGTCAGGTACAGATGCCCAGATATACAACACCAGTGACCTCAAGGATGGGCTGGAACGCAACCTCACCATGGGTTTCCCAGATCCAGACCCCCTACCCAACGACACACAAGATGTGCCCTACTTCATCATGGGTGATGACACCTTCTCCCTCAGAACCTACCTTATGAAGCCCTATACTTCCAGATATCTCACCCGTGAAGAGAGGATCTTCAACTACAGGCTGTCCAGGGCAAGACGGGTGGTTGAGAACGCCTTTGGCATCCTGGCCAACAGGTTCCAGGTACTTCTCACCACCATGCAGCATCGCCCACAGACTGTGAGGAGCATCGTGGAAGCTTGCTGCATCCTGCACAATCTTATGCGAACCCGCTACCCAGTGTTGCAGAACAGGCTTGTGGACTGCCAACAAGGCAATGGGGACATGGAGCCTGGTGAATGGAGGCAAGGACAAAACCTGATAGACACTGTGGATGTGCAAGGCTCCAACAGAGCTTCACATGAAGGGAAGAAGCAGCACAACCTCCTGAAACACTGGTGCAACTCTCCAGCTGGAGCAGTGGAGTGACAAGACAGGATGGTAGACGCTTAATGGATGCTTCCTTAAGCCTGTCTCATCACACTGATGAGATTGTGCCATGTATGTTGAGTGGCCCTACGATGAACAGGGCATTAATAAAGAATTTTGTTTATGTTGAAATGTTTTGATCAATGATTAAATTGTTATTGATAATAAAGGGCCATAAGTGTGGCACCTGGGAGGGTGGACCATACAGTCCCACTATGCTTGCACTGGAGGTTTATCTATCCCACAACTATCCTTACCCATTCCACTACTATCCTTATCCCACAGCTATTCCACAGCCTAGGTGATACAGCGGATGCATCACGGAATCCTAGCGGATGCCTAGCAGATGCAAAGCATTCACTGCGCATGTGGGGAGGATGCTTTGCGTCAGCCCCGCAGATATAAAAAGATGCAGCTCGCAAGCAGGTCACCATTCAGAGGAAAGACCTGCTTCCAGACACATCTCCAGCCAACAACCATAGGGAAGAAGAGGAAGCCTGTGCCTACTCCTACCAGCCCTGGCAAGAAGGACAGGGCCACCATCCCACCTCCTGGTGCTGACTGTGCTTCTGCTGGGGCTTCTGCTACTCGGGCTGACTCTGCTGGTGCTGGTGCTTCTGTTGGTGCTTACTCTGCTGGTGCTTCTCCTGGAGCTGGTGCTTCTGCTGGTGCTTACTCTGCTGGCACTGCTCCTGGTGCTGGTGCTTCTGCTAGTGCTTACTCTAATGGTGCTGCTCCTGGTGCTGATGCTTCTGCTGGTGCTTACTCTGCTGGTGCTGCTCCTGGTGCTGGTTCTTCTGCTGGTACTTACTCTGCTGGTGCTACTCCTTGTCCTGCTGGTGCTGCTGGTGCTGCTGGTGCTGCTGGTGCTGCTGGTGCTGCTTTTACTGGTGCTGCTGTTGCTGCTGCTGGTGGTGGTGGTGTGGTGGACCAGCCCCTAGAACCTCAAAGCCCTTCTGATGAGGGCCCAGAAGGCCCTGCCAGAGGGAGGAAGAGGCAATCGCATTTTAGGAAGAGGAGACAGTACTCCATCGAAGAGGAACATGAGGATGAGGTGCTCGAATGGCTGAGGGAGAACGAGTACCTCTGGTGAAAGGGACACAGGCTCTATCGAGACACCAAGTGGAAGCAGGTGGCTTTGAGAGAGAAGGCGGCGAGCCTGGGCTACACTTCGGAGGTCCTCCTCAGCTGGTGGAAGCACATGCACACCTGGTATGGGAAGCTGTACCTCAAGAAGTCTGGCCAGGCCGCGGTCAAGCTCACCGACCGGAAGACCTACGTGATGGCCAAATGCAGATACATGGAGGGTGAGGTCCGCCACTGAGGAGCAGCCCCTCTGTCAACCCTCTCTCTCAGGCAGCCCATAGAGAGCCAGTCCTCTTCTGGGCAAGAGACAGCTCCTGTGTCCAGGCAGGTATCTGTGGAGCGCCCCATGACAGAGACCCCCCGACAGCTGCACTCCCCGTGGCGGTGTGCGTGGAGGATGCCCTGACACAGTTGGAGCAAGGAGAGGCCGCTGCCACCAGAGACCAACCCACACCAACCCTCAGCTCCACCTCCACAGAAAGCAGGCAAAGATCCAGACTGGAGGGACAGAGCCACACTATCCTGCTGGAGATCAGGGACACCATCAAAAGCAGAGTAGACCTCCTCTTTCAGCTGGTACATACCGACATACCAACCTCTAACAGAAAGCCCTTCCTCACCTAGGTCAACCAGACCCTCCTGGACATGTCCAAATCCCAGTACCAGGTGATCAAGGAGAGGATCCCCGGTCTTCTGCACAACCCTCCAGACCCAGATGAACCTACTCCAACCCAGTCCAGGTCTGCTCCTCCACCCCAGGTGATGTCACAGCCCTTCCAAGGCTTTCCACAGGCCCTCAACTACCAAGGCTACGGCTACCAGGAGTTCCAGCAGCACAGGCAGTCCTTCCCAGTCCAGTCACAAGTTCATCGTACGCCACCGGCGCCACTGATGCCACTGACACCACTGGTGCCACCGATGCCACAGATGCCACCGATGCCTCAGATGCCACCGACGCATCACCTGCAGACCAGACAGCCCCACTACACTCCTCCTTCCTCCACCCCATAGCCAAGCCCGGCCTCAGAACATCTGTCATCGGTCTTGGGACTGACACCCCATGTCATGGAGGAAGGGGCTCTCAACATCACAGGACTGAACCAACTCTCTGAGAGCTTCCTCCACACAACATCCCCTGTTGTCCTCTTGGGGCCAGGCACCCCAGTGGTGGCTGAGACCAGCACTCCAGCAGCAGCCACCTCCACAGCACCTGGACCCTTCACCCCTGAGATTATGGGCATGCCTCAGAGTGACTGAGAAGAGTGCCAGAGACTGGGTTGCTACCTGTTGACTTTATCTTTGCTTGGGACACTTTACTTGGGTCATTTTACTTTTACAGTTTGTTATTAATAAAGGTTATCTTTGCTTCACACACTTGGTTCAGTTCTTTTATTAAATAAAGTCTTGGTGGAAACTTTTAGAAATTGTTTAAGCCTTTGCATGCTTGTGGGATGGGTAAGGATAGGAGTGGGGTGGGCAGGAATACCTGTGGGATGGGTAATAAAGATAGCAGTGGGATAGATAAACCTCCAGTGCAAGCATAGTGGGACTGTATGGTCCACCCTCCCAGGCGCCACACCGATGGCCCTTTATTATCAATAACAATGGAATCATTGTTCCACACATTTCAACATAAACACAACTCTTCATTAAGTGCCCTATTCATTGTAGGCCCACTCAACATACATGGAACAATCTCATCAGTGTGATGAGACAGGCTGAAGGAAGCATCCATTAAGCATCTATCTTCCTGTCTTGCAACTCCACTGCTCCAGCTGGGGAGTTGCACCAGTGTTTCAGGAGGTTGCGCTGCTTCTTCTCTTCACGTGAAACTCTGTTGGGGCCTTGCACATCCACAGTATCTATCAGGTTTCGCCCTTGCCTCCATTCCCCAGGCTCCATGTCCCCATTGCCTTGTTGGCGGTCCATGAGTCTGTTCTGCAATACTGGGTAGCAGGTGCACATGAGATTGTGCAGGATGCAGCAAGCTTCCACGATGTTCCTCACGGTCTCTGGGCGATGCTGCATGGTGGTGAGAAGTTCCTGGAACCTGTTGGCCAGGATGCCAAAGGCATTCTCCACCACCTCCTTGCTCTGGACAGCCTGTAGTTGAAGATCCTCCCTTCGCGAGTGAGGCATCTGGAAGTGTAGGGCTTCATGAAGTAGGATCTGAGGGAGAAGGTGACATCCCCCATGATGAAATAGGCACATCTTGTGTGTCGTTGGGCAGGGGATCTGAATCTGGGAAGCCCATGATGAGATTGCATTCCAGCCCCTCCTTGAGGTCACTGGCGTTGTATACCTGGGCATCTGAAAGTGACCCGTTGCCTGAAGCATCGATGTACTTGAACTTGTAGTCAGCATTGACCATGGCGAAGAGGATGCTGTTGAAGAAGCCCTTGTAGTTGTGATAAGTGGACCCTGACTTGGCTGGAGCTTTGCAGGTCACGTGCTTGCCATCTATGGCTCCAATGGTGTGAGGGAAGTTCCACTTCTGATACCACTGCTCTGCAACTTTCTTCCACCCTTCTTCAGTGGCGGGGCACTGGAGGAGCTCCTCCAGGTATTCTTCGATGATGGCCTGCACCACTTCTCTGACCACAATGCTGATGGTGTTGTGTGGCACCCTCCAGGTATACTGCATGTTTCTGTATGTGGTTCCAGAGGCCAGGTGGCTCAGAGTCAGTGCCACCTTGAGCCCAGGGTCCAGGCTGGGCGAGAGGTTGGTGCTCTTCAACCTGGGTCTCAGCCACTCCACAACTTCATCAAACATGGCTGGAGGCATCCTCATAAAGTTCTGGAATGCACGAGGGTCTTCGTTCCTCAACTCCACCATCAGCTTGTTGTACAGTCCGTACTCTGCTCTTCTCCCGATCCATCTTCGGACCCAGACGCTTCTTGGCCGCCTCCTTTTCTTCCCGTAGAACAGGTGAAAGACCCTGTAGATGGCTTCGCACTGTTGTAGAACAATGGTGGCTACCAAAAGGAATGTGTGATGATCCATGGTTGAGATGACTGGATGCTGTGGAAGAGCAAGAGCAAGATGAAAGCCGAAGAGGTCTGCACAGCAGGGCTGCTGGACTGAAAGTGAGATCCAGGTGATTTCTCCCCCTTTTTATAGGAAATTTAGGTTTTCCGCTAGGTGTCCTTTTGCATCTGCTAGACATCCTGCAGACATCCTAAATATCCGAGATACGTCCCCTATATGAACGTTTTTTCCGTTTTAAGGCTTTATATGCGAGCTGCATCCGCTTTCATCCTTTCTACCTCCGTGCTACTAACGCTGCATGTCTGTTCTGCGTCCGTTTCACTTCCTCCCTTTGTCCGTTTTCCACTGGACCAGATGTGAGTTGCGCGGATGCACAGTGGATGCCTAGCAGATATAGCGGACGCGTGACGGATGATGATGGACGTATAACAGATGTTCCCTGTATGCGTAGCAGATGTAGAATGGACACATTGGATACTTTATCCGTTCAAAAAGTTTTGTGCAGCTCAAAACATTTTGAGCGGGTGAAATCTCAGTAGACGGATGCTGGACAGATAGAGAGTATGAAAAACGGATGCAGTGAGTACAGAACGGATGCATCGCGTTAACCAACGGATGGCAAGTGTTTCTCTGCGTTTTACATCCTCTTTCCATCCGTTGGTTCTGTGTGACATGGGCTTTAATAACAAACTATATGACTTTATTAAAAAGCAAAATGACCCTAGTAAAGTGTCTTAAGCAAAGATAAAATGAACAGGTCTCAGAACTCAGTCTCTGGCATTCTTCTCAGTCACTCTGAGGCGTGCCCATGGTGTCATATGTAAAGGGGCCAGGGACTGTGGAGGTGGCTGTTGCTGGAGTGCTGGTCTGAGGCGCCATTGGAGTGCCTGGCCCCGAGAGTACAACAGGAGATAGTGTGTGCAGGAAGCTCTCAGAGAGCTGATTCAGTCCCGTGACATTGAGAGGCCCTTCCTCAAGGACCTGGGATGTGAGGCCTAAGACTGATGACAGATGTTCTGAGGAAGGGCTTGGCTGTGGGGTGGAGGAACAAGGAGTGTAGTGGGGCTGTCTGGTCTGCAGCTGGGTCAGGTGAGTGTCTGTGGCATCTGTGGCATCCGAGGAACCTGGGCCTGGATTGGGAAGGTCTGCCTCTGCTGTGGGAAATCCTGGTAGTGGTAGGCTTGGTAGGCGATGGGCTGTTGAAATCCATGGAAGGGCTCTGACATCGCCTGGGGTGGAGGAGCAGACCTGGAGTGGGTAGCAGCTGGTTCAGCTGGGCCTAGAGGGTGGTGCAGAAGAGCTGTGATCCTCTCCTTCATCGCCTGGTACTGGGCCTCGGGCATGTCCCTTAGGGTCTGGCTCATGTACATGATGAAGGGCTTGCAGTTAGAGGATGGTATGTCGAAGTGGACCAGCTGGGAGAAGAGATCTGTGCTGACTTTTATTGTGTCCCTGATCTCCAAGAGGACAGTGTGGCTCTGTCCCTCTGGTCTGCCTCTCTGCCTGCTTTCTGTGGAGGTGGAGCTGGGGGTGTGTGTGGGTTGGTCTCTGGTGGCTGCTTCTTCTTGCTCCATCTGAGACAGGGGATCTGAGACAGCCATGTCCTCTGGCACGGGGAGTGCAGTTGTGGGGGGGGTCTCTGTCATGGGGCCCTCCAAAGACACCTGTCTGGACACGGTAGCTGTCTCCTGGCTGGAAGAGGAGTGGCTCTCTTTGCGCTGTCTGAGGGAGAGGGTTGACAGAGGAGCTGCTCCTCGGTGGTGGATCTCACCCTCCAGGAAGCTGCACTTGGCCATGATGTACATCTCCCGGTCAGTGAGCTTGACAGCGGCCTGGCCAGATTTCTTCAGGTGCAGTTTGCCATACCAGGTGTGCATGTGCTTCCACCACCCAAGGAGTACATCTGAAGTGTACCCCAGGCTCTCTGCCTTGTCTCTCCAAGCTGCCTGCTTCCTCTTGGTGTCACGATAGAGCCTGTGGCCCTTCCTCCACAGGTACTCATTCTCCCTCAGCCATTCCAGCACCTCTACCTCATGGTCTTCGGAAATGGAATACTGTTTCCTCTCCCCCTTCTCCTTGCCTTGCCTCTTCCTCCCTCTGCCAGGGGCTTCAGGGCCTTCAGCAGCAGGGCTTTGAGGGCCTTGGGGGTGGTCCACCACAGCAGCAGCAGGAGAAGCACCAGAAGCAGCAGGAGAAACACCAGCAACAGCAGGAGAAGCACCAGCAGCAGCAGGAGAAGCACTAGCAGCAGCAGGAATAGCACCAGCACCAGCAGCACCAGCAGCAGGAGAAGCACCAGCAGCACCAGCAGCAGGAGAAGCACCAGCAGCACCAGCAGCACCAGAAATACCAGCAGCAGCACCAGCAGGAGAAGCACCATCTGCAGCAACACCAGAAGCAGCAGCAGTAGAAGAAGAAGAAGCACCAGCAGCTTCAGAGTCAGCGCCAGGCGGTGGGATCGTGGTTCTGTCCTTCTTGCCAGGGCTGGCAGGAGTAGGCACAGGCTTCCTCTTCTTCCCCATGGTGTTCTCTCAAGATGTCTCTGGCAGCAGGTCTTTTCTCTGAATGGTGACCTGCTTGCGAGCTGCCTCCTTTTATATCTGCGGAGCTTACACAATTCATCCTCCCTACATGTGCAGTGAACGCTTTGCATCCGCTACGCATCCGCTATGCATCCTATAAGTGTCCATGATGCATCCGCGTCATCCGCTATGCATCCTCTACGCATCCGCTCCTTCTGCTACGCGTCTGCTTCGCTGTTCTCCCCCTGAAACCCTGTGGATGTGTCATCCACTTCCATCCGCTTCCATCCGCTAGGCTTCCTACGAACATCCGCTTTACATCCCCGCTACATCCTCCCCACGTCCGTTCCTTTCCATCGTTTTTCGCTCTGTTTATGCAAATTTGGGGCACTTTTGAGAGCGGATAACAACGGATGGAAAATTTGCTCGTCTTCTGTGTCCTTTTTGCATACGTTTTGCATCCGTCGGGCAGTGTGACCAAGCCTTAAAGGGATGTTCATAGGAAGCCTAGAGGATGTATGTAGGATTCAAACCGTTCACTGCTCATCCTTTCTATTTCTGTGCTACTAACGCTGTGTAGATGTTCCGTGTACCTTTTGTTTCCTCCCTCTTTCCGATTTCAGCTGCAGCAGATGTGAGTTGCAAGGATGCCCAGAGGATGCAGAGAGGATACAGCGGACGTTTAATGGATGATAAACGGACATAGAACGTTTGTTGCTCGTATGTCACGGATTTACATTGTACACAGCGTAAAGTTCATCTGTTCACAAAGTTTTGTGCAGCTCAAAACTTCTTGAGCGGATGAAATCTCAGTAGAGATTTTCCAATGGATGGCAAACTTTTTTTAATGTTTTACATCCTCTTTGCATTCATTGGTGCAGTGTGACATGGGCTTTACAGTGCAATTTTAACAAGATTCCTCAAAGATACATTTTAACTGAAACTTGGTTACAAAATAATAGAACACCAGGAAGAGAAAGTGGAAAAAAGAAGCAAGAAGAAACATCCCTGGATTATTTGGATTACTTGGTGATTTTTGGTTTTTGCATCTGGATGACTAAAATTAACTGGGTGGTTGTTTAAAAGTCTCTAAAATAGTATCACTCTTAGAAGAACTGAAAATGGAACTTAAAAAATGGCAAGAAGATGCACAAGAAGGGAGAGGTTCTTTTGACTTCGTATTTCAATTCTTAGAAATGGGGATCTGGAACTATGAGAAACAACAAGAAAAACTTGCAGAATAAGAAGATTGGGACAAAGAAGAAGCCATCTTTAATGATCAAATAATTTTAAGTGGGGGGGAAAAAGAAAAAGGGGGAAAGAAAGTGAAAAGTTTAAGACTAGAAAAAACAGCCAAAAAGAAGAAGGACAATTTGAAAAATAAGTACAATATTAGAAAGCAACAGAAGAGGGGATTACAGATGTGAGAGCTCGAAGTAGAGAGACGAGGGGGTAAAAGGGGGAAGGATCAGAAGAGGGGGAAGAAGGCAAGGAAGAGAAGTTGTAAAAGACAGAAACAAGAAATGGAGAAACAGGGAAAAGATATAAGGATTGTAACCATAAGTTTATTTAGAGATAATGGGTGAAAATTTAATTGTAAAGGGGATTCTGCAAAGGTACATAACATTGCATTATTATATTATAATAGAAATAATTTCAGAAGATATGATGATGGATATAATATTTATTGGAATGTAGTGGGATGTTTGTTAATAAATAAATGTATTAAAGTGATTGAGAGAATTAAAAGGGAACATTTTTAATTATTAGTAATGATTTATAAAAATATAAGTCAGAAATATGGGGAAAAAAAGAATTAACTATGGAAAGTTTATAAGTGTTCCCAAGAAATAATGGTTTGATTTGAATTGAGATGAGATAATTAAAACAAAGTTGAGAAAATTAAAAGAGGGGAAAAACTATCTAGAAAATGGAAAATGGTAATAAGATATGGAATAGAATATAAAAATGAGCATAAAATTGAGTTTTGTGTCTATATGAAGAAGTGATAACCTGGGACCATGCTATTTTCAAAAAAGATGTTTTATTTGTATTTTGTCTTTGTGAAAACCCAAATAAAATTTTTAATTAAAAAAAAAAGGAAGTCAACAAAACCATTCCTAATTTCCACAGAAGCGTTCATACCAGTGTCCCAAGTTCTGGCTAATTGAGCCTTATAAAGGCCCGGTCCCACTGGCTGACGGACGCAAAACACATGCAAAAAGGATACAGCGGATGAGCAAAATTTAGGGGATGGCTCCATTCATTGTCATCCGCTACAAAAAGTGGCAAAAATTTGCATAAACAGAACAGAAAAGAACGGAAAGGAACAGACGTGGGTAGTATGTAGTGGGGATGTTAAACGTATGTTCATAGGAAGCCTAGCGGATGAAAGCAGATGGAAGCGGATGACACCTCTGAAGTGGTTTCGGGGGATAATTGCGAAGCGGATGCATAGTGGATGAAGCAGATGCATCACGTATGCCTAAAGGAAAGAAAGGGGATGTTGCACGGATGTATATCAGATGCAAACCGTTCACTGTGCATCCTTTCTATTTCCATGCTACTAATGATGTATAGATGTTCCATATACCTTTTTTTTTCTCCCTCTTTCCATTTTCAGCTGCAGCAGATGTGAGTTGCGAGGATGCCCAGAGGATGCAGAGAGGATACAGCGGATGTTTAACAGATGATAAATGGACATAGAACATTTGTTGCTCGTATGTCGCAGATGAAATCGCAGTGGACAGATGCTCGACAGATAGAGCATATGAAATACATATGCAGTGAGTACAGAATGGATGCATACCGTTTTCCAATGGATGGCAAGCTTTTTTTAACGTTTTACATCTTCTTTGCATCCGTAAGTGCAGTGGGACCGGGCCTTAATTACCCTAATGTTTTTAGGAATGTGCCAAGGTCCATAGGCAGCCCTACAACTCCCAGCCTACAAAAGTAAACACTAAGACTATATGTAGGTATGTGGGATTAAAGGAATCCTATTTTGGGGAGTATATGTGCCACCATAAAGCATTGTGTACAATTATTTACTCTGATGTGGTGTGTCCAGTCCTTAGAAGATAAAGAATCCTCACAAGAAGTAATAATTTCTTAAGGCCCTGTCACACTGGCCGACGGATGCAAAACATTTGTAAAAAAGACACAGCGGATGAGAAAAATGTTCCATCCGTTGTTATCTGTTCTCAAAAGGGGCAAAAATTTGCATAACCAGAGCGGACAACACGGAAAGAAACAGACAGGGGGAGGACGCAGAGTGGATGGAAAGTGGATGCTCCACGGAAGCCTAGTGGATGGAATTGGATGGGAGTGGATGGCACATCCGCAAGGCTTCCGGGGGTCGGCAGCAAAGCGGACGCGGAACGGATAAAGCGGATGCAGAGTGGACGCCAAGCGGATGAAGCGGATGCTGAGCGGATGCAGAGCGGATGAAGCGGATGCAGAGCAGAAGCCTAGCGGATGCCTAGCGTTCACTGCGCATGCGGGGATGATGCATTGCGTCAGCCCCACGGATATAAAGGGAAGCATCCCCCAAGCAGGTCAACATTCAGAGGAAAGACCTGCTTCCAGACACATCGCCTGCCTGCCTGCCTGCCTGCCTGCCTGCTTGCCTGCCTCCCAGCCAGCAACCCCAAAACCATAGGGAAGAAGAGAAAGCCTCAGCCATCTGCTGCCAGCCCTGGCAAGAGGGACAGGGCCACCCTCCCACCCCCTGGCCCTCACTCTACTTCTGCTGGGGCTTCTGCAGCACGGGCTCACTCTTCTGGGGCTGGGGCTTCTGCTCCTTCTGCTTCTGGAGGAGCTGATGATGCTGCTTCTGGCGGTGGTGCTTCTGCTGGTGCTTACTCTGCTGATGCTGCTTCTGGCGGTGGTGCTTCTGCTGGTGCTTACTCTGCTGATGCTGCTTCTGGCGGTGGTGCTTCTCCTGGTGCTTACTCTGCTGATGCTGCTTCTGGCGGTGGTGCTTCTCCTGGTGCTTACTCTGCTGATGCTGCTTCTGGCAGTGCTTCTGCTGGTGCTTACTCTGCTGCCATTGCTCCTGGTGCTGGTGCTTCTACTGGTGCTTACTCTGCTGGCGCTGCTCCTGGTCCTGCTGGTCCTGCTAGTGCTCCTGGTCCTGCTGGTGCTCCTAGTCCTGCTGGTGCTCCTGGTCCTGCTGGTCCTGCTGGTGCTCCTGGTCCTGCTGGTGCTGCTGGTGCTTACGCTGCTGCTGCTGATCCTGGTCCTGCTGGTGCTGCTGGTGGTGGTGGTGTGGAGGAGCAGCCCCTACAACCTGGAAGCCCCTCTGATGAGGGCCCATGTGGTCCTGCCAAAGGGAGGAGGAGGCATACACAAGAACGGAAGAGGAGGCAATACAACACTGTGGAGGAACATGAGGATGAGGTGCTGAAGTGACGGAGAGAGAATGAATATCGATGGCGGAAGGGACACAGGCTCTATAGGGACACCAAAAGGAAGCAGGCTGCTTGGAGAGAGAAGGCAGAGAGCCTGGGCTACACTTCGGAGGCTCTCCTCAGCTGATGGAAGCACATGCACACCTGGTATGGGAAGCTGCACCTCAAGAAATCTGCCCAGGCCATGGTCGAGCTGATGGACAGAGAGACCTACATCATGGCCAAGTGCAGCTTCCTGGAGGGTGAGATCCGCCACCGAGGAGCAGCCCCTCTCACAACCCTCTTTCTCAAGCAGCCTGCTGAGAGCCAGTCCTCTTCCGGCAGAGAGTCAGCTCCTGTCTCCAGGCAGGTGTCTGTGGAGCGTGCCACGATGGAGAACCCCCCAACAGCTGTACTAACCATGGTGGAGCGCGTGGAGTACCCCCTGATGCAGTGGGATAAAGGAGACGGCACTTCCACCACAGTCCAACCCGCATCCACCCCCAGCTCCACCTCCACAGAAAGGCAGAGAGCCAGACAGGAGGGGCAGAGCCACACTTTCCAGCTGGAGATAAGAGACACCATCAGGAGCAGCGTAGATCTCCTCTCTCAGCTGCTGCACACCGACTCCTCATCCTCCAACTGCAAGCCCTTCCTCACCTATGTGAACCAGACCCTCATGGACATGGTGGAACAGTACCAGGTGGTAAAGGAAAGGATCACCGATCTGCATGACAACCCTCCAGATCCAGATGAACCTGTTCCTCCACCCGATGGCTACAGCTACCAGGAGGTCCAGCAGCACAGGCAGCAGCCCTTTCCAGTCCAGGCAAAGGTTCATCGGACGCCACCATTGCCACCTGTTCCACTGATGCCACTGATGCCACTGATGCCACTCACGCCACCACTGCCACCGACGCCACCGATGCCACCCACGCCAGTCCTCACCCAGCTGCAGACCAGACAACCCCACTACACTGCTCCTTCCTCCACCCCACAGCCAAGCCCGGCCTCAGTACATCTGTCCTCGGTACTGGGACTGACACCCAATGGCATGGATGAAGGAACTCTCAACATCACGGGGCTGAGCCAGCTGTCTAAGAGCTTCCTCAACACACCGTCCCTGTTGTCCTCTCGGGCCCAGGCACCCCAGTGGTGCTTCAGACCAGCACTCCAGCAGCACCCAACTCCCCAGCACCTGGACCCTTCACCCCTGAGACTGGGCACACCTCCGAGTGACCAAGAACAGTGCCAGAGACTGGGTGGCTACTTGTTGACTTTATTTGGACACTTGACTTGGGTCATTTTTCTTTTACAGCTTGTTATTAATACAGCTTATCTTTGCATCACACACTTGCTTCATTTATTTTTTTCAATAAAGTCTTGGTGGAAACTTTTAGAAATCGTTTAACCCTTTCCGTGCTTGTGGGATGGGTAAGGATAGCTGTGGTATGGGTAGGGATACCTGTGGGATGGGTAATAGCTGTGGGATAGATAAACCTCCAGTTCAAGCATAGTGGGACTGTATGGTCCACCCTCCCAGGTGCCACACCTATGGCCCTTCATTATCAATACTAATGTAAGCATTGATCCACACATGTCACCATAAACACAACTCTTTATTAAATGCCCTGTTCATTGTAGGCCCAC
This sequence comes from Laticauda colubrina, assembly GCA_015471245.1. Classification (NCBI taxonomy): domain Eukaryota; kingdom Metazoa; phylum Chordata; class Lepidosauria; order Squamata; family Elapidae; genus Laticauda; species Laticauda colubrina. The sequence continues at coordinate 14,599,860 of BLBF01000044.1, read as the reverse complement.
CCAACATACATGGCCCAATCTCATCCATGTGATGAGACAGGCTGAAAGAAGCATCCATTAATCATCTATCATCCTGTCTTGCCACTCCACTGCTCCAGCTGGGGAGTTGCACCAGTGTTTCAGGAGGTTGCACTGCTTCTTCCCTTCACGTGAGGCTCTGTTGGGGCCTTGCACTTCCTCAGTGTCTATCAGGTTTCACCCTTGCCTCCATTCCCCAGGCTCCATGTCCCCATTGCCTTGTTGGAGGTCCACGAGCCTGTTCTGCAAGACTGGGTAGCGGGTGCACATGAGATTGTGCAGGATGCAGCAAGCTTCCACGATCCTCCTCATGCTCTCTGGGCGATGCTGCATGGTGGTGAGAAGTACCAGGAACCTGTTGGCCAGGATGCCAAAGATGTTCTCCACCACCTCCTTGCCCTGGACAGCCTGTAGTTGAAGATCCTCCCTTCAAAGGTGAGGAGTCTGGAAGTGTATGGCTTCATGAGGTAGGTTCTGAGGGAGAAGGCGTCATCCCCCACGATGAAGTAGGGCACATCTTGCGTGTCGTTGGGCAGGGGGTCTCGATCTGGGAAGCCCATGATGAGGTTGCATTCCAGCCCGTCCTTGAGGTCACTGGCATTGTATACCTGGGCATCTAAAGCGGACCCGTTGCCTGAAGCATTGATGTACATGAACTTGTAGTCAACATCGACCATGGCGAAGAGGATGATGCTGAAGAAGCCCTTGTAGTTGAAATAAGTGGACCCTGACTTGGCTGGACCTTTGCAGGCCACGTGCTTGCCATCTATGGCTCCAACGGTGTGGGGGAAGTTTCACCTCTGACACCACTGCTCTGCAACTTTCTTCCATTGTTCTTCAGTGGAGGGGCACTGGAGGAGCTCCTGCAGGTATTCTTCGATGACGGTCTGCACCACTTCTCTGACCACAATGCTGATGGTGTTGTGTGGCACCCTCCAGCCGTACTGCATGCCCCTGTTGGTGGTTCCTGAGGCCAGGTGGCAGAGTCAGTGCCACCTTGAGCCCAGGGTCCAGGCTGGGCCAGAAGTTGGTGCTCTGCTTGGTCAACCTGGGTTTCAGCCACTCCACAACTTCATCAAACATGGCTGGAGGCATCCTCATGAAGTTCTGGAAGGCACGAGGGTTTTCGTTCCTGAGCTCCACCATCAGCTTGTTGTACAGTCCGTACTCTGCTCTTCTCCCGATCCATCTTCGGACCCAGACGCTTCTTGGCCGCCTCCTTTTCTTCCCGTAGAACACTTGAAAGAGCCTGTAGATGGCTTTGCACTGTTGCAGAAGGATGGTGGCTTCCAAAAGGACTGTGTTACGATCCATGGTGGACATGACTGGATGCTGTGGAAGAGCCAGAGCCACATGAAGGCTGCAGAGGTCTGCACAGCAGGGATGCTGGACTGAAAGTGAGATCCAGGTGAGTTGCTCCCCCTTTTTATAGGCAATATAGGTTTTCCCCTATGTGTCCTTTTGCATCCTCTAGGCATCCTCTAGACATGCTAAATATCCGAGATAGGTCCCCTCTGCGAATGTTTTTTCCATTTTAAATGCTTTCTTTGCAAGCTGCATCTGCTTTCATCCTTTCTCCGTCCATGCTACTAACGCTGCGCATCTGTTCCGCGTCCCTTTCACTTCCTCCCTGTGTCCGCTTTCCGCTGGAGCGGATTTGAGTTGTGCGGATGTGCAGCGGATGGAGAGGATGCGTAACGGATGACGACGGATGCAGAACGGATGTTCACCGTATGCGTTGTGGATGCAGAACAGACACGTTGGATAGATTTTCCGCTCAAAAAGTTTTGAGCAGCTCAAAACTTTTTGAGCAGATGGAACCTCAGTCGACGGATGCTGGACGCATAGAGGGGATGAAAAACGGACGCAGTGAGTACAGAACGGATGCATCGCATTAACCAATGGTTGGCAAGTGTTTTCTCCATTTTACATCCTCTTTCCATCCGTTGGTGCAGTGTGACATGGGCTTTACTTAATTAGCTGTAAATGATATATTTCTTAAAAGCTCTGTTAATTAGTTTTTTAATTGTTTTTGTAAGAAATGCTCCCAAAGTACGATCTTGCAATTAATTCACAAATTTATTTGAATGACCTTCTCACCCGGACTGTTTGAAATAGAAGAAAATGATCTGATTAAATACAACACATTTCTAATAAAGGAGAATATTTGTAGTTCAGGATTGACCTGAGGGTTTCTTGGTGCTCTCTAAGCTTGTCTTTTTTCTTGCAGACATTTTATTACCTAAATTAGGTAATATCACTAGCAGTTTTGATGTTATATAGTTTGGGTAATGAAATGTCTGCAAAAAAAGAGGCAATCTCAGAAAGTACCAAGGACTCCTCACAACATATTTCAAGACAGTTAAATTGTTTTATAAGTTAGCTGTGCATTAACTAGAAATATGCTTTTTCCCCTCAATCAACAAATAAGCTGGTGAAATCTGCTAAGAGATTTGGTCTGTGCATATGGATTGTGGAGGAGTAAGGTTTCATAATTTATACATTTATAAATATAGTTATAATAAATTACATTACAAGTTACAGATAGTTTGTATATGTATGCATGTATAGGTATATTATAAATTATAATATGTATGTCATTTATAATATATCTGTAATTTAATAAATTACAGGTATATTATAAACATAAATACAGATAAGGCACACTTGAATCTGGATTACCGTATGCTAATCATCTAGTAATTATTTCATAATATAGTGGAAGTGCACATTAAAACAATCATCGAAACAGTACCTTATAATACTGTGAATTCTATCTAAATCTAGTCAAAATTAATTTAAAAGTAACTCTGAAGTCAATCCTATGCATAATATTTACTCGAAAACACAAAGAACTATCTTATGTTAAGATGACATGGACACATCTCCCAAATATCACAGCTTCCTCTCCTAAACCCTTTTTTCTAAAAGTTTAAATTAAAATCAGAAAGATTTTTCCAGAAGATGTATGATTAAAAGTCAACAAAATTGGTGTCCTTACTGGGCTAGAGAGGCACTGCTTTGCAGTTATTCCATCTTTTGCCTGCTTTTTCTATAATATAGCACTAAAAGGTTGTGGCTTTGTCAAATGGCCACAGCCTGCTGAATGTTAGAGTTGTTTCTTCTTCCTTCACTCAAGCTTCACAAGGTGAAATTTAAGCCAAGGATGCAATGGACTGTAGCAATCCACAGAGTAAAAAAGAGCTATTTAAAAATGGTTTAAAAAGAAGATTCAGCATGACCTCAGAACTAATAATGAAAAAATTGAAATGATAGGACCAATCATCAACAATAAAGGATTCAACCATCAAGAAATATGCTATGAATTAGGTCCTGCAAAAAATATTCAGATAGCGTAACATGTCTGTGCCACAAATATTTAGACATTTTCCTCATGATAACTAGTAGATGTGAAAATTGGACTTGACATGTATGCCCATGTATTGGAAAATGGAACTAAAGCCCATGTCACACAGCACCAATGGATGGAAAGAGGATGTAAAATGGAGAGAAACACTTGCCATCCATTGGTTAACACGATGCATCCGTTCTGTACTCATTGCGTCCATTTTTCATCCTCTCTATCCGTCCAGCATCCGTCTATTGAGATTTCATCTGCTCAAAAAGTTTTGAGCTGCACAAAACTTTTTGAGCGGAAAATGGATCCAATGCGTCCGTTCTACATCTGCTACGCGTATGGGGAACATCTGTTATACGTCTGTCGTCATCCGTTACACATCCGCTATATCTGCTAGGCATTCGTTGCGCATCCGTGCAACTCACATCTGCTCCAGCAGAAAACGGACACAGGGAGGAAGCGAAACGGATGTGGAATGGACACGCAGCATTAGTAGCACGGAGGTAGAAAGGATGAAAGAGGATGCAGCTCGCATATAAAGCATTAAAATGGAAGAAACGTTCATATAGGGGACGTATCTCAGATATTTAGGATATCTGCAGGATGTCTAGAGGATGCAAAAGAACACCAAGCAGAAAACCTATTTCCTATAAAAAGGAAAAAGAATTTCCTATAAAAAGGGGGAGAAATCACCTGGATCTCACTTTCAGTCCAGCAGCCCTGCTATGCAGACCTCTTCAGCCTTCATCTTGCTCTTGCTCTTCCACAGCATCCAGTCATCTCCACCATGGATCGTCACACACTCCTTTTGGTAGCCACCATCATTCTACAACAGTGCGAAGCCATCTACAGGCTCTTTCACCTGTTCTATGGGAAGAAAAGGAGGCGGCCAAGAAGTGTCTGGGTCTGAAGACTCGCAAGAAGAGCCGAGTATGGACTGTATGACAAGCTGATGGTGGAGCTGAGGAACGAAGACCCTCGTGCATTCCAGAACTTCATGAGGATGCCTCCAGCCATGTTTGACGAAGTTGTGGAGCGGCTGAGACCCAGGTTGACCAAGCAAAGCAACAACCTCCGGTCCAGCCTGGACCCTGGACTGAAGGTGGCACTGACTCTGCGCCACCTGGACTCTGGGACCATGTACAGGAGCATGCAGTATGGCTGGAGGGTGCCACACAACACCATCAGCATTGTGGTCAGAGAAGTGGTGCAGACCGTCATCGAAGAATACCTGCAGGAGCTCCTCCAGTGCCCCTCCACTGAAGAACAATGGAAGAAAGTTGCAGAGCAGTGGTATCAGAAGTGGAACTTCCCCCACACCGTTGGAGCCATAGATGGGAAGCACGTGGCCTGCAAAGCTCCAGCCAAGTCAGGGTCCACTTATTTCAACTACAAGGGCTTCTTCAGCATCATCCTCTTCGCCATGGTCGATGCTGACTACAAGTTCATGTACATCGATGCTTCAGGCAACGGGTCATCTTCAGATGCCCAGATATACAACACCAGTGACCTCAAGGAGGGGCTGGAAAGCAACCTCATCATGGGCTTCCCAGATCCAGACCCCCTACTTCATTGTGGGGAATGATGCCTTCTCCCTTAGAACCTACATCATGAAGCCCTACACTTCCAGATGCCTCACCCATGAAGGGAGGATCTTCAACTAGAGGCTGTCCAGGGAAAGGCGGGTGGTGGAGAACGCCTTAGGCATCCTGGCCAACAGGTTCCAGGTACTTCTCACCACCATGCAGCATCACCCAAAGACCATGAGGAACATCGTGGAAACTTGCTGCATCCTGCACAATCTCATGCGCACCCGCTACCCCGTGTTGCAGAACTGGCTCGTGGACCGCCAACAAGGCAATGGGGACATGGAGCCTGGTGAATGGAAGCAAGGGCGAAACCTGATAGATACTGTGGATGTGCAAGGCCCCAACAGAGCCTCATGTGAAGGGAAGAAGCAGCGCAACCTCCTGAAACACTGGTGCAACTCCCCAGCTGGAGCAGTGGAGTGACAAGACAGGATGGTAGATGCTTAATGGATGCTTCTTTCATCCTGTCTCATCACACTGATGAGATTGTGCCATGTATGTTGAGTGGCCCTACAATGAACAGGGCATTTAATAAAGAGTTGTGTTTATGTTGAAATGTGATGATGAATGATTAAATTGTTTTTGATAATAAAGGGCCATAGTTGTGGCACCTGGGAGGGTGGACCATACAGTCCCACTATGCTTGCACTGGAGGTTTATCTATCCCACAGCTATTACCCATCCCACAGGTATCCCTGCCCATCCCACTGCTATCCTTACCCATCCCACAAGCATGCAGAGGCTTTATTAAGTAAAAGACCTGAACCAAGTGTGTGAAGCAAAGATAAACTTTATTAACAACAAACTGTAAAAGCAAAATGACCCAAGAAAAGTGTCCCAAGCAAAGATAAAGTCAACAGGTAGCAAACCAGTCTCTGGCACTCTTCTCAGTCACTCTGAGGCATGCACATGGTCTCAGGGGTGACGGGTCCAGGTGCTGTGGAGGTGGCTGCTTCTGGAGTGCTGGTCTGAGGCACCATTGGAGTGCCTGGCCTTGAGAGGACAACAGGGGATGTTGTGTGGAGGAAGCTCTCAGAGATCTGGCTCAGTCCTGTGATGTTGAGAGCCCCCTCCTCCATGACATGGGGTGACAAATGTTCTGAGGCCAGGCTTGGCTGTGGGGTGGAGGAAGGAGGAGTGTAGTGGGGCTGTCTGGTCTGCAGGTGAGCAAGGTGGGGCGTCGGTGGCATCTGTGGCGTCGGTGGCATCAGTGGCATCAGTGGCATTGGTGGCACTGGTGGCGTACGATGAACCTGTGCCTGGACTGGGAAGGGCTGCCTGTGCTGCTGGAACTCCTGGTAACCGTAGCATTGGTAGGTGAGGTTCTGTGGAAAGCTTTGGAAGGGCTGTGACATCCACTGGGGTGGAGGAGCAGACCTGGACTGGGTCGGAGCAGGTTCAGCTGGGCCTGGAGGGTTGTGCAGAAGACCGGGGTTCCTCTCCTTAATCACCTCGTACTGGGATTCGAACATGTCCATGATGGTCTGGTTGACGTGGGTGAGGAAGGGCTTTCTGTTAGAGGATGGTATGTCGGTGTGTACCAGCTGAGAGAGGAGGTCTACGCTGCTTTTGATGGTGTCCTTGATCTCCAGCAGGACAGTGTGGCTCTGTCCCTCCAGTCTGGCTCTCTGCCTGCTTTCTGTGGAGGTGGAGCTGGGTGTGGGTGTGGATTTGCCTCTGATGGCAGCGGCCTCTCCTTGCTCCCACTGCGTCAGGGGGTCCTCCACGCACACCGCCACGAGGAGTGCAGCTGTTGGGGGGGGGGGTCTCCGTCACAGGGCGCTCCACAGATACCTACCTGGACACTGGAGCTGACTCTTGCCCAGAAGAGGACTGGCTCTCTATGGGCTGCCTGAGAGAGAGGGTTGACAGAGGGGCTGCACCTCGGTGGTGGACCTCACCCTCCAAGAAGCTGCATTTGGCCATCACATAGGTCTCCCGGTCGGTGAGCTTGACCGCGGCCTGGCCAGACTTCTTGAGGTGCAGCTTCCCGTACCAGGTGTGCATGTGCTTCCACCACCCGAGGAGGACCTCCGAAGTGTAGCCCAGGCTCTCCACCTTCTCTCTCCAAGCCGCCTGCTTCCACTTGGTGTCTCGATAGAGCCTGTGTCCCTCCCGCCAGAGGTACTCGTTCTCCCTCAGCCATTCGAGCACGTCATCCTCATGTTCCTCTTCGATGGAGTACTGTCTCCTCTCCCTATCACGCGATTGCCTCTTCCTCCCTCTGGCTTTGAGGTTCTAGGGGCTGGTCCACCACACCATCACCACCAGCAGCAGCAACAGCAGCAGCAGCAAAAGCAGCACCAGCAAAAGCAGCAGCAGCAGCACCAGCAGCAGCAGCAGCACCAGGAGCACCAGCAGCAGAGTAAGCACCAGCAGAAGCACCAGCACCAGGAGCAGCACTAGCAGAGTAAGCACCAGCAGAAGCACCAGCACCAGGAGCAACACCAGCAGAAGCACCAGCACCAGCAGATTCAGCCCCAGAAGCAGAAGCCCCAGCAGAAGCAGAGTCAGCACCACGGGGTGGGATGGTGGCCCTGTCCTTCTTGTCAGGGTTGGCAGGAGTAGGCACAGGCTTCCTCTTCTTCCCCATGGTTGTTGGCTGGAGATGTATCTGGCAGCAGGTCTTTCCTCTGAATGGTGACCTGCTTGAGAGTTGCATCCTTTTATATCCGTGTGGCTGACGCAATGCATCCTCCCCGCATGCGCATTGAACACTTTGCATCTGCTAGGCATCTGCTAGGCATCCGCTAGGAGTCCACTTTGCATCTGCATGATCCGCTAGGCATCCGCTCTGCATCGGTTCCTTCCATTATGCATCTGCTTCGCTATGCTATCCCAGAAGCCCTGCAGATGTTCCATTCACTTCCATCCGCTTCCATCTGCTAGGCTTCCATGGAGCATCCGCTTAACATCCTCGCTACATCCTCTCCCCGTCCATTCCTTTCCGTTGTTGTCCACTCTGTTTATGCAAATTTGGGGCACTTTTGAGAGCGGATAACAACGGATGGAATATTTTCTCGTCCGCTGTGTCCTTTTTACATACTTTTTGCATCTGTCAGCCGATGTGACAGGACCTTAAGTGGCTTTTTACTAGGTTCAACAATATTTTGTAATTATAATTTTTCTCAAAAAGAAAGAATCTAGCTATAGAATTTCTTATCACCCCTGACTTCTTTTCCATTTCACATCACCTTTACTGGTTTATCCAAGTGGAGAAGTAGTGAATACCAAACTTTAGTTACTAAATTGTTGCTTCTGATAGGTTCACTTGAAGAAAAAAATCAGACATTTCCCATATCTATTCTGAAGTGAAACTAGAACTGAGGGGAGAAAATATTTCAACATAGAAAACAGTGCTATAATAGGACTGTTAACATATTTCAAAAGAGCTGGTTTGCAATGTGCTAAAAGAAGTACAAAGCTCTTTTTTAACCAGAACATCTTTTTCCTATGGCTGTGTCCAAACCTGTTCCCTATTTTCTTTGATTGCACATCCATGCATAGCTACTACACATGACTGGGAAAATTTGTAACAAACATTTAATAATTTTAACTGTTAAAAGAAATTTTAGGATATAAGGATTTGAGGGATTCTTCATCATCAGAAACACCAAGTACTGGGGCTTCTGGTGGCGTTTCCATTGAAGATGGATCGGAGTCCGCAATCCTGCATGGCTTTGATCCATGCTCTACCTGTTGAAGGGTCCCGAACAGGACCAGAGCCACCCTGTATGGGTGATGAAAAAGGGGGAGACTGCCTGATGAGTTGAGGGGAGCTGCATCTCCCCTCCTTGGTCAGGAACACTCCCTCCAAAGACAGGCTGTAGCAGCAGTCTTTAATGGCTGTGACGAAGATGAGAAGCTATCCAGGAACTAAGTTTGTGCTGTAACAGTGAGTGGTGAATGGCATGTGGACCAGACAAAATACTCAGGATTTTAAAAGGTAACCCCAGAAAACTGAAAGAAAGAGCCCTCATTAAAGATTGTAGAAGCAGCGATTAGAAAGAAAGAGGAAAATGGGTAAAGATAAACAAATTTGATTTGCAAAAGATTTAAATAGAAGTGATATTACTTAGAGAAGGTTTTTTGACTATAACAGATTGAGAAACCAAACCGTATGATTATACAGAAATTGGCATATAACTAGGCATTGATTAAAATTCTGGAATTGATTATAACTAAAAGAAATAACAGCAAATGATTGTAAATTAGCTGAGTTAATGCAAGCTTTAAAAAAGCAGAAACTAAAAGGTGAAAAGTGAAAACTGATGTAAGAGCACCATCTAATGGTAAAGGAAAATCCTTTTTTGACCCTAAGGAAATCTTTTAGTCTAACTAAAGTGTGAATTTGAAATAAAATAAAAGGTTTTAATACAATAATAACCATGGAAAGTGGAATATTAAAATACAGTAAAAGGATACATGAAGATACTATTTTGGGACTGATTGGTGGATTTGGGACTGCTTGATAAACAGCTAGAAGGACTAATATTGGAATATAAAGAATAATGGACATTGTTGGTAAAGTTTAAAATAAAAGGACAATGGTGTTAATAAACTAACAGGACAATTTGATTGGATATAAACATAAAAGAAGATAAAGAGGAAATAAAGCAAAATGAAAGAATTTTGAAAGGAACTTAGATTGGAATTGGAAAGTGTGAGGGGAATGATAAAAGAAAGCTTAGAACTATGGAGTATTATGTCAGAAAAATTAGAAATGGCAATGCAGATCACAGAAGAACAAAGAAAGCCGAAGGGGGGGGAGTCAAACAAAGAGGAAGCCAGCTCAAAAGAACAAAGAGAACAACGGACATTTCAAAAGGGCAAAAAAGGAATTAAATCTAAGACTTTAATGATTGATGTGACAAATAAAGGGAAAAGGTTTACAGATTAAACAAAAGAAGAAGAAATTATAGAAGAGAAAATTACAGAAAAAAATAGGAGAAGGTTAAAAGAAACAATAGGGAGAGAAAACTAAGGAGAGTAATAAAGGGGAAAAGGGGGATTCAAGAGGAAGGACTGAAAAATGACAGAAAAGGGAAAGCAAGCTAAGATTAGAAGAAATTATGTAGCCAAGAGATCAAGAGACAATGGTTAAAGATATGAAGAAGGGAGGTTCCACATGGAAATGTACTTTGGTATTTCAGAATATAGATATATAGGTTAGGGAGCTTTGATACTAAAGGTTTACTGGGAATTATTGTTAAAAATAAGCAAATTAATTTAATTGGAATAGAAATGGAAATAAGAATTTATTACACAAATGCTATTTAAGACACAATTATGTGGTGAGGAAAATGAATGTGGAGTAAGAGAATCAAAAATGATTATATTGTTATTAATTTTATATAAAAGATTAAATGGGAATGAAATAGAAAATATAATTTGTCATATAAATGTAATTGGAAGAATAAAGAGTTGAAAATTAAAAATGATCATAATGTTAAATAAGATTTTAAAATAAACTATTATATAATAATTAGTAAGATAATGAAGAAAATGAATACACAGCATGGAAATCAAAAACTATAATATTGTTACTAATATTTACAATTGGTTTGTTATATCAATGCTTTTGGAATAAATATAAGATTTATTGTGTAATAGGGAAAGAATACCATGTGGAACCCGATTGGGGAAAAAAGAAATAAAGGCATATATAATAGTAAATAGGAGATCATTGTGGTTAATATAGGATGTAGTAACTAAAAATGGCTATATTGATATGTGCTTTTTTCCTATTTTTTAATTTGTTACATATTGGGTTTAATGGAATAAGAAGGGGAAATATATAAAATAAAAATAGGTACCACTATAGAACTGACAATGAAAGGGGATAAATACTGGTTAACATATTTTAGGATGAATTTTTTTTGTCTGGAAATGAACGAAATAACATGAAGTGATAAAACAAATTAAAAGAAAAATGGAATAGATGAATGGATGATATCATGTGAAACTGGATAAGAAAGCTGAAAATGTAATTATGATTATGTATGTATGTATGTATGTATGTATGTATGTATGTATGTATGTATGTCAAAACCTGGAATCGCATTGTTCACTCAAAGATATGTTTATTAAAGAATAAATAAAAAAATAAAAAAATGGGGGGGGAGAAACACCAAGTTCTGAACCTCTCAAAATCACAGAAGGACCAATTATAAGTTACTATTTTAGCACTGTCATTAAACAAATGGTTATAAGTTGACAACTATCTTTATTATTTCATATCCTTGCTAATAAATAAAATTATTGTTTCTTGTGAATTAAGAAATTCAGTTCTAAAGTCTGGTTTATTTTATGTTTTGCTCTTGTATCATTATGCTCTTTAGTGTGGTGGAGGTTTTTGTGTGTGTGATCAATTGCAATTCTAAAATTCTTATCACAAACACTATTGATAAAGCAGCTAACTTCCCTATGGTATTTATCACCACAGATTATGTAAGTTCTCCATTTTATGTAGATTTCTTTTACAGTTTTTTTCTATCTTCTGAGCTGTCTCCTTCAGTTTTGTTTTATTACAATTATTTCAGTCATTCATAAGTTTGTTTAGCTGAAAATCCATGCTTAGAAGAAATTACCTTAGAGATATAGAGACAGTTGCTATTATATATTTTTTGTTTCTTTGAAAGAATTTCAGGAAAAAAATCTATGCATCCTTCTCTTTATTATATTGCAAACTATGATTATATACAGCTTTGTGTAGCTCTCCACATTTTTTTTCACCCTTTCTGAAAAAGTGATTCCTTTCTTACATTAGATTCCAATAAATCAATGGAGCCTATAGCAATTTTGGACTATCAGAATTATCTTTCATTTTGATTGTTCAGATCCATTGTTTATATTTTTCATTCTTTGAAATATTTAATTATGACATATTATAAGTTACATTTGATTCAAATAAGTATCTTGATTCAAACAATCATTATTAGATAAATATGTAATGATGTTTTAATTAATATATTTTTAGAAATGCTTTTAAAATGAATTGTTAATTTAAATATTTAAAATATGAAGCTGAATTATATTATAAATTAAAAGTAAAATAGCATCATTCTGTTTATTTGCATGCATACAAACACTTTTCAAGTCAATAGTTTGGCAAGCTGAATTTTTATTTTGCAACATTTTAAAAGGTTGATATATTGTATGACTTTAAATTACTAGTAGCTGCAGTTATTAAAAGTTGCTGTTGGAAAATAAAATTCATTACATGGCATTTCATCCACAAACATATTTTTTATTTGATATGAGGAGAAATAACAGAAACAAAATACATCATAATGGGGAAAATGAAGAATCCAGCTGAGTGTTCACTCCTGCATGAAAAGTGCTAACTCCTCTTCTGTTTGTTTCTGTAATACCTTGTCATCAAACTGATAATTGGCAAAACCAAAACTATTTATTGTGGCTCTTAGGTGGTATCATAATAGAAGGATATGCATTCTTTCACAATGCCTGCTTGTACTGTGCTATTTCAGGCTGTAGGAAGCCCCCTCCCCTAAAAGAATGAAATATTTTGAGGAATAGTTAAAAAGCAAGATATTATATTCTCCCCAAAGGGAGAAATACAGAAGCATATTCTTAAACCAGCCCCAGTCTTCCTGCCCCCAAGCAGAAACTGAGGGGGCAACTTTTAGAAATGCAAATTTGGTAATCCACTCAAGACAGGGGAATTTGAAATTCCTTGGCAGAATGGTAGCATTAGAAAGCAGCCCTTCACCCAAGATCCAGCATAGAACACAAGTCATTAGCCACAATAGGGATTGCCCAACATCCTTTCAGAACACAAGCCCCTTCATTGCACCATCCCCAGAGCAGTCCAAACTTCAAAGTCATAGAAACTTGCTCAGATAAACAATAAGCCAGACGTTGACCAGATTAGCTCAGACAAACATCTAGGATTTGCATTTTCTCTTTTGCCTACAGAGCCAATTATGACCCTTACATAACAAGTAGGGGTGAAAGCCAGATCTGCCCAGTTACTTTCCAGGGCCTCTCTCCCCATTATCTGTTTAGTGTCCAATAGATTTCAAACAAATGGCAAAAGTCCTATTTTTTGGCAAGCTCAGGGATGCTCTGCATTCCATTTCCAGGCTTGTGGCCTTGGGGTCAGCCGGCTGATGTCTTTGCCAGACATTCAATGTAGTTTTGGTTTCTGTTTTTTTTTTTTCCCTTCCATGTGTAGGCTCCCCCACTTCCCTGGGATTCATGGCAGTCTGGCATTGGTGAAGCAGAGATTAAATGGAGCAGAGATGGCAGCACTGACAGAATTGTACAATGAGTAGCAACAACTATTATCATCTGTGCTCAAAATAGTAGCATCTCACAACTGCTTTTTGATTAAAATTCAGAAATAAAAATCTGTCAGAGTTTCATCACACAATATGCTTATAATATAGTTCACCTACTAATTTGCATTTTTAAAATATATATGTTGGCCTTTTCATGTATATTTTAATATAATCTGTCAGTTGGTAGGGATATATATCTTACAGTATTGGCCACAAATTGTTAAATGTGCACTGGATAAATAAATTCTTGATGAAGAATCATTAAGAGCATTTGTCAAAGAAAGGAGATTGGAAGAAGAGATCACCAATGTGTCACCTATGCCACATTGTCCAAAGCTGGTTTTTATGATTTGCATTACATAACATTCACCAACAATATCTGCAGTCACAAATAATGAATTAATGGTTACAAACTTCTGCCACTTTTAAAATTGTGTTTCTCCAAGCATTATGGCTGTTTGCCTTTTAATTCTGGCATGCTTCTTTGCTTCTCACCTTTCCTGATTACATGTAATTTATTTTATGCATTTATTTTAATTCCACCTTTATTATTTTTATGAATAATTCAAGGTGGCAAACATACCTAATACTCCTTCCCCCTCCTATTTTCTTTACCACAACAATCCTGTGAGGTAGTCTAAGTTGAGAAAGGGTGACTGGCCCAAAGTCAACCAGCTTTTATGCCAAGGTTGAGACTAGAACTCACAGTCTTCTGGTGACTAACCTGATGCCTTAACCGTTGGAGCATCCTGGCTCTAAAGACTGCCTAAAGGAATTGAATTTTCCCCCATCTTCTGCCATCCCAGCCCAACATATCCAAATGCCTTCTGGAGCCTCCCTTTAGCATTTTCTTTCCTTAGCTATACAGCAATTTTTTCACATGTGCATTTCAAATTTATTTGCAGCTATCCACAATCCATCTTATATCTTCTCTTGGGAATCCTTCATTATTTCTTCAGTTGTCAATGCTCAGAATTTACACATTACCAGAACTGCATTCACAAAGACTATGGCAGCATATTATCAGTATCCAGGCAACTCATAAAATATTAAATAAATTGGGTACAGGGAAAATACCTTCCTTTCTATATCCTAAGCACCAAATAGTTTTCTGGAGTTATTTCTCTGGAGTAATTTATCTGAAAGTTATTTGTCTATTTGCAACTATATTGAGGGGTAGTGAATTTTTCCCTCACATGAGCAGAATAAGATGTTAGAACCACACCTATTGAATGTATAGGAGTCTGTGTGAATAAACCAGGTCATTATTAATTAAAAAAAAATCAAGTGATTCTAGATTACATGAATTTGTTGGTTCTGGTAAGATTATTGTTTAAGAACCTGCCTATGCCAAATCTGAGAATGAGTATGTCTTGAGTTCACTCCTCTTCTCTCTTTTTCCTCTTCTCTTCTCTCTTTGCTGTTGATATTTTGCTTAGTTGTGTTCAACTTTTTTATTTTTAACTGTAAGACCAAAACTGTTTGCAGTTGGGTAGTCCTTAAATGTAATTAAATAAATAAAATAAACATTTACTGGGAATAGCTTATTGACAAATGCCAGCTTGCTCCTCTGGGATCTGACATGTTCATCTATAGCCTCTCTTCCTCCCACTCCTCCTTTGGGGATGAATCCTCCATGGGAATTATAATATTCAGATTATGAGGAGACCATAACTACTGCCCTTCTAATTAACTTTCCTTCCAAGTTTATTCACAGTTCATGAAATCATCAAATGAAGCAAAGTAGTAAGAAGTAAATCTTGGATGCCATAGGAATGGGATGAGAATTAATTACAGCCCCTGGAATGCTTTGGATATGCAATAATTAAAGTGACTTTAATGAAATGTACATGTAAAGGCAACTTCTTTGTCCTCTTTATTATGCACAAATAGTATTTTTACACATTCTGTAACAGTCCATGCTTTATTTAAAAGACCATGGTATAGAGACTGCTTTTGCTGTGGATTTTATACTTCTTAACAGGAAGAAAGATAGGGAATTACACTGGTCCATCAAAGAGAAATGCTAGTGCACAAAGACACTAGTAAGACTACATGGACCCAAGAGTCTATGCTTTTTTAGGCTTTTTTAAGAGATATGGTGATTTCATCATAGTATATATTTGCCCAGATGATTATTATATACCTATGCACTTAAAAGCAAAGCAAGTCTGGAAGACTGAGAGTTTATAATTCCATTTCCAACTCATTTTGAACTGCCAGAAACAAAAAAAAATGGAAAACTTATCTTACTATTCACAAATGTGTCACATCTGGTTAGCAAGTTATATCTACAAATGTACACACTATAATTTGATAATTACACCACAGTCTCAATCTGGTATGCTTTCAACCATTTCTTGGCCAAAATTTGCAGATAAAGGGAAGACAACAAATTTAAGACTGCCTCTTTGCTCTAAAAGCGTATGACTGGTAGAAATATGAAGTTTGCTGTGAACAGACTGGCAGAAATATGACATATTTCCCTTAGCTTTTCAGGGCAATGAAAGATTATCCTGTTGAATTTTTTTCTTCTACATTACTGAATAATTAAGGGAGATCAACAGGAAAGTGTGACTAAAACCATGAGCCAAATAATAAGTGTTAAAAAGTGCAAAAAAAGTGCAAAGAAAAGAAGAGGATTGGATTTACCAGATTTGAAACTGATAAAAAAGATTGTTATGCCTAGAATATTGTTTTTGTTCAGACAATACTTTTTGACAACTGATACCATTTAAATAATGGCAAAAAGGTATATCTAAATTTGTAAGAGGAAAAAAACCAGAACTTAAATATAAATCATTACAAAATGCAAACTAAAGAGCAGAACTGGACTTACCAGATTTGAGTTATTTTGCAGTTTATTGTTTGGCTTGGATGAAAGAATGGGTGTTGCTGAGAAATAAAAGAGTTAAAATTCAAAGAGCACAATATGAGGTTTGGGTGGCATGTATACTAATGGTACAATAAAGTTAAAATTAATTTCTATTTTAAAAATAATTTTATTAGACATGCCACATTGAGAATTAGAATAGGTATAAGCTCTGGCTGTCTGCAAATTTCTGCTCAAGGAGGTACTTCAAATGTATGTTGGAAATGTGAATAACACGAATGGATATTGTATCATATTTACATCTCTTGTGCAATAAAACTAAAAACAATGAAATCAAATGCATACAGAATTTTAAAAATTAAGTCAGAACTTTTCTTTTTAGGACTGATGGATATATAGACAGAAAAGAGTCTTGGAAAATTATTTCAAGATATGATTACTGCACCAGGTGATAGGGACGGTTCAGTTCGCTGAACTGAACAATCATCCCTAGTTGGCCCCATCCACGCCCACCCGGTCGCACCCATGTCAGCAAAAGGGGTGGTACCAGCAGAGGGGGGGGAGAGAGAGAGAGAGAGAGGGAAGGAGGGAGGGAGAGAGAGAGAGAGAGGGAGAGGGAGAGGGAGAG
>BLBF01000044.1:14536840-14576359 GCA_015471245.1 Laticauda colubrina | reverse complement strand
GATTCCAAGCAGTAATCAGGGATCATCAAAGCCAGAGTGAGCAAGCTATAGACTTGCTACTTTTATAGTGTTTTCATAACCACTCCTTTAATTACTATTCCACAGTTAAAGCTGCAGATACTTTAGCATACATAACTATGATTCATAGTTATTATTTCACCTAAACCAGTTAGGGTAAACAATATTATCCCTAACATTGAGCATGATGAGACTCTGCGCTTTATTGTGGTCCCTGGGATGGAGCAACCATTAATACTGGCATTGCCCTGGCTCCGGAAATGGAACCCCCAGGTTAACTGGAGAAAGGGGTTGTTGCGCATACGCTCCAAGCAGCGACCGGAAAAAGAGGGGAGATCTCAGCCGAAGCTTCAGATTCTGATTGAAATAGCTTCCACAAGTACCGAACCCGTGAAAGGGGAGGAGAAAATTCCAAAAGAGTATTGGGATTTAAAGGAAGTGTTCAGTGAGAAGGCCTTGGATGAGCTCCCGCCTCACTGGTCAGCAGACTGTGCTATTGAAATTTTGCCTAAGGTGAAGCTCCTGAAACCGAAGTTGTACTCAATGACACCACGGGAATTAGCTAAGATTGTTTATAGATAAAAATCTGGAATGTGTTTCATCCAACATGCTACAGCCCGGGTAGCGGCCCCAGTGTTGTTCCGTGAAAAGAAAGATGGCTCCAAACGCTTGGTGGTAGACTACAGAAATTTGAATGCCATTTCCGTGAAAAACATGTACCCCCTCCCTTTGATGAAGGACATGTTGGCCCACCTAGCCAAGGGGAAGATATTCACAAAGTTGGATTTGTGTGAAGCATACTACTGAATTCGAATTAAGGAAGGGGATTAGTGGAAGACCTTTTTTAACTGCCCGATGGGTTGCTTCCAATTCAACATTCTTCCTCTTGGTTTACAAGGGGCCCCAGCTGTATTCATGCAGATGATCAATCAGGTGTTACATGAACAATTATACAGGGGAGTTCTGGTTTATCTTGTGATATCTTTATCTATGTGGAAACTCTGGATGAACATGTGAAACTGGTGCGGTTGGTTCTACAGAAACTGTGTGCCGCTAAGTTGTATGCTAAACTATCCAAGTGTGAATTCCATCAAGAGAAAATTGACTATTTGGGATATCACATTTCATCTGAGGGCATAGAAATGGATCCAGAGAAAGTGCGTGCCGTATTGGAATGGGCTCCACCACGTACCAGAAAACAAATTCAAAGCTTCTTGAGATTTGCAAATTTTTACTGGCAATTTATTCCGACGTTTGCTAAGATAGCAATGCCCATCACAAATCTCTTAAAAACAAAAGGGGAGGTGAAGCCAAGGCCGAGCAAGCCGTTGGAGTGGTCCATGGAGTGCCAAGCAGCTTTTGAAAAGCTAAAACGACTGTTTGCTGCAGAACCAGTGCTAAAGCACCCGGACATGAAGGCTCCTTTCGAGATCCAAGCCGCTGCGAGTGATGTAGCCGTTGGAGTGGTGTTACTTCAAATCAACGAGAAAAGGACCTTACAGACTTGTGTGTATACCTCCCGTAAACTGTCTGAAACCTAGAGAAGGTGGGCCGTCTGGGAAAAAGAAGCTTTTGCAGTTCATTGGGCCTTACTCACCTGGAGACATTTCCTGGAAGGAGCAAAACATCCATTTGAGGTATGGACTGATCATAAAAATTTGGAAGCCTTAAAAATGCCTCGGAAGCTGTCCCCTAAACAAGTTCACTGGGCCCAGTATTTCAAGCAGTTCAATTTCTCACTGAAGTACATTCCGGGGGGAAGAACTTCATGGCAGATGTTCTCTCTGGACTACCCCAATATAATAGTATTCGCCAGGAGGTGATAAGTCCAATTGCTTCAACCAAACATCTAGCCGCCCCAGTGATCACCAGAGCCCAAAAGAAGAAACAAGAAGTGGATTTATCGAATGACCTAACCGAACAACTAAAAGAAGCTATAAAACTGGATGATTGGTTCCTGGCTCATTCGAATGACTATACAATTAGAGATGGTTTGGCTTGGGTGGGGACCAAGTTGTATGTGCCACAAGTGCTGAGGGGCCAAATACTACAACAAGCTCATGATTCTAAAGCAGCTGGTCACTTTGAATTTGTGAAAACCTTACACCTGGTTAAGTGGCAATTCTGGTGGCCTACTTTGAAGAAGGACATTGAAGCTTATGTAGCTAGCTGTCCAATTTGTGCTTCGGGAAAGAGACCTCCTGGTAAGCCAGCAGGGTTATTACAAAATGTAGCTAGACAACAGCCCCCTGGAAGGAAATCTCTATGGACTTTGTAGTAGAATTATCCGAAAGCAGTGGAAACACGGTTATTTGGGTGATAACCAATTTGTTTTCCAAACAAGTATATTGCATACCTTGTTCCAAGATTCCATCTGCTAAGACATTGGCTAAACTGTTTATTTCACATATCTATAGGTTACATGGCATTCCAGAATGCATAATCTCTGACAGAGGGGTCCAATTTACCTCAAATTTTTGGAAAGAGTTCCTGAAGTTGATAGGCTCCACCCAGGGCTTAAGCTCCACCCCTCCACCAAACCAATGGGGCTTGTGAGAGGACTAACGCAATGTTAGAACAGTATCTTAGATGTTATATAAATTATCAACAAGATAACTGGTCTGACTTACTACCATTTGCTGAAGTGGCATATAACCACTCCGTACATAGTAGTACTGGATTTACTCCATTTAAAGTAGCTTCGGGACAAGATTTTGTACCCATACCTGAACTTCCTTGTGAAAGGCCTAACATCCATTCGTTAGATGAATGGATAACTCAACTCCAACTTAACTGGCCAGTAACACGTAAAGTATTAGATGAGGCCCATCAAGCTAATAAGAAGTTTGCAGACAAGAAAAGATCTCCACAGAAATTATATAAAGTAGGCGACAAAGTTTTCCTGTCCACCAGATACCTGCAAACCACTCAAAAGTCAAAGAAGCTTGGTCCTAAATATGTTGGTCCTTTCACGATTGAATGGATTATAAACCCTGTAACAGTCTAGCTGAACTTACCAAAAACTCTTCGATGAATTCACCCAATTTTCCATGTTAGTTTGTTAAAACCTGAACATACTTCTGATTTAAGACCCATCCAGGCTGACCCTCCCATACCAATACTGATTGAAGGTGAACAACATTTTGAAGTTAAAGAAATTCTGGACTCTTGCAAATGGAGGGGTCGTCTCCAGTACCTTGTAGCCTGGAAACATTTCCCTTCTTCACAAGCCAAATGGGTTTACGAAACCGATGTTAAAGCCCCTAAGTTGATCAAAGCATTTCGTTCCAAGTATCCTAATAAGCCCTAGGAGTGTATTCCTTTGTAACTGTCTAATGATTAATTGTTGTCTTTATATTTTTCTCCTCTCTCTCTTCTAGGATTGATGGTTTTCCTTTTTCTAGGAGGGCCGAATGTCAGCCTTCAAGATCTTCTACAATCACTTTGCATGTTTCGGCTGTCATAAGAAATGGGGGGGAGGAGGAGATGAGTCTGGGAAGTGAGCTGGAGGTGTTACATTTTTCTGTTGTGTAAATGGGGGGGGGAGCATACATCAGAGTTAGGTTTTTATTTCTCGCTTAGCTTTCTTTTCTCTGCACAACTGCAACCCGTTATCAAAGTATGCCAAGGTCAACGGACAGAGGCCTCATCATCACTTGAAGATGCCCACATGATCATATTCACAACTTTTAATTGGAAGATTCAGTTGAACTATTGGGGGTGGGAACACTTCCATCACTTTGTATGTGTGATTTACGTGCCTAATTTCTCAGATTCAGAATTCTTTGGTTGCTACCACTTCACTTTCAGTAAAAGATAACTTTTCTCTAACTTAAAGAGTCTTAAGTATTTCTTTCTTGGATTTTGAATGGAGCACCGCCTGACACCTGGGAAGCTAGCGAAGCATAGGGTTAACATAAACTGATCTAGGACAGCACAAATCTACCAATGGTGAGGACTTACAGTTTCTGAAGCTGCTCTTCAGAGTAGTTTATATAGATGATTACAGAAATCCACTTGGGGGATGAGGGGGGCAGGAATAGAACCTCCTGATCCAGGAAAGATAGAACTGGTATATAGCACAAAGCTGGTTTGTTAATTTATCCCTTATAGAATCCTTTATTTATTTATTTGATTTATATTGCTGCCTATTGGTCCATGGTGACTCAAGATGGCTTACACAATGTAAAATCATATTTAAAACAAAAAACAAAAATAAAAACAATAAGAACTAACAAAAAGAATCAAATAAATTAGTAAAATACAATAGAACAAAATTTGGGAAAACAAAAAAACAAAACAAAAACAAAAAACAACTCCCACCCTCCTCCTTGATGACAACAGATCACACTAGCCACCTCATGGGCTCCATCCCTCTCTGGGTTCCCCAGGCCCGCTAGCAAAACCAAGTCTTCAGTACCTTTCAGGATAGTATTAACAAGGGGGCCATTCTAATCTCTGGGGGAATGATATTCCAGAGAGATGGAGCCACCACAGAGAAGGCCCTTCTTCTAGATCCACCCACCAGGTGTATCTCCCTCAGAGTTGGGACCTGCAGTATTCCCTGCCTCCTTGCTCTAATGGGTTGGGTAGATGTCACTGGCAAGAGATGTTTCCTCAGATAACTGGACCCAAGCCATGAAAGGCTTTAAAGGTGACAACCAGCACCTTGGATTGCACCTGGAAGCAAATTGACAGCCACTGCAACTCCTGCAGGAGAGGTGATACATGTGCACACCAGGGTCTGCATAAAACCATGCGGGCTGCTGCATTTTGCACCAACTGGAGCTTTCAGATGTTCTTCAAGGCAGCCCCATGTAGAGCGCATTACAATAATGAAGATGGGAAGTGACCAGGGCATGAGTGACTATGAGTATGGCCCGCTGATCCAGGAAAGGGCATGACTAGTGTACAACCTTACAGTTGTGCAAAGGCCCTCCTGGCCACAACTGCTACCTGCTCTTTGAGCAGGAATCATGAGTCCAGGAAAACCCCTAGATTACACACAGGGTCTATTTGGGGTAATGCCACCCCATCAAGACCAAAGGTGGCAATTCTCCCTGAGCCAACAAACCCCAAATCCAGAGCCACTCAGTCTTGCAAGGGTTTAGTTTTAACCCATTACTCCTCATCCAGCCCCTAACAGCCTCCAGCCACAGCAAGAGGGAGAACATAGCAACACTTAATTCACCATAGGCTGAAACATACAGCTGAGTATCATCAGCATATTGGTGATATCTCAGTCCACCAAAATATTGCTAAATTATGGAGCAGAAAGCAGGAGAAAAACAGAGGAAGATTGGACAACATTCTTCTGACATTTAAAAAAACAAAACAAAACTATCCTGCCTGGATCATGATTCTTCCTGTTGTGTACATATGCGTAAGAGCTAAAAAAAACTCTACCACAATTCAACGTTTCAGCCATCAGAGGGAAATTAAGTGCCATCTGGAGAACAGAAAGAAACTTAATAAGCAACTCTATTCAGAGCTACAACTGACAAGCTCAAAATATATATCCAATTAAATTGTATCATGTTTATTTCCTCCCCTTTTTAAATCAGATATTATAGGTAGATTGCACCTGACTGCCACAGTTTCCCTTCTGGTTAGTTTCACCTCAAAGCTATTGTCAATGTGGTGGTGAAGGTAAGGAAAGATAGGGAAAATCAGTGAATTACATCAGAAAAAGACTTTATCTGCTTCAAATCAGTCATATAAGAACTATAAATACCTGAATAAACACCTAATGGCCACAATAAAAATATTTATAGATTGGCAACCCCCTCACACTTGCAAGCAGCTTCAGAGCTATTGACAAAAGCTGTCAAAAAGCTTTTGAAAAAACTAAAGCATTTATTTGCAGAGGAGCCCATTCTTCAACATCCAGATCCAAATAAAACATTTGTAGTCCAAGCTGATGCCAGGGATGTGACAGTGGCTGTTGTTCTTCTTCAAAGGGACCCCCATGGCCAGCTGTTGCCCTGTATCTATGTATCTAAAAAATTAACAGACATGGAATGCAGATGGGCAGTTTGGGAAAGGAGGCTTTTGCTATATAATGGGCTCCTCTGTCTTGGAGGCATTTCCTTAAAGGAGTAAAGGAGCTATTTGAAATATGGACTGATCACAAAAACCTTGAGGCTCTGAAAACTCCCTGGAAACTTTCTCCTAAGTTAATTCACTGGGCTCAATACTTCAAGTGCTTTAATTTGAACCTTAAATACATTCCAGGCAGAAAGAACTTATCAGCTGATGTTTTACCAGAAAGCCTCAATTTGACAGTCAATGGTAAGAGATAGTACATGCCATGATCTCAGAAGCCCAGCCAGCTGGTCAAAACACCACTTGAACCCAAGCCCAGTGCCAATCTGACTTTCCCAAAGATAAGTTCACAGCAGATCTAAAAGCAGTACTTTTAACCAATCCATGGTTTGCAGAGAATCAATCTGATTAAACTTTAAGGGGCGGTTGGCCTAGAATGGGAGCAAACTTTATATACCCAGCAGTCTGAGGCAAATGATATTAAAATGAAGTCATGGCTCTCATCTAGGGAGGTCACTTTGGATTTCTGAAAATCCTCCATCTGGCTAGGCAGCAGTTTTGGTGGCCAATAATGAAGACCGATGTAGAGGACAATGTAAAAAGTTGTTCAATTTGTGTCACGATAAAAAATAGACCTGGGAAACCACCTGGATTTCTCCAATAGGTGGTGGAACCTACAAAACTCTGGGAAGAAATTGCAATGGATTTTATTGTTGAACTTCCAGAGAGTGGGGAAAAAACAGTAATTTGGACTGTTATAACGGGTTCTCCAAACAAGCCCACTTCACTATTTGTAAAGGTCTGCTTTCTGCCAAAAAACTAACAAAATTGTTCGTAAAGCATATCTATTGACTTAATGGAGTGCTGAGGTGAATAATCTCAGACCGAGGTATCCAATTTACTGCTAGGTTCTGGAGGGAGTTCTTAGTCCATTGGATCTTCCCAAGAGTTTAGCTCTGCTTTTCATTTAGCTACAAATGGATCAAAGGAATGTACGAACGCCATGGTGGAATATATTAGAAGTTATGTAAATTACCAGCAAGAAAACTGGGTGGACTTATTGCCATTCACTGAAGTGGCTTAAAATAATGCTGTACATAGTAGTACAGGACTAACTCCTTTCCAAGTCACTACTGGCATAGACTTGCCCGAATTGCCTAGGGAACCATCAGGGATTCTACAGATTCACATCTATTCGCTAGAACTAGTTGTTAACATTCTAAACAGTTCGGAGAACTGGTTGTTAGAAGAAATTACTGGCCTAATCCTGTAAGGAACGCAGGAAGGAAACATTCTGGTATTGCTTACAGAAACTGCTTCTCGGTTAACCCTTATTACATTCTTGGCAGGACTAGACTTCCTGTTTCAGGAACTTCTCTGGAGTTTTTTTCCCCTTCTTTGCTAATACTTTGCTTGTGTGGAGTGACCATTCAAAGTTACAATGGCACTGAAAAAAGTGACTTATGAACATTTTTCACACTTATGACTGTTGCAGCATCCCCACAGTCATGAGAAGCCAGGCAAGGAGATGTGTACCTCAATGTGAGTGATATTGAGTTGGCCATGCCCAGCCAATAACATAACCACCAAGCCATGCCCACCAACTAAGCCACACCCACAGAACCTGTTGTTAAAAAATTTGAATCCCACCACTGGGAACCACCAACATCCATGTCCCTAATGGAATGGATGGACTCTTTTAAAAAGGGACGGAAAACACCAAGAAAGCCCTAATGGAAGTTGCTAAAGAATACAAAATGCAGGCAGACAGACATAAATCCCTTCAGCCACCTTTTTGAGTGGGAGATCGAGTGTACCTGTCAACTGAATATCTTAGATTGAGGCTACCTAGCAAAAAGTTAGGTCCATTACCAATAGTGAAAGTAATTAATCCAGTTACTGTTCAACTTAACCTTCCTCACATATTAAGCCCATGTCACACTGTCCAACGGATGCAAAATGGACACAATGGACGAGAAAAATGTTCCATCCATTGTTATCCGCTCTCAAAAGGGGCAAAAATTTGCATAACCGGAGCGGATAACATGGACGCGGGGAGGACTCAGGGCGGATGCAAAGCGGATGCGGAATGGAAGCCCAGCGGATGGAAGCGGATGGGAGTGGGTGGCACATCCGCAGGGCTTCCGGGGGGCCTCAGCAAAGCAGATGCGGAATGGATACAGCGGATGCAGAGCGGATGCACAGCGGATGAAGCGGATGCACAGCGGAAGCCTAGCAGATGCACAGCGGAAGCCTAACGGATGCCTGGCATTAACTGCGCATGCGGGGAGGATGCATTGCATCAGCCCCGTGGATATAATGGAAGCAGCTCTGAAGCAGGTTGCCATTCAGAGGAAAGACCTGCTGACGGATGGATTGGCTGCCTTGCCTGCCCTGCCTGTATGTTTGCCTGCCAGCCTTGCTGCCAGCCTCCATGCCAGCCTCCATGCCAGCCTTGCTGCCAGCCGGTCTGCCTGCCAGCCTTGCTGCCTGCCTTCCTGCCAGCCTTGGTTCATGTCTGCCTGCCAGCCTTCCATGCCAGCCTTGGTGCCTGCCTGCCAGCCTGCCTGCCTGCCAGCCTCCCTGCCAGCCTTTCTGCCAGCCTTGGTTCCTGCCAGCCTCCCTGCCAGCCAGCAACCCCACAACCATGCGGAAGCACAGCAAGCCTCAGCCATCTGCTGCCAGCCCTGGCAAGAGGGACAGAGCTACCATCCTGCCCCCTGGCCCTCACTCTGGTTCTGCTGGGGCTTCTGCGGCACAGGCTCGCTCTCCTGGGGCTGGGGCTTCTGCTGCTTCTACTTCTGGAGGAGCTGATGACAAGCACTCCAGCACCAGCCACCTCCACAGCACCTGGACCCTTCACCCCTGAGACTGAGCGACCAAGAGACTCATTTTTGTCTTATAGCTTGTTGTTAGTAAAGTCTATTTTTGATTCACACACTTGCTTCATTTCTTTTTTTTAATAAAGTCTTGCTGGAAACTTTTAGAAATGGTTTAAGCCTTTGCATGCTTGTGGGATGGGTTAAGATAGCAGTGGGTTGGGTTGAGATAGCAGTGGGATGGGCAGGGATACCTTTGGAATGGGTAATAGCTGTGGGATAGATAAACCTCCAGTGCAAGCATAGTGGGACTGTATAGTCCACCCTCCCAGGTGCCACACCTACAGCCCTTTATTATCAAGAATAATGTAAAGTTATCCACACATTTCAATATAAACACAACTCTTTATTAAACGCCCTGTTCATTGTAGGCCAACCAAACATACATAGCCCAATCTCATCAGTGTGATGAGACAGGCTGAAGGAAGCATCCATTAAGCATCTACCATCCTGTCTTGCCACTCCACTGCTCCACCTGGGGAGTTGCACCAGTGTTTCAGGAGGTTGCGCTGCTTCTTCGCTTCATTTGAGGCTCTGTTGGGGCCTTGTACATCCTCAGTGTCGATCAGGTTTCGCCCTTGCCTCCATTCCCCAGGCTCCATGTCCCCATTGCCTTGCTGGAGGTCCACGAGCCTGTTCTGCAAGACTGGGTAGCGGGTGTGCATGAGATTGTGCAGGATGCAGGAAGCTTCCACCATCCTCCTCACGGTCTGTGGACGATGCTGCATGGTGGTGAGAAGTACCTGGAACCTGTTGGCCAGGATGCCAAAGGCGTTCTCCACCACCCGCCTTGCCCTGGACAGCCTGTAGTTGAAGATCCTCTCTTCACGGGTGAGGAGTCTGGAGGTGTAGGGCTTCATGAGGTAGGTTGTGAGGGAGAAGTCGTCATCCCCCACGATGAAGTAGGGCACATCTTGCGTGTCGTTGGGCAGGGGTTCTGGATCTGGGAAGCCCACAATGAGGTTGCGTTCCAGCCCCTCCTTGAGGTGACTGGCGTTGTATACCTGAGCATCCGAAGATGAGCCGTTGCCTGAAGCATCGATGTACATGAACTTGTAGTCAGCATCGACCATGGCGAAGAGGATGATGCTGAAGAAGCCCTTGTAGTTGAAATAAGTGGATCCCGACTTGGCTGGAGATTTGCAGGCCACATGCTTGCCATCGATGGCTCCAACGGTGTGTGGTATGTTCCACGTCTGATACCACTTCTCTGCAACTTTCTTCCATCCTCCTTCAGTGGAGGGGCACTGAAGGAGCTCCTCCTTGTATTCTTCAATGATGGCCTGCACCACTTCTCTGACCACAATGCTGATGGTGTTGGATGGCACCCTCCAGCTGTTCTGCATGCTCCTGTAGGAGGTCCCTGAGGCCAGGTGATGCAGAGTGAGTGCCACCTTGAGCCCAGGTTCCAGGCTGGGCTGGAAGCTGGTGTTTGCCTCGGTCAACCTGGGTGTCAGGCGCTCCACAACTTCGTCAAACATGGCTGGAGGCATCCTCATGAAGTTCTGGAATACCCGAGTGTCTTCGCTCCTGAGCTCTACCATCAGCTTGTTGTACAGTCCGTCCTCCGCTCTACTGGTGAACCATCTTCGGACCCAGACTCTTTTTGGGTGGCTCCTTTTCTTCTCGCAGTAGTGTTCACAGAGCCTGCAGATGGCTTCGCACTGTTGCAGAATGATGGTGGCTGCCGAAAGGACTTTGTTACAATCCATGGTGGACATGACTGGATGCTGTGGAAGAGGAAGAGACAGACGAAGGCTGCAGAGGTCTGCACCGCTGAGCTGCTGTTCTGAAAGTGCGATGCAGGCGAGTTGCTCCCCCTTTTTATAGGCAGTATAGGTTTTCCGCTAGGCATCCTCTAGGCATCCTCTAGGCATCCTGCAGACATCCTTAATATCCAAGATAGGTCCCCTCTGCGAACGTTTTTTCCGTTTTAAACGCTTTGTTTCCGTGCTGCATCCGCTAGGCATCCGTTCTGCATCCATTCTGTGTCCATTCCGCTTCCTCCCTGCGTCCAGGCAGATGTGCATTGCGTGGATGCGTTGCGGATGCCTAGCGGATATAGCGGATGTGTAACGGATGCGTAGCGGATGCGTAGCGGATGCGGAATGGACGAACTGGGTACATTTTCCACGCAAAAGCTTTAGGCAGCGCAAAACTTTTGGAGTGGATGAAACGTCCATAAATGGATGCTGGATGAAAGAGAGGATGAAAAATGGAGGCAGTGAGTACAGAACGGATACATCGCGTTAACCAATGGATGGCAAGTTTTTTTGTCCGTTTTACATCCTCTTTGCATCCATTGGTTCAGTGTGACATGGGCTTTAGGCAAAATACACCCCATTAGGCAAAATACAACCCTGTTAAAACCAGCGGTCACTTCCAGATTAAGACCTTCTTCAGCTGCTCCCCCCAAACCTGTGGTAGTGCAAAGTGAAACTCATTATGAAATGAAGAAAATCCTTGATTCTAGATTACATAGAGGATGTCTACAGTATTTAGTGCATTGAAAAGGGGATACTTGGGTAAGAAACTGGGATGTGAAAGCAATTCACATTCACATTGAGTTAAGCAATTCCATGATAAATTTCCAGAAAAGCCAAAGGGTCCTCCCAGAAGGGTTAATTGTACAACCCATTAACCCCTTGTTTTGCTTTGTTTATTTTATTTTTTAGGACATGATCTTTTCTTCAGGGCTGGTGGTGCCTGTCAGCTTTGGAATATTAGCACCAGAGGTTTCCACCATTTGTTTAAATCATTTTATTTTAAAGTTGTGAGCTTTCTCTCTCTGTGTTCTGAAATATGTTTAAAGCCTGCCAACTAATTATAACTTTGAACAGGTTTCATTAGGAAAAAAAACCTTTAACTGATTAAAAAAACATGTTAATCCTTTTTTATGCAAAAAAGAGCTGGGGAAGCTCTTTAACTGTTTTTATCAAAGAAGGGTATTGGAGGAGAGTTATGCAAGGATATGAACAGCAAGTATGGTCTGAAAGGTTTATATTTATACATATATATGTTTATTTATATATGAATTTATTTGTTTTTTATCCTGTCTTTATTACTTTATAAGTAAGTCAAGGCAAACATATACTGTATAATGATCCTTCCTCCTCCTATTTTCCCTGTAACAACAACCCTGTGAAGTGAATAAGTTGAAAGAAAAAATGACTAATCCAAAGACACTTAATGGCTTTCATGCCTAAGGCAGGGCTAGAACTCACAAAACTTACTTTAATTTAATTTTTAAAATTAAATAACCCCTGATTACATTGGCCTTTAAGTTTGTTTGAAACAAGTTTCCTGTACTCTGTACAGAAAGCTGTAAAGCCTGAATATAGTTCACAACTGAATTAAATTATTAGTTAGTTAAACCAACATTCTGTCCTAGACATGATAGGAAGACTTAATAGCTTCAGTGAGACTAAGACATACTGGTAGTAATCTCGAATGCTTATCTCGAATGCTTTAAATCAAAAGTTAGAGGGGTGATGTATAAAATTGTCCACAATGAGGCCTTGGAGATATAAGGAGAACTAACGAATGAATGCATGAATTCTTTATTGGCCAAGTGTGATAAGACACACGAGGTCTTGGTGCATATGCTCTCAGTGTACATAAAAAGAAAAGATACATTCATCAAGAATCATAAGGAATCATAAAGAATCATGATAATTATAGGGTACAATCAGCAATCAAATCATACTAGGAAACAGTCAATATAAATTGTAAAGATACAAGCCATAAAGTTACAGTCATACAGGCACAAGTGGGAGGAGATGGGTGATAGGAACGATGAGAACATTAAGGCCCTGTCACATTGGCCGACGGATGCAAAACATTTGTAAAAAGGCCACAGTGGAGGAGAAAATGTTCCATCCGTTGTTATCCGCTCTCAAAAGTGCCCCAAATTTGCATAACCAGAGCGGACAACAATGGAAAGGAACGGACGGGGGAGGATGTAGAGGGGATGTAAAATGGATTCTCCACGGAAGCCTAGCGGATGGAAGCGGATGGCACATCCACAGGACTTCCGGGGGAGCACAGCGAAGTGGAACCACAGCGGAAAGAGCGGATGCAGAGTGGATGCTGAGCAGAAGCCTAGCGGATGCCTAGCGGATGCCTAGCAGATGCAGAGCGTTCACTGCGCATGCAGGGGAGGATGCATTGCATCAGCCCTGTGGATATAAAGGGAAGCAGCTCGCAAGCAGGTCACCATTCAGAGGAAAGACCTGCTGCCAGACAAAGCTCCAGCCAGCCAGCCAGCCAGCCAGCAAGCCAACAACCCAACAACCATGGAAAAGAAGAGAAAGCCTCTGCCATCTGCTGCCAGCCCTGGCAAGAGGGACAGGGCCACCATCCCACCCCCTGGCCCTGACTCTGCTTCTGCAGGGGCTTCTGCTTCTGGGGATGACTCTTCTGGTGCTGGAGCTTCTGCTGGCGCCGCTCCTGGTGCTGGTGCTGGTGTTTCTGCTGGTGCTTACTCTGCTGGCACTGCTCCTGGGGCTTCTGCTGGTGCTTACTCTGCTGGTGCTACTCCTGGTGCTGGTGCTTCTACTGGTGCTTACTCTTCTGGCGCTGCTCCTGGTGCTGGTGCTTCTGCTGGTGCTTATTCTGCTGGTGCTGCTCCTGGTCCTGCTGGTGCTCCTGGTCCTCCTGGTGCTCTTGGTGCTCCTGGTCCTGCTGGTCCTGCTGGCACTGCTGGTGCTTACTCTGCTGGTGCTGCTGCTGGTGCTGCTGGTGCTCCTGGTGCTGCTGGTGCTCCTGGTGCTGCTTTTGCTGCTACTGTTGTTGTTGCTGCTGTTGCTGCGGGTGGTGTGGAGGAGCAGCCCCTACAACCTTGAAGCCCCTCTGATGAGGGCCCATATGGCCCTGCCAGAGGGAGGAAGAGGCATACGCGTGAACGGGAGAGGAGGCAATACTCCATTGAAGAGGAACATGAAGATGAGGTGCTGGAATGGCTGAGGGAGAACGAGTATCTATGGTGGAAGGGACACAGGCTCGATCGAGACACCAAAAGGAAGCAGGCTGCTTGGAGAGAGAAGGCAGAGAGCCTGGGCTACACTTCGAAGGTGCTCCTTGGCTGGTGGAAGCACATGCACACCTGGTACGGGAATCTGAACCTCAAGAAATCTGGCCAGGCCACAGTCAAGCTGACGGACCGAGAGACCTACGTGATGGCCAAGTGAGGTTCTTGGAGGGTGAGATCCACACCGAGGAGCAGCCACTCTCACAACCCTCTCTCTCAGGTAGCCCACAGAGAGCCTCTTCTGGCCAAGAGTCAGCTCCTGTGTCCAGACAGGTAGGGTCTGGGGGTCTGGATCTGGGAAGCCCATGATGAGGTTGCATTCCAGCCCCTCCTTGAAGTCACTGGCGTTGTATACCTGGGCATCTGAACATGAGCCGTTGCCTGAAGCATCGATGTACATGAACTTGTAGTCAGAATTGACCATGGTGAAGAGGATGATGCTGAAGAAGCCCTTGTAGTTAAAATAAGTGGACCCTGAGTTGGCTGGAGCTTTTCGGGCCACGTGCTTACCATCTATAGCTCCAACAGTGTGGGGGAAGTTCCACTTCTTATACCACTGCTCTTCAACTTTCTTCCTTCCTTCTTCAGTGGAGGGGCACTGGAGGAGCTCCTCCAGGTATTCTTCGATGATGGCCTGCACCACTTCTCTGACCACAATGCTGAGGGTGTTGTGTGGCACCCTCCAGCCGTACTGCATGCTCCTGTACGTGGTCCCGGAGGC
Organism: Laticauda colubrina; assembly: GCA_015471245.1. NCBI lineage: Eukaryota > Metazoa > Chordata > Lepidosauria > Squamata > Elapidae > Laticauda > Laticauda colubrina. The sequence continues at coordinate 14,561,667 of BLBF01000044.1, read as the reverse complement.
CAGGTGGCGCAGAGTGAGTGCCACCTTGAGCCCAGGGTCCAGGCTGGGCTGGAGGTTGGTGCTCTGCTTGGTCAACCTGGGTGTCAGCCGCTCCACAACTTCGTCAAACATGGCTGGAGGCATCCTCATGAAGTTCTGGAATTCACGAGGGTCTTTGTTCCTCAGCTCCACCATCAGCTTGTTGTAGAGTCCATACTCTGCTCTTCTGGCAATCCATCTTCGGACCCAGACACTTCTTCGCCGCCTCCTTTTCTTCGCGTAGAACAGGTGAAAGAGCCTGTAGATGGCTTCGCACTGTTGTAGACTGATGGTGGCTACCAAAAGGAGTGTGTGATGATTCATGGTGGAGATGACTGGATGCTGTGGAAGAGCAAGAGCCAGATGAAGGCTGAAGAGGTCTGCACCGCAGGGCTTCTGGACTGAAAGTAAGATCCAGGTGAGTTCCTCCCCCCTTTTATGGGAAATATAGGTTTTCCGCTCGATGTCCTTTTGCATCCTCTAGACATCCTGCAGACATCCTAAATATCCAAGATAGATCCCCTCTGCGAAGCTTTTTTCTGTTTTAATGCTTTGTATGCGAGCTGCATCCGCTTTCATCCTTTCTCCATCCGTGCTACTAACACTGCATGTCCATTCCACATCTGTTTCGCTTCCTCCCTGTGTCCGTTTTCCGCTGGAGCGGATTTGAGTTGCGTGGATGCACAGCCGATGCCGAGCGGATATAGCGGATGCAGAACGGATGACGACGGATGTGGAATGGATGTTCCCCGTATGCATTGCAGATGCGGAACAGATGCGTTGGATCCATTTTCCGCTCGAAAAGTTTTGAGCAGCTCAAAACTTTTTGAGCAGGTGAAATGTTAATAGACGGATGCTGGACGGATAGAGAGGATGAAAAACGGAGGCAGTGACTACAGAACGGAAGCATCGCGTTAACCAATGGATGGCAAGTTTTTCTCTCCATTTTACATCCTCTTTCCATCTGTTGGTGCAGTGTGACATGGGCTTTAATAGTATAAATAGTTGGACAGTGTTGAGAGAATTATTTGTTTAACAGAGTGATGGCATTTGGGAAAAATTATTTCTTGTTGTTCTGGTGTGCAATGCTCTATAGTGTTTTGAGGATAGGAGTTGAAACAGTTTATGTCTGGGATGTAAGGGGTCTGTAAATATTTTCTTAGCCCTCTTTTTTACTTGTGCAGTATACAGGTCCTCGACTGAAGCATGTTGGTAGTTTTTTCTACAGTCCGAATAACTCTCTGAAGTCTGTGTCTGTCTTGTTGAGTTGCAGAACCAAACCAGACAGTTATTGAGGAGCAGATGACAGACTCAATAATTCCTCTGTAGAGCTGTATCAGCAGCTCCTTGGACAGTTTGAGCTTTCTGGCACAGAAAGAACATTCTTTGTTGTGCTTTTTTGATGACGTTTTTGATGTTAGGTGTCCATTTTAGGTCTTGTGATATGATAAAAACTAGACATTTGAAAGTCTTTACTGTTGATACTGTGTTGTCTAGTATTGTAAGAGGTGGTAGTATGGGAGGGTTTCCTCTAAAGTCTACCATCATTTCTACTGTTTTGGGTGTGTTCAGTTCCAGATTGTTCTGGTCGCACCATGAGGGTAGATGCTCAATCACCCTTCTGTATGTGGATTCATTGTTGTCTTGAATGAGACCAATCACTGTTGTATCATCTGCAAACTTCAGTAGTTTAACAGATGGATTTGTTGAGATGCAGTCATTGGTATATAGGGAGAAGAGAAGTGGAGAAAGCATACAGCTTTGGGGGGGGGCTGTGCTAATTGTACAGGTATTAGATGTGATTCTGCCTAGCTTTACCTGCTGCTTCCTGTCTGTTATGAAGCTTATGATCCATTTACAAGTGTTTTCAGGTGCCACTAGCTAGCTTAGTTTAGCTAAAAGAATGTCTGGAATGATGATATTGAATGCTGAACTAAACTGTCTTGTCTGTCTACATCAAGTCCCTTGGTTTGGAACTGCAACTTTCAGAAGGGTGTAGCACCACAGTGAGCTGTTAAGAAAAACATGAGATGACCATACATAGCTGGAGATGATAATTTGGTAGAATGTGGTCCTCTTTGTGGCCTAAGAAGCAGAAGTAACTATGGCTGCAAGACCAAAAACATAGCATTACCTGGAATTCAACATATGTCAGAATCAGTAGTTTGCCAGCAGAGTAATTAGAAAGACATCTTGTTCTGCAGATTTATGCTGACTCTCTGATCAACTGTCCTCTATGTTGCTATAAGATCAGAATTTATAAGAAGAAAATTTGAAAAAAAAAAGGTGGTGGTGGTGGTGAGGAAACTTATTCAAGATGAATGTGAGCCTAGTGATGTGGATGTGTCCCAGCATCAATTTGGACAATTTTTTGACATTGTTTTTATTCCCAGTTTAGCCTATGTTCTTTGGATTTTGGAATAGAAATTAGCTTCTAATCTGCTGATCGGTTATCTTAACTTCTGAGATCAGACAAAGTTGGCCAAGTACAATATTTCTCTGCTGAAAATGTAGAAAACAGAGCATGTTAATATTGTAGTTAGAAATGGATAGAGACTTTCCTTTATTGGTCCTAAATCCAAGGAACAAAACTATTTTTCCCAAAAAACCCTTATAATAAGTATCTGACAAACTAGATCTTAAAACAGAATGATGGATCAGAAGGAGAAAGAAGACAGAATTTCCAAAGACCAGTGCAAATGGTTGAAAGCAGAGTTATATTGATTGGACCAGTGTTATTTCAATTGCCTCTACAGAAGGCTGAATATGAAAGGTGAAAAAATATAATGTGATCAAATGAAGATCCTTTCACTTTAAAGACATTAACATCAAGTATTCATTCATTATTTATTTGCAACATATTATAAATCACTAACTATAAATATATAAAACTATATTTGCCTGACTGGGATGTTCTCTCCCCTGCCCCCCTCTTCACTTTCAAGCGGAGAATTCACGGTTGAGCTTTTGCTTCTCTGGAATGCTTTGCCTAGCAGGCTCCGATCCTCCTGTGGCTGCTGGCCCTTGATCTCTGCTTTCTTTATTCTCCCAGAACTTGGCCTCAGTGACTGAATTTCAAAACATATCTCGATTAGATTATTGTGATGTTTTATCATTTTCTGACTGGGAGCCATTCTCTTCAACCAAAACAGACATTCCTCTGAGGGTGTAAAGTGAATTTTTAGCTTTTCTCTGAGGAGTTCACTTCAATAAAACATTAGTCCCCGACCAAGGCTGATGGGCATGAGTGATGTAATATCTTATGCAGTTCATGCTTTTCTCTTTTACATTCACACTAGTGTGAAGATAAGCCTTGCCAGCCTATCTTGCTTTAAGTGAAGGTTTACACGCAAACATGGCCTCCACAAAAATTACCTCCGGCTAAAATACTCCCATCATCGACAACATTAACCATTATACTGGATCCCTGGGGGTCAATTCAACCAGTGATTTGACAATCTCCTATGTTTTATTAATGGTGAGAGATTGTCCTTTTATTTTTAGGCTCCCCCAGCAGGTGAGCTTGTCATATCCACTCAAGAAAAACCAGAGGAGATTGCCAGCTACTTGCATGAATTGTTTCCACAGTTCTTAATTCCTGCTGAGAGGCATGCAATATAAACAAAGTTTTGCTTAAGTGCTGGAACATTTGTTTGTGGTTTGATAGACACAGTCCTCCATTTCTTCATCAGGAAACACAACTAAATTCTCCTTTTAACCCTGTGTCTGCTGAACCAAATTTGATGGTTCAGAAATAAAGCAGTTTTAGCCAAGGCCAGTAAAAAACTGAATACCATGTACTGATCATTTGAGGTCATGAAAAAAAGAAATAAAAAGAGGGGAGAGGAACAGCAACAAAAACAAGCACTGAGGCACTAAGCATTTGATCATGGAACTCCTGATTCAAATTTTATAAATTTATAAAATGTATTGGCTGCCCATCTTAACTCAAGGTAACTCTGGGCAGCTTACTGTCAAAAAAAAATAAAAATTATGCAAACTAAAAAGATAAATAATACGAACTCTAAAACACTATGACCCAATTAAAAGATGTGGAGGAGGGAGCATGGGGGAAATTGATTTGTTGCTATTTGATTAATCATCTCCACTTGGTACTTCCCCATTGGAGTCCAAGCTAACTTTAGGTCTTTTGGCTCTTCCAGAACAGAGGTCCCCAACCGGTGGTCTGCGAACTACTGGTAGTCCACAAGAAATCTTTGGTGGTCTGTGGTGCACCCGGGTAGAGGAGCTGCTCCAGGATGATCAATGGGCCAGTCCTAGAGCTCTGACAAGCTCTAGATAAAAGGACCAGCCAGGGACCTTGTGGTGGGGCTGGAAATCTCTGCCATAGAGGGAGGAATGTGCAACTTGCAACTTTGCAGTAGATGTAAGGTGCAAGGAGCAGTGCATTCCTTATTGCCCAGAACAAGATAATGGTGCTATTGTGGCAAGAGGGGGTGGGGTGGGGGTTGCGCAAGCAGGCTGAAGTAATGTTTGTTAGCAACCCACAGCTTTTTTCTTTCCCCTGCTGTGGCAGATTTGCTCCATAGGGAGATTCACTCCATAGGGAGATTTGCTCCATATTGCAGGGTGGGAGTGAAGCTTCATTTCTTGCTAGGTCTCACAGGCATTTCTTCTGGCTCTTGTTGGTGTTGTGCGACTGGGAGATGCGTGACTTTGTTTCCTCATCAAAACACTGGCTGGCCCAGCTGAGAGAGAAAGAGAGAGATGAGAGAGAGAGACAGAGAGAAAGAGAGATACACAGAGAGAGAGAGATGAGAGAGATGAGAGAAAGAGATACTGAGAGAGGGATATGAGAGAGATGGAGAGTGAGAAAGAGAGAGATACACACATAGAGAGAAAGATGAGAAATCCTAGGGTTTTGTTTTCAGTGAGAAATGGGTCCAAATGGCTGTTTGAGTGTTTAAGATTGCAGAAATAGGCGGTCAAGCTAAGTGCCTGAAGGACCCTATCCCATCACTGGGAGTCCAGGTGCTTCATCAAGCAGTGCGCTGGATTATTAGTGGTCCACAGGATTTAAAATTATGAATTTAGCGGTCCCTAATGTCTGATAGGTTGGGGACCCTTGTTCCAGAAGGTCAGGAGGGTTAGGGTTGACCTCACAGTGTGGGGGGGATGTTTCATAGGGCAGATACAATGCCAGAAAGATCCTTCTCCTGTAATCCCAGCAGCCGGAATTACTGGGCTGATGAGGCCTACAGCATGCCTCCTCTGACAACCCTGGTGAAAAAGGCCAATTTCAATGGAATGAAATAGTTAATAGTCTGAACCCATGCCATGAAGGTGATTGCTACCAGAAGCAGAATAACAGAACAGAACAACAGAGTTGGAAGTCTTGGAGGTCCTCTAGTTTGCTGTTATTTTAAATTCATTGTGCCTCCATGTATTATGAACAATGTTCAGTTGAAAGCAATTTAAGTGTGGCAATTTCCCTCCAAAACAGTTGGAGTTAACAGTTAGGGTCATCTAAAGGTTAGTTTCACTTTAACAAGGCTTAACACAACTATATATATTCAATGCATAACACCCCTTTCCCCTAGGATAGTTCTTCCCCTCAGTCCACTCAATTTTCATCGTCTTTGAGATAGGCTGAGGGCCCACAGATCCTGGCAATATGGGCACAATGTTATTGGAGAATCCTGTTTAAATTGAGTATTGTCCATTTCCAATTGGACAGATGGCAATTTTGGTCACTCATGAGTAGCAGCAGCTCTACTGGCCTTAGTATCTCCATTTCTCCAGAGGTGCCCATGAGTGGTCTAGGAAAACTCGGAAGAAAACAGTTCCCTAGTGTGTCTGATAACACCTTGGGTTCCTCATCCGGGCCTGGCCTGGCCTGCTGATTCTGTAACTGATCAATGTAGTGTCTGACTGTATGATCAATCCCCAGAATAACCTTGTATGACAAGGGACCCATTAGCTTAGTTACCCTAGCTGCCACCCAAGTGCCCCACTCCCATGGTTTATGGCCCAGACCAATTCACCCGCCTGTAAGTTCCTGGAGAGGTATGGCAGAGCTGTCTCCCACGCTACTCTGTCTGGGTGAAATCAGTTGACTTTCATGGTAAGCTGGCGGCCCCCACCTCAGCTGTACTTCGTTGCAACCTGTTGCTGTACAGGGAGTTGTGTTTTGACACAGGAGGAAGTTCACCAGGTGGTGATTCCAGTCCCCAGTCATCATATGCTTTAGTGCCTCCTTCATGGTTCTGACCATTTGTTCAACCTGACCATTGGTTGTGGGGTGAAATGGAGCAGACATTACGTGCCAAATCATGTTGATGTTGAAGTAAGATTGAAACTCTTCTGCTATGAATTGTGCCCTGTAGTCAGACATGATCACATCTGGCAGACCATGTGTGGTGAACAGCCAATGCAACTCGTGGATGACTCTGGTCATTGTCATAGATGAGACTGGTGCCACTTCCAATCACTCTGGTGCTTGTGCTCTAGTGCTTGTGGCATCTCTGGTTGGGTTTCTTGGCAGGCCTGGAAACTCCTTACTTGATTCTCAATATATTTGTCCAGACCTGGCCACCATAAGAGGCTTGTGGCTAGAGCCTTCATCCAAACAATTCCTGGGTGCCCCTCATGTAGGGAATCCAGCACATTGGAGCAAAGACTAGGTGGAATGATGACCCTGCTGCCCCACAGCATGCATCCCTTGTGGGCCGACAGTTCATTTTTCTGAGAAGTGTAGTGCTGGAACTCAGGACCTGGCCCGGCCTTTGGCCATCCCCTTAATGGGGATGGATTCTCAATCCCAGTTGAGAATGCAACTAAGTATTTTGTCCATGGTAGTTTCAGCTACAATATCCTTTGCATGTAGGGGTACTTCAGCCAGGTCCAAGACTACCAGAATACAACAAGCTGGGGCCGGATATGGCTCAGTCTGCAGAAGAGGCAGTTGGCTGAGACCATCAGCATGGTCCATTTCCTTCCCGGCTTGTGGACTAGCTGGTATAAGTATACAGCCATGAACATGGACATCATAGTATTCACAGCGACAGGATCTATGGTGTCTGTTTGTCAGCTGTAAAGAGACCAAGCAGAGGTTTGTGGTCTGTAAAGATGGTGAAGATTTGTCCATATAAGAAGTCATGGACCTTCTTAATGCCAGCCACTATGGTGAGGGCTTCCTTGTCTATCTGGGCATAGTTCCTTTCAGATGATGATAACATTCTGAAGTAGTCTGTGATGGGGTCCTCTCTACTTCTCATGCTCTTATTTTCATTAATTTTTATTTAATTTGATGAAAGAGGATTTGGATTTAAATGAAGAAGAAGAATTTCATTGGACAAGAGAATTCTGGTCAAATCCTCATGGATGGTGCATGAGGCATTTATTTGAAGAAGCCCAAAAGTTATGTGCAAATATCTTTCACTGGACAATAATCTTTCTACCAATTTTCAGCCTTTTATGTGTCAAGTAAATCTCAAGGAGATGGAAGTTTTCCCACTGGGATTTTGCAGACTAGGCAATATATACAGTTAGGAAGCTATAGAGTGATCAAAACTGGCTTAAGCACACCGAGAATAAGTAAAATTAGAAACATGTTTTGCAGAGAAGAAAGCTTTTGAGAAATTGCAACCAGATAACAGCATCACATTTATTTAGGCTGGATTTTTATGGTCTCCTAAAGTGTTGACATTAGATGTATATTCATAATGTGAATAAATAGAAATATGCAATTTATTAATAGACTTTCTCACATCTCAAGGAGTGTAAAGTGCAGTATGGAATTGCCCTCAGCTGTGGAGAAGAAAAAAAGAATGAGGAAATGTCCCCATGCAAATATATGCCTATTAATAAGAGAAAGGAGGTTGCTGTAAGCTAACGTAATTCTTTTAAAATATTCTGCTATATACTAGCTAAAAATTACATATTTTCTCTATCTGTAGCTGGAGTCTGGTGTTGAAGTTTACAGAAAAAAAGACGATAAGACTCTGGAGAAGAGAGTTATAAATTTTAACAAAAGCCTTGGATAACTAAATAAGGTGCAGTGTGCTCTTTTTACTTTTTTTAAGCTGGCCTATTTCTTACTTTAACAAATCCCCTCCTTTCTAGCTTACTTTTGATAATAGCTATTTGGATCTTTGGCTTTTTGGAACTTGTTTTTGTCTTTGTTTTTGAAGTCTAATTTTTATGTTTGCATTTTATTTTAAAGGAAAAGTTTTAGTATTAATGTTTTTCTTCTTTTTTTTTTAAGGGAGCAGTCTCTTTTCTCTCTCCCTTCCTTGTATTTTTTTTTCTGTTTACCTTCCATATTGTTTTTTTTTTGTGGCTTTCTTTATTTTTTTTGTACATCCTTTTATAACGGAGACTTTTTAATTGGATTAAGGTGTTGAAGAACCTGAAGAACTTTTTTTTCTTCTTTAGTTTTTTATTTTCTATTTTTCCACCTTTTCCAGGATTTAACAATTTTTTCCTTTTTTTGTTTATTGTCCTTTCTTCCATTTTTGAGTTTTTACTGCTATCTAACCAATTGATTGGATTAAGGTATACAAGAACTTGAAGAAAATTATTATTGTTGTTGTTGTTGTTGTTGTTGTTGTTGTTGTTGTTGTTGTGGTTATTTCCACTATTTTTACTTGGAATTACAATTGGTTATTTCACAAGTGGATTAAGGTCTAGAAGAACCTTAAGATTTTGAACTGTCTGAAATGAGGAGGAAACTAACAGCGGCTGATCCTTCAACTTCTACTTCTTCCTCTTCACCATCTGGAGGACAATGCTCAATACAGACTATGTTACAGAAAGAAAAAGAACAGGAAAAAATGACACTGCAGATGATTATGCAAGGAATTCAAAATATACAAATAAGAACAGAGAATATTGAAAAGAGAACAGAGAACATTGAACAAAGAACAGGAAAAAACTGATGAAAAGGTGGAGGACATTCAACAAATGATGATGAAGTATGATGAGAGATTCCAAAAAATTGAAGAAGATAAACAAAGAGATAAGAAGATTGGAGATCTTGATAGCAGATTAATTGTGGTTGAAAAGTGGGATGTTGAGATGGGAGATGGACAAATTAGAATTTTATCTCAGATTCCAAAACATAGAGGAAGAAAAGGGACAAAACCTAGCTGAGATAATGATAGAAATTCAAAGAGAAGATGATGGATGGAATAGATGAGGTTTATTGAGTTTTCACAAGTTGTGCAATGAGAAATAGCTTACCAAGAGAAGTTCACATCAGATTTACAGAGAAAGCCATTAAAATGCAAATATTGCAAGTGGCAAGAGAGAAAACATTGAAATATAAAGATAAGGAGATTGTGGTCCCGAAACAAGTACCCCGAAGAGTGAGAGAGATGAGAAGAGAATACTGATTTTTGACTAAAATTCTACTTAAAAAAGAAGTGAATTATAGATGGCTGATTCCAGAAGGTTTAATTTTCACATGACAAGAACAGAGACATAGAACTGATTCAGTTGAGAAGGCTGAATTATTTTATACAGAATATTTTGGAGGGAAAGAGGAGGCAGAAAAAGAAATGTCACTAATTGAATTCCAAGAGGACTGTCAAATAGTAACTGAAAAAGAAGAAGGTGCAGTAGGTGGAAAAGTGGAAGTTAAAGAACAAGTTAAAGATCTGAACCAAGATCTACAAGAGCTGCTAAACCTAACTATAAAATATAATAATGGAAGAGAAAAAATTGATTACAATTAATATAAATGGACTTAATTCAACTGTTAAAAGAAGGAAAACCTTCCATAAATTAGAGAAATTAAAGTCTGATATAATATGCCTACAAGAAGTACATATTAAAAAGCAACATGAACAACTGTTGATACAGCCAAAGTTAGGGAAACTATTTACTTCTTTGACACAGTGGAAGAAAAGAGGAGTGGTGTTATACATTAAAAGTATTATCCCAGAAAAATTGATCTATACCAATAACAATGGAAGATTACTAGTGGTGGAAATAATGGACAATAATATGAAAACACTCCTGATTGCAATCTATGCCCTGAATGAAAATCAAGAAGAATTTTATAGAAAACTACATATGAAAATAATTGAACTGGACTGTGATAATATAGTTATGATGGGAGACTTTAATGGAATTGTAGAGAGTAAATTGGACTATACAGCACAGAAAACAACAGAACAAAACAGAAAGGCTCTCCCTAAATCTTTTTTTAAAATGATAGATGAAATAAATTTAAAAGATGCATGGAGAGAAATAAATGTTAAGATTAAACAATATTCAAACAGACATTTATTCAAACAGACATTTTATTCGATTCTATTCAAGCAGACATTTATCATGGTCCAGAATAGATATGATATGGATGTCAACAGAATTGCTAATTCTGTTGCTAATTCAACAGCTAATATTCAAGAAATAAATATTGAAACAAGTACTTGGGCAGATCATAATCCAATGACAATTAAATGGAAAAGACAAAGAAGAAGATCTAGATGGACATTAAATAATACTATATTAAAGGAAAAAGTCTTCATACGGAGGATGGAGAAAGAACTGGTTTTTTCTTTAGAGAAAATAAAAAAGAAGATACATCAATGCAGAACGTATGGGATATGAAGGCATATGCCAGAGGCTTGATAATAGACTATACCAAGGAAAAGAAATACCATGAAAAGACTAGCCTCGAAGACATTAGAGGATGAGGATAAAGGAGTTGAAAAAGAGCTACAGAAAATGCCATAGAAAAAAGGACATTAAGTTAAAAATGGATATAACCAAACATAAAATGGGATTAATGGAAAAAGAACTAGCACAGAAAATCAGAGGTGCGAAACAGAACTATTTTGAAGATGCAAATAAACCAGGTAGATGGTTAGCATATAAATTGAGAAAAGAGAAAGTCTCAAGGAATATATTGCAATTAATAGATGATCAAGGCCAAGTTTGCTATGGAAGTAAAGAGAAGAAAAAAACTATACAAGACTATTAATGGGAAATTATACACACAAGAGAATATTGACGAGGAAAGAGTTAAACAGTACTTACAGACTGCTAATTTACCCAAATACCTAAAGAGATTGAAACAATGTTAGAAAACAATATAATGATGATGCACTGAAGCACTTAAGAAGCAAAACAATGGAAAGGCACCAGGCCCAGATGGACTTCCGGCAGAATTTTATAAAACACTACAAGAATCATTGAACCTTCCATTGCTAGAAGTTATGAATGAAGTTACGTTAAAGAAGAAGATACCCAAATCATGGTCAGAAGCTTAAGGCCCTGTCACACTGCCCAACGGATGCAAAATGTTTGTAAAAGGGACACAGCAGACCAGCAAAATGTTCCATCTGTTGTTATCCGCTCTCAAAAGGGGCAAAAATTTGCATAAACAGAGCGGATAACACGGAAAGGAACGGATGGGGGGAGGATGCAGGATGGATGGAAAATGGATGCAGAGTAGAAGCCTAGTGGATGGAAGTGGATGGGAGCGGATGGACATCTGCTAGGCTTCCGGGGAACCTCAGCAAAGCGGACGCGGAATGGATACAGCAGATACAGAGTGGACGCTGAGCGGATGAAGCAGATGCACAGTGGATGCACAGCGGATGAAGCAGATGCAGAATGGAAGCCTAGCGGATGCACAGCGGAAGCCTAGCAGATGCCTAGCGTTCACTGCGCATGAGGGGGGGATGTGTTGTGTCAGCCCCGCAGATATAAAGGGAAGCAGCTCGCAAGCAGGTCACCATTCAGAGGAAAGACCTGCTTCCAGACACATCGAGTGCTTTGCCAGCCTGCCCTGCCTGCATGCCATCCTGCCAGCCTCGCTGCCAGCCTTGCTGTCTGCCAGCCTTGGTGCCTGCCTCCCTGCCAGCCTTGCTGCATGCCTTGGTGCATGCCTTCCTGCCAGCCTTCCTGCCAGCCTGCCTGCCAGCCTTGGTGCCTGCCTTGGTGCCTGCCTGCCTGCCAGCCTCCCTGCCAGCCTTCCTGCCAGCCAGCAACCCCACAACCATGGGGAAGAAGAGAAAGCCTCAGCCACCTGCTGCCAGCCCTGGCAAGAGGGACAGGGCCACCCTCCTGCCCCCTGGCCTTCACTCTGCTTCTGCTGGGGCTCCTGTAGGATGGGCTCACTCTTCTGTGGGTGGGGCTTCTGCTACTTCTGCTTCTGGAGGAGCTGATGATGCTGCTTCTGGCGGTGGTGCTTCTGCTCGTGCTTACTCTGCTGATGATGCTCCTGGCGGTGGTGCTTCTGCTCGTGCTTACTCTGCTGAGGCTGCTCCTGGTGGTGGTACTTCTGCTTGTGCTTACTCTGCTGAAGCTACTCCTCGTCCTGCTGGTCCTGCTGGTCCTGTTCGTGCTCCTCGACTTGCTCATCCTGCTTGTACTGCTCGTGCTCCTGGTCCTGCTGGTCCTGCTTGTCCTGCTGGTCCTTCTTGTGCTCCTGGTCCTGCTTGTGCTCCTGGTCCTGCTAGGGCTCCAGGTGCTTACTCTGCTGCTGCTGATCCTGGTCCTGCTGGTGCTGCTGGTGATGATGATGATGATGATGATGATGATGATCCTGTTGGTGCTGGTGCTGCTGCTGCTGTTGCTGATGATGATGATGATAATTATGATGATGATCCTGCTGCTGCTGGTGGTGGTGTGGAGGAGCAGCTCCTACAACCTGGAAGCCCCTCTGATGAGGGCCCATCTGGTCCTGCCAAAGGGAGGAAGAGGCATATGCGGGAACAGGAGAGGAGGCAACACTCCATTGAGGAGGAACATGAGGATGAGGTGCTGGAGTGGCTGAGAGAGAATGACTATCTGTGGCGGAAGGGACACAGGCTCTACAGGGACACCAAAAGGAAGCAGGCTGCTTGGAGAGAGAAGGCAGGGAGTCTGGGCTACACATCGGAGGTGCTCCTCAGCTGGTGGAAGCACATGCACACCTGGTACGGGAAGCTGCACCTCAAGAAATCTGGCCAGGCCACAGTTAAGCTGAGGGACAGAGAGACCTACGTCATGGCCAGGTGCAGCTTCCTGGAGGGTGAGATCCACCACCGAGGAGCAGCAGCAGCCCCTCTCATGACCCTCTCTCTCCGGCAGCCTGCTGAGAGCCAGTCCTCTTCCAGCTGAGAGTCAGCTCCTGTCTCCAGGCAGGTTTCTGTGGAGCGTCCCACAGCGGAGAACCCGCGGACAGCTGTTTTAACCATGGTGGAGCGTGTGGAGGACTGCCTGGTGCAGTGGGAGAAAGGAGACGGCACATCCACCACAGCCCTACCCACATCCACCCCCAGCTCCACCTCCACAGAAAGGCAGAGAGCCAGGTCCTCACCTACCAGGGCTACGGCTACCAGGAGGTCCAGCAGCACAGGCAGCAGCCCTTCCCAGTCCAGACACAGAGTCATCGGATGACACCATTGCCACTGGTTCCACTGATGCCACCGATGCCACCCACGACACTGATGCCACCGACGCCACCGATGCCACCCATGCCACAGATGCTACCCACACCAGTCCTCACCCAGCTGCAGACCAGACAGCCCCACTACACTGCTCCTTTCTCCACCCCATAGCCAAGCCCGGCCTCAGTACATCTGTCCTTGGTACTGGGGCTGATACCACATGGCATGGAGGAAGGAGCTCTCAACATCACGGGGCTGAGCCAGCTGTCCGAGAGCTTCCTCAACACACCGTCCCCTATTGTCCTCTCCGGACCAGACACCCAGTGGGGCTTCAGACCAGCACTCCAGCACCACCCACCTCCACAGCACCTGGACCCTTCACCCCTGAGACTGGGCACACCTCCGAGTGACCGATAAGAGTGCCAGAGACAGGGTGGCTACCTGTAGACTTTATTTGGACACTTGACTTGGGTCATTTTTCTTTTACAGCTTGTTATTAATAAAGTTTATCATTGCTTCACACACTTGCTTCATTTATTTTTTTTTAATAAAGTCTTGGTGGAAACTTTTAAAAATGGTTTAAGTCTTTGCATGCTTGTGGCATGGGTAAGGATAGCAGTGGGATGGGCAGGGATACCTTTGGGATGGGTAAGGATAGCAGTGGGATGGGCAGGGATACCTTTGGGATGGGTTAAGATAGCAGTGGAATGGGTTGAGATAGCTGTGGGGATAGATAAACCTCCAATGCAAGCATAGTGGGACTGTATGGTCCACCCTCCCAGGTGCCACGCCTATGGCCCTTCATTATCAATAATAATGTAAGCATTGATCCACACATGTCAACATAAACACAACTCTTTATTAAATGCTCTGTTCATTGTAGGCCAACCAAACATACATGGCCCAATCTCATCAGTGTGATGAGACAGGCTGAAGGAAGCATCCATTAATCATCTATCATCCTGTCTTGCCACTCCACTGCTCCAGCTGGGGAGTTGCACCAGTGTTTCAGGAGGTTGCGCTGCTTCTTCCCTTCACGTGAGGCTCTGTTGGGGCCTTGCACATCCTCAGTGTCGATCAGGTTTCGCCCTTGCCTCCATTCCCCAGGCTCCATGTCCCCATTGCCTTGCTGGAGGTCCACGAGCCTGTTCTGCAACACTGGGTAGCGGGTGCACATGAGATTGTGCAGAATGCAGCAAGCTTCCACAATCCTCCTCCTGGTCTCTGGGCGATGCTGCATGGTGGTGAGAAGTACCTGGAACCTGTTGGCCAGGATGCCAAAGGCATTCTCCACCACCCGCCTTGCCCTGGACAGTTTGTAGGTGAAGATTCTCTCTTCATGTGTGAGGAGTCTGGAAGTGTAAGGCTTCATGAGGTAGGTTCTGAGGGAGAAGGCGTCATCCCCCATGATGAAGTAGGGCACATCTTGCGTGTCGTTGGGCAGGGGTCTGGATCTGGGAAACCCATGATGAGGTTGTGTTCCAGCCCCTCCTTGAGATGACTGGCGTTGTATACCTGAGCATCTGAACATGAGCCGTTGCCTAAAGCATCGATATACATGAACTTGTAGTCAGCATCGACCATGGCGAAGAGGACGATGCTGAAGAAACCCTTGTAGTTGAAATAAGTGGACTTGGCTGGTGCTTTGCAGGCCATGTGCTTCCCATCTATGGCTCCAACGGTGTGGGGGAAGTTCCACCTCTGATACCACTGGTCTGCAACTTTCTTCCATCCTTCTTCAGTGGAGGGGCACTGGAGAAGCACTGGAGGAGCTTCTGCAGGTATTCTTCGATGATGGCCTGCACCACTTCTCTGACCACAATGCTGATGCTGTTGTGTGGCACCCTCCAGCCATACTGCATGCTCCTGTAGATGGTCCCTGAGACCAGGTGGCGCAGAGTCAATGCCACCTTGAGCCCAGGGTCCAGGCTGGGGCGGAGTTTGGTGCTCTGCTTGGTCAACCTCCACAACTTCGTCAAACATGGCTGGAGGCCTCCTCATGAAGTTCTGGAATGCCCGAGTGTCTTCGTTCCTGAGCTCCACCATCAGCTTGTTGTACAGTCCGTACTCTGCTCTTCTCCCGATCCATCTTCGGACCCAGACGCTTCTTGGCTGCCTCCTTTTCTTCCCATAGTAGAGTTCACAGAGCCTGTAGATGGCTTTGTACTGTTGCAGAAGGATGGTGGCTGCCAAAAGGACTGTGTTACGATCCAAGGTGGACACGACTGGATGCTGTGGAAGAGTAAGAGCCAGATGAAGGCTGCAGAGGTCTGCACAGCTGGTCTGCTGAAAGTGAGATCCAGGTGAGTTGCTCCCCCTTTTTATAGGCAATATAGGTTTTCCACTATGTGTCCCTTTGCATCCTCTAAGCATCCTCTAGACATCCTTAATATCCGAGATAGGTCCCCTCTGCGAACGTTTTTTCCATTTTAAATGCTTTCTTTGTGTGCTGCATCTGCTTTCATCCTTTCTCCATCCGTGCTACTAACGCTGCGCGTCCGTTCCGCTTCCTCCCTGCGTCCGTTTACCGCTGGAACAGGTGCGAGTTGCGCGGATGCGAAACGGATGCCTAGCAGATATAGTGGATGCGTAACGGATGCAGAACGGATGTCCCCCGTATGCCTAGCAGATGCAGAACAGATGCATTGGATACATTTTCCGCTCAAAAGTTTTGAGCAGCTCAAAACCTTCTAAGCGGATGAAATGTCAATAGACGGATGCTGGACGGATAGAGAGGAAGCAAAACGGAGGCAGTGAGTACAGAACGGAAGCATCGCGTTAACCAATGGATGGCAAGTGTTTTTCTCCGTTTTACATCCTCTTTCCATCCATTGATGCAGTATGACAGGGGCTTTATATTACAATTGTCCCAAAAGAGGAGAATGACCCATTACAAATCAAGAACTATAGACCCCTTTCCTTACTAAACGCAGATTATAAAATTTTTCCTTCAATATTGGCAGAAAGACTTAAAAAAATATCTAAACAATTTTATCCACCCTGATCAAAATGGATTTCTGTCAAAGAGACAAATTAAAGACAATATGAGAGTAATCTTGGACACGTTGGAATATACGAGGCACACCCTGAAAAACCAATGGCTTTGATATTTTTCGATGCACAGAAGGCATTTGATAATGTGAATTGGTGATTCATGTTATTACAGCTGAACAGATCAGCTTTGTGTTGTGTGTGGAAATTAGAAGACTCCAAATAACTAAAACTAATTGGCCGAAGAGGCCGCTCTCGGATTGGTCAATTTAGCACCATTTTTCTTAAAGAGAAAATTCTTAATTCTTCAGCAAATGTTCCGCTACAAGTCACTATACTGTTAAAATAAAGAGCTGTTTGTTGGAATACCGGTCTCGTGTACCATATTATCCAAACGGAACACTTTGCTAAAAAATTTATCCAAGCAATAGAAGCTATGTATCATAACCAAATGGCAAAGGTAATGATAGAGGGAGAACTGACAGACTCTACTGATATAAGAAAAGGAACAAGACAAGGGTGCCCACTATCACCTCTGTTGTTTGTGTTAACCTTGGAAGTGTTAAACAGAAATATTAGAGAAGAAAAGGATATAAAAGGGATGAAAATTAAAAAGGAAGAATTTAAGCTGCTAGCATTTGCAGATAATCTGGTTTTCATTTTAGAAGACCCACTAGAAACAGCATCAAAATTGATAGAAAAGATAGAGGTATATGGAAAGGTGGCTGGTTTGAAAATAAATAAAGACAAAACAAAGATTTTGACAAAGAGTATGCTGTCAAGACAAAAGGAAGAACTGGCGGATGTATTGAAAATCCAGGTCACGAATAAGATCAAGTACTTGGGGATACATTTGACAGCAAGATGTAGTACATTAAAAGAGAATAACTATATTAAACTTAAGCAGCAGATAGTGCTAGATTTGGTGAAATGGGAAAATTTACAACTGTCATTAATAGGGAGAATATCAACAATCAAGATGAATATATTACCCAGAATTTTATATTTGTTCCAAACAATTCCAGTTAGGCTTGGAAAAGATTATTTTGAAGATTTAAATCAAATTGTATTGAAATATATATGGCAAGGTAAGAAAGAGAGAATAAAGTTAAAACTTTTGCAAGATGCCAGAATAAGAGGAGGATTTGGCTTGCCTAATTGGGGATTGTATTTATTACCAAGCTACAATTTGATGTGGGTTAAGGAATGGATAACATTAAGAAACACTAGATAGTTGAAATTAGAAGGACATGATCTGTTGTTGGGGTGGCATGCTTTTTATGGTATAAAGGAACTAACACACAGTAAAGGGGTACTTTAGAAGACATTATATATGGGAGTCTCTGTGGTTAAACTGGGAGAAGATTAAAAGACAATGTTATTTGAAAATTCCAGTCTGGCTATTGACTATTGAAGCATTTTTCTATCCTATAATATATAAAAAGGAACAAACAGTTAGATATGGTGAAATATTGAATGAAAAGGGTGAACTTAAATCTATGCAAAAATTAGAGGAACAAGGTATAAAGATGAGTTGGTTTTCATATGCGCAAATACATTCAAGGTATGATAAAGATTCTAAAACAGAAGGTTTCTATAATAAACTGACTGATTTAGATAAGATTTTGACAGGTACTGATGAAAAGGTGATTAAAAAATTGTATGGATATTTATTAGAAATTAAACTAGAAGAAGAACAAGTCAAAGAAACAATGATTGCTTGGGGGAAGAATTTTGGATATGGGATTGATTTAGAGAAATGGCAAAAATTGTGGTCTCAAAATTATAAAATGACAATGTCAACAGCATATAAAGAAAATTTGTATAAGATGTTTTACAGGTGGCATTTTCCCCCGACAAGAATAACAAGAATGTTCAAGAACAAATCTGAAAAATGTTGGAAATGTCATCAGATACCTGGCTCATACTACCATATGTGGTGGACTTGTGTGGATGCCAAAAAATATTGGACTAAAATCCACACATGGTTGGAAAAAATGACAAAAAAACATATAGACTTGAAAACAGAGATATTTTTATTGGGAATTTTACCTGAAATATATCGTAAAGAATTGAAATATCTGACTGTAAATGTGTTAACAGCAGCTCGGATTGTATTTGCCAAAAACTAGAAAAATGAGAAAATACCATCACAGGAGGAAATTATTAAGAAAATATTGGAATGTGCAGAAATGAGTAGATTGACATTTGAAATCAGAGAACAAGAGGATAAACAATTTTATAAAATTTGGGTTCTATTCTATCAATGTTTAGACAATAAAACATGGTAATGAAATATGTAGATTTTTAGAAAATAATAAATATATAAAGATGTATTTTTTTCTTATTATATCTACAAAATGATGTTGGATAGATTTGATAATATGAACTGTCATCAAACAAATTAAATAAAATATGGATTATTTTGTAAAACATTAATGAATAATAGTATAGTCAAATGATAGATTAACAATGATATTAATGTGTTTAATATTTGATTGAAAATATGAGAACATATACAATGTAATTGTATGAAATGGAAGCACTATGAAATGGAAGCACAAAACAACTTGTAAACCAACCGACACACTGTATGTATATATATGGAAGATGGCTTGATGTTTTTATGTTTTGTTTGTCTATGTTTGTCTTAAAAAAACAATAAAATTTAACAAAGAAAATTACATTTTTTCATGTTCCGTCTCAGTTAGAAGCAGATGGTTTTACTTGAACTCTTATTATTCCTCATATTAATATTAATTATATAAACTAATTTGCCAAAGAATGTTCCATCTCATTTTTCTCTAAAAATAACTTGTTACTCAAAATTATTTTAATTTGATTTTTTTGGATTTTAGGAATCTTCCATAAAATGTTTGTTTGATACATGGTTACCACAGTCAACGCAAAATGATCTTTTTGGCATCAATATAGAACAGCGTGGCACTGTTTTCTTCTGCTACAGTTTCTCAACTCCTTAGTTTAAGGCCCTGTCACACTGCCCAACGGATGCAAAACGTTTGTAAAAAGGACACCGCGGACGAGAAAAATGTTCCATCCGTTGTTATCCGCTCTCAAAAGGGGCAAAAATTTGCATAAACAGAGCGGATAACACGGAAAGGAATGGACGGGGGGAAGACGCAGGGCGGATGGAAAACGGATGCAGAGTGGAAGCCTAGCAGATGGAAGTGGATGGGAGTGGATGGCACATCCTCTAGGCTTCCGGGGGACCGCAGCAAAGCGGACGCAGAACAGATACAGCGGATGCAGAATGGATGCCGAGCGGATGAAGCAGATGCACAACTGTTGCCTAGCAGATGAAGCGGATGCAGAGCGGAAGCATAGCGGATGCAGAGCGGAAGCCTAGCGGATGCCTGGCGTTAATTGTGCAAGCGGGGGGGGATTTATTGTGTCAGCCCCGCAGATATAAAGGGAAGCAGCTTGGAAGCAGGTCACCATTCTGAGGAAAGACCTGCTGCCAGACGCATTGAGTGCCTTGCCTGCCTGCCTTGCTGCCTGCCATCCTGCCAGCCTTGCTGCCTGCCAGCCTTGGTGCCTGCCTGCCTGCCAGCCTTCCTGCCAGCCTTGCTGCCAGCCAGCAACCTCACAAACATGGGGAAAAAGAGGAAGCCTCAGCCACCTGCTGACAGCCCTGGCAAGAGGGACAGGGCCACCCTCCCGCCCCCTGGCCCTCACTCTGCTTCTGCTGGGGCTTCTGTAGCACGGGCTCGCTCTTCTGTGGGTGGGGCTTCTGCTGCTTCTGCTTCTGGAGGAGCTGATGATGATGCTTCTGGCGGTGGTGCTTCTGCTTGTGCTTACTCTGCTGAGGCTGCTTCTGGCGATGGTGCTTCTGCTGGTGCTTACTCTGCTGAGGCTGCTCCTGGAGGTGGTGCTTTTGCTGGTGCTTACTTTGCTGTAGCTGCTCCTCGTCCTGCTGGTCCTGCTCGTCCTGCTCGTGCTCCTGGACTTGCTCATCCTGCTCGTCCTGCTCATCCTGCTGGTCTTGCTCATGCTCCTGGTCCTTCTCATGCTCCTGCTGCTGCTACTTCTGCTGCTGCTGCTTATGATGATGATTATGATCCTGCTGGTGATGCTGCTGCTGCTGCTGCTGCTGATGATGATGATAATTATGATGATGATCCTGCTGCTGCTGCTGGTGGTGGTGTGGAGGAGCAGCCCCTACAAACTGGAAGCCCCTCTGATGAGGGCCCATCTGGTCCTGCCAAAGGGAGGAAGAGGCATATGCGGGAACGGGAGAGGAGGCAATACTCCATTGAGGAGGAACACGAGGATGAGGTGCTGGAGTGGCTGAGAGAGAATGACTATCTGTGGCGGAAGGGACACCGGCTGTACAGGGACACCAAAAGGAAGCAGGCTGCTTGGAGAGTGAAGGTGGAGAATCTGGGCTACACATCAGAGGTGCTCCTCGGCTGATGGAAACATATGCACACCTGGTACGGGAAGCTGCACCTCAAGAAATCTGGCCAGGACACGGTTAAGCTGACGGACAGAGAGACTTATGTCATGGCCAGGTGCAGCTTCCTGGAGGGTGAGATCCGCCACTGAGGAGCAGCAGCAGCAGCAGCCCCTCTCACAACCCTCTCTCTCTGGAAGCCTGCTGAGACCCAGTCCTCTTCTGGCCGAGAGTCAGTTCCTGTCTCCAGGCAGGTTTCTGTGGAGCGTGCCATGGCGGAGAACCCACGGACAGGCGTTTTAACCGTGTGGTTAAAACGTGGAGGACTCCCTGGTGCAGTGGGAGCAAGGAGACGGCATGTCCACCACAGCCCTACCCGCATCCGCCCCCAGCTCCACCTCCAAAGAAAGGCAGAGAGCCAGACAGGAGGGGCAGAGCCACACTGTCCTGCTGGAGATCACGGACATCATCCGTAGCAGCATAGATCTCCTCTCTCAGCTGGTCCACACCGACTCCTCATCCTCCAACCGCAAGCCCTTCCTCACCTATGTCAACCAGACCCTCACGGACATGGTGGAACCCTAGTACCAGGTGGTTAAGGACCAGATCACCGATCTGCTTCACAACCCTCCAGACCCAGAGGCACCTGCTCCCACCCAGTCCAGGTCTGCTCCTCCACCCCAGGTGATGTCCCTCCCATTCCAAGGCTTCCCACAGGCCCTCACCTACCAGGGCTACGGCTACCAGGAGGTCCAGCAGCACAGGCAGCAGCCCTTCCAAGTCCAGGCACAGAGTCATCGGGCGACATCGTTGCCACCAGTTCCACCGATGCCACCGATGCCACCCACGCCAATGATGCCACCAATGTCAGTCCTCACCCAGCTGCAGACCAGACAGCCCCACTACACTGCTCCTTCCTCCACCCCACAGCCAAGCCCGGCCTCAGTACATCTGTCCTTGGTACTGGGGCTGACACCACATGGCATAGAGGAAGGACCTCTCAGCATCACGGGTCTGAGCCAGCTGTCCGAGAGCTTCCTCAACACACCGTCCTCTGTTGTCCTCTCAGGGCCAGGCACCCCAATGACGATACAGACCAGCACTCCAGCACCACCCACCTCCACAGCACCTAGACCCTTCACCCCTGAGACTGGGCACACCTCTGAGTGACCAAGAGGAATGCCAGAGACTGGCTGGCTACCTCTTGACTTTATTTGGACACTTGACTTGGGTCATTTTTCTTTTACAGCTTGTTATTAATAAAGTTTATCTTTGCTTTACACACTTGCCTCATTTATTTTATTAAATAAAGTCTTGGTGGAAACTTTTAGAAATGGTTTAAGCCTTTGCATGTTTGTGGGATGGGTAAGGATAGCAGTGGGGTGGGCAGGAATATCTTTGGGATGGGTAAGAGGTGTGGGATAGGTAAGAATAGCAGTGGGGTGGGCAGGGATACCTTTGGGATGGGTAATAGTTGTGGGATAGATAAACCTCCAGTACAAGCATAGTGGGACCATATGGTCCACCCTCCCAGGTGCCACACCTATGGCCCTTCATTATCAATAACAATGTAAGCATTGATCCACACATGTCAACATAAACACAACTCTTTATTAAATGCCCTGTTCATTGTAGGCCCACCCAACATACATGGCCCAATCTCATCCGTGTGATGAGACAGGCTGAAGGAAGCATCCATCAATCATCTACAATCCTGTCTTGCCACTCCACCACTGCAGCTGGGGAGTTGCACCAGTGTTTGAGGAGGTTGCGCTGCTTCTTCCCTTCACATGAGGCTCTGTTGGGGCCTTGCACATCCTCAGTGTCGATCAGGTTTCGCCCTTGCCTCCATTCCCCAGGCTCCATGTCCCCATTGCCTTGCTGGAGGTCCACAAGCCTGTTCTGCAACACTGGGTAGCAGGTGCACATGAGATTGTGCAGAAGGCAGCAAGCTTCCACGATCCTCCTCATGCTCTCTGGGTGGATGCTGCATGGTGGTGAGAAGTACTTGGAACCTGTTGGCCAGGATGCCAAAGGCGTTCTCCACCACCCGCCTTGACCTGGACAGCCTGTCATTGAAGATTCTCTCTTCACGGGTGAGGCATCTGGAAGTGTAGGGCTTCATGAGGTAGGTTCTGAGGGAGAAGGCATCATCCCCCACGATGAAGTAGGGCACATTTTGCGTGTTGTTTGGCAGGGGGTCTGGATCTGGGAAGCCCATGATGAGATTGCGTTCCAGCCCCTCCTTGAGATGACTGGCGTTGTATACCTGGGCATCTAAAGCTGACCCCTTGCCTGAAGCATCGATGTAAATGAACTTGTAGTCAGCATCGACCATGGTGAAGAGGACGATGCTGAAGAAGCCCTTGTAGTTGAAATAAGTGGACCCCGACTTGGCTGGTGCTTTGCAGGCCACGTGCTCGCCATCTATGGCTCCAACGGTGTGGGGGAAGTTCCACTTCTGATACCACTGTTCTGCAACTTTCTTCCATCCTTCTTCAGTGGAGGGGCACTGGAGGAGTTCCTCCAGGTATTCTTCGATGATGCCCTGCACCACTTCTTTGAGCACAATGCTGATGGTGTTGTGTGGCACCCTCCAGCCGTACTGCATGCTCCTATAGGTGGTCCCTGAGGCCAGGTGGCATAGAGTGAGTGCCACCTTGAGTCCAGGTTCTAGGCTGGGCCAGAGGTTGGTGCTCTGCTTGGTCAACCTGGGTGTCAGCCGCTGCACAACTTCATCAAACATGGCTGGAGGCATCCTCATGAAGTTCTGGAATGCCCAAGTGTCTTCGTTCCTGAGCTCCACCATCAGCTTGTTGTACAGTCCGTACTCTGCTCTTCTCCCGATCCATCTTCGGACCCAGACGCTTCTTGGCTGCCTCCTTTTCTTCCCGTAGTAGAGTTCACAGAGCCTGTAGATGGCTTTGCACTGTTGCAGAATGATGGTGGCTACCAAAAGGACTGTGTTATGATCCAAGGTGGCCATGACTGGATGCTGTGGAAGAGGAAGAGTCAGATGAAGGCTGCAGAGGTCTGCACAGCAGGGCTGCTGGTCTGAAAGTGAGATGCAGGTGAGTCGCTCCCCCTTTTTATAGGCAGTATAGGTTTTCCACTATGTGTCCTTTTGCATCCTCTAGGCATCCTCTAGACATCCTTATTATCCGAGATAGGTCCCCTCTGTGAACTTTTTTTCCACTTTAAATGCTTTCTTTGTGTGATGCATCCGCTTTCATCCTTTCTCCGTCCGTGCTACTAATGCTGCGCGTCCGTTCCACGTCCGTTCCTCTTCCTCCCTGCGTCCGAGCAGATGTGAATTGCACGGATGCGGAACGGATGCCTAGCGGATATAGCGGATGCATAACGGATGCAGAACAGATGTCCCCCATATGCCTAGCGGATGCAGAACGGATGCATTGGATACATTTTCTGCTCAAAAGTTTTGAGCAGCTCAAAACCCTCTGAGCGGATTAAACGTCAATAGACGGATGCTGGACGGACAGAGAGGAAGCAAAACGGAGGCAGTGAGTACAGAACAGAAGCATCGCGTTAACCAACGGATGGTAAGTGTTTTTCTCCGTTTTACATCCTCTTTCCATCCATTGGTGCAGTGTGACAGGGGCTTTAATAAACAGCGCTGTATTTTATTTTTGTTTTGTTTTGTTTTGTTACTCCCCATCAGGTCTGAACTCACTTAGCTTTTGGGTCAGTTAGATAATGTCACTCATTTTTGAGTAAGGTCTGTCACAATCATTAAATAATTAAATGATATTAAATACTTCAGATACCATTTCATTCAAGTATTGGGCATGTTTGTTGCTTTGAATTATTTGTAAAAATAATTATTAGGGATAACATTGTTTACCCTAACTGGTTTAGGTGAAATAATAACTATGAGTCATAGTTAGTGTATGTTAAAGTGTCTGCAGCTTTAACTGTGAAATAGCAATTAAGGGAGTGGTTATGAAAACAATATAAAAGTAGCAAGTCTACAGCTTGCTTGCTCTGGCTTTTATGATCCCTGATTACTGCTTGGAATCAAGACTGCATTGCTCGAACGG
>BLBF01000044.1:14502921-14531840 GCA_015471245.1 Laticauda colubrina | reverse complement strand
ATCTGACTAACGCTGCACATTCTGTTTAGCTTGTCTACCTAACCCTGATTGGGGAACCCAGGGTTAACACTCTCCCATGATCATTTCTATAGGTTCCATAATAAAAACGTGCAGGGCAACCCCCAGCCACTGATCCATCTAATTGGCAAAAGGAAATGAGCATCTTTAAAGGTTTTAGTTTTAAGGCCATTTTCTCCACTACTTCCGTGTTGATTATACACCTTGTGCACCCAGAATCTAATAGGGCTAGCATTTCCCCTTCGACCCCTGAATTGGGTACCCTCAGCTTCACTGGAATGGTCATAGGGCCCTCGTTTGGACTTACCAGGAAGTCATCTTCCAAGTCAAAATTACCCTCTTCAGGGGTAACTGTGGTTTCTGACTCCTCTCCCACGGGAGGCGCGATCTCTGCCGTCTCTTTCGACTTTAGTGCCACTTCGCAAGGCTTCGCTGGGGATTTTTCAGGTTTCTTCCCTTCTTTTGGTGCCCCGTTTGGTTCCATTTTGACTTTGCAGTTCACAGCCCGGTGACCTTCCTTCCCACATCGAAAACAGGTAGAGGGGTTGGGTCTTGCTGCCGCTCTTCCCCTCTGAGGTTTGGGGACCTCTGGAGGACGTGGGGGAGAAGGCTTGCTCCACCCAGAACCTCCCCGCTGTCTGCTCCGGGTTAAATCAATTTCTACTTCTTCTACCAGCAAGTACCACACCTGCAAGTCATTTGGGTCTCTTCTAGCAATGCATCTCTGGTACACATCTTCATTTAATCCATCTTTAAACACTTCTATCAGGGCTTCCTGGGACCAGCCTCGGATATGACCTGCTAACTGTCTAAATTCTTGGGTGTAGTCAGCCACTGACTTCCGCCCCTGATTTATGGTCTTCATCCTGATCCCGGCCTTGCACTCTGCCAATGGGTCCTCAAATCTAGCTCACAGTGTAGTCATGAACAGGTTATAATTCATCAACTGGGGGGGATTATCATTATGAAGGGTCACCATCCACTCTGCAGCTGTTCCCTCCAGAGCCCTGGTAACACATCTCACTTTGGCTGCTTCTGAGGGAAAATCCCCCCCCGTATTCTTCCATATAGCTCCAAACTTGGGCTAGGAAAAATCCCAAGGTTTTGGGATTTCCCCTGTATTTTACTTCTAACAGAGGCAGCCTAGGAGCTCTCCGCCTTCTAGGAATTACACCTCCCGCTGGGCCCCCCGGGGCTGCTTCTGGTTCTGGTTGATTTATGGGAGAGAGGGCTGCTCTGCTTCTTGTAGCTGGGGCTACTCCCCCTTCCCCTTCATACCTTTGTGCAGCTTGGAGTTGTTCAAAGGCTTCATTAAGGAGTCTCCTGGCTTGATCCAGTGAGAGTTCTCTCTTTTCCTTCTGTTGCCATGGCTCCTCTTTTCCACGCCGGTGGGTGGTTGTGATCCCGGGGGGGGGGGGTGTCCTCCGGATCTTTCCAGCCAACCCCCACCGACCATCTGGGCTTCACAGCTGGATCCTCTTCCAGATTGAGCTCTGCTAACTATTGGACTTCCTGTACCAGCAAAGAATCTTGTCCTCCAATGGCTCCCAGATCTTCCTGATCAATTGTTGAAGATGACATGATGTTCAGGCCCCCTCGGAAGAAAATTGGGTGTTTTCTCCGGGTGGGCTGGTAGAGTGAGATTCAGAATAATGTCAGCCGGTGCTCCATTCAAAATCCAGGAAAGAAATACTTATACTCTTTAAGTTAGAGAAAAGTTATCTTTTACTGAAAGTGAAGTGGTAGCAACCAAAGAATTCTGAATCTGAGAAATTAGGTGCATAAATCACATATACAAAGTGATGGAAGTGTTCCCACCCCCAATAGTTCAACTGAATCTTCCAATTAAAAGTTGTGAATATGAACATGTGGGCATCTTCAGGTGATGATGAGGCCTCTGTCCGTTGACCTTGGCATACTTTGATAATGGGTTGCAGTTGCGCAGAGAAAAGAAAGCTAAATGAGAAATAGAAACCTAACTCTGATGTATGCTCCCCCCCTCCCCATTTACACAACAGAAAAATGTAACACCTCCAGCTCACTTCCCAGACTCATCCCCTCCTCCCCCCCATTTCTTATGACAGCCAAAAGATGCAAAGCGATTGTAGAAGATCTTGAAGTTCTGTCCTAGATCAGTTTATGTTAACCCTCTGCTTCACTAGCTTCTCAGGTTTTCTTAAGGTTTAATTCAAAATGCTGATAACAACCTATAAAGCCCCAGGAAACACAGCACTCAATTATTTGATGGATTATACCTTTTTTTCCTCATTACATCTACCCACCCAATCAGATCCATTAGAAGAAGTGTGTGTTGCAAGTCCCATTTAGTCAGCATTGCCTTTTGACAGGACCTACAAGGACTGCCTTTTCTTCTGGGTATCTGTCCTTTGAAACATTATTCACCTGGAGGTTGGATCAGTTCTGTCCCTAGCAGTTTTTCAGAAAGCCCTGAAACATGATTCTGCCATTGTGCCGAGGGATTGGTGGTGGTTTGGAAGCTGCTAAATAGTTCTATACTGACTGTGATGTACCAATTGTACTATCCCACTTGTTATGTTTTATGATTTTATATTGTGACTCAGAGATTTGAGCCTGCTTTGTCAGTGGTCGAGGACTTGGTCAGTGAGGAAGAGGAGGATTTGGCTCTGAGGTTTGAGCCTGCTTTGTTAGAGGAATTGGAATTGCCTTCCTCCCCAGGACTTTCCTCCTCGGCAGGATCTTCCTCCCTGACTGTGCCTCAGGGGTCGACAGATAATCAGGAGAGCATATGAGAGCCTCTAACTGAGGATAAGGCTGAGGAATGTTGGTTTGATGTGAGGCAAAGACGCAGGCAAAAGAGTGAGATGCAACGCAAAAAGAAAAGACAAATCAGAGACTGAGATGAGAGACTGATACGCCCCACAGGGAATAAAAGTGGATGTGTTAGCTCTGGGTTCTTGTTCAGGACAACGTGTTAACTAGTGAGAGAGGCTTTGCTGGATTCTGTGTGTGTCGACAGCTTTTGATTTACGTTTCTGCTCTCTTATCAGACTTGGCAGACAGCTTGCGTGAGACTGCCAAGAACATTCTCAGCTCAAGTAATTTAACCCTGAATTCAGGTAATTCCTGAACTTGCTTGCTTATTTGTGTTTTCAGTTTGAAATTTGGACTTATTACTTTGTTGGTACTGGTGAGACATAACATTTTTGTCCCAAACCCTAAACAAAAGCCATCTTTTGACCAAGATGGATCAACAGCAGTAACAGCAGCAGCAGCAGCAGCTTAACCAGCTGCAAAAAGATAACCAAGTTTTGCAGCAGCAAGTTACCCAGTTGCTTAATCAAATCACCCTGTTGCAGGCTCGTGCTGCTCCTCCTGCCCCTCCCTGTAGGAAATGCCCTGTAGCTGTGCCAGATAAGTTCTCTGGGCAGCCTGAAATGTTCCTGGCTTTTATGGGGCAGTGTCAATTATTTATGGATCTGCGGCCAGAGGATTTTCCTGATGACCGGGCTCGGAGGTGTTTGTTATAAGCCTTCTTTCAAGCTCGGCTGCTAGATGGGCCACTCCTTTATAAGTGCAAGACAGTCCATTGCTAACTGACTATCAGGGGTTTTGGCATCACTTGAGACTGATGTATGAGGACCCCATATGGGCTCAGACAACAGCCAGACGCCTGAAAGAACTTCACCCGGGGAAACACCCCTTGCAGGAATTTATTTCAGAATTTCGGCTGCTCTGTTTGGACTCTGCCTGGAACGATGCGGCTTTGATGGACGCTTTCTAGGATGGCGTGTTGGAGGACTTACAGGACGAATTGGTCCACGTGGAGCCGGCCCCGACCCTCGACACTCTGGTGCAATGCTTGCGCATTGACGTCCATCTTCAACGGCGCAAGACTAAATGCCCAGTTCCGGAGCAGCCATACAACTCAATACCACAGCGTTCTGTACAAGCAACGCCCCGGGTCTCTCATAGTGCCGTGGCCATGGCCAAGGAGCCGATAGAGTTGGGTGCGGTTTGACCTCATTTGATGGTACAAGAATGCACCCAGAGAATTCAGGGAGGCTTATGCCTGTATTGTGGGGGGCCTGGTCACTTTGCAAATTCCTGTTCTGTTAAACGACGGGGGGCACGCAAGCCAGTGCCCTAATATAACCTTGCTCAGTCAGAAATTGGGGCAGGCCTGGCCTCGGGGAAACCCTAGGTCGGGCACGTATCAACCAAGCACCCGAAGTAGCAGAGGTGAACTTTGGACCCCCTCGACATTTACTTTTAGATACTTGGGTCTTCTTGCTGTCCTGGTTGGAGGGGGTTCCTGCAATTGCGTTGGTGGACTCGTGGGCCACAACTAATTTTAAGGACCAGGCCTTTGCAACACATTTTGACATTCCCTTGGGTGCAGTGGAGCCTCCAATTAAGGTGGAAGCAATTAATGGGCGGGAACTTCGTGCTGGGACCATTCGTTTCACTACCCAGCCGTTGTGCCTGGTCATTGGGACCATGAGGAGGCGATTAGTTTTTACATCACAGTGGACCTCCTTTTCCCCTTGGTTCTTGGAATGGCCTGGCTACAGTTACATGATCCTCGGGTGGCATGGGCGCAGAACACCATTTCGTTCCCGAGTCTCCAGTGCATGGACCATTTACGACACACCTGTGCTGGCCAGGACATCATCGCCCCCACTGCCTCCGTATCTCCTGAACTATCTGATTTCTCCGATGTATTTAGCGAAAAGGAGGCAGATCGGTTACCCCCCATCGACCCTATGACTGTCCCGTGGACCTTCTGCCTGATGCCCCACTACCCAAGGGACACCTGTATTCTTTGTCTGAGCCCAAATTGGCCGCCGTTCGTGATTTCTTGGAAAAGAATTTGGCCCAGGAGTTTATCTGGCCATCATCGTCCCCTCTTTCTGCTCCCATTCTTTTCATTAAAAAGAAGATGGGAAATTTGCGCTTGTGCTGCGATTACCACCAGTTGAACACCATTATGGTGAGGAATAGTTATCCCTTGCCACTCATTCCAGAGTTAATGGAGCGGTTACGGGAGGCTACTGTCTTCACCAAGCTCGATCTTTGAAGGGCCTACAACCTGGTGCGGATGCAAGAGGGGGACGAATGGAACACAGCATTTGGCACCTGATACGGCCATTTTGAATACACTGTGATGCCGTTTGGGTTGACCAACACCCCTGCTGTCTTCCAGTACCTGATGAACGTGTTCCAGGAGATGCTTAATTGGTTCGTGGTGGTATACCTGGATGACATTTTGATTTATTCCAGATCCAGGGACAACCATATTCAACAAGTTTGTCAGGTATTGCAGCGTCTTCGGGAACATCAACTCTATGCGAAGCTGGGGAAATGCCTCTTCTTCCAGACTTCCATAGAGTTCTTGGGGCACATCATCTCTCCCAAAGGCATTGCCATGGACCCGCATAAAGTGGAGACTTTGTGTACTTGGGAAACCCCTCGTCGAGTGAAAGACATTCAACTTCTCTTAGGGTTCGCTAATTATTACCGGACCTTCACCCTGGGTTTTGCCAAGCTGACGGATCCCATCACCCAGCTCCTTAGAAAGAAGGTCCCATTCCAGTGGGGGCCCCCGCAACAACAGGCCTTTGAGGCTCTCAAGAAGGCCTTCATTGCAGAACCTATCCTGAGGCATCCTGATCTGCATCGTCCATTTGTGGTGGAAACGGATGCATCCAACGTGGCTATTGGGGCTGTGTTGTTGCAAGCCCCAGCAGATGGCGCACCTCTTTTTCCCTGCGCGTACTGTTCTCGGAACTCACTACTTCTGAGAGCAACTATACTATCTGGGAAAAAGAGTTGCTGGCTATCAAGGCTGCATTTGAGACCTGGTGACATCATCTTGAGGGGGCCCGGCATAAGGTGGAGGTTCGGAAGGATCATCATAATTTGGAACATTTGTCCACTGCGAGGAAGTTGAACCAGTGACAGATCCAATGGTCATTATTATTTGCCAGGTTCAACTTTTCTGTGACTTATATCCCCAGTGGTCAAAATCGGAGAGCAGATGCCTTGCCCCATAAACCGGAGTACCTTTGTCCTGAGGACACCCTTCCTCCACGTACAGTGCTGCCACTGGAATCTTTGGCTGTTATCCAGGAACCAGTGGATTTGAGGGCTCGGGTATGAGAGGCGCAGCGCCTAGACACTTGGTCGCAGCAGAGAATGGGAGAAATAGGACCTGACTCCCCATGGACTTTGGAGGAGGGCTTACTATGACATCAAGGGCATTTGTATGTGCCAATGAGGATACTTAGAGCCCTTATTATGGCTCAATGTCACAACAACTCTGCTGCCGGCCATTTTGGGTTTTTTAAGACCCTTCATCTTGTCACACGGACTTTTTGGTGGCCTCGAGTCCGGCATGATGTCTACGCCTATGTCGCGTCCTGTGTACCATGTTGGCAAGCGAAAGCCGCAACAGGTGTGCCTCCTGGTCTCCTTCAACCACTGCCGACTCCGGACAGACCATGGGGGTCAATTTCCATGGACTTTTTAACACATTTGCCCTCTTCGTCGGGATATACGACAGTGCTCGTGGTGGTTGATATGCTGACCAAGATGGCTCACTTTATCCCCTGTTGGAGATTACTGTTGGCTCGTACTAATGCCCAATTATTTTTGCAACATGTGTTCCGTCTGCATGGTCTGCCGGACAGGGTGGATTCGGATCGCGGTGTACAGTTTACCACTCAATTTTGGAAGAGCCTAATGACCGCACTGCAGGCACAGGTATGCTTGTCATCAGCGCACCATCCGGAGACTGATGGTGGGACGTAGAAGGTGATTGGCATCCTCGCCCAATATTTAAGATGTTTTGTCAACCACCGACAGAACGATTGGATGACATATCTCCCTTTAGCGGAGTTTGCTTTCAATAACTCCCAGCACACCTCCACTCACATGACACCTTTTTACGCAAATGTGGATTTCCATCCAAGGTTTTTCCCATTGTCGCTCTTGGATTCCCCAGTTCCTGAGACGTGGGACTTCTTGTCAGGACGACATTCAGTTCACTAATTGATTTCACAGCAATTAGAAAGGACTAAGGAGGACTATAAAAGGTTCACGGATCATTCACGCCGGGCGACACCTCTGCTGGCCATGGGAGACAGGGTGTGGTTATCCACGAAGCATCTATGGGTCAATCGTCCGATCAAAAAGTTGGACCATCGTTTCATCGGTCCCTTCCCTATTTAGGCGATCATCAATCCTGTTGCTTATCGGCTCACCCTACCACGCTCTATGTGCATTCATCCTGTCTTCCACCATTCCCTTCTGATTCCTGATGCCCCTTCGTGTGCTCTCCATTCTCCCGATGCTATGGTTTCTCCATCTGTACCTGACGATGATCCCACTGCTGATGACATGGTGATCAGCATTCGGGATTCTCGCTGGTTGAAAGGACGATTTCAATACTTTGTCAAGAGGCTGGGGGATGGACTGGAAGCTCTTTCCTGGGTGGATGCTTCCACAGTCCACACCCCGGACCTTATCTGGAGATTCCATGCACAGTTCCCATTGAAACCACATCCTGATCGTCAGACTTGGGGGAAGGGCCCTGCAATGAGGGATAGTGTTGTGACTCAGAGATGAGCCTGCTTTGTCAGAGGTCGAGGACTTAGTCAGTGAGGAAGGGGAGGATTTAGCTCTGAGGTTTGAGCCTGCTTTGTTAGAGGATTTGGAATTGCCTTCCTCCCCAGGACTTTCCTCCTCAGCAGGATCTTCCTCCCTGATTGTGCCTCAGGTGTCGACAGATAATCAGGAGAGCATATGAGAGCCTCTAACTGAGGATAAGGCTGAGGAATGTTGGTTTGATGTGAGGCAAAGACGCAGGCAAAAGAGTGAGAGGCAACGCAAAAAGAAAAGACAAATCAGAGACTGAGATGAGAGACTGATATGCCCCACAGGGAATAAAAGTGGGTGTGTTAGCTCTGGGTTCTTGTTCAGGACAATGTGTTAACTAGTGAGAGAGGCTTTGCTGGATTCTGTGTGTGTCGACAGCTTTTGATTTACGTTTCTGCTCTCCTATCAGACTTGGCAGACAGCTTGCGTGAGACTGCCAAGAACATTCTCAGCTCAAGTAATTTAACCCGGTAATTCCTGAACTTGCTTGCTTATTTGTGTTTTCAGTTTGAAATTTGAATTTATTACTTTGTTGGCACCAGTGAGACATAACAATTTTATGTGGTTTTATATGCTTTTGTTTTATTCATTTTTTTTGCTTATTGGTTTTTTTTTTAAACTGTGTGTTCCCCATAACTATTATGGTTATGAAAGTTGTACATTAAGAAAAACAAGAACAAAATCAGTTCATTTGAGCTGTGGTGCTGGAGTTTTTGCAATTCCTTGTATAGCAAAAGTGATTAACAAGCAAGTACAATGCATAATACCAGATATGTCACTAGGAGGCAAAAGCATGAAACTGTCTCTCACTTACTTTGGCATGTCATGATGGCAAATTCACTAGAGAAAGCAATTATGTTTGAAAGAGTTAGCAATAAAAGGAACAGGCCGTCAAAGAACATGGTGGCTGGACACTATCAAAGCTGACGTGAGTCACAGCATAGAAAAACTCAATGAAATAGTGCAACATCAGAAGAGGTGGAGAGACCTAGCCGATAGAATCACCAAGCTGCAGACTCAATTGAAAAGATAGCTTTATCATCATCAATCATTAAATTCCCAACCTGCCTTTTGGTTATTTATTGGAAGGAAAAAGAATTCAATAAATTTTAGGATTTACAGTTGGATTTAAACATTTACCAATAATACACAATTGTAATAAGTGGAGTTTCAGGATCCATATGAGTTTCTATCCTATGAGAGAAAAACACACTCTTTTCTTAATATATCTTTTTGGTAACTTCATGGCTTTCTCTTTATATTTGCATGAAAACAGTATAAGGTATTGTGAATTCATTTTTACATACTTTTTGTTCACAAATGAGTGCATATATATAGGAAGAGTCAACTAATTTTTGTGTAATGATCCCAGCAAAAATTTTAGAATCATATTTTAGAATATCAGTACAACATTGATCTTTTAAGGATGTTATATTGGCCAATTCATCATCTGTCAGACCTGCCCTTTTACTGTTGGCTGCAGTCAAGTCAGGCTAGCTCTGAATTTTTCCACGCTCAAAAGATACAAAAAAGTTTATCTGCAGCCCATCACTCCTCTCATGACCAGGTCCTATCCAGCCAATCAGAGCTCATCAAAATGTTTTGTGAATGCTGAGCTGTTTGGGGGTAATCCACATTTTCTTAGGGTGCCTGGCCTTGGGACACTGTTACAAGCTGGATCCAGGCTGCTCTGGTTTTTATCACATGTCATCCTCACCCACCATCTCTATTTCCCATCATGTACACACAGCTTTATTGCCCCCATCTCCTTATAGCATTTGATGCCTGTGAGGTGCCAAGCTGAATCAGGCAGAGCTGGCATCATCAGTAATAAAACTAAGCATGTTATGTGACCAATACAACTGTGGATGGATTTGTGTTCTAA
The DNA here is from genome assembly GCA_015471245.1 of Laticauda colubrina. Taxonomy (NCBI): domain Eukaryota; kingdom Metazoa; phylum Chordata; class Lepidosauria; order Squamata; family Elapidae; genus Laticauda; species Laticauda colubrina. Next base: position 14,522,299 of record BLBF01000044.1, on the reverse strand, counting down.
TGTGCATTTATATCACAGTTTTTTCTTTTTTGTATTTTGCAAATAAATATTCAGTTGACACAATTAAATTAGCATTATTAAACTATGTTGTTAAAAACATATTGATAAATATCTATTGAAAGAGAAATTGAACAGTATGATAAAGCAATGAGAAATGTGTCTTTTTTAGCTTTGATGAATGCATAATGTGCCTAATAATACCATGACATGCACTTGAAAGGAAACAGAAGATGAGGAAGCTCATTGTTCAAAAATAATTGATGCACCTGAGGAAGCACACAAAGCAGAAAATGTGGCAGCAAAAACTGTAATGGATTATGAACAGAAATTCAGTTATTATGTCAAACTCATGTTCACAAACAATATCATACAAATGTCCTAAAAATAAAATATAAATCCTAAACAAGGCAACTTGAATTCAATAATGTAAGAATAGAATATTGATTACATGGTGAAATGTTCCAGGAATATTGAAAATAACATTAATAGGTATGATATTAACAACTCTAGTGTTTTTTATACAATTCATCTGTTCTTATAAAAATATTCTTTAAAAAAATAGGGTGCCAGAATAGATCTATTTCATCCAATGCATTTAATACCACAAAAGAATCAATTATAAAGAAAGAAAGTAAAAGGACTAACATTCAAATTCAGATGAATTTTTTCCTGTATGGCAACAGAAAAAGACATAAATTAAATATATGGTGTTACAAAATGCAAAGAAAAGATGAGGTTGGGTATACCTGTTCCGAAACTGGATTTTCCAACTTGCTTTTTGATTTGATTGAAGTAATGTATGGGTATTGCCGAGAATAACAGAATAATAAGAATAATAGAGTTGAAAGGGACCTTGGAGGTCTTCTAGTCCTAATCTTGAGATGTAAAGAACTACGATTATTAAACTTTTTGATGAGTAATATTGGACTGAAATATATTGTTTTTGTATTTGAATAAGAGTGGGACTTATTAAATTAAGACAAGATGCTCCATCAGAGGGAAATGAATGAGATTTCAAGAGAAATGGCATTGATGTTTCAAAGTATTAGGGGTATTATGGAAAAGAATGACACAGAGATAAAGAATCTAATACAAGGCATATATGGGAAAATAGAAAACTGATAATGAATGGAGATCAAAGAGTCCAGGAAAGAGGAGATAGCAGAAAGAACAGAAGAAAAATAGAATGGACAAATCAGCAAACAAAGCAAGAAGATGAGAAGGAGAATCCTATAAAGACAATAATGACTGAGGAAAAAAACCAAGAGAAAAGTGCTTTAAGATATTTAAAAATGGAATTAGATTACCTGGAATATATGTTTGAAAGCAGATACGGATTTGGGTGGATACTCTGGAAACCTGGCAGTTTAGCAGGATAGAAATGGGAGAAATATTCAGCCTGAATTGTGAAGATACAAATATTGATACAGGCAAAGATCCAAAAGAGGAGTATGGGAGGCAAGCCAAAAAACAAATAAGAATTGAAGTATTAAAACAAACAAGAGATAATGGATAGAAACACTGTAAGAATTTGATATAGAATTGTGTACAGAACGAGGGAAAAGGGAAAAGAATGAGGTACAGGAATAAGGGGAAAAAAGAAAGAAAAGCATTGACTTTCAACTTTTAACCCAGTAGAATTACATATTAATATCATAGCTTCATCTTTTTATGCTTATACACTTAATATACAAATTACAGAGTAACAGAAAGGGATTTTGAAGATATAGCAAGTAGGAGTCCCTCTACCAGTGATGGCTAACCTTTTCGGCACCAAGTGCCCAAAAAGTGTACATGTGCATGCATTCCCAAAATGCAATATGTGCACATCCCTGTGCATGTGCCCCACCCCTCATGCATGTGTCCCGCTCCCATGCATGTGCCCTGTCCCTATACATGTGCGATAGAGATCCGAAGATCAGCTGGCCGGCAGGAGGCATGTGTGTATATGTGTGGCAGAGCTGTGCTGAAGCAACGACTCACATTCCCACAGAGAGGGCTCTGTGTGTCACCTCTGGCACGCATGCCATAGGTTCACCATCACAGCCCTATACCATTCCAGACAGATGGCTGTCCAATCTCTTCTTAAAAACTTCCAGTGATGAAGCAGCCTCAAATTCTGGAGGCAAACTGTTTCTTCTCAGTGTGAGGACACATTTCTTTAAATCTAGTTGGAATTATCTTTAATAATCTTCCATCAGTTACTTCTTGACCTGTCCTCAGGTGCTTTGGGGAATAGGGTGACAGTCTTCCCTGTGACAGTCCTTTAAATACTAGAAGACAGCTATCATGTCACCCCAGTTCTTCTCTTCATTAGACGAGACATACCTAAGCTCACAATTCTTCATCATATGGTTTAGCCCTAATAAACTTTCAGGCTCTTTGCTGCACTCTTTCTAGAGTTCCAACATCTGTTTGTTATTGTGGTGACCATAATTGGATGTAGTAGTCCAAATGTGGTTTTACCAGTGCATTATAAAGTGATACTAATACTTTATGTGATCTTGATACTTTTTCTTTGTTGATGTAATCCTAGATCAGCTTTCTAGTTAGCTGCAGCACACTGCTGGATCATAATTAACTGGTGATCCATTAGGACAATATTTTCTATAACAACAAAGCCATTTCTATAACAACAAACTTATCTAATCAGCAAAACACAGCATTTCATTTTTTTTTCTATCTCAAGCAAAAAATCCAGAAGCAATTTCCAAGGCTGAATATATCTTTTCCTTAATTTTTAAGCTAGTTAATTTAATTATCTTGGCAAGTTTCATCAATTTTTACAGTTGTTCATCTATGATGGGAATTAGAGTATCTTTCCATTTTTGGTAGGTAAAGAATTCTTGCTCATGTCAACATGTGTAACAATAAAATTCAAGGTTTTTTTTCAGGTTTTTTGTTCATTTTCTTAAGCCAAAAAAAGATGCTTGGTTTAATTTTTAGAATAGGATAGGATAGGATAGGATAGGATAGGATAGGATAGGATAGGATAGAATTCTTTATTGGCCAAGTGTGATTGGACACACACGGAAATTTGTCTTGATGCATGTGCTCTCAGTGTATATGAAAGAAAAGATACATTCATCAAGAGTCATGAATCATAAGATACAATACTTAACAATAGTCATAGGGTACAATAAGCAATCAAATCATACTAGGAAATAGTCAATAAAAATCATTAGGATACAAGCAACAAAGTTACAGTCATACAGTCAAAAGTGGGAGGAGATGGGTGAAAGGAAGGATGGGGAGGATTAATAGTAATAGTAATGCAAACTTAATAAATAGTTGGACAGTGTTGAGAAAATTATTTGTTTACCAGAGTGATGGTGTTTGGGAAAAAACTGTTCTTGTGTCTAGTTGTTCTGGTGTGCAGTGCTCTATAACAGGGTCCCCAACCACCGGGCCCCGGAACAGTACCGGTCCATGGATCATTTTGTACCGGACCGCAAAGAATGAATAAGCGTGATTAAAATATATATTTTATATTAGCTAAAGCTAAGAAGCCCTTTACTATTGGGGAAGAATTGATTTTTCTGGTCCTTGAAAAAGTGTTTCTGTGTGAAACTGGTCCCTGGTACAAAAAAAGGTTGGGGACCACTGCTCTATAGCATAGTTTTGAAGGTAGGAATTGAAACAGTTTATGTCCGGGATGTGAAGGATCTGTAAATATTTGCCCAGCCCTCTTTTTGACTAATGCAGCATACGGTCCTCAATGGAAGGCAGATTGGTAGTAATTGTTTTTTCTGCAGTCCTAATTAAGGGCCTGTCATATAGGCGGACGGATGCAAAACGTATGTAAAAAGGACACAGCAGATGAGAAAATGTTCCATCCGTTGTTATCCGCTCTCAAAAGTGCCCCGAATTTGCATAAGCAGAGCAGACAAAAACGAAAAGGAACAGACAGGGGGAGGACGTAGCCAGGATGTTAAGTGGATGCTCCACGGAAGCCTAGCTGATGGAAGCGGATGGAAGCAGATGGCACATCCGCAAAGCTTCCAGGGGAGCACGGCGAAGCAGACGCGCAACAGAAGGAACGAATGCAGAGCGGATGCTAAGCGGATGAAGCGGATGCAGAGCGGACGCCTAACAGATGCCTAGCAGATGCCTAGCGGATGCAAAGTGTTCACTGCGCATGCAGGGAGGATGCATTGCGTCAGCCCCGCGGATATAAAGGGATGCAGCTCGCAAGCATGTCACCATTCAGAGGAAAGACCTGCTGCCAGACACAGCTCCAGCCAGCCAGCCAGCTGACCAGCGAGCCAACAACCATGGGGAAGAAGAGAAAGCCTCTGCATTCTGCTGCCAGCCCTGGCAAGAAGGACAGGGCCACCATCCCACCCCCTGGCCCTGACTCTGCTTCTGCTGGGGCTTCTGCTGCTCCGGCTGACTCTTCTGGTGCTGGAGCTTCTGCTGGTGCTGCTCCTGGTGCTGGTGCTTCTGCTGGTGCTTACTCTGCTGGCGCTGCTCCTGGTGCTGAGGCTTCTGCTGGGGCTTACTTTGCTGGCACTGCTCCTGGTGCTGGGGCTTCTGCTGGGGCTTACTCTGCTGGTGCTGCTCCTAGTGCTGGGGCTTCTGCTGGTGCTGCTGGTGCTGCTGGTGCTCCTGGTGCTTACTCTGCTGCTGGTGCTCCTGGTCCTGCTGGTCCTGCTGGTGCTGCTGGTGCTTACTCTGCTGCTGCTGATCCTGGTCCTGCTGGTGCTGCTGCTGCTATTGGTGCTGCTGGTCCTGTTGGTCCTGCTTTTGCTGCTACTGTTGTTGCTGCTGGTGCTGGTGGTGGTGTGGTGGAGCAGCCCCTACAACCTCGAAGCCCCTCTGATGAGGGCCCAGATGGCCCTGCCAGAGGGTGGAACAGGAATATGCGAGAACAAGAACGGGAGAGGAGGCAATACTCCATCAAAGAGGAACATGAGGATGAGGTGCTGGAATGGCTGAGGGAGAACGAGTATCTTTGGCGGAAGGGACACAGGCTCTATCGAGACACCAAAAGGAAGCAGGCTGCTTGGAGAAAGAAGGCGGAGAGCCTGGGCTACATTTCGGAGATGCTCCTCAGCTGGTGGAAGCACATGCACACCTGGTACGGGAAGCTGAACCTCAAGAAATCTGGCCAGGCCACGGTCAAGCTGACGGACCGAGAGACCTACGTGATGGCCAAGTGCAGCTTCTTGGAGGGTGAGATCCGCCACCGAGGAGCAGCCCCTCTCACAACCCACTCTCTCAGGCAGCCTACAGAGAGCCAGTCCTCTTCTGGCCAAGAGTCAGCTCCTGTGTCCAGGAAGGTATCTGTGGAGCGTGTCACGATGGAGACCCCCGCGACAGCTGCACTCCCCATGGCGGAGCACATGGAGGACCCCCTGACGCAGTAGGAGCAAGGAGAGGGCACTTCCACCAGAGACCAACCCACATCCACCCCCAGCTCCACCTCCACAGAAAGCAGGTAGAGAGGCAGACCGGAGAGGCAGAGCCACACTGTCCTACTGGAGATCAGGGACACCATCAGAAGCAGCGTAGATCTCCTCTCTCAGCTGGTACACACCGACATCCCATCCTCCAACCGCAAGTCCTCCCTCACCTACATCAACCAGACCCTCATGGACATATCCGAATCACAGTACCAGGTGATCAAGGACAGGATCACTGGTCTTCTTCACAACCCTCCAGACCCATCTGAACCTGCTCCCACCCAGTCCGGATCTGCTTCTCCACCCCAGGTGATGTCACTGCCCTTCCAAGGCTTTCCACAGGCCCTCACCCACCAGGAGCTCCAGCAGCACAGGCAGCCCTTCCCAGTCCAGGCACAGGTACATCATATGCCACCAGTGCCACCCACCCCACAGATGCCACACACCCCACAGATGCCACACACGCCTCACCTTGCTCACCTGCAGACCAGACAGCCCCAATACACTGCTCCTTCCTCCACCCCACAGCCAAGCCCGGCCTCAGAACATCTGTCATCGGTATTGGGGCTGACACCCCATGTCCTGGAGGAAGGGGCTCTCAACTTCACAGGACTGAGTCAACTCTCTGAGAGCTTCCTCCACACACCGTCCCCTGTTGTCCTCTCAGGGCCAGGCACCCCAATGGCGCCTCAGACCAGCACTCCAACAGCAGCCACCTCCACAGCACCTGGACCCTTCACCCCTGAGACTATGGGCACGCCTCAGAGTGACTGAGAAGAGTGCCAGAGACTGGGAGACCTGTTGACTTTATCTTTGCTTGGGACACTTGGGTCATTTTGCTTTTACAGCATTTTATTAATAAAGATTATCTTTGCTTCACACACTTGCTTCATTTATTTTATTAAATAAAGTCTTGGTGGAAACTTTAAGAAATGGTTGAAGCCTTTGCATGCTTGTGGGATGGGTAATAGCTATGGGATAGGCAGGGATACCTTTGGGATGGGTAATAGCTGTGAGATGGGCAGGGATACCTTTGGGATGGGTAATAGCTGTGGGATGGGGAGGGATACTTTTGGGATGGGTAATAGCTGTGGGATGGGCAGGGATACCTATGGGATGGGCAGGAATACCTTTGGGATGGGTAATAGCTGTGGGATAGATAAACCTCCAATGCAAGCATAATGGGACTGTATAGTCCACCCTCCCAGGTGCCACACCTATGGCCCTTTATTATCAATAACAATGTAATTATTGATCCACACATATCAATATAAACACAACTCTTTATTAAATGCCCTGTTCATTGTAGGGCCACTCAACATACATGGCACAATCTCATCCGTGTGATGAGACAGGCTGAAGGAAGCATCCATTGAGCATCTATCATCCTGTCTTGCCACTCCAACGCTCCAGCTGGGGAGTTGCACCAGTGTTTCAGGAGGTCGCGCTGTTTCTTCCCTTCACGTGAAGCTCTGTTGGGGCCTTGCACATCCACAGTATCTATCAGGTTTCGCCCTTGCCTCCGTTCACCTGGCTCCATGTCCCCATTGCCTTGTTGGAGATCCATGAGCCTGTTCTGCAAGACTGGGTAGCGGGTGCGCATGAGATTGTGCAGGATGCAGCAAGCTTCCACGATCCTCCTCACGGTCTGTGGATGATGCTGCATGGTGGTGAGAAGTACCTGGAACCTGTTGGCCAGGATGCCAATGGCGTTCTCCACCACCCGCCTTGCCCTAGACAGCCTGTAGTTGAAGATACTCTCTTCATGGGTTAGGCATCTGGAAGTGTAGGGCTTCATGAGGTAGGTTGTGAGGGAGAAGGTGTCATCCCCCACGATGAAGTAGGGGACATCTTGTGTGTCATTGGGCAGGGGGTCTGGATCTGGGAAGCCCATGATGAGGTTGCATTCCAGCCCCTCCTTGAGGTCACTGGCATTGTATACCTGGGCATCTGAAGATGAGCCGTTGCCTGAAGCATCGATGTACATGAACTTGTAGTCAGCATCGACCATGGCAAAGAGGATGATGCTGAAGAAGCCCTTGTAGTTGAAATAAGTGGACCCTGACTTGGCTGGAGCTTTTCGGGCCACGTGCTTACCATCTATAGCTCCAACGGTGTGGGGGAAGTTCCACTTCTTATACCACTGCTCTGCAACTTTCTTCCATCCTTCTTCAGTGGAGGGGCACTGGAGGAGCTCCTCCATGTATTCTTCGATGATGGCCTGCACCACTTCCCTTGACATAATGCTGAGGGTGTTGTGTGGCACCCTCCAGCCATACTGCATGCTCCTGTACGTGGTCCCGGAGGCCAGGTAGACTAGAGTCAGTGCCACCTTGAGTCCAGGGTCCAGGCTGGGCCGGAAGTTGGTGCTCTGCTTGGTCAACCTGGGTCTCAGCTGCTCCACAACTTCATCAAACATGGCTGGAGGCATCCTCATGAAGTTCTGGAATGCATGAGGGTCTTTGTTCCTCAGCTCCACCATCAGCTTGTTATACAGTCCGTACTCTGCTCTTCTCCCGATCCCTCTTCGGACCCAGACACTTCTTGGCCGCCTCCTTTTCTTCACGTAGAACAGGTGAAAGAGCCTGTAGATGGCTTTGCACTGTTGTAAAATTATGATGGCTACCAAAAGGAGTGTGTGATGATCCATGGTGGAGATGACTGGATGCTGTGGAAGAGCAAGAGCCAGATGAAGGCTGAAGCGGTCTGCACAGCAGGGCTGCTGGATTGAAAGTGAGATCCAGGTGAGTTCCTCCCCCTTTTTATAGGAAATATAGGTTTCCCTCGGTGTTCTTTTGTATCCTCTAGGCATCCTGCAGACATCCTAAATATCCAAGATACGTCCCCTCTGTGAACGTTTTTTCCATTTTAATGCTTTGTATGCGAGCTGCATCCGCTTTCATCCTTTCTCCGTCCGTGCTAACGCTGCATGTCCCTTACGCATCCATTTCGCTTTCTCCCTGTGTCCATTTTCCACTGGAGCGGATGCAAGTTGCGCGGATGCGTAGCAGATGCCTAGCGGACATAGCGGATGCATAACGGATGACAACAGATGTAGAACGGATGTTCCCCGTATGCGTAGCGGTGCAGAACAGACGCGTTGGATACATTTTCCGCTCAAAAAGTTTTGTGCAGCTCAAAACCTTTTGAGCAGATGAAATGTCAATAGACGGATGCTGAACGGATAGAGAGGATGAAAACAGACTCAGTGAGTACAGAACGGAAGCATCGCGTTAACCAACGGATGGCAAGTGTTTCTCTCCATTTTACATCCTCTTTGCATCAGTTGGTGCTGTGTGACAAATAGATCTTTGAGATGCAGTCATTGGTATAAAAAGAGAAGTGGAGAGAGCACACAGCCTTGGGGGGGGGGTGCTAATTTTACAGATATCAGATGTGATTCTGCCTAGCTTCATCTGTTTCCTGTCTGTTTGGAAGTTTATGATCCACTTACAAGTGTATTCAGGTACCACTAGCTGGTTTAGTTTAGTTAGAAGAATGTCTGGATTTTTTTGTATTCACTTTAAGAATTTCTGAATTAAAATAGGAATCTTACCCAACACTTTGTTTTAACACAAGTCCACCAAAGATGGTTTAAAAGTTCCTTCTTTAGATTTACATTCCCCTCATTTGCAATCCTTTTGCACATCTTTGACTAATTTTCCAGTGCTACATACTAGGCATACATAACATTATAAATATATATTTTAGTTGATTTATTTTATTTATATTTCATGTTTCTTGATTGCCCATCTCCCTTGGAGAAGGATTCTCTTAATTTAATGCTAAATTGTAAAGCCTTCATCCACAAATTTTCCTATTGTTCAAGCATTATGTTATAGCCAAAATCCTTGTGAAGCTTGTATAATGCTAAATCAGCTTTAAAACTTTCCAATAGAAACCGAGCAAAAACAAAATAAATTCAAAAATTAAATGAAAAAAAACCTTCTAACAATTCTCCAATTTCTAACAGGAATGTGACAATTTATGCTGATTTATGCTCATACCTTTTAATGAAGGGTACACAAAACATTTTGACATCCTATACTTTCAACAATTATTTAAAGAAAAGCATATATAATTAATTTGCTGCTACACTGTTTTTTAAATTATGATCCAATTGCTTTTATTTTAATACACTGGGGAGGGAGTTTCATTTGTTTCTTTTTTAAAGAGGAACTTTTTCCAAGTAACTTTTGAACAACAAAGACAATTACATGTTTATTACTTATATACTGTACAAGTTCTTCATTGTATTTCAAGTCTTTCTTTGATATTTCTTTAAGTAACTTACAAAAGCAGGAGGTAGTTTGCTAATTGAAAGATAAATATAGTTAAATAAGACAATAGTTTGCAAATGTTACATTTATTCTTCAATATACTTCATAATGTGCTGCAAGGTCTAAATACATTTTGCACCATCTGCCTCAATCTGTTATCAGATCTCTCCCACCACTTTCTAAATTTCATAGTGTGAAAAATATTCAAGGACAGGTGGAATGAGATACCAGCATTGCCAGCCATATGGTTTGGCAAAGCAGAAGTATACAAGACAAGATTTTTGAGGAACCACTCCCACCTCCAGCAACTTTTCCTTATAGATGGAAAACTTTCTGGTTTAAACACTACAAAATCTAAAACTGAAAGTATACCCTATTTCAGCAAATATGAGACAAAAGAAAACAGCCATATTGCTAAAGCACAATTGCCTGAATTATTTTGATAGTTAAGTACTATCAGTACTTTTAAAAAAAGTACTCTGCAGAGCATTTTTGATTATGTGCTATCACATTGGTTTCAACACTTAGTGATCACATAGACTACTTTCTATGATGACCTGTTTCTAACCTGGTCTTTCAGGTCTCTCAACAGTATAGTCATTGCCATTATAATCCAGCCATTCATTTCCTCTTCCTCTCTTTCCTTACAAACCTCCCATCATTAGAGCCTTCTTCTGAGAACTAGGCTTAAATGTTCAAAGTAGGATAATTTGAGAACTCTAAATTGATTGGTTCTATGATTCATTTGTTCATTTTCTGTTATTTCATTTGTTCATCATTCATTCATGCCCATTCTCTTTCTGTCCTGTTTCTTCAACTATAAAAGTGTTACAGAGAAAAATCATTTCCTGCATCATTCTGATTTTTTTTTTGTAAGTTTTATTGATTTTTAAAGACAAACAAAGACAAACAAAACATAAAAACATCCAACTTTCTTCCATAAGTGTACAAGCAGTGTGTCGGTTGGTTTACAATTTTTTTGTGCATCGATTTCATAGTCTCAATTACAGTTACATTACATAATAACTCATATTATCAATCCAAAAATTGAATACCCTAGTATTATTAATAATCAATCATTTGAATGTAATTTTGTTCATTCATACTTTGCGAGATAACTATACTTTAATTAGTTTATTTTATAACAATTCATATTGTCCTCTCAAATTTATCCTAAATACATTTTATATATATATACCGGTAATAATAAAAAAAGAAAAGAAATACATCTTTATATATTCATTATTTTCTAGAATTCTACATATTTTATTATTATGTTTTCTTATCTAGCCATTGATAGAAAAGGTCCCAAATTTTATAAAATTGTTTATCTTCTTGTTCTCTAATTTCAAATGTCAATCTACTCATTCCAGCACATTCTAGTATTTTCTTAATAGTTACATCCTCTGATAGTATTTTCTCATTTTTCCAGCTTTTAGCAAATACAATCCTAGCCGCTGTTAATACATTTACAATCAAATATTTTAAATCTTTGCTGTATGTATCAGGTAGAATTCCCAATAAAAATATCTCTGGTTTTAAATCTATATGCTTTTTTGTCATTTTTTCCAACCACGTGTGGATTTTAGTCCAGTATTTTTTAGCATCTGCACAAGTCCACCACATATGATAATATGAGCCAGGTGTCTGATGACATTTCCAACATTTTTCGGGTTTATCCTTGAACATTCTTGCTATTCTTGTCGGGGGAAAATGCCACCTGTAAAACATCTTATACAAATTTTCTTTAAATGTTGTTGATGTTGTTGTTTTATAATTTTGAAACCACAGTTTTTGCCATTTCTCTAAATCAATCCCATATCCAAAATTCTTCCCCTAAGCAATCATAGTTTCTTTAACTTGTTCTTCTTCTAGTTTAATTTCTAGCAAATATCCATATAATCTTTTAATCACCTTTTCATCAGTACCTGTCAAAATCTTATCCAAATCAGTCATATCATAAAAACCTTCTGTTTTAGAATCTTTATCATACCTTGAATGTATTTGCGCATAAGAAAACCAATACTGTTTAAAGACCAATTCTACACTGCAGCTTAAGTCCCAGATTGCTCCTCAATATTGTTTAAAACAAGCTTTAAAATTGTAATGGATTGACAATTGGGTCAGGTGGGTGCTTATTCTGGACTAGGATTCTTTGAAGTCCTGATTTGCTGCTCTTTACTCTACATATCCATAGACCTGCCTTTTCCTTTTCCTTCTCTCTTCTGAGTTTTTTTTTTGTTTGTGCTTGTTTGTTTGTTTTAATTTTCTAGATGCTTCTATCATGGATGCCTTCCTACTGAGTCATGGTGGTTCAGTGTTTAGATGTAGTATTTCTGTTTTGATCCAGCCTTCACAAGCCCCAAATCAACAGCCCACTTGTGAGGAAAAACTCTTTTTTTCTTTAGAAAGGCAGGAATTCATGGCATTCACTGACAAAGCTCCAGAGGGAACTCTTCTGGAGCATGAACAGATGTCTCTGAAACCCACATCTCCCATACCCCTTCTCCTTATATCTCAACCAGGGAAGCATTTGTTAACATCTCCTTCTTTTCCTAGATAGCTGGCTCTCTGTCCTGCATTGGTCTCCTCTCTGCACTTCTCTGCACACTTCTCTGCACATTGGTCTCCTCTCTGCACTTCATGCATCTGGGACAGGGCCCATCTCCTTCCTTTTTCATCTCAGGCCCCCAAAACAGCTATCTCTCTGAGCATGAGTAGATGAGCCCTACTCTGCATCTGGTTTTGAGATCTCCTGTTCCTCAGAGACTTCTGGCTCCGCTGGTAACCTAAGCACTCCCTCCACCTCCTTCACCTCATCTGACTTGACTGCCATCTCCGCTGGCAGTTGATGAACCATAATAATTGCAAGCTAATTCTGTCAACTGCCAGCAGTTTGATTCTGACTGGCTCAAGGTTGACTTAGCTTTCCATCCTTCAAGGTCAATAAAATAAAGAGCCAGATTGTTGGGAGCAATATTATGTAAGCTGCTTAGAGAGGGCTGTAAAGCACTGTATAAATATAGAAGCAGTATATAAATCTGAGTAGTATTGCTATTACTACTCATATCTTGGCTCTCAACACCTTTTTTGGGTAATCAAAACTTGATGTAACATCTCACCAGCTTGGTGTAAACTACTATCACTTATCATTGTTCTGATGCTATCTCTCTGTTGATGCAGCCTAGGATTGCATTGCAGTTTTTTGGTAGTTACTGTGAACACACTGCTAATTTATACTTAAGTGATGGTCCATTAGGATATCGAGATAACTAGATGAGGTGAACCAAGTACCATCTATTTTATATCTGTGCATTTGGAATTTTTCCTGCCTAACTGCAGATCTTATTTTTCTCACTATTGAACTACATCTTGTTGGATAACACCACGCTCAAGTCTGTCAAGATTTTTCTGGATCTTGAGCAGTGGTGGGCTTCCAAATTTTTTACTACCGGTTTCGTGGGCATGGCTTGATGGGCATGGCTTGGTGGGCATGGCTTGGTGGGCATGGCAGGGGAAGGATACTGCAAAATCCCGATTCCCTCCCTACCCCACCCTACTAACCTGATTTCCAGCTCCATTCTCCTGTGCAGGACAACAAAAAAAAGACCAGACAATCAGCTGGGACACAGGAGTCAGAGAATAGATGGGGGTGGAGCCAGTCAGAGGTGGTATTTGCCAGTCTCCGAACTACTCAAAATTTCCACTACCAGTTCTCCAGAACTAATCAGAACCTGCTGATCTTGAATCTATTTTCTAAAGTACTGGCTATCTCCCCAACAAATTTGTCTGCAAATCTGATTAATAACCCTTCTATTTCCTCATCTAAATCATTTATAAAGTTATTGAACAGTATTGCATCCAAGACTGAACTTTGAGATACCTCACTGCATGTTTCCCTCCATGACAATGTAGTTCCATTGTGGATTATGCACTGACTATGGTGGTCAACCAGTTGCAAATCCATCTGGTGTGAGACTGTTATCTACTGCATTAAATGTCTTGCTGAAGTCCAAGTATATTCTATCCATAGTATTTCACTTATCCATTAACTTAGTTACTTTATCATAAAAGACAATAAGGTTCGTCTAGCATGATCTGCTTTTAAGAAATCCATGCTGGCTTCTAGTAATCATCATTTGTTTCCAGATACTCATAAATTCTACACTTGATTATCTTTTTCAGGACTTTCCCAGGTATTGATGTCAACCTATAATTTTCTAGATCCATTTTCCCCTCTTTTTATAGATTGGAACCACATTAATTCTTTTCTAATAAGCTGCTATTTCACTTGTGCTAGCTACATGAGCTTTGAAAAATTATATTCATTGATACTTAAATTATGTCTCCTAATTCATTCAAAAACCTCAGATGTAAACCATCTGGCCCAGGTGATTTATACTCATCTAGGACACGTAGGTGTTCACTTACTAATTTCTTGTCTATTTTGACATCTATACTTATTCTGTCTCCCTCACTGCTGCTTTTGATAGGTTGGACTGTTTTTTCCTTTTGTCTAAAAGAAGTCATTAAGCAGTTGCGTTTTGTCCCTGCTGCCTATCATCTTTTTGGCATTTGCTCCCATTAGTGGATCTATCTTTCCCCTGACTCTCTTCTTGTCTTTTACATATTGGAATAAATTATTATTATTATTATTATTATTATTATTATTATTATTATTGTTGTTGTTGTTGTTGTTGTTGTTATTATTATTGTTATTATTATTATTATTATTGTTATTATTATTAGTTGCTAGTTTTAGCTCATTCTGCCTTAACTTGTTGTTATTCTGCTTTAGTTTTCTGTCCCTCTGTCCATTTTTATATATTTTTATCCCTCAATTTGTCAGAGAGCTCTTGATGCAACTTTGTTGGTCTTGTCAGATGTCTTTCTCTGTGGTATTGAACCTTGAACCTTCAAAGCTTGAACCTTCTTTATTTCATTTTTTCAGAATTTCCTAAGCACCTTGAACTATTTTTCCTTTAATAATAAAACAGACCCCTTTTTTCTCTCCCCACCAATGCTCTGATGTAATCAAAGTTGCATCTTTCATTTTTTCTGTAGCTCCATGGAAACCTTATAGCAATGAAGAACTAGAAGTGCAACTTTATAAAAACAATATAGCAACATTCCTACATGGCAATATAATGATTTACAAAAAAAGAAAAGGAAATTGAAATTTTGCAGAATTCTTGGTAGGGAATAGGAAAACAAGAAGGATATGTTTCACATAATCTGGGCACTTTAAAATGATAACATCAAATCAGAGAAAATCTGTCTGAAACAGCTCTATTTTCAATGATTTTCAAAATCTTAAGAAAGAGGGGCCATTTTAATCTCCATAGTATTAGCATAAGAGAAAAGCAGCCCTTCTCTCTTAATGCCCTCCCCACAATTTCCTGAAAATTGAGGAATTTGTCATAATTCTTCCCAGTTTGTTCTGATCATTTGGGGAAGCAATTCAAGTCAAGAAACAAACCCTGATCCATGCAAAAAAAATAAAAATAAATCCCAGGTGCTGGCTGGTTCAGTCTGTGAAAAAAGCCACTCTTCATCCTTGCCCCAATGCCTCATTTATACAGCAACCACTGCTGTATAGGCTGCAGATTGCACTGTGTGTTTATTGGATGAAAGTACATATTCTGTCAGTAAAAGACATTTATCTTGGAAATAAATTATAACTAAGAATCATTACTGTCCTGAGAAAACTCTGAAGATAAGCAAAATTGAAAATATTTTCCCTGTACAGAAATGGTATCTATATCATCTGTATATTTTCATTTCTCTATCAAGGAGGTGAACTGATTAACTTTAGCAATAATGTCTCCAAGAACAATATCATTTCTCTAAAGCATTATGCCATCATAGTAAAACAAAGGAGATTAGTAGCTTGTAGTAATTCCTTAGAAAATGAAAATTATAATAAATGTGTCTGAGGTGTATTGAAAAACAATTCTATCCAATGATTCCCACAGCAGAGATCTTTCAAGGACATTTTCATCAGGGCAGATTAAAGGATGAGAGTCACAAATAGAAAGGGAAAGAGAGCTTAACAAGAAAGCTAAAAAAAACCTAAGTTGTGGATCATGAAGTCCCAGTTCAAAAGTTACCTTTGGCTTTGCATTTTCCATGCAGCATTAATAGCATCCAAGGTTTTGTAACATGCATTGAGATATGCATTGCAAAATGTGCAGCATTGTATAAATATTAGATAGGCACTTTTTATAATTAGAAAACAGATTAGAGAAAACGTATTCCATTTTCTCACACAGTTTTTCGCTTTCCAATAAATTGATATAACTATTTCTATGAAATTATTCTCTTTCATTCTCGGTCCCCAATCCCTCTCCCTTTCTCTCCCTCCCTCCCTCTCTCTCTCTCTCTCTCTCTCTCTCTCTCTCTCTCTCTCTCACACACACACACACACACACACACACACACACACACACACATTAATTCATTATTAGATCTGTTAAACAAACTACAAAATATTCATTAATAACACTCCATTTTGCACTGGTTTCTTTCAGAAGGTAAATTAGAATTTCCAAAAAGCTTTTACAAAGGTAGTAAAAAAAAAACTTTTAGAGGATTGGCTTGCAATTATTATTTAGTGGATATCAAGGTGAAACTAAGCAGCTAGTATATCTCTATCATGTCAGTTATCTTTTTATTTTTCCTAGCTTCTACAAATTGAATGTTGAGAAGGAAAATTATTACATGTTATCTCAACTGAGAAGGAAAATTATTACATGTTCTCTCAACTCTATCTAGTTTATTCAAGCTGAATCCTGAATCTTACTTAGATATAACCAGTATTAAATTCAGTAGGATTTATTTCTAGTAGAAAAAATAGTTATCTGCTATACATGAGGTAGAAGCTAAAAAGATTGCAAGAAGTAAACAGTTCCAGATTTTTTGACCTTTTAACAGGCTTATTGAAAACAGCCATATTATAAAATCAAAATATTCAGGGGAAGGTGAATTTTAATATGTAATGGGGGAGGGGGAGTTAAATAAAGGTCTTAAAAACTTCTTAATCATAATATTCTATTTAAAATTCACATCATCTAGAAAGATAGTTAAAGATGATGATTCAATCCCAAGTTTTCTTTAACTCATTCACTTTTTAATCTAGCTTTCAGTAATTACTATGAAAGGACACATACTTTTTTTGCAGATGATGCTAAAGTGTTGATTTACAGTTGAAATTAAATAGATTGCATGATTCAACAAGAAATATGGAACTTTACATTTATTATCAAACACCAAAGTAATTATTTTTGACAGAGAAATGAAATGAACTTTTCCAAGGTATACATAAATAATTAAAAGAATGTGTTCTTCTTTTTAGAATATTTAGTAAAGTTGAGAAAATGGATGGAGAAATTTTAAGATATGCAAATACTGATAGAAAGTTAATGAGTACTATGTCGCCTGTTGTGAGAAATGAAAGTATATCCAAACCACCTAAATGGTTATATGTAAGTTAATACTTCTGGAGCTTCTACCTACTTTGTTATATGGAAGTTATAATGGTTATGACAAAAGGTATAAATGAAATTGAATCCAGTGAGAACAAGCTATTTAAATTGTTTATGTAGTAAATCAGGAACTCATAGTTCAAGAACAAATGAATGATGAATGATTATGGACTGAATATAAAAATGATTGAGCAGTATGAAAGAAGTGTATCAAGTGGTTTGATCAAGTAGAGAGAATGAATAAAATAAAAACTAAATTCTCATATATTCATAAAATTCAAAAAAAAATTGAATAGGTTGAAAAGGCAAAATTGATAGTGTTGTTAAATAGAGTTGATGTTCTCCCCTAAAATAAAGAGGAAGGAGACTTAAATAATAAAAAGTGATAAATCAAGTATTGTGTAAACATTGTGGAAGCAAGAATAATTTTTAAGAAAAATAAGTAGAAAATTATCTGGTCTAAAATAGATTTAGCTATATTTCGTTCTTTTATCTCATATCTTTAATTTGTTCACCTTATTATTTCTTTATCCCTCTCTGTTCTTTGAATAGCACTGCTTACCCTGAAGAGGAATTGTATAATGGATGTGTACCTATTTGTATTTGATTCTACCCCTGGTATACAGATACGGCTGGTGAATAGCTGAAATAGGAGCTTCTCTGCCATCAAAATGTCAAAAATAGGAAATCCTAGCACCATCACTGTTTGTTGTTAAACGGGTAGTAAAGATGATATTTTATTGCACTTCATTTCAAACTTTTAGCTCCTTGTGGCATTTTTTAGTTCATTGTAATACCTGGGGCATTTGCAATTGGTCACTGTGGGAGTACCACATGAAGATTTCCATAAAAAGGCAGATATATATGCCATTCTCTATTATCCCCATACACACATGCACACACATGTGCATGCACACACACACACACACACACACACACACATATACATGGAGAGAAGGAGAGAGAGATTATGAAGAAGATATAAATAGAAAATTTTCTCTATATCTCAGTACCTGGTGATCTTTATCCAGCACATAAGATTTACTTTAGTGCTGGTCTCCATGGATACAGCAAAGGACAGAGGTCATAGATTTCCTCAAGTAATTGCTCAATTTTCATAGCTCACTAGAAATCCTTGGTGAACAAGGCAGTTATGTCCCCTTGGGCTATTCATCATAGGTATTTTCCAACTCATTCATTTTAAAACGACCTGAGCAAGGACTTTGTAAACGAGAATCTATCACATTTCCTTAAAAATTGATAAGGAGGAAAGAAATGTGAAGGTGACAGGCAAATACACACACACTGGCTTTTATGTCCACAAATTCTGCCACAAGGTCATTTGTATGAAAAAGAATAGAATTGGGCTATGGGTCACCTCAGAAGTACCCTATAAATGGCAAGCTGGGAAATTTGTAATTTCTGAAGTTGATCCCAAAAGCAAACAAAATGAAATGGAGGGAATGTTAGCCATCTGGCCATCTTTCTTAAACATCTATGTATCTCTATTTTTTAATGAAATCTACATCTGATGTAAACATTTGACACTCTCACACTATAAATCTACATTCTTTCAAGAGTGCAACTAAGTAGGCAAGAAAGTTTAGCTCTTCTGTAATTATCAGAATTAGCATTTCCCCCCCCACACACACACACACCTGGGTTTCTCTACTACAGAAAATGCTTCATCTGCACATTGCTTTTTCATTGGAGAGACTAATTGATAGCCAGCTATGGCTTTCACCTTCTATCTTGTTGCTAGCTCAGCAATAGCTATCCTTCTAAAGCACAATTAGCAACATTGGGAAAGCAAATGGCACAGATTGTACTGTCTTTTAAATGACTAATTTCTGTGCTCTATAATCTCCTATTCTTAAGGAAAAAAGATAGCACAGGGCATGGGGTTTTGTTAAAATAAGTATAGAAGAAATTTTACCATATATAGTGGACATGAAAAAATATTCAAAAGTATTAGAAAGATACACACAAAGTATTGTATCATCCAAAGAATTTTAGAAACTAAATTTGAAATTGAACCACAATTTTTTAACCAAGTATAATTCCAGAATACAGTAAAAGAAACTCAGTAATTTAGTGAGATGCATGCTGATGGCTGTGAGAATAAACATTGCTCAAATGGATATAAGTATAATTGTATAAATAAATAAATAAATAAATAAGTTATATATATATATATATATATATATAT
>BLBF01000044.1:14464811-14502521 GCA_015471245.1 Laticauda colubrina | reverse complement strand
TCTACGTGTAGATCTTTGATCATTTCTAAGAAGTGGTATGAGTTTTGAGGAGTTTTGAGGAGCTGTAAGACCCATATCCATACAGAAGCCTGAAGATGGCAGATGAGATTCTGCTGAAACGTTGCTACAACTTTAACAGAACTACAATGACGTGGGATAATACCCGAAGGAAGCTAAACAGCACACATGTAAGTACCCGCGAAAACCTAAGAAAACATATATATGTATCATATACTTTAGAATGTATGGCAAAATTGAATGCTAGGATGACCATCCCTTGTCCAATGTTTTAATGATGTAATCAATAAAATGTTTAATTTAAAAGAGAGAGAGAGAGAATAAACTTTGCTCAAATATAATATCAACCATATCTGATGGGGAACTTAAACTTGGAGAATATGTATTAATGATGAAATAAATAAGTATATCCACAACAAAACTTTAAGCAAATTTAAGCAAAAATTGTTCCCATATGCACAATTCATCACACAGCAAACTAACACTATATAGTCTCTAAGGGGGTCTAAATGGTTTAAATCAGTGGTGGGATCCAAAAAAATTGCTACTGGTTCTGTGGGCATAGCTTGGTATGCATGGCAGGGGAAGGATACTGTAAAATCTCCAGTCAGAGATGGTATTTGCTGGTTCAAAATTTCAAAATTTCCACTTTCAGAACTGGTCAGAACCTGCTGAATATCACCTCTGGTTTAAATACTGCACATTAAAGAAAAGGGAAGTTAGAAATTAAGTGTCTGTCTACTTTTTCCAACAGCTCCTTTTTGTCTTTGTATTTCTTTTAACATTTATAAATAAAAATAAATAACATACACTGGAGACTTTAGTGTTAAGTATTAAATGTTTAAAGTATAATCTAAGTCATCACAATGTTATCAGTTTCTAATTGTGCAATAGAACAAATTAACTTGGGGAAAAATAAAATAAACATATGGTTAAACAATTGAAAGGGGAATTGATTTTATGATCCGTGCTTGCTTTTTTCATTGTTCTCCAGGACTTCAAAACTTTTAATAAAGTTATAGATTTGATATACATGAGATTGGAGTTTCAATAGTTCAGCATATTTATTTGGTCAATAAACTTAGTTTATTTGATTTAAGATACTAAACCTAAATTAAGACTATAGCAAAGGAATTTCTCTTCCACAATGTCCACAGGACACCAAATTACATGCCCTAAAACTTTTTGTAAAGTGCTTCTTTAAGTTATCCTTACCTACTGGCAATTTCATTGCAATATTTGTGTATCTTTCTTGACAGCAAAATGGTTGTAATTTGCCACTGACTTTTTTGTTTTTGTTATTTTCAGTCTACCCTACAATACTAGTATTCTTTGTAGGTCTCTCATGTAAATACTAAGCAAGCCAAACCCTGTCTAGCTTCTGAGACAAAATTAGTCTTAACAGTGTGAAGAAAGTTAACAGATAACAGATAATCAGAGTTGGAAGGGACCTTGTAGGTCATCTAGTCCAAACTCCCGCCCAAGCGGGAGACCCTACACCATTTCTGTCAAATGGCAGTCAAATCTCTTCTTGAAAGTCTCAACTGATGGCACTCCTACAACTTCCAAGGGCAAGCTGTTCTATTGGTTGATTGTTCTCACTGTCAGAAAGTTTGTTCTTGTTTCCAGGTTAAATCTCTCCTTGTTCAGTTTCCATCCATTATTCCTTGTCTGGCCTTTGGGTGCTTTAGAAAATAGCTTGACTCCTTCCTCCCTGTGGCAGCCCCTCAAATA
Source organism: Laticauda colubrina (assembly GCA_015471245.1). NCBI lineage: Eukaryota > Metazoa > Chordata > Lepidosauria > Squamata > Elapidae > Laticauda > Laticauda colubrina. The sequence continues at coordinate 14,500,769 of BLBF01000044.1, read as the reverse complement.
TTGGAAGACCGCTATCATGTCTCCCCTGGTCCTTCTCTTTACTAGACTAGCCAAGCTCAGTTTCTGCAACTAATCGTTGTATGTTTTAGCCTCCGGTCCCCTAATCATCCTGATTGCTCTTCTCTGCACTTTTCCAGAGTCTCAACATCTTTTTTATAATGTGGTGACCAAAACTGGATGCTGTACTCTAGGTGTGTAGCACCCATCCCTCTCCTAAAAGAATGATATATTCTAGGAAATATTAAAAATGCAGAATATTATATTTCCCTGGATGAGAAAAGGAGAAACATGTTTTTAAAGACAAAGCAGCTCCCTGCCCTTCAGCTCCTGCATGATGGAATTAAGACATGGCCCTCAGGATATGGATAGGATTAGCCCTCTACCCATCTAACAGTAAGGCTCACTGCATCGCAAAATCACATCAGTTCACAGTTCAACCAGACTATTTCAGACAAATTCCTAAGATTTGCACATGCCCCTTACAGCAGTCAATAGGATACCTGCTGTTACATAGGAACAGGAAGCTCTAGGGCACGGCCCAAGAGAGGATATAAATGTATTTCTTTCTCAACTCCATGTGGTCAGTTTCCCAGAATCATACATGCTTGGTGGCTCTGCTTCACCATTAAACCATCCTTCCACGCAGTCCCCATGTTTCCATTGTCTTTCTTCCCACTTGGAATTAAACCCAGATGGACATTTCTTCCAACAAATTTGAGAGTTTGGAATTTTGATTTAACTATGAATGACTAGATGCTGACCTCTCTGGTTTTCTGTTTAGCACCTAGCAACTCTTTCAAATATTTATTTCCAAAATTTAGCAACAAAACTGGCTAAGTTTTAGAATTCAAGAAGTTCCATGATTTCTGCCTGCAAAGAATCATATGCTTATAATTTCAACTGGCAAAAGGAATCTACATTTCTTTTATTTCATTTAATCCTATTGTCAGAAGAATAATTTGGTTCCAATTCAAGCCAGGTTGATGCAAGAATAAATATAAATGAGATCCAGACAGCTGTAGGAAAGAATAAATATTTATATCTAAAAGCAAACAGTTTGCCTTTAGGGGCAGCTGCCAAGAAATGGGATAAAGCACTATAGTTAAATAGGAAAGCTTGTTCTCAATGTGAATGTGTGTAGTTACTGATTCTAAGATGACATGAGGGCTGGCTCTGTGTGTGTGTGTGTGTGTGTGTGTGTGTGTGTGTGTGTGTGTGTGTATTCTTGTGAACATGCAGTTCCATTGGGAGACCTAATTGAATTAACTTTATTTGTGTTTGAAAACCTTATCCTGTGATATGTGGATTAGGTTTGGGTAACTTATTTGGGAGTTTGAGGAAATTTCAATAATTTTTTTTCCCATTCACTCTTTTTACTTAACTGAGTTTCAGCTTGATTATCAATTATCTGTTACTGATTCTCAGACCATTGCAGAGTCTGTTAATATTTTAAGGGAAGATGAAAACAGCATGAAGAATAAAATATATTTGGATATAAAACTTCTCACACTTTTAAATGAAATATTTGTCTGTAATCCTGTTGTAGTTTGAAAAAATTTTGAGGAAAAAGTGGTTAAACTGACCTGAGAGCTTTACAGCAATAGTTGAAATTATTGATTGATGGATTTTGATGATCATTAGTCAGAGCTATATCAAAATAAACTGATATAACTATTAAGTATCAAATGGTCATATATCTTATTCAATAGGAAATAATAGAGTAAAAAATATATGCTGAAAAAGACTCAGCATTTTGAAGATTTATGATTCAAATTCTGTTCCAGCACTATGATGTTGTTCAAAAGATCGGCTGGTACACAAATACAGCTTTGAAAGTTTTGCTGGAAAAACAAAAATGAGAAAAACAATCTGAAGTCATTTTGTTAATATTTTGAAAGAATATGATAACTTTTCTGTTTCCTCTTTGATGGAGGGCTCCCTATTAAGAAGACATGTCACGTCTTCTAAACTTTACTTTATACATTCCTTTTCTCTTTTGCCAAGCAAATGTTTTCACAAGAATGAGAAATTACACATATTTTTTTTAAAAAATATCAGAATGTTCTCAAATTCACTATTTCAACAATACCTAAGGGAATATTACAGGGAGAAATATCTCAGGTCAAAAATGTATTTGTTTGTTTATAAACCTGGTATCTTTTTAACATGAGAAATATCTGGCTTTCAATCACAGCTTTGGAGAGGATGAAGTTCAACAACATAACAAATATAACCATTTGCTGTTTCAGTTTCATTTTGTTGCTGTTCAGGGCCTGTCACATAGGCCGACGGATGCAAAACATATGTAAAAAGGACACAGTGGACAAGAAAATGTTCCATCCGTTGTTATCCACTCTCAAAAGTGCCCTGAATTTGCATAAGCAGAGCAGACAAAAATGGAAAGGAATGGACGGGGGGGAGGATGTAGCCAGGATGTAAAGCGGATGCTCCACGGAAGCCTAGCAGATAGAAGCGGATGGAAGTGGATGGCACATCCGCGGGGCTTCCGGGGGAGCACAGCGAAGCATATGCGCAACGGAAGGAACGGATGCAGAGCGGATGCAGAGCGGATGAAGCGGATGCAGAGCGGATGCCTAGCGGATGCCTAGCGGATCCCTAGCGGATGCCTAGCAGGTGCCTAGCAGGTGCAAAGCATTCATTGCGCATGCGGGGAGGATGCATTGCATCAGCCCCGCGGATATAAAAGGATGCAGCTCGCAAGCAGGTCACCATTCAGAGGAAAGACCTTCTGCCAGACAAAGCTCCAGCCAGCCAACAACCATGGGGAAGAAGAGGAAGCCTGTGCCATCTGCTGCCAGCCCTGGCAAGAAGGACAGGGCCACCATCCCACCCCCTGGCCCTGACTCTGCTTCTGCTGGGGCTTCTACTGCTCGGGCTGACTCTTCTGGTGCTGAAGCTTCTGCTGGTGCTTCTGCTGGTGCTTACTCTGCTGGTGCTGCTCCTGGTCCTGCTGATCCTGCTGGTGCTCCTGGTCCTGCTGGTGCTCCTGGTCCTGCTGGTGCTCCTGGTCCTGCTGGTCCTGCTGGTGCTCCTGGACCTGCTGGTCCTGCTGGTGCTCCTGGTCCTGCTGGTCCTGCTAGTGCTTACTCTGCTGCTGATGATCCTGGTCCTGCTGGTGCTGCTGGTGCTCCTGGTGCTGCTGGTGCTCCTGGTGCTGCTGGTGCTGCTGGTGCTGCTGGTCCTGCTTTTGCTGCTACTGTTGTTGTTGCTGCTGCTGCTGGTGATGGTGTGTTGGAGCAGCCCCTACAATGTGGAAGCCCCTCTGATGAGGGCCCAGATGGCCCTGCCAGAGGGAGGAAGAGGCATATGCGTGAACGGGAGAGGAGGCAATACTCCATCAAAGAGTAACATGAGGATGAGGTACTGGAATGGCTGAGGGAGAATGAGTATCTATGGCGGAAGGGACACAGGCTCTATCGAGACACCAAGCGAAAGCAGGCGGCCTGGAGACAGAAGGCGGAGAGCCTGGGCTACACTTCGGAGGTGCTCCTCGGCTGGTGGAAGCACATGCACACCTGGTATGGAAAGCTGCACCTCAAGAAATCTGGCCAGGCCACGGTCAAGCTGACGGACCGGGAGACCTATGTGATGGCCAAGTTCAGCTTCTTGGAGGGTGAGATCTGCCACCGAGGAGCAGCCCCTCTGACAACCCTCTGTCTCAGGCAGCCCACAGAGAGCCAGTCCTCTTCTGGCCAAGAGTCAGCTCCTGTGTCCAGGCAGGTATCTGTGGAGCGTCCCACGATGGAGACCCCCCTCCGACAGCTGCACTCCCCATGGCGGAACACGTGGAGGACCTCCTGACGTAGTGGGAGCAAGGAGAGGGCACTTCCACCAGAGACCAACCCACATCCACCCCAAGCTCCACCTCCACAGAAAGCAGGCAGAGAGCCAGACCAGAGGGGCAGAGCCACACTGTCCTGCTGGAGATCAGGGACACCATCAAAAGCAGCGTAGATCTCCTCTCTCAGCTGGTATACACTGACATACCATTCTCAAACCGCAAGCCCTTCCTCACCTACATCAACCAGACCCTCATGGACATGTCCGAATTACAGTACCAGGTGATCAAGGACAGGATCACCAGTCTTCTTCACAACCCTCCAGTCCCAGCTGTACCTGCTCCCACCCAGTCCAGGTCTGCTCCTCCACCCCAGGTGATGTCACTGCCCTTCCAAGGCTTTCCACAGGCCCTCACCTACCAAGGCTACGCTACCAGGAGCTCCAGCAGCACAGGCAGCGCTTCCCAGTCCAGGCACAGGTACATCGTACGCCACCAGTGCCACCGATGCCACTGATGCCACCGATGCCATGGACGCCACCGATGCCACCCATTCCACAGATGCCACCTATGTCACAGATGCCGCCCACGCCATAGATGCCGCCCACGCCTCACCTCGCTCACCTGCAGACCAGACATCCCCACTACACTCCACCTTCCCCCACCCCACAGCCAAGCCCAGCCTCAGAACATCTGTCATCGGTATTGGGACTGACACCCCATGTCCTGGAGGAAGGGGCTCTTAACATCACAGGACTGAGCCAGCTTTCTGAGAGCTTCCTGAACACACCATCTCCTGTTGTCCTCTCAGGGCCAGGCACCCCAATGGTGCCTCAGACCAGCACTCCAGCAGCAGCCACTTCCACAGCACCTGGACCCTTCACTCCTGAGACTATGGGCATGCCTCAGAGTGACTGAGAATAGTGCCAGAGACTGGGTTGCTACCTGATGACTTTATCTTTGCTTGGGACACTTGGGTCATTTTCTTTTACAGTTTGTTATTTAAAAAGATTATCTTTGCTTCACACACATGCTTCAGTTCTTTTAGTCAATAAAGTCTTGGTGGAAACTTTTAGAAATGGTTTAAGCCTTTGCGTGCTTGTGGGATGGGTTAAGATAGCAGTGGGATGGGCAGGGATACCTTTGGGATGGGTAACAGCTGTGGGGTGGGCAGGGATACTTTTGGGATGGGTAATAGCTGTGGGATGGGCAGGGATACCTGTGGGATGGGCAGGGATACCTTTGGGATGGGTAATAGCTGTGCGATGGGCAGGGATACCTGTTGGATGGGTAATAGCTGTGGGATGGGTTAGGATACCTGTGGGATGGGTAATAGCTGTGGGATAGATAAATCTCCAGTGCAAGCATAGTGGGACTGGATGGTCCACCCTCCCAGGTACCACACCTTTGGCCCTTTATTATCAATAACAATTTAATCATTGATCCACACATTTCAACATAAACACAACTCTTTATTAAATGCCCTGTTCATTGTAGGGCCACTCAACATACATGGCACAATCTCACCCATGTGATGAGACAGGCTGAAGGAAGCATCCATTAAGCATCTATCATCCTGTCTTGCCACTCCACCGCTTCAGCTGGGGAGTTGCACCAGTGTTTCAGGAGGTTTTGCTGCTTCTTCCCTTCACATGAAGCTCTGTTGGGGCCTTGCACATCCACAGTATCTATCAGGTTTCGCCCTTGCCTCCATTCACCAGGCTCCGTGTCCCCATTGCCTTGTTGGAGCTCCACGAGCCTGTTCTGCAACTCTGGGTAGCGGGTGCGCATGAGATTGTGCAGGATGCAGCAAGCTTCCACAATCCTCCTCACGGTCTGTGGACGATACTGCATGGTGGTGAGAAGTACCTGGAACCTGTTGGCCAGGATGTCAAAGGCCTTCTCCACCACCCGCCTTGCCTTGGACAGCCTGTAGTTGAAGATCCTCTCTTCACGGGTGAGTCATCTGGAAGTGTAGGGCTTCATGAGGTAGGTTCTGAGGGAGAAGGCATCATCCCCCACGATGAAGTAGGGGACATCTTGTGTGTCATTGGGCAGGGGCTCTAGATCTGGGAAGCCCATGATGATGTTGCGTTCCAGCAGCTCAAAACTTTTTGAGCAGATGAAATATCAGTTGACAGATGCTGGACAGATAAAGAGGACGAAAAACGGACGCAATGAGTACAGAATGGAAGCATCACATTAACCAACGGATGGCAAGTGTTTCTCTCCGTTTTACATCCTCTTTGCATCCGTTGGTGCTGTGTGACAGGAGCTTTCATTGTTGTTTAATGTGACATACAACTAGGGAGAAATTACCATTGAAATACAATGTTGCCTTGGATAAAATATTTGTCACTGATGGACCAATGAAAACAAGTGAGATCAGTGTGGCCACTTGGAGGAGAAATATACTGCGGTATCTGCTATCCCGCATCAGATGGGCGTCTCATGATAGGGAGCGAAGGAGAAAGAAACGACAGGAGACGAAGTTCCTCGGGATGAGTGCGCCCAGAATGTCTGGGTACACGCTCTTTTATTATGCTCCTTCAAAAGGGGGGGGTCACTATCATTGTTTATTCAGAGCCTAGGTCAAGCCCAGGTCAGACAGGATATGCAAGACTTAGATAAGGCAAAATACCAAGTCAGACAAGATGGCACGATCTACAATTTGATCAAGACATTCCTTACAAAGCTGCATGCCAGTCGATGTAATCACAAAGTGAATGCTTGACTCCTTGTCTCTGTACGTGCCCTGTAAAAGGTCACTGAGGAGACAGAAGTTCAATGATTACACGTGAATGATACAATGTTGCAAATGCCTGAATGATACATAGTTGTATTGATACACAGTTGCAAACACATAAATGATACATAGTTACAACATCTCCTCTGTTTTTATTTTTTATGACGAATCTTCTTCCTTGTCCAAGAAGACAGGAACCTTTTTTCTAAAATGTTCACCGTCCCAGTCATCTAGGCAGGAGTGCGATCCGTCAGCATCAGGGTTGTCCAAGGAGCGGTAACTCAGCAATGACATTTTTTCATCCAGTGTTAAGGACTTAACATGAGCTTGCAATAACACATTAACATTAGCAGTTATGGAGGATAATTGATTTTTCAAAAATTGCAATATTCTATTAAAACAACAAGGTCCTATAATACATATCAATATAATGATTATTAATGGTCCTGCCAATGCAGTTATAAGGGTTGTAAGCCATGGTGAAATAGAAAAGAAGCCTTGATACCAATTATACATGTTTAACCTTTCGTTTTCTCTGTCTTTTAAGTGTTTTTCCAATTCTTTCATAGAATCCAACACAATCCCCTTGTTATCAGCATAAAAACAACATTCTTCTTTAAGCGCAGCACACAATCCCCCTTGTTTTAAAAATAACAGATCTAAGCCTCTACGATTCTGCAAGACCACTTCTGAGAGGGAAGTCAAGGAGTTTTGCAAAGCTGTAATTGACTTCTCAATTCGTAACAAATCATCATCAATGACTGAACCTAGAGCTGTAATTTTTTGTTCAGAGACAGCTAGTCCTGCAATGCCCGTGGCTGCGCCCGTGGTGCCCAGAGCAAGCAGTAAACCTAGAGTGAGAGTACTAATAATTTCTCGCTTTGCTCTGAGGGGGTATTCCATGGGTGCCTGTAGGGATATAAAATCATCAGAGTTATACACGTTAATTTTTGGTACAAGCCATACTTGAATGCAAAATGATTTGGATTTAATAAGTTCATCCCCGTAGACACATGCTGTGAGACCGGTGGAACAAGCCCAGACAGAGTTGTTGCCAGGGATAAAATACATTCCTTTCAGTCGTGATGTTAAATTTCCTCCTGAAGTGGTGTAGACTGCAGAGAATCCTCTGATGGTGTGGAAGCGGCCAAGGCGGGTCTTAGGAAGATATACATTACAATGATAGCCATTAGAAACATTATGACAATATTGTGAGTAATTGGATGGAATATTTCCTAAGCAACAACCAACCCCAGTGATGGAAGAAACAGTAATAGTGGAGTTCCTCCAACGGCAACGTTCGTCTGATGTGGAATTAGCAATGGATTCTTGGGAAGCGATGGCTTTGTAAAAAGGTGGAGAGGCAGAAATACAAAGCCAACATGTGGAGGCAATTGATGAGTTTGAAGAGTTCAGCAAGGCATAGGAAGCTTTGATCATTGGAATCAATGGGTTAACTCCCTGTGTTATGGGTTGCAAGAATGGGGATTTAATAACCTTTCCATGTGGTCCCACCGGGTTAGAGCGAGGGAGTTCAATGTGACGTTGAATGTAAAAAATATTTCCATAATGCTTTTCTGGCCAGACTCCTTTTAGGCGGGCACCCCATTTCAAGCCAGTGTCCCATAGAGTACTTTTCTTGCCTTGGTCCGTGAACCTTATGGTTACCGGGTTGCATTTGGGCAATTTTTTATCACTGCATGGAATGTCCCATGTGGTGCGAGTGACAGTAATGAGATCACCCTTAGTGCCTGGATCCCAATAAATATGTCTAGTTGAAACACATGACCAGGCTTTGCAAAAGTAATCCAATGACCCTCCACAGTCAAGAAGTCATTGGGCAGGGGTCTGAGTATTGGAAACGGGCTGTCCGGGGCATACATAAAACCTATATTTATTTACCACTCTATGACTAGGCTCAGTTGGATGAGAAGGTGAGTTGTAGGCGGTGGAGCCTACAAGCATTTCTGCCAAATCAAATTGAAGTGGTGGGTAGAAGTCTTCTAGGCGAGAAGAATTGGTTGTAGAGCTTAAAGGAATGCCTTGAAAATCTTTTATAGTCCAAGTAATATTATATTTTCTATGAGGCTTCTGTGGATCGTCATGGACAGTTCTTTTGAAGCGTTGTTTGTTGACAGGATCAGAGTTTGGGTATATAAAAGCATTACAAGTAGGAGAGAGGACTATGGACAAGTTAGTTGTAGAACATTTAAGAGATGAAAAGGGAATGCAATTAGTAGAAAAAGGATAATAATTACAATAATGACAATGAAGATTAATTTGGTCATTCATCAAGGATGTTAATTGGGTTGGAGGAACCCATAATACAAGAGAAGGACATTTAGGTCCCCCTATATCTAGCTTGAATAGAGGAAAAGATTTTAAGGTTCTTTTCCATATGAAGAGTAAAGAAGGAACAAAAGAGTGAGTGATAGAGTGTTCTGTAAGCAAAACAGAAGTGACAGAGTGAAAGCTATGGGTAGCATTTTCATGACGTACCCACATGGAACAAGTATAATACAAAGAGAAAGTCAGCGACACCAAGAAGATAAGTAACAGTTTCATTAGCAACAAGATCATAAGTGAAAGAAGAAAAAGTTGCAATTTTCAGCAGCCTTTGTTGTGGGGCTGGCTGCCTGCCCCGTTTCTAATTCTGACTCCCAGACCAAAAATTGTCCTCATCCATTTCTAAAAGGCTTGTTGAATGGCTTTTACAACACCCCCCCCCTTTTGGGGTGGTGGTGGAGGACACGAGAGCTCTCCTTTTAAAGAAGTGGATTGGATGGAGGGAGACTCTCGTAAGGATTTTTGATCATTGGGAGCGGAGGGTTGAAGGACAGTAAAGTTATCACAACTTGGTGGAGGAGATTCAAATACACTTTCTGCTTCTATTTTATAATGGACTTTTAAAGCCTCCATAATTTTCCTCCAAGTGACCAAAATGCCAATAGGTGCACGAGGAGGATTATGGAGATAGTCACCAATTTTTTCCCAAATGGAGATTTTTAAGGACCCTTTCTCTGGATAAGTGGGACAATGTTGCCACACATAAGCCAATAATGTAGCAATAGGTTTAATTTTTACAGGCGAGCCCTTTAAATTAGCAGAATATTTAGAAGAAGAAGCGACTAACTCCCTCAATTCCTTCAGATGCTCTGTCTGTTGTTGAGAAAAGTTTCCGCCCATACTTACGAAAGTCGAGACCGTGTTTCAGATCCGATGATGTGCAATTCGCTTCAGGCCTGGCGAAGCACAGCTCCCATCGAGCGAGTAAGATATGAGCGCGTCGCTGCGTATCCCCCTTAGGGAATCACATCGGGGTCACCAGAATGCGGTATCTGCTATCCCGCATCAGATGGGCGTCTCATGATAGGGAGCAAAGGAGAAAGAAACGACAGGAGACGAAGTTCCTCGGGATGAGTGCGCCCAGAATGTCTGGGTACACGCTCTTTTATTATGCTCCTTCAAAAGGGGGGGGTCACTATCATTGTTTATTCAGAGCCTAGGTCAAGCCCAGGTCAGACAGGATATGCAAGACTTAGATAAGGCAAAATACCAAGTCAGACAAGATGGCATGATCTACAATTTGATCAAGACATTCCTTACAAAGCTGCATGCCAGTCGATGTAATCACAAAGTGAATGCTTGACTCCTTGTCTCTGTACGTGCCCTGTAAAAGGTCACTGAGGAGACAGAAGTTCAATGATTACACGTGAATGATACAATGTTGCAAATGCCTGAATGATACATAGTTGTATTGATACACAGTTGCAAACACATAAATGATACATAGTTACAACAATATACCAGACAATCTCAGCCATAACTGGGCAATTTTTTTCTTTTAAAATCCATGTTTCTCAAGGGAAAGCTATTGGAATAGGAATCAAGGAAATATAGAGACAAAGCAAGAGAACATAAGAACATCAATTTTCTCTCATGCTTAGTTTTTTCTTATTCTTGTTGATTCTTTTTCTCTTTTGACAGAAACAATTGTTTAACAAAAACTATTGTTTGATTTTATCAAAGCAAATTATCTGAATATTTGAAAAGAGCCCATATGAAATTATGTCAATGGCTGCATAGATGATCTATGTTTAGATCATCTGGAGAAAAGGAAACTCACATTGCTCTGGGCTTTTAAACCCCTTTGCAAATTTCAGAGCAAAAGATAGCTGATATTGATATAAAAAGTAGTTTGGACTGTGGTAGCCAAGACATGAGTTAAACAATTTAGTTTAATATATCTCCTCAGAAAAAGCAAGTGGTAAGAAAAAGAATAAGAATAAGAGGCCTGCCATCAAATAGAAAGTCCTAATACTATCCTTTGATATAGTCAACCTTTTTTCAGGATGACTATATCAAAACCTCTTACTTCTGAAGGCAGTAAGAAAAACAAGCATTATAGTAGAAAAATTCTGCTGCGTGGACTGACATTTTTCCTGTAAGTTTACCAAAATAAGCAAACCAGATTAGACAATCTTTGTTCACATAGCAAAGGCAAACATGGAGGCAAATAAGCAAAGAGTTTCAATGAACATACCACTTTGATAGTTGGGTCCACTACCTTAAAGTTCCACAGCATTGGAACATCAGGAAACCAAACATCCCAGCAGGCATGTTCAGTGGCAGTATGTAACCTGCCAATGGTGCTGTACATTGGACTGTATCAAGAAAGCTGTATGACAATTAAGTTAATGACAAATGACAGCCAGATATCTTTGTAGAACTCCTGGCTCTGTAAATACATGGCAATGAATAAACAAAATGGGCCTTTTCAGGCCCAAAGGATAAGACAGAGTGGAGACATTGTCAGAATATGTCAAAATAATGTTGAAAGGCTCAGCAAATCTAAAAACTAATACATTTCCAAACTTTTACTTGAAAAGAATATAGATATGGCCATCACTGAAGAAACACTTATAGAAAATGATGATCAGCAACATAGCAGAGGTAAAATCCAAAGATTTGATCTACTGGGGGCCACATACCACCACAGTTATGGCACAGCTGTATATGCCAGAAGGAATATATAGAATGTGTTTCTACTGTCAATCTCCACAAACAACAATACACATGAAGTTGTTTCAAAATTAGGTGATCTCACAATACTCAACATTTACAAGTCACCTCAGATATCCTGGTGTGAGCAGAACCGAAGCCATGTTGGATGGCTCATTGAATTGAATAAGGAAGTGTGTCTCAAAACTCAGTAGTTCTGCTAAATAAGAAAGTGTTCCAGTTTGTGCACAAGAGAAAAAAAAACAAGATAGGGCGAGAACAATGGGGAACTGTAATAAAGTGCTGCGATGTCAGAAACCGTATAACTACTTTTGCTAGATAAGGAGCTAGTATGAACCTTCAAAATACATGTATCAGTTTGAAAACAGAAAGAATGTGAGCCAAGGCCTCGTAAGAGGGGATAAAAATGCTGCCTGAATTTTGCTCTGTGTTCCCTCAATGCCTGAGGGGACCCGTCTCTGCAGACACGTGAATAAAACCTTGTTTTCCTTGGATCAACGAATCTTTTGGTGGTTTTTTTATCTGCTTCCACCTCACACCGGCCACAGTATGTTTTAGACGTCAAACCTCACCCTGCAATTTACATAGGAAATTTTAACAGCCATCATGTAAATTGGAACTCTTGCAAATAAAGTCCACTTTTTTTTTTTATACCAAAGAAAAGGGTACTTTCTAATCAGCTGCCTGGAAATGTATAACTATCCAGATTTGTGTTTTGTCTCAGAAGGCCCAAACATGCAGCCACTTCTAATAACCAGGAAAGTTCTGGACAAACTTCCTCATGGTCAACATGGTCCTGTTTTGCTTGAAATCAAAATTCAGATTCCCCTAATTCATTCCACACCTAGACCCAGATGGAATTTTCATAAAGCCAAATGGCAGAATTTTCCATAAGCCTTGACAGTATCATACAATGGATCCCACCAAAAAGTCAATACCATATATTTGTAAGGGCTGTACTTGCTTCAGCTAAAAGGTACATCCCTCAAGGATTCAGAAAAGATTATATTCCTGGGTGGAACAAAGGAGTGTGAGTATGGTGCTCCTCAACAAAATATCCATCGCATTGTGTCCGAATGTCCATCAAGAGGTTACACTGCCCCAATGTCTGATTTTTTTCAAAATAAACCATCCTGTCATATGAAAGGCTAGGTGGACTGGGCATTTACATTTGAACCAGTATAAGTCCATGTATTTGCCATACGCTAAATAAATAAACAAATGTATAACAATTCTATCCAATAAATTCCCTATCACACAATCTCTGTATCACTGTTTTGTGATTCCATGTGATGAATAAATATAAATGATAAAAGGACATAAAAGATTTGATCCAAATAAGCACATTCCATTAAGTCAATCAGGTTACCTTGATGCTTTACCAACAGTTCCTACTGCAACCTTACTCTTCCAATACCACAATCTAACTTATTGAGATTTTTCTGACTTCCGGGGATAATGTGTGTTAAAATATGCATTATAAGCAGTTCCAAATAAGTGCATCCAGTAATCTGGTAATTCCCTGAGAAAAGTAGGAAACCTATTTTTAACTGTCACTGTGCAATTGAGAACCGCCAAATTCAAATGGTCTCTATCTACAACCCAATTTTCTCTATCTACAGATCTGTGTCAAACAATTAGGAAATACATGAGAACAAAAATGTAGAGCATCATTTAGGACGCGCTAAGTGTTCTAAAAAACCTTCCATAACTCTTTGATCACTTTTCTGAGATAGTTCCTAATTCTAAAATAATTTATTGAACCCAATTCAAATATTGACTCCTTTCCAGTACCCCATATCAACATTTAAGGCAGTTCCCATCAAGTGAAATGGGCAAAGCTTTCTTGGATGTCTCTTCTGTGACAACTTGTTTCCCCAAACTTTAGAACTCAGTTGAGGGAGTCATACTATAATAAAAGCTTGTCCTCTGCATGCTGCAGATTATCATCACGATGGTTACATTGTTAAGACTGGCTGAGAGAAGTGGAGAAATTGCCATACTGGGCAAATCTCAGAATTTAAAAATAAAAAAGCAGCTGTTTTAAGAAAACTTCCCCATATCCTTTCTAATATCTATTTAACAATATTTCTGTGAGTGGAATCTTCTACCTCCCCTGTCATTCTGCTTACTTTATGTGCCACTTTGAACTCTTTCACTAGTACCAAACTAAAGCATTTATGAGATGAACTATCTCTACACCTGCGCTTCACTATAAAACTATGTGATCGGGCTTAGTTTTTGGGGAGGAAAATAGGGGGGGGTTGTGGCTCTGCCTATCAGGATCCATCAGTATTTATCTGTCTAAAGTCCTCTTAGTGTGTGAGACAGTTGGGGGCTGTTTGGATATTGAAACAATATTTGTTGTGTGAGCAAGAAGGAGATTGCAAGGAGTTAGGCCAGGTCACATCACCCGACGGATGCAAAAGGTATGTAAAAAGGACACAGCAGACGAGCAAATTTTCCATCCGTTGTTATCCGCTCTCAAAAGTGCCCCAAATTTGCATAAACAGAGCAGACAACAACAGATAGGGGGAAGACGTATCACGGATGTAAAACAGATGCTCAATGGAAGCCTAGCAGATGAAAGCGGATGGAAGCGGATGGCACATCCGCAGGGCTTCCGGGGGAGAATTTCAAAGCGGACGTGTAACGGAAAGAGCGGATGTGTAGCGGATGAAGCGGATGCAGAGTGGATGCCTAGAGGATGCCTAGCAGATCACTGCGCATGCGGGGAGGATGCATTGCGTCAGCCCCACGGATATAAAAGAAGGCAGTTCGCAAGCAGGTCTCCATTCAGAGGAAAGACCTGTTGCCAGACAAATCTTCATCAGAGACATCTTCATCACAGACATCTTCATCATGGGGAAGAAGAGGAAGCCTGTACCATCTTCTGCCAGCCCTGGCAAGAGGGATAGATCCACCATCCCACCCCCTGGCGCTGACTCTGCTGCTGCTGCTGTTGCTGCTGCTTCTGCTGCCGGTACTGTTGCTGCTGCTTCTTCTGCTGCTGGTGCTGACTCTGCTGGTGCTGGTGCTTCTGCTGGTGCTGCTCCTGGTGTTGGTGCTTCTGCTGGTGCTGACTCTGCTGGTGCTTCTGCTGGTGCTGACTCTGCTGGTGCTTCTGCTGGTGCTGACTCTGCTGGTGCTGCTTCTCCTGCTGCTGCTATGCTGGACCAGCCCCAAAGCCCTGAAAGCCCTGATGATGAAGGCCCTGCCAGAGGGAGGAAGAGGCAAGGCAAGGAGAAGGAGAAGGGAGAGAGGAAGCAGTACTCCATCGCAGAGGAGCATGAAGAGGAGGTGCTGGAGTGGCTGAGGAAGAACGAGTATATGTGGAGGAAGGGCCACAGGCTCTATCGAGACACCAAGCAAAAGCAGGCGGCCTGGAGACAGAAGGCGGAGAGCCTGGGCTACACTTCAGATGTCCTCCTCGGGTGGGGGAAGCATATGCACACCTGGTACAGGAAGCTGCACCTGAAGAAGTCTGGCCAGGCCACGGTCAAGCTCACCGACCGGGAGACCTATGTCATGGCAAAGTGCAGCTTCCTGGAGGGTGAGGTTCGCCACCGAGGAGCAGCCCCTCTGTCTACCCTCACTCTGAGGCAGCCCACAGACAGCCAGTCCTCTTCTGGCCAGGAGACAGCGACCATGTTCAGGCAGGTGTCCACAGAGCGCCCCGCAACAGAGACCCCCCCACACCCTATGCCGGAGGACATGGAGGATTCTCTCACACACATGGAGCAAGAAGAAGCAGCGACCACCAGAGACCAACCCACACCCACCCTCAGCTCCACCTCCACAGAAAGCAGGCAGAGAGGCAGACCGGAGGGACAGAGCCACACTGTCCTCCTGGAGATCAGGGACACCATCAAGAACAGCGCAGATCTCCTCTCTCAGCTGGTAAACTTCGAAATTCCATCCTCAAACCACAAACGAAATTCCTTCCTCACCTACGTGACCCAGACCCACATGGACATTCCCGAGCCCCAGTACCAGGTGATGAAGGAGCGGATCACGGCGTTGCTGCACCACCCTCCAGGCCCAGCTGAACTTGCTCCCACCCAGTCCAAATCTGCTCCTCCACCCCAGCCGATATCACAGCCCTTCCAAGGCTTTCAACAGCCCCTCTCCTACCAAGGCTACGGCTACCAGGAGTTCCAGCAGCACAGGCAGCCTTTCCCAGTCCAGGCACAGGTTCCTCGCACGCCACAGGTGTCACTGATGCCACTGATGCCAACGACACCACCGATGCCACAGATGCTACCGACGCCACAGATGCCACCGACGCCACAGATGTTACCTCGCACGCCACAGACACCTCATCTTGCCCAGGTGCACACCAGACATCCCCACTACACTCCTCCTTCCTCCACCCCACAGCCAAGCCCGGCCTCAGAACATCTGTCATCAGTCCTGCGCCTGACATCCCAGGTCCTGGATGAAGGGCCTCTCAACCTCACAGGACTGAGCCAGCTTTCTGAGAGCTTCCTGAACACACCATCTCCTGTTGGCCTCTCGGGGCCAGGCACCCCAATGGTGCCTCAGACCAGCACTCCAGCCACTGCCAACTCCACAGTCCCTGTCCCCTTTACACCTGAGACCATGGACATGCCTCAGAGTGACTGAGAACATTGCCAGAGACTGAGTTGACTTTATCATTGCTTGGGACACTTTTCTTGGTTCCTTTTGCTTTTTAAATAAAGTCCTACACTTTACTGTTATTAATAGAGATTTTTTTGCTTCACACACTTGGTTCATTTCTTTTACTTAATAAGGTCTTGGTGGAAACTTTTAGAAAATGGTTAAGCCTTTGCATGCTTATGGGATGGGCAGGGATACCTGTGGGATGGATAATAGCTGTGGGATGGGCAGGGATACCTGTGGGATGGGTAATAGCTGTGGGATAGATAAGCCTCCAGTGCAAGCACAGTGGGACTGTATGGTCCACCCTCCCAGGGGCCACACCTATGGCCCTTTATTATTAATAACAATTTAATCATTGATCCACACATTTCAACATAAACAAAACTCTTTATTAATCCCAATTAATTGTAAGGCCACTCAACATACATGGCACAATCTCATCAGTGTGATGAGACAGTCTCAAGGAAGCATCCATTAAGCATCTACCATGCTATCTTGCCACTCCACCACTCCAGTTGGGGAGTTGCACCAGAGTTTCAGGAGATTGCGCTGCTTCTTCCCTTCACGTGAAGCTCTGTTGGGGCCTGGTACATCCACAGTGCCGATCAGGTTTCGCCCTTGCCTCCATTCACCAAACTCCATGTCCCCATTGCCTTGTTGGTGGTCCACAAGCCTGTTTTGCAACACTGGGTAGCGGGTGCGCATGAGATTGTGCAGGATGCAGCAAGCTTCCACTATCCTCCTCATGGTTCCCTGGATGATGCTGCATGGTGGTGAGAAGTACCTGGAACCTGTTGGCCAGGATATCAAAGCATTCTCCACCACCCGTCTTGCCCTGGACAGCCTGTAGTTGAAGATACTCTCTTCACGGGTGAGGCATCTGGAAGTGTAGGGCTTCATGAGGTAGGTTCTGAGGGAGAAGGCGTCATCGCCCACAGTGAAGAAGAGCACATCTTGTCTGTCGTTGGTCAGGGGGTCTGGATCTGGGAAACCCATGATGAGGTTGCGTTCCAGCCCCTCCTTGAGGTCACTGGTGTTGTATATCTGGGCATCTGAAGCTGACCCATTGCCTGAAGCATCGATGTAGATGAACTTGTAGTCAGCATCGACCATGGCGAAGAGGATGATGCTGAAGAAGCCCTTGTAGTTGAAATAAGTGGACCCTGACTTGGCTGGAGCTTTGCAGGCCACGTACTTCCCATCTATGACTCCAACGGTGTGGGGGAGGTTCCACTTCTGATACCACTGTTCTGCAAGTTTCCTGCAGCCTTGTTCAATGGAGGGACACTGGAGGAGCTCCTGCAGGTATTCTTCAATGATGACCTGCACCACTTCTCTGACCACAATGCTGAGGGTGTTGTGTGGCACCCTCCAGGCGTACTGCATGTTTCTGTACATGGTCCCGGAGGCCATGTGGTGCAGAGTCAGTGCCACCTTCAGTCCAGGGTCCAGGCTGGGACAGAACCTGGTGGTTGCCTTGGTCAACCTGGGTCTCAGCTGCTCCACAATTTCGTGAAACATGGCTGGCGGCATCCTCATGAAGTTCTGGAATGCACGAGTGTCTTCGTTCCTCAGCTCCACCATCAGCTTGTCTTAGAGTCCAAACTCCGCTCTTCTCCCAATGCATCGTCAGACCCAGACACTTCTTGGCCGCCTCCTTTTCTTCCCATAGAAAAGGTGAAAGAGCCTGAAGAGGGCTTGGTTCTGGTGTTGAATGATGGCGGCTACCAAAAGGAATCCATGGTGGAGAAGAATGGATGCTGTGGAAGAGCAAGAGCAAGGCTGAAGAGGTCTGCACAGTAGGGCTGCTGGACTAAAAGTGAGATCCTGGGGATTTTCTCCCCCTTTTTATAGGAAATGTCGGTTTTCCACTAGGTGTCCTTCCGAATCCTCCAGACATCCTCCAGACATCCTCCAGACATCCTAAATATCTGAGATATGTCCCCTATACGAACGTTTTTTCTGTTTTAATGCTTTATATCCGAGCTGCATCCGCTTTCATCCTTTCTACGTCCGTCCTACTAATGCTGTGTGTCTGTTCCGCATCCGTTTCGCTTCCTCCCTGTGTCCATTTTCCGCTGGAGCGGATTTGAGTTGCGCAGATGCACAGCGGATGCCTAGCAGATATAGCGGACGCGTAACGGATGATAACAGACATATAACGGATGTTCCCCATATGCGTAGCGGATGTCGAATGGACGCGTTGGAGACTTCATCCGCTCAAAAAATTTTGTGCAGCTCAAAACTTTTTGAGCGGATGAAATCTCAGTAGACGGATGCTGGACGGATAGAGAGTATGAAAAACATATGCAGTGAGTACACAACGGATGCATCGCGTTTTCCAATGGATGGCAATTTTTTTTTAACATTTTACATCCTCTTTGCATCCGTTGGTTAAGTGTGACAGGGGCTTTAACTGTTCTGTACTAAAGCTGGTTGCTGCTGTGAAATTAATACTGAAACTCCTCTCCTCTGATTGTTTTTTGCTTTTGGAATATATATTTTTTTCAGGTGGGGAGGGGGAGTAGAGCATCAGAGTGTGTTAATAATAATATGAGAAATACTAATGCTGTGATGGTTATTTTGAAAAATCCTTTCCTAGTGAGCACCTAGAAGCCAAGAGGAACATACATGCAGGCTTTATGGTTCTGGAGATTTTGTGATGATGCATGAACAATATTTCACTTTTTTATATATATAGATAACTGGTTGATGTTCATTAGCATCCCATTTTGTGGAACTCTAATCCTCTATAATGCATATGCTTTCTTTATCATACATTAAAAATACCAAGAATTGCACTATTTATAATATTCTATCTTAATATGAAAAAAACAGAGTTGGGATGGGGAAAATGTCTACAAGTCAGTGTTGTTTCCTAAAACTTGCCTGGCTTCTGTAATTTTGTTGGCAAGATTTTCAGAATGATTTGCCATTACTTTCTTCCTAGAGCTGAGAAGGGGGGGAGAGAGAAAAATTAGCCGAAAGTCACCCTTTGTGTTTTGTGCCTACACCCATTTTTGTCTCATTTTTGCCTGCTTTTTGGGCAGTTTTTGGGTTGGTTTTTCACGCCATTTTTGGCTGTTTTGGGCCATTTTCCACCCAAAATATGGCCAGAAAAATAACCTGAAAATGCAGAAAAGCAGCCTGAAAAATGGCCAAAAATAGGCTAAAAACAGCCCCCAAAATGTCCACTTGTCAACCATTATCAGGCCACTTTTCAAGCTGTTTTAGGGCCATTTGGGGCTGTTTTTCAGCTGAAAATGGCCCAGAAAAACAGCCTGAAAAACAGCCAAGAAATGGGTCAAAAAAGAGCCCAAAAAAGGCAGTGACTTGAAAATGATCAAAAGCAACCTGAAAAATAGAGCAAAAACTGGCCAAAAAATGAGCCAAAAATGCCCCCCCAAAATGGCCATTTTTGGAGCAAAAAAATGGCCCAGAAAATAACTGGAACCTGACTGGAAAATGGCTTCAAAAAGGGCCAAAAATCAGTCTAAAAACAGCCAAAAATGGCCTGGAAAACAGGCTGTAAAAAGCTAAAAATGGGCTGAAAAATGGACGTTTATTGGTCATTTTGGCCCATTTTTCAGCTATTTTCAGGGTGTTATTGGTGTGTTTTGGGGCCATTTTGGGTGCATTTTCAGGCCATTTCCCAGGCCATTTGGGGCAGAAAAAAGCCCCAAAATGGCCCTAGAAACAGGCTGAGAAACAGCCTGAAACATGGCCCATAAAATGGTCTGAAATGACCAAAAACAGACTGAACAATGCACAGAAAACAGGCCAAAAATGGCCAAGAAAACAGCCCAAAAAAGGAAAGAAGGAAGGAAGGAAAGAATTAATTCAGTTTTAGTCTCTTTCAGAATTGCCTGGACAGAAGCATTGTCAATCCTTCTCCTTCTGCTATTTATTTATTATTTTTGGGGTGCAAATGGGTTTTAATTGTAAATTGTTTCTGAGGAGTCAATAGGATTTATTGCCTCTGCCACCTCAGCTGTGAATGTTAGCTGTTATGACACAATATATTGCTTTTTAAGAAGCTCAACCTCCAATGTCTTACTTTCCTTGGTGATGGGAGCAGAATGCTTTGCTGGTCTCTCCCCATCCTTTCACTGGGTATTTACACTAGGAAACTGAGGATTGGTTAACCTTTTCATTTCTGGAGGTATTGTGTATAGGCCCATGATCTGGGGAAAGGGAGAGTGGCCAGAAGGTGGGCTAGATGTGATGAGTGATATCGAGTCAGATACACCCACTCAGTCATATGACCATCCAGCCACATCTACACAGCCAGTCATTAGGACAGAGAACTGGTTGTTAAATTATTTGAATCCAAATATAAAGTTTTATTTTGAATTTTGGGAATTCAAAATTCCTGAGAGTGCTTGCTTAGTTTTGGTTCATTAATTGGACAGTTGACATTAAACCAGTTCTTTCTGACCTAATGCAGTCCTCCAAGAGAGCTGTGATAAAACAATATCCAGTATGGAATGGAAATTTGATGCCACGATAAAGCCTGGATCAGTCCCTCCAAAGAAGGCCCTGGCAGCAGCCCAGGTGAATTCCAGAACACAGAAAGTGGTGACTCAATCAAAGATGAAGGCAGAAAAGATGTAGCAACTGCTGGTGTGAGAGAAAGAAGCCATGACAGGAGCCATTTGCCCTGACCCAAAGTCCTGATGGCCAAGTGCAGTGGGGAAAGCAGCTGAAGTAGAATTCTCCTTGAGCCTGCAGTTTTTATGGCCTGGAGTTGCTGTGACATGAGGGAGAAAAGTAAGGCCTGGAGGACTGTGGACTGGGAAGAGCTGATGGAGTGGAAATTCCTGACCACATGTCATAGCCTTTCTGTAGAGCAGCTGCATGAAATATTTTTCAGAATGGAGATGTGGGGAGCGGCATTGACATTGTCAGTCCTGGGAGCAGAGCTTGGAACAAGCATTGGCAACCCTGTCCCGATCTGCACCCCAACTATTTCATAAGAAAACATGAAATATTATAATTTACAAACAACAGAAAAGTAGGTGAAATGGTTAAATGATAACATACAGATAGGGAGGATCTTGACAAGCAGGAACAATGAGCAGAAATAGGTAAAATTAATTTCATCTGCGTAAATGCAAAGTCCCACTTTTAGGTAACAAAAGATAGAAGTCATGATTATGAGAAGATGGAGCAGAATATAGGGCAGAATTGTTTAGAATTGTTCCATAAGACAAGAGAATAACTTTTGATACAGTTATTTAAATAATCAGGGCCATTATAGAGATAGATGCCTGCATTTGTATAATTTGGACTAGGTGATTTCAAATAAACCTCCTAACCTTTACATTCTATGAAAGAAAATATTAAAAAATAACCAAATGTATTACTACTAGTGTTTATGTTTCCAGAAAGCAACAGCAATAGGACTAACCAGTGGTTGGTTTCAGCCAGTTCGCACCTCTTTCCTAGATAGGAATTATGGCAGTAAATGCACATATTCAAAAGCTCTTAGCTGTGGTTGATTCTAAATACTATTTTCTCTTCATTCAAACCATGAGCTGTAATCAGTTTGTAATTCTGCTTAATTGTTACCAATCACAATCCTTTGTCATATGCTATGCTCATCCTATTGGGTGACTGTTGTGGGAGCTGTCCAATGACTGTTGCTAATGAGGCAGCTGGAAAGAGTACTTGACATTGTGCAACCACTGGATGAGAGACAAGATCAGTGGAGCAAAATGAGAAGAGAGGGAAGATAAAGGTGAGTTCTCTTATCCTATTGAAGAAGGACATTCACTTTCACTCACTGGGATGTAAATTTGTTTTAATCAAATGCTTGCTCTCTTCTTCTCTCCTTAGATATATAATTCATGAATCAAGAACAGACTACTGAACATATTTCTCCTATCAGACTGGTTTTGCCCACGGTGAATACTGTCACATCAAAAATGAAAAATGCATAAATTCCAAGAAACAGTGTTGATATCTTGTCTCTGAGTCTGCCAGCACATATTGTAGGCACAGCAAATTGGAAATTATCCATCTCTCTCAGTTTTTTGCTCATTAACTAAAAATAAAGTACAATCCCAGTGTGTCCTTTAAAAACAAATCAATCTGGAACAATGTTGTTATGTAGCTGATGGTTAAGCCCAGTAACAAATTTTTATTATGTGTATTTTTGCTGTAAAACAAGATTGAAAAACTGTACAGCATGTATATGTAGCTAGGAGCTTCAATATTCATGAAAATCAAAGATTTCTTGCATCCATTTTTGCCAAGAATTTGAAGCAGACTGACAAAAACAACCAAGGAAAGAATCTGTTTCATTTTCTCAAGTTTTTAACACATAAGGAGAATTGATGGATTTCTAGTCAAATAATTGGATTTTTGTTCAAAACTACCCATAAACAACTAGTTTACTTTATTGAAGTGCAGAGTTCCAGGCACAAATTATTAACCAAAATCTGATAAAAATAATTCAAATTGGAATTCGATAAAATACAATTTAAAATGAAATTGGAATAAAATACAGTTTAAATGAAATTGGAATAAAATACTAATGTAAGATATAGATAAAATATGATAAAATTATATCAGTGTCACCCCTACAATCTACCCCAATCAGCCCCAAATATGCCAATCTCAACTGAATATTTTTGTATAAATGGTTGTGCTTTATGCTATATTAAATATTATTTTCAGATTCTGGCTGCACATAAGGTAAGTTGTTTTGATATGGGGATCCCAATGGGTCATTCGTTTGATATACAGATCGAGGTACGTGTCTTACCCTCTTATACAGGCAACAGTCAAATAAGATGTGAGCCAGGTCTTCTACCTCTGCCACTCTGCAAATACAGAGACATCCATTATAGGGTAAAAATATTAGGTTTTGTTCAGTCAACCATAAACTATCAAAATAAAATTGAAATCATGGATTAGCAATCTTAAAAAGATTACTTTTTTCCTTCAAATGTTCAAACAAATTGATTTTATCAGTTAATCACAGCACTGTTTGATCAAACTAAAGCTATGTGAATCAGGTCAAGTTGCTGCAGGGGTTATATGTTTTTTATAATTACAGTTATAATTTTATGTTACCTTTCTAACATGATTTTTTCAGACAAATATAAAAAGATACATAGCTGCAGCTTAACTAAGATGAAAAAATCAATTCAGTCATATTGAAATCAACCTCATTTTATTTTATTTATATACTATATATACACAAAATGTTCAAGGGACTTAATACACAAAATCCTCTATTCCTATTTATTTTCTTTTTAAAATATTTTATTTTATTTGGAAAGTTAAAATACAAATTCCCCCCCACAAAAAATTTTTTTTCAAAAAAGAAAAAAGACAATATAAAAAATGTGCATTAAAAGGGACAAAGGACAAAAGCACATGTGAATATATTATTGCTCCCTTGGTTGAATACTGAGAAATATATTGCAGCAATGTGTTTTTTCCCCTTCTGAAACAGGCCCATAATTTATAAACTTCTATATCAGACGTTTGCAGCCAGGTTGTGAAACAGACTGCTTCCCCCCTGACGCACCTCCTTCCCTCTTACTTCTTCATCAAATTGCTAATCCGGATTTCCTCTTTAAAAGGACAATAACTTTGGACTTTCAATATGTAGGGAAGTATTGTTATAACTGAACATCACCAAAGTTCGTGATATCATTAGTAACTCAAATACAACTAACATCTCTTCTGAAGATTTCATTGAAATAACCAGAGATGGCCATGGGTACAAATACAATGACAGCTCTGTGGCCTCAAGATTTTGTAGAGTTGTATGCAAAAATGAGTCCAGCAAACACATATTCATTCATACAATAAATGCCATTGCAAAAACCAATCCCAACCACAAAAAAATTCACTCAAGACCAGACTTATCCGTACTGCAAAGAATCCACTCCCATGAACTCTGCACAGAACTCAAAAACCATCTAGACAATGGAGAAAAGGACCTATACATTGAATACAGAGCTGATTGCATCAAAAGAAAGACACACAACCCACAACTCCACATCCAACTCCACCTCATCCAATCCAACATCACTCAAAATTAGGCATGCATGCCCCTAACTACCTCTATTCCAATTACAACTGGCCTTAAATGCAAGCTACTCAATGCAAGAAGCCTTGTAAATAGAATACCTGAATTTCTCCTCTTATTAAATACAGCTAAATTCAACATTATACACTGCTCAAAAAAATAAAGGGAACACAAAAATAAGACATCCTAGATCTGAATGAATGAAATATTCTTATTAAATACTTTGTTCATTACATAGTTGAGTGTGCTGACAACAAAATCACACAAAAATTATCAATGGGAATCAAATTTAGCAACCCATGGAGGTCTGGATTTGGAGTTAACCTCAAAATTAAAGTGGAAAAAAACACTACAGGCTGATCCAACTTTGATTTAATGTCCTTAAAACAAGTCAGAATGAGGCTCAGTAGTGTGTGTGGCCTCTACATGCCTATATGGCCTTCCCTACAACACCTGGACATGCTCCTGATGAGATGGCAGATGGTCTCCTGAGGGATCTCCTCCCACACCTGGACTAAAGCATCCCCCAACCCCTGTACAGTCTGTGGTGCAACGTGATGTTGATGGATGAATGTCCCAGATATGCTCAATTGGATTCAGATCTGGGAACAGGCAGGCCAGTCCATAACATCAATGCCTTCATCTTGCAGGAACTGCTGACACACTCCAGCCACATGAGGTCTAGCATTGTCTTGCTAGGACAATTAGGAGAATCCAGGGCCAACCGCAGCAGCATATGGTCTCACAAGGGGTCTGAGGATCTCATCTCGGTACCTAATGGCAGTCAGTCTACCTCTGGTGAGCACATGGAGGGCTGGGCAGTCCCCTAAAAAAATTCCACACCATTTCTGACCCACTGGCAAACTGGTCATGCTGGAGAATGTTGCAGGCAGCAGAACGTTCTCCACAGTGTCTCCAGACCCTGTCATGTCTGTCACACGTGCTCAGTGTGAACCTGCTTTCATCTGTGAAGAGCACAGGGTGCCAGTAGCAAATTTGCCAATCTTGGTGTTCTCTGGCAAATGCCAAATGTCCTGCACGGTGTTGGACGGTAAGCACAACCCCCACCTGTGGACATCAGGCCCTCATACCACCCTCATTAAGTCTGTTTCTGACCGTTTGAGCAGCCACATGCACATTTGTGGCCTGCTGGAGGTCATTTTGCAGGGCTCTGGCAGTGTTCCTCCTGTCCCTCCTTGCACAAAGGCGGAGGTAGTGGTCCTGATGTTGGGTTGTTGCCCTCCTACAACCTCCTCGACATCTCCTGATGTACTGGCCTGTCTCCTGGTTGCACCTCCATGCTCTGGACACTACGCTGACAGACACAGTAAATCTTCTTGCCACAGTTCACACAACCTGAGCCCCTTGTGTCGGTTGTAGATTCCCTCTCATGCTACCAGTAGAGTGAAAACACCACCAGCATTCAAAAGTGACCAAACCATCAGCCAGAAAGCATAGGAACTGAGAAGTGGTCTGTGGTCACCACCTGAAGAACCACTCCTTTATTGGGGATGTCTTGCTACCTGCCTATGCTTTCCACCTGTTGTCTATTCCATGTGCACAACAGCATGTGAAATTGATTGTCAATCAGTGTTGCTAAATAAATGGACAGTTTGATTTCATAGAAGTGTGATTGAATAGGAGTTACACTGTGTTGCTTAAGTGTTCCCTTTATTTTTTGAGCAGTGTATTTGTCTGTGAAACATAGCTCAACACATCTCTCCTGACTCCATTACCACAGTAAGAGATTATCATGTTTACTGATCAGATCATGAAATCTGTAGAGGAGGTGGTGTCACTATCTTCTATAAAAAGTCCCTACATCTAAAAAACATCCAAGTTACCCAGGAGCTTGCCATTCCTGAGACCATCATCTGTGAACTGTCCTTAAATATCACATTTTGGTTCTTACTATGTTACAGAGCTCCTGATGATGACATCGAATATGCAAACAAACTAAATATACTACTAATATGGGCAGCATCCTACCCACACACTTTTTCTTTCTTGGTGACTTCAATCTAACCCATATTAACTGAACCCTTAACGAATGTACAACTGAATCCACACATGCAACCTTCTACAATGCAGTAACAAATCTGGGACTAGAACAACTGGTGATCAACAACACTAGACTTAATCTAATCTTCTGCAATAGTTTGAATTCAATTTACGGAATACAAATTAAAGAACCCTTTTCCAACAGTGACCACAACATGATAGACTTTTGTCTCAATATACATCCACACAAAAATCATCACAATGACAAAATCCCCAATTATAACTTCAAAAAAGGCAACTCTGATCATATAAACAACGATCTCTCCTACCTTGATTGGCAATTTCTATTCTCTGGATGCAGTACTGTAGAAGACCATTACAACATATTTTTACTTGAAGTCAAAAGAGTCATCAAACTATATGTACCATTAATAACTCCCAAAACCAGAAAAAACAAATTGCCCATAACAATAAGAAAGCTTCAGTCCAAAAAGAAATCACTTTGGCAGAAAAACAAATCTGGTCATGGCCAACTTCAAAAGCTGATACAAAAATGTATGCCACCAGATAAAGACTGAATGCACTAAATTATCACATTAAACAAGAGGAAAACCTTCTACGCGACAAATTCCACCCGCGCTTTCTACAATTTTGTAAACAACAAACTAAAAGACACAAGGCCTGTCCCACCCCTGAAAGGACCTAATTGTAAAGACTGCAACGACGACACCATCAAAGCGAACCTCTTTAACATATTCTTTGGCTCAGTATTTTTAAATAGCAATGGATCATGCCTAGTATTTCCGAGTTGAACCAGAGACAATTGCAATGATCCAATACATATCAATTTTACAGAAGACAATGTTGAAAAAACACTACGCAATCTAAAATCATCTCTATCTATTGGACTGGATGGAATATGTGACAACTTCTTAAAAAAGCTACCCACTGCCAGAGCCGAACTTCTAAGCATAATCTTCAAAATATTTTTCAGGATCAGCTCCTTGCAAAAACTATGGTCACAAGCCACAGTCATCCCTATCTTCAAAAAGGGAGATCCCAGCCTAGTTGAAAATTACAGGCCAATTTCCTTATGCTGGGTCACCTGTAAAGTCATGGAATCAATTATTAACCAATCAATCAATCTCCACTTAGAAACAAACAACCGACTCTCTAATAAACAATTTGGTTTTAGGAAAAAACTATCATGTAATCTGCAACTCTTACACTGCAAAAACATATGGACTACACAACTTGATCAGGGCAAAGCAATAGATGCAATCTACATAGACTTCTGTAAAGCCTTGATTCAGTGGTACACGAAAAAACTACTCCTAAAACTAAAATCTTACGGTATCTCTGGACACCTGCATAACTGGATAAAAGCATTCCTGTCAAACAGACAACAAATGCTCAAAATTGGGAGCATCCTATCAAATTCTGTATCTGTCAACAGTGGTGTCCCCCAAGGCAGTGTTCTAGGACCAACTCTTTTCATACTCTACATAAATGACCTCTGTGATCATATCAAGAACAACTGCATTCTTTTCACTGATGATGTAAAGCTATTCAACACAACAGACACTACTGCTACCCTTCAAAAAGACCTTAACTGTGTATAAGAATGGTTAAACAAATGGCAACTTCAAATCTCAACAAATAAATGCTCTGTCTTACATACTGGCAAAAAAATATATATCAGAAAATAAAATTCAGGCTGAATAGTCAAGACCTTGCTGATGATCCAAACTCTGTCAAGGATCTTGGAGTACTCATATCAAATGACCTAAGTGCTAGAGCCCACTGTAACTACACAGACAAAAAAGGCGTTAAGAGTTGTTAACCTAATCTTACATAGCTTTTTCTCAGGTAATATTACACTAATAACTAGAGCATACAAAATATTTGCTAGACCAATGCTTGAATACAGCTCATCAGTCTGGAACACACATTACGTATCTGATATTAACACAGTTGAGAAAGTCCAGAAATATTTCACAAGAAGAGTTCTCCACTCCTCTACTCGTTGCAGAATACCTTATGCCACCAGACTTGAAATTCTAGACCTAGAAAACTAGAACTATACCGCCTTCGATCCAATCTAAGTATGGTATACAAAATCATACATTGCAACGTCCTACCAGTCAATGAATACTTCAGCTTCAACCATAACAACACAAGAGCAAACAATAGATACAAACTCAAGGTTAATTGCACCAAAGTTGACTGTAGGAAATACGACTTCAGCAACAGAGTGGTAAGTGTCTGGAATACTCTACCTGACCCTGTGGTTTTTTTTCCCCAAACCCCAAAAACTTTAACCTTAGACTGTCTACTATTGACCTCACCCCTTTCCTAAGAGGTCTGTACGGGGCGTGCATAAGCGCACCAATGTGCCTACTGTCCCTGTCCTATTGTTATTTTTTATTTTTCTTATATGTATCCATGTATTCATAACTATGTTTATACTTATACTATTATCTTGTAAGCAATTGACAAATAAATAAATATCTATTTACAACCAACTTGTCCTGTTCTCTGTTTACTATATTAAAAACAAAGTAGTTAACCAGTAAATCAACAGGAAAAGTAAATTTCAAAGCTTTCTGTGAACAATCTATTGTATTTAACTCATGGAAAGTCTACAATAACTTCTTATGTGCCACAAATCAACACAATCATTACTTCTGATCCATCCAGGATCACATATCCTTGTTTGATTCTTAATAATATAAATTTTCCCTTAAAATTTCAATTGGGAGCTTTCCCAATAATTTTATCTCAACGTCCAGGATTCCAAACTTCTGCTATAAATATATCCACTGCGTTCATTGTTCAGCAAAGTGTCACTCACAAAATACAGATTCTCTTGTCAGTTATTGTCTGGTTAGATATAATAAATCCATTTTCCAAAATGGATTCATCTTCCCAGGAAAATCAGTCCAAATTGTTTTCCACTTGGGTATAATAAGTCCATTTTCAAATCTCCATCAATCTTCTTAAGATTGTCCAGTTCATCATTCATCCAATCAGTCAATTTGAAGCTATAAAATCCAGACTCCTTTCAGCCTTCTACAACAAGCTGCCTGCTTTTCAACCAAACTGCTTCTTCTTAAGATGTGTCAACAATGAGTTAGATTCCAATCCATCCTATTTTAATTCTGGCTTGATTGCTGTCATTTGTATCTCAGAGTCCGCTTGAAGTTGATTTGAAATCCTGGTAATTTTATCAAGCTTTTTACAATATTTTCAATTTCAATTTGTAGAATTAAAAAGCATTTTTCCAGAAATTCTTTTATTATCCATTCACAGACTCCCTGGTATCTGAGCTTATGCAACCAAAAAAAACAATTCCTTTCAATGACAGAGATGTTAAATGCACTTTAGCCAAATGGCTGCAGAAAATACTGAAATGATATTTCTTACAATGAAGACATGAAGAAAAAGAAAAGAAAAGAAAAGAGAAAGTTCTATCAAAAATTTTAAAAAATCAAGATCCTATCATGAAAATCCAATGTAGATGTAAATCCAATCTAGTCAATTTCACTACCCAGAAAATCATCATTGGCTTCCATAAGGAGAAAGTGAAAGTAATTTGCAGCCAGGAAAAAATGCTTCCATATTTAGTTGAATAAGAATAATATCAACTTAGGCACTGTAGAAGAAAATTTACATTAGTCTGTAGTACCAAAAACTCAGGAAGAGTCTGATTGCACCTTTTAACAAATTTCATTAACATACATAGTTAACTACAGTACATTTTATTGAACAAATTCAATAAAATATCTTCGTTCAAGAAACCACTACCAGAGTCCTTTCTTCTGAAAATCTCACCAGTAACAGTGAAAACAATATAACCCTCTCTCCACAAGGAAGATCCTGCCCATGTTCAGCTATTTGTGAATACTACAAAACTGTGTTTCCATTGATTGAGCATGGGACTTTTTATATTGTATATCCGATTTTATATCTACTAGGCCAGTTTTCCCCAATCCATATAGCTTCCAAGTGTGTGGAAACATGGCTGCTCCTAAGAATTCTGGGAATTTAACTCAACACATTCAACAAAATGAAATATATGGATGTTGTGTCATATCCTAGAGATGGATTGCAGCTGAAGAGTATACCTAGTTTTGCCTTGGCATAACTTGGGAGGTGAGAGAAATCATTCTAGGAAATGATTTCTGTTGTTGCTATGGTTTTACAAAGTATATTGTTCTTCTTGAGCTCCCCCTTTACATACTTGCCCTCTTTGTATTTTGCATGTCCTTACAGATTCATTCATGTCAAAGTGTTGAAGACAAATTAATTAGATGACAGTCTGACAATATTTAGTGATTTTACAGCACCCATAAAGCTGACTTTTTTGTAATAACCTTTCTTCAGAGATGCAGCCTGGAATATATTGATTATATGTACTCATAATACTGTCATGCCAAGAAATTTCCAAAATTGAACAAAATGTCAAAATGCTATCAGCTACATTGTCTTGAACTTACAGGTGATCTGATATCTTTGATTCTCGTTACTTTTTCCTGCTGTCCTCCCTTTCTGTTGCTGAACAAGGTCACTCCTGAGGTTATTTGCCCCTGGGGGATTTTTGATATAGAGCACATACCAATTGTTTCTTGAAGGTTGTCTTTTCCATCAAGGTGAGCATTGCTGCTTGGCCTGCAGTGCTGATAGACATATTATGAAGTGCATTACAAAGGATCTTGGAGTTCAGCTTCTGGCCCAAGCACATTTACTGCATTCCTTGTCAGAATACATACCTCTTTCTAGGGCTTTGACTTCAGCTGTGGCAGCTGCTCCTTCTTTCTCTAGGGCAAGCCGTCTAGGTTAGCTTCTAACAGGGTTTTCTGAATTTCCAGGGAAGCCTCTTCCTACATTCATTCAGTCTCTAACAGTGCATCTCTTTTCTCCTTTCCATTTCTGGCTGTTGGTTCTGCATGCGATATCTGATGATTTCTCAATTTTCTTCGGTTGTCCAAGTTTCGCACTTTTGTTTCAATTGCTTTGCTTTGCACCCTGGTTTCCTTTTTTTAAAATGTTTTTTTTATTTTTAACAGCAAACATAAAAATAAAACAACAAATAAAATCTTCTTTCAATTATACAATGTGTTGGTTGGTACATATTTCTTATGCACAATATCGATAGTCTTTCCCTCTTAGATTTACATTTACATTCATATTACATTAATCAACTTTCCATGTCATATTATATTATTATTACATCATCATTAGACTTTGATTTCAAATCCGCATTATCCTTTAGAGCAAATTTCAGTTCTTACTAATTTTAATTCATATTATAATTCAATCCAAAATAATCAATTATAACATATCATTACAATTGTATTATTCTTCAGTTTCCTCCTTTTCTGTCTAGCCATTGGTAAAATAAATCCCATATCTTTTTTTAAAAACAAACAAACTTTATTGATTACAAAATCAAAATATCAAACAAACACAACACACAGAAGAAGAAAAAAATAGAAAAAAAGAAAATGATTAAAAACTAACAATTCTAATATCGACAGTTTATGGTGCCTTGTTTGTTATCAATATTGGTGATATATTTACAAATACATCTTATTGTGAATATATAATTACTACCTCTTTTACATTGTTTACTAATATATTTTCTAATTTTGTTCTATCCAGTCATACCAGCATTCCCAGATTCTATAATATTCTAATGTTTCTTTTTCCTTAAGTGCTAAGGTTAACTTGTCCATCTCTGCACAGGCTGTTATCTTCTGTATAACCATTTCCTTTGTTGGAATATCTGCTTGTTTCCAACACTGTGCAGAGGTTATTCTGGCTGAAGTAAGAATATGTAGAATTATATATTTGACATTTTTAGGAATTTGTCTATTAAATATCCCCAATAGGAAGAATTCTGGTTTTAATTTAATTTGCTCCGCCGTTATTTCCTCTAACTATATTTTTATTCTGTGTCAATATCTTTAGGCTTCAGTGCAGAATCACCACATTTGAAAAAATGTTTCCTATTTCTTTTTACATTTCCAGCAATTCGGATTCATGTTAGAAGACATTTTCGCTATTCTCGAGGGTGAAAGATGCCATCTATAAAATATTTTATAAGCATTTTCTTTATATGCTACTGATCTTGTAATTTTATTATTCCTTGTCCAAACCTTTTCCCGTTCTAATAATGTAATGCTACGTTCTATACTTCTGCTCCAAGCTCTCATGTTGCCTTTGACTACTTCCTCTTCTAATTCCATCTCTAGTAAATAATTATAAAATTTAGTTATATTTTTTTTATTTGGACCTAGTAAAATGTTATCTAATTGTTGTACCCGAATATAAATTCCAAATTTTTCTTGTCCTGGCTATATCTATTTTGAATTTTCAAGTAAGCCCATCGGTCTAATTGTAGCCCCTGTTCTTGGAGATCTTGTCATGATTTTAAAGTTCCTTGCACATCAAGAAGGTCTTTGTATTTTATCATTTTATTAAGATCTAGATTATTTGGATATATTTATTGCCTCCATCGTTGATATCCAGATTGGAATTTTTAAATAATTTTTTTTAATTCCAATTAGCCAATAAGGAATCTCTAATTATATGTCTGTGGAAATACTTCTGCTTAATTTTCCCAATGTCCCATAAAAATGCATGTCATCCCCTCTCTAAATCATGGCCTTCTAAAAATAAGATCCTTTTATTTGACAGATTTACCCACTCTTTCAACCAGAGTAAGGAAGCTGCACTATGGTATAATTCCCAATTTGGGAGTGCCATAACACCCCTGCTCTTCATATCTTGCATTGCCTTTAGGTTTATCCTCGGTTTTTTCCTTTGCCAGAAAAGGAAAATTTGGTAATTATCTTGTTAAGTTCCACGAAGTAATTTTTATGTATTTTTATTGGTAATTGTTAGGGATAACATTGTTCACCCTAACTGGTTTAGGTGAAATAATAACTATGAATCATAGTTAGTGTATGTTAGAGTGTATACAGCTTTAACTGGGAAATAGCAATTAAAGGAGTGGTTAAGAAAACAATATAAAAGTAGCAAGACTACGGCTTGCTCTCTCTCTCTGGCTTTGATGATCCCTGATTACTGCTTGGAATCAAGACTGCATAGCTCGAACGGGAGAGACAACAAAGGACTGATTTTTATGTGAACTGACATAGGATATTCTACATGGACTTTGCTAACTCAATACCCCTGTATGGACTGACTACATGGTAAATGAATATTGGACTGTTATTTGACTATGCCATAAACTTATACTGGAATAAAATATATTCTTGATAGCACAAGCGTATCTGTTATTTTTACTGTATGTTAATAAACATACAAGCTTAGCTCACTCATTTATCTGTGTGCCTATCTGACTAACGCTGCACATTCTGTTTAGCTTATCTACCTAACCCTGGTTGGGGAACCCAGGCTTAACAGTAATGTTTGGAATAAGTAAATAAATTTGGGCAGAATATTCATTTTTATAGTGGCTATCCTCCCTAATAAGGAAATTTGCAATTTAATCCATATCTCTAAATCTTTTTTAACTTGCTGTAATAATTTATTATGATTATTTTCCATTAGAGTTTTGCATTGAGCCGTCAACCAAATTCCTAAGTATTTAACTTTTTTTACTATTTGTAATCCCATTATCCTTTCCAATTTTAGTTTTTATTTTTCTGTTAAATTTTTAGTTATTAATTTCATTTTTTCCCTATTAATTTTAAGTCCTGCAACTTCCCCAAATTGATCTAACTCTTTCAGTAATTCTCGACCTGTTTCAATTGGTTCCTCTATGAAAAATACCATATCATCCACAAATGACTGGAGTTTGTATTCTTCTTTTTTAATTTTTAGTCTTTTTATTCCTGGATTCTGTCTAATTCATGTAAGCAATGTTTCCAAAGATAATATGAAGAGCAGGGGGGATAATGGACATCCTTTCTCTATTTTTATTGAGTGCGTGTACTCTCCATTAATTATAATATTTGCCTTTTGTGAATCATAAATTGTAGTCACGATGTTTTCAAATTTAGTGCCTAGATTCATATTGTAAATTTGTTGAATTAGGAATTGCCAATTTAGATTGTCAAAGGCCTTCTGTTCATCCAAGAATACAAGGGTTATTTGTTTTTCCGGATGGGCTTCGTAGTATTCCAAAATATTTAATACTATCCTGAAATTATTCCTAATTTGTCTATTAGGAAGAAATCCGTTTTGATCTTTATGTATATATTCATTCAATATTTTTTTCAATCTATTTGCTATAATTGTAGTAAATATTTTATAATCAGTATTTAACAGGGAAATTGGTCGATAATTTTGTATATGTCGTAAATCTGAATCTTCTTTCGGAATCAACGATATCAATGTCTCCTTCCATGAATCCGGCCTTCTTGCTGCTAGTAGGACCTCATTATATACTTCCACTGTTGAGGTAATTCCCTGTTAGGAGAATGAGCCCATACAGGGAGATGTATAGAGAGTAGTGTTGAAATTATATATATATATATATGTATATATGTATATATGTATATATATATATATATATATATATATATATATATGTATGTATGTATGTATGTATGTATGTATGTATGTATGTATATATATATGTATATATGTATATATGTATATATGTATATATGTATATATGAATATATGTATATATGTATATATGTATATATGTATATATGTTTTTTTAAGTGATCATGGGTACTTACATGTGTGCTATTCAGCTTCCTTTGGGTATTATCCCACGTCATTGTAGTGCTTTTAAAGTTGTACCAACGTTTCAGCAGAATCTCATCTGCCATCATCAGGCTTACTGTTGTTCTCGATGAGAACACACCCCCAGCCAATCAGAACACAGCTAAGCCCCCATCCAGTCAAGTCACACCCCCACTGGCATTTCAAAAGAAAAAACAGCTGCAAGCTCACATTACTCTGAGAAGCACAAGGCCGAAGACACAGGCCTGAAGATGACGAATGAGATTTCGTCGAAACATCACCAAAATACTTCCAATTTTATGCGGGAGAAAACCCGAATAACCAAAGATCCATATATATATTTGTGTGTGTGTGTGTTTAAGTTTTCGCGGGTACTTACATGTGTGCTGTTCAGCTTCCTTCAGATATTATCCCACGTCATTGTAATGCTTTTAAAGTTGTAGCAATGTTTCAGCAGAATCTCATATGCCATCATCAGGCTTCTGTATTGAGTTTGTATGTAGATCAGGCTATCACAGCCATTGGTTTTAAATTTGAGACTAGCCTACTGCTGTGCCAGAATGTTTTTTTTCTACATCCTGATTGGTTGGGAGTCTTGGTCTGTGTTTATTGTACTTGGAGTTTGTTTGATTGGTGTTTCTGGTTTCTTCTGTCTGTTTTGTAGCTTTGATTGGCTGGCAACATTGTGTTCCTTTATGGGAGGCTTTCAGTGCAGCTTGGCTTCGCGTGAAAGGATGGCTATTATCTATTAGGAAGCTAGATTTCATCTGGGTGCCTGGTTGGGTGTATATATATATATATATATATATATGTTTTTTTAAGTTATCGCGGGTACTTACATGTGTGCTGTTCAGCTTCCTTCGGGTATTATCCCACGTCATTGTAGTTCTGTTAAAGTTGTAGCAACGTTTCAGCAGAATCTCATCTGCCATCATCAGGCTTCTGTATGGATGTGGGTCTTACAGCTCCTGG
>BLBF01000044.1:14449446-14459811 GCA_015471245.1 Laticauda colubrina | reverse complement strand
TTTGGGGTGTGTGTTGTTTAGGTGTGTTAGGAAATTGTTTAGGTTTTGTATTGTTTAGGTATATGTATATATATATATATATATATATATATATATTCACATTTTTATAGTCTAGAAAATTACTTTCTTCAACATTCATCCTGTTGCTACATTATAAACAGTGCACAATTCCTTTCAAAAAGTTGTGAGAACAAGAAGCCACCACTAGTGTACTAAATCTTGTCAAAACTAAACTACTTCTGTGACAAGTGGTTTCAAAAGAACTGAGAACAATAACTCCCACTAAGGGGAAGTATTCGTTTCCTAGTATTGGTGACTCTGCAATTAATGCCATCGTTGGTGATAGCATGGTGGATATAGCACAACAAATTTCCCCACATATACCAGAGTTATTCTGTGTCTCCCACAGATACTAGAGAATATATACCCAATCATGTCTTGGGTTTTTTTCAGTTACTATGGTAGGTCCTTTTTCAGCTACTATGGGTCCTTTCCACATTCTTTTAACGGGGAAAGATGAATTTTGTTCCCGGCAATTTCATATTCTTTGCTCCTGATAAGGGCTTGCTTATCAGAAAAGATTCTTATCCGAAAGGATTGCAAAAGATTCATGGATCATTTTCCTATCAATCATTTGAAATTCCAATTCTATGTATTTCCAGTGAGTTTGGGGGGATGATTGTAGTCAGTGTATGACTATGATCTTGTTTTCTGTATTTGCTCTCCTGTCTTGAGTTGAGCACATTTTCTACATGGGGAAATATTACTGGGAATACACTCTGCTCTATTTGGTATATAAGATTATGCTAGAAGATATTTTAGCGCCTGTTGTAATATGCCAGAAGATGTTTTAGCACCTGTTGTAATATGTAATATGATTCAAGAAAGAACAAGAATTTCAATATTATTGTTGCAACAGAGTTCTGGACAACCAGGAATCAACTTGTGAGGTAAGTCAGAGATATCAAACTTGCGGTCCGCAGGCCAGATGCATCATATGCTGACCACACCCACACCCATTTTAGCAAAGGAAGATGATCATGTGGCAACTTGAGTTTGACATCCCTGCATTAAGTATTCACAGCAACTTTTGTCTCAGTTCTAGACAAAAATGGAATAAGCTCTTAAGTGGAAAGTTTATTGGAAAGTATTTTAGAAAAAAGGAAAAGCTTCTCTTTTATGAGGCAATCTATCAAATTATTTTAAGTGTCAGTCACAATGAATCCATCTTTGGTGATAAATCTTTGGCAAGCAGCCATAAGCTTCTTTCAAAATTGGTTTCAGAAATACATTCTTTTCTTATGTTTGCAGAAAGCAAAGAAATTAACTCAGTGCATTTCTACTGTGCAAAATTCCAATAAATACTCTCTTAAAATTTGCTTTCTTCATATAAATAAAACTACTTATTCCTTACTTTCATCAACAAAAGTGATATATTGTACTTCAACTACTGAAATTTCTACTAAAATGAAGTATTGCTATTTTTGCCACAATAACAATTTCCTTCAACCCATTGGATAAATAGCTATATTTCAAAATCTCACCCAGTACCATTTCCATCAGACCTAAAGCCCCTGTTACACTGCACCAACGGATGCAAAGAGGATGTAAAACGGATAAAAAAGCTTGCCATCCATTGGTTAACGCAATGTATCCGTTCTGTACTCACTGCATCCGTTTTGCTTCCTCTCTATCTGTCCAGCATCCGTTTATGGACGTTTCATCCGCTCAGAAAGTTTTGAGCTGCTCAAAACTTTTGCACGGAAAATGTATCCAATTCGTCCGTTCTGCATCTGCTCGGCATCCGCTAGGCATCCATTCCGCATCCACACAACTCGCATCCGCTGGGATGCAGGGAAGAAGCGGAACGGACGCAGAACGGACGCAGAACGGATGCAGCATGGAAACAAAGCATTTAAAATGGAAAAAACATTC
This sequence comes from Laticauda colubrina, assembly GCA_015471245.1. Classification (NCBI taxonomy): domain Eukaryota; kingdom Metazoa; phylum Chordata; class Lepidosauria; order Squamata; family Elapidae; genus Laticauda; species Laticauda colubrina. The sequence goes on along the minus strand of BLBF01000044.1, from coordinate 14,457,876 downwards.
GCAGAGGGGACCTATCTCGGATATTAAGGATGTCTAGAGGATGCCTAGAGGATGCAAAGGGACACCTATACTGCCTATAAAAAGGGGGAGCCACTCACCTGCATCTCACTTTCAGACCAGCAGCCCAGCTGTGCAGACCTCTGCAGCCTTCATCTGACTCTTGCTCTTCCACAGCATCCAGTCATGTCAACCGTGGATCATAACACAGTCCTTTTGGCAGCCACCATCCTTCTGCAACAGTGCGAAGCCATCTACAGGCTCTGTGAACTCTACTATGGGAAGAAAAAGAGGCAGCCAAGAAGTGTCTGGGTCCAAAGAGGGATCGGGAGAAGAGCAGAGTACGGACTGTACAACAAGCTGATGGTGGAGCTCAGGAACGAAGACACTCGGGCATTCCAGAACTTCATGAGGATGCCTCCAGCCATGTTTGATGAAGTTGTGCAGCGGCTGACACCCAGGTTGACCAAGGCAAACACCAACTTCCGGCCCAGCCTGGAACCTGGGCTCAAGATGGCACTCACTCTGCGCCACCTGGCCTCAGGGACCACCCACAGGAGCATGCAGTACGGCTGGAGGGTGCCACCCAACACCATCAGCATTGTGGTCAGAGAAGTGGTGCAGGCCATCATCGAAGAATACCTGGAAGAGCTCCTCCAGTGCCCCTCCACTGAAGAAGGATGGAAGAAAGTTGCAGAGCAGTGGTATCAGAGGTGGAACTTCCCACACACCGTTGGAGCCATAGATGGCAAGCACGTGGCCTGCAAAGCTCCAGCCAAGTCGGGGTCCACTTATTTCAACTACAAGAGCTTCTTCAGCATCGTCCTCTTTGCCATGGTCGATGCTGACTACAAGTTCATCTACATCGATGCTTCAGGCAACGGGTCAGCTTCAGATGCCCAGGTATACAATGCCAGTGACCTCAAGGAGGGGCTGGAATTCAAACTCATCATGGGCTTCCCAGATCCAGACCCCCTGCCCAATGACACGCAAGATGTGCCCTACTTCATCGTGGGAGATGACGCCTTCTCCCTCAGAACCTACCTCATGAAGCCCTACACTTCCAGACTCCTCACCCATGAAGAGAGGATCTTCAACTACAGGCTGTCCAGGGCAAGGTGGGTAGTGGAGAATGCCTTGGGCATCCTGGCCAACTGGCTCCAGGTACTTCTCACCAACATGCAGCATCACCCAGAGACTGTGAGGAGGATTGTGGAAGCTTCCTGCATCCTGCACAATCTCATGCGCACCCACTACCCAGTCTTGCAGAACAGGCTCGTGGAGCTCCAACAAGGCAATGGGGACATGCAGCCTGGGGAATGGAGGCAAGGGCAAAACCTGATAGACACTCAGGATGTGCAAGGCCCCAACAGAGCCTCACGTGAAGGGAAAAAGCAGTGCAACCTCCTGAAACACTGGTGCAACTCTACAGCTGGAGCAGTGGAGTGGCAAGACAGGATGATAGATGATTAATGGGTGCTTCCTTCAGCCTGTCTCATCACAGTGATGAGATTGGACCATGTATGTTGGGTGGGCCTACAATGAACAGGGCATTTAATAAAGAGTTGTGTTTGTGTTGACATGTGTGGAGGATTATTACATTGTTATTCATAATAAAGGGCCATAGGGGTGGCACCTGGGAGGGTGGACCATACAGTCCCACGATGCTTACACTGGAGGTTTATCTATCCCCACAGCTATTACCCATCCCAAAGGTATCCCTGCCCACCCCACTGCTATCTTAACCCATCCCACAAGCATGCAAAGGCTTAAAACAATTCTAAAAGTTTCCACCAAGACTTTATTTAAAAAAGGAAATGAAGCAAGTGTGTGAATCAAAGATAAACTTTATTGAACAACAAGCTATAAAAGCAAAATGACTCAAGTCAAGTGTCCAAATAAAGTCCACAGGTAGCCAGCCAGCCAGTCTCTGGCACTCCTCTTGGTCACTTGGAGGTGTGCCCAGTCTCAGGGGTGAAGGGTCCAGAGGCTGTGGAGGTGGGTGCTGCTGGAGTGCTTGTCTGAAGCACCACTGGGGTGCCTGGCCCTGAGAGGACAACAGGTGACGGTGTGTTGAGAAAACTCTCGGACAGCTGGCTCAGACCCGTAATGCTGAGAGGTCCTTCCTCCATGCCATGGGGTGTCAGCCCCAGTACTGATGACAGATGTACTGAGGCCGGGCTTGGCTGTGGGGTGGAGAAAGGAGTAGTGTAGTGGGGCTGTCTGGTCTGCAGCTGGGTGAGGATTGGCGTGGGTGGCATCGGTGACGTGGGTGACATCGCTGTTTTCGGTGGCATCATTGGCATGGGTGGCATGGGTGGCATCGGTAGAACCAGTGGCGACGGTGTCGCCCGATGACTCTGTGCCTGGACTAGGAAGGGCTGCTGCCTGTGCTGCTGGACCTCCGGGTAGCCGTAGCCCTGGTAGGTGAGGGCCTATGGGAAGCCTTGGAATGGGAGGGACATCACCTGGCGTGGAGGAGTAGGCCTGGACTGGGTGGGAGCAGGTTCCTCTGGGTCTGGAGGGTTGTGAAGCAGATCGGTGATCCGGTCCTTCACCACCTGGTGCTGGGGTTCCACCATGTCCCTGAGGGTCTGGTTGACATAGGTGAGGAAGGGCTTGCGGTTGGAGGATGAGGAATCGTTGCTGACCAGTTGAGAGAGGAGATCTATGCTGGTCCGGATGGTGTCCCTGATCTCCAGGAGGACAGTGTGGCTCTGCCCCTCCTGCTGTCTGGCTCTCTGCCTTTCTGTGGAGGTGGAGCTGGGTGGTGGTGGATGCGGGTACGGCTGTCGTGGACACGCCGTCTCTTTTCTCCTACTGCACCAGGGAGTCCTCCACGCACTCCACCATGGTTACAACCCCTGTCCGCAGGTTCTCCGCCATGGCACGCTCCACAGAAACCTGCCTGGAGACAGGGACTGACTCTCGGCTGGAAGAGGACTGTCTCTCAGCAGGCTGCCGGAGAGAGAGGGTAGTGAGAGGGGCTGCTTTTGCTCCTCGGTGGCGGATCTCACCCTCCAGGAAGCTGCATCTGGCCATGAAGTTGGTCTCTCTGTCCATCAGCTTAACCGTGGCCTGGCCAGATTTCTCGAGGTGCAGCTTCCCATACCAGTTGTGCATCTGCTTCCACCAGCCGAGGAGCACCTCCGAAGTGTAGCCCATACTCTCCGCCTTCTCTCTCCAAGCAGCCTGCTTCCTTTTGGTGTCCCTGTACAGCTGGTGTCCCTTCCACCACAGATAGTCATTCTCTCTCAGCCACTCCAGCACCTAATCCTCGTGTTCCTCCTCAATGGAGTATTGCCTCCTCTCCCGTTGTCGCATACGCCTCTTCCTCCCTTTGGCATGACCAGATGGGCCCTCATCAGAGGGGCTCCCAGATAGTAGGGGCTGCTCCTCCACACCACCAGCAGCAGCAGCACCAGCAGGATCATCATCATCATCATCATCATCATCACCAGCAGGATCATAATCATCATCATCAGCAGCAGCAGCAGCAGCAGGACCCGCAGGATCAGCAGCAGCAGCAGGACCAGGATCAGCAGCAGCAGAGTAAGCACCAGCAGCACCAGCAAGACCAGGAGCACGAGCAGGACCAGGAGCATGAGCAGGACCAGCAGGACGAGCAAGACCAGGAGCACGAGCAGGACGAGCAGGACGAGAAAGTCCAGGAGCATGAGCAGGACCAGCAGGATCAGGAGCAGCTTCAGCAGAGTAAGCACCAGCAGAAGCACCACCGCCAGCTTCAGCAGAACCTCCAGCACCAGAAGAGCAAGCCCGAGCAGCAGAAGCCCCAGCAGGAGCAGAGTCAGGGACAGGGGGCGGGAGGGTGGCCCTGTCCCTCTTGTCAAGGATGGTGGCAGGTTGCTGAGGCTTTATCTTCTTCCCCATAGTTGTGGGGTTGCTGGCTGGCAGTAAGGCTGGCAGGCAGGCAGGCTGGTAGGAAGGCTGGCAGGAAGGCAGGCAGCAAGGCTGGCAGGCAGGCTGGCAGGAAGCCTGGCAGGCAGGCTGGCAGGAAGCCTGGCAGGCAGGCTGGCAGGAAGCCTGGCAGGAAGGCAGGCAGGCAGGCAGGCACCAAGGCTGGCAGGCAGACTGGCAGGCAGGCAGAGAGCAAGGCTGGCAGGGAGGCTGGCCAGGAGGCTTGGAGGCAGGCTGGCAGCAAGGCTTGCAGGCAGGCATGCAGGCAGGGCAGGCAAGGACTCGATGTATCCGGCAGCAGGTCTTTCCTCCGAATGCTGGCCATGTGCGAGCTGCTTCCCTTTATATCCGCGTGGCTTACGCAATGCATCCCTCCCGCATGCGCAATTAATGCTCGGCATCCGTTCGGCTTCCGCTGTGCATCCGCTAGGCTTCCGCTCTGCAGCCGCTTCATCCGCTGTGCATCCACTATGCATCCGCTGTATCCGTTCCACGTCTGCTTTGCTGAGGTCCCCCAGAAGCCTAGCGGATGTGCCATCCGCTTCCATCCGCTGGGCTTCCGTTCTGCATCCGCTTTCCATCCGCCCTGCATCCTCCCCGCATCTGTCCCTTTCCGTGTTATCCGCTCCAGTTATGCAAATGTTTGCCCCTTTTGAGAGCGGATAACAACGGATGGAACATTTTGCTCGTCCGTTGTGTCCTTTTTACTAACGTTTTGCATCCATTGGGTAGTGTGACAAGGCCTTAAGTGTTCTTTCATTTTATGCAAAAGAGACACAGTGGTGGAATCAAAAGTTATTTAATTACAACGTATCTTCTATAGATGATAGTATTAATTATTTAATCAATGCCATGCTCTTCTCTCTCCCTGTAATATAGAGTTAAGAATAATATGCATGGGAAATGCTGAAAGGAGTACAATTATAGCCAACCTTTTTCAAAGACAACTGTCCTGCTAAGAGTCTGCTCTTCCAAAGGATGTTCCATGATAGGTAAAAGATATGTGTTATGGGATCATTATACAGCTTACTGACTTTTTCAGTCTACTCTTTCCACGCAGAGCATCTATACTAAACCAAAACTTTTTCAGAAACTAGAAAATAATCATCACCATGCACAATTGGGAACAAATGTTTTTTACAAAAGCAAATTTAAATGCAGAATATGTAATTAAGAAACTAATAATGTAAATGTGATTTAAAATACTTAATTTCTTAAGACTATAATGAGATTTGAGTGATTTACTTAAAAGATAGTCAATGGAAAATATTAGAATGCAAGTAATATTAAAATAGTTATGCTTTCATAACATTGAATAAGATTGAGAATCAGGCTACAAAGTCTTCTGAAAATGGCTTCCATTCTTCTTCACATAAGTGAAGGAGGTATCAATTATTGGATCTGTAATTAAAAGGAAACTACTTACAAAAACCCTATTCATATCTGTCCCCCCAGGGTCATTTTGCTTACTACTTCAGACTACTCCAGTCAAGGAGGATCAGTTCACCTCTTCTCCTACAAGTCTGTAAACATAAACCATAATTGATTGGTCTCAAACACATCAGTCCTTAATGAATCATTAATTTGATTGTCTGCAGCCATACAGTGATCATTTCAGTATTTGGCTTTTTTAGTCACTGCACTCTTTGATATAAAAAGAGAGAGTGTGATCTCAGACCCGGGAGCAAGAAAAAGTTTGCTAGAAAATAAAATAGCTTTGGCATAAAACTTAGAGAAATCATTGTGAATGTCAATAGTTATAAAAGTTTTTCTCAGCATTGAAATTGACAAAATTGATAGTCATAAAACCATCAATAATTATAATAGAATTTATGAAAATTGAAACATCAACTGTCCATTTGAGGAAGAATATTTTAAAAGCATTGCAAAAACTAAATAATGAAGAAGAGTTAATAATTTGATCATACCCTCCCAACTCTATTTCAGAACTGTTACAATAAGACACCAATTAAATTGATACAAAGAAATCAAATCCATATGTGCTCATCTGAAAATAAATTTCTCTGGATTTACTTAGAGATATGTAGATTTGGGACTGCAGTCATAATGTATGACCAAATATAATATACAATAAAATGCTGTTATATAACTCACTGATGGTTCAAATCAGGGACATCACTGACTTCCAAATGTTAGTCATGGTCATTCAATGGAAGCTTTATATCTTCCAACATGTGCAATGTGTGCAATACACATAAAAATATTTGTGGCTGTGATTGCCCAGTTGTGCCTGCCATTTTGAGACCAATGGCTATCACTGAAAATCCTAATTCAAGGAGCATATATGAAACAGAAAGAAAAAGAAATTTTATAGACAAAATTGCAGATACCATAAATGATCAGATCTGACCATACAGTTAATACAATAGAGACTAATTCTAATACGAGGGCTAAAATGAGCTCTTTGAGGAATTGTCTTCCTAGTGCCAATCTAAGACAACAAGATTGCCTGAAGACATGTAGCTTATAAGAAATTATTCTTCTTATAGTGACCCTAAAGAAAAATATGTTTGATGTGGTGTTACATGGCTTAGAAGATATTGAATTGTTATAAGAATGACCCTGATATTATTCAGAAGTAAAGTCAGATTGGAGTTTTATGGTTGTTCCTCGTGTCTGCCTCAATATGCATTCTTCAAGTACTTCAGCAGGCATATATAACAGCTTACATTGACTGTCCATACATATTTTCTTTGGACAATTGAAGCAGACATTACATCTGAGCTGCTAACAACAGAAATGTCACCAAACATTCTCTTGAAAATGCAGTGGGCAAGTTTTGACTTGTGTGAATGGTTATTTTGGAGAGAGGAGCCCTTTTAAATGCCTAACAGGTCAAAGGTATGGAAATACTGAGTCAACTATATATCTCTCAAAGTATTTCAAAACACAAGTCTATCAATCTCCAGGAAACCCAAGTCAAAGGAAGAATGGTAAAGCATTTTCCTAAAGTAGCCTAGATACCAGGTTAGTGGGACATTGGGGTGAGTTTTCAAACTGCTCTCCAGGTAATTGACCTTCAGTTGAGCAAGTTTTGAAGAATTATGGAACAATAAAAAAAATCCAAATAAATAAATATTACCAATAATAGATTTTGGCTTTTCACCATCACCCCGTTGCTGGTTCTTTCACTTGAGCGTTTATTCTTCAGTTTGCCAGAAGAAGTTTCCAAAGGGTCTATATTCATTACATGCATCTGTTTTCAATAACACATGCTGAACCCATGAAGCAATGTCAGATTACAAAAAACAGCCACCAGCAAGTGTTCCCTTCTGTCATTGGTGTTTGTGTTCATTAGTGTGAGGCAATAATTGATCAACATAGAAGAATGCCAACCCTGGCCTCCTGCTCTGGCAGGAAATCTCAAAATAATTATGAACTGATGCTATGGAGACTGTGAAACCACTAGAAGTGGGGAGGGTACAGAAGCCTAGAGTGCTCTTTGGCAGGAATTCTCAACAATGGGAAAGAAGATGCCTCACATCTCATAAAATTCATATCTCAAATCATCAAAAATAAGTTTTGCAGTTTCAGACCTTGAACAACCAAGACAAAGCTTAATTATATTTGCAGTCTGAGCACAGTTCCAGAATGGAAATAAAAGGATTCATTGTCAATGGGGAGACAACAAGAAGATCCAAACTGAATCTCACCGTTCTTGCTTTAGTCCTGTCCTGTAAAAATCCTGCCTCTTTAAAAAATGTCTGAATAAGAGAGGCAAATCTCCATGCCTTGCCATCATCTGAAAGGTGACACGGGGTGATAGGCAGTATTATTTCTTGCACTTGCAATGAGAAGTTTATGCTTTTCCTTTCCTTATGATTTGGATATAATAAGCAAATGTGACTCTGCATGCTTTTCCTTTAAAATGAAAAAGGCTTCTAATTGAGCCTTATTAGAATGTCAATATACTTCCAATAAATCTACCTTAATTCCACATTTAAAGTACTTGTGTTTTTCTGAACAGAAAATAATACACATGTACACAATATATAATTTTTAACTTTAACCTTTTACAGCTGGATTAAAAAAAATGGCAAACTGATGAGAGCAATCTCTTGATAAATTATCTCCTTCACTAAGCTCAGTGGCATGATCAATTTGGCATTGGGAATGGATGAGCAGGATGACAGGAATTAATGAAATGCCCTGAGAATTTCTGAAGAGATTGCTGTGCATGCTGGACAATAAGATGAATTTAAACATGTTAATGAAGAATCATATAGGCCTACACAATTGACAAAAAGAATGGAGATTCACCACGACCTTTGGCATGCCTTGTCAAAGCCTATGATTTATAGATAATCAAATGTTTTTTTTTCTGACAGTTGCATATGGTAAACTACTGAGAAAACATCTTATTTCTCATCATCTAAGGTTTAGTATGACATATAATGGCTCAAGGTGATTTAATTAATATTCTTTTATTTATAGGATAAATACCTGTGATAGATAGATAGATAGATAGATAGATAGATAGATAGATAGATAGAT
>BLBF01000044.1:14429850-14449436 GCA_015471245.1 Laticauda colubrina | reverse complement strand
GATAGATAGATAGATAGATAGATAGATAGATAGATAGATAGATAGATAGATAGATAGATATGTTGCATTTGTCTGTAAAATTGTGTCTCAGAAAAAAGCTAAGAAGAATTTCAGGAGAAACGAAAAAAAGTCATCTAGTTTAGTCAATTTTTAAAAGATGAATTTATCTATGTTTGAATCAGTTAGTTACTTTGAGACTCAGCTCCAGATTGTTTTTGTGTTATTTATTATTAAATGGTTTTAGCATTTTTTATATTTTGGCTCCTATTGCTGGTGTTTTACTAAGTACTTTGTTGATTCTAGTTCATCAACTGTTTCCAACCTTTCTTCTCTTGAAAAGATTGTGAAGCAAGTGATGGCCTTCCAAAAGCAAAGACACCTAGAGGAAGCAGGTTATTTGGACCCTTGACAATCAGAAACAAGGCTGGAATACAGCAAAAAATCTGCATTGGTCAAATGAAGTGTATTTGAAAGGAACAAAATCAGGAATGCAATCCTTCTATGTCTCCTTGATCTCGATGCAACTGTTGATCCTGGAAAGCTTTGAAATACGTATGTCTTGCAGGAGAGGAAGAAAACTGGTTAGCTAGGGCACAGTATTTGTACCTGGTGGTCCTTATTTTGTTTTATTTTTATCATTAGAAGTATAACAGGCTAGGGGGATATTTTGTACAAGTACTCCCCCACTTATAATTGGGACTGAATATCATTAGGTGAGGTAGTTGTTAAATAAATTGTGCCCAATTTTGTGGCCCTTTTTGCTGCAGTTGTAAACCAAATTTCCAGATTTGTTAAGGTTAAGAGTCATGGCTTAGTTAAGCAAATCCAGTTTCCCCACATTGACTTTGCTGGTTGGAAGTTGGCTGGGAAAGTCACAGATGATCATAACATGACCCCAGGATCCTGAAACCATTGTAAATATATGCCAGTTATTAAGTGCCCAATTTTTGATCATCTGATTGCAGGGATGCCATGATGGACATCAGTGCAAGGATCAGTCATAAGTCACACATCTACTCATACTTTTATTTTTTTTATTTTTAAAATAATTTTTATTCTTTAAAAACCAAAAATACAAAAGTCTCATTTCCATTAACAGTGTTTGTGTCATTGTATATACATGTTTCTCATTTTGTAACTATACATCAATTTGATGTATAGTTACATCAATTTCCTTATAGAATTGTGTACAACGGGATACAATTGATGTATAGTTACATCAATTTCTATCTTTATTCTTCACCCATTCATACCACCTATCCCATATCGCATAATATTCTCGATCATCCTTTTTTTTTTTTTTTAAAAAAGTTTTTATTAATTTTCTACAAACAAACAAACATACAAAACATTAAAAACATCTACTCTCATATATACTTCCGGTGTATCGGTTGGTTCATCAGTTTTGTGCATTCATTTTATAGTGTCAATTACAATTATATTGCATAACCACTCATATTGTCAATCCATATTCTAATATTACTAAAAAAAAAAAAAAAAAAAAAAATCTTTTTCTGACTATACTTTTAATCATTCATGCTTTGCGAGATAACAATACTTCAAACAGTTTATTCTATAATTTGTCGTATAATCATAACAAATCAATCCTAAAAACTCTTCATATATATAATATTAATGCTCTATTATTGTATTTTATCATCTAACCATTGATAAAAAAAACCCCAAATTGCATAAAATTGTTTATCTTCTTGTTCTCTAATTTCAAATGTCAATCTACTCATCTCAGCACATTTCAATATTTTCTTAATAATTTCTTCCTGCAATGGTATTTTCTCATTCTTCCAGTTTTTAGCAAATACAATCCTAGCCGCCGTTAATACATTTACAATCAAATATTTCAAGTCTTTATTATATATATCAGGTAAAATTCCCAATAAAAAGATCTCTGGCTTCAAGTCTATGTGTTTCTTTGTCATTTTTTCCAACCACATGTGAATTTTAGTCCAATATTTTCTAGCATTCTCACAAGTCCACCACATATGATAGTATGAGCCAGGTATCTGATGACATTTCCAACATTTTTCAGATTTATTCTTGAACATTCTTGCTATTCTTGTCGGGGGAAGGTGCCACCTGTAAAACATCTTATACAAGTTTTCTTTATATGCTATTGACATTGTCATTTTATAATTTTGAGACCACAATTTTTGCCATTGTTCTAAATCAATTCCATATCCAAAATTCTTCCCCCATGCAATCATAGTTTCTTTAACTTGTTCTTCCTCTAGCTTAATTCCCAATAAATAACCATATAACTTTTTAATCACTTTCTCATCAGTACCCATCAATATCTTATCTAAATCAGTCTGTTTATCATAGAATCCTTCCGTTTTAAAATCTTCAAGATATCTTGAGTGTATTTGCGCATATGAAAACCAATTCATCCTTATACCTTGTTCCTCTAAATTTTGGATCGTTTTAAGTCCACCCTTTTCATCCAACAGTTCCCCATATCTAACTGTTTGTTCCTTTTTATAGATCATAGGATAAGAAAATGCTTCAATAGTCGATAACCAAATTGGAATTTTCAAATAACATTGTTTTTTTATCTTCTCCCAATTTAACCACAAAGACTCCCGTATATAATGTCTTCTGAAATACCCCTGTGTTTTAGTTCCCTTGTACCATAAAAAAGCATGCCAGCCCAACAGTAAATCATGTCCTTCTAATGTCAACAATCTATGTTTTCTTAATGTTATCCATTCTTTGACCCACATCAAACTTGCAGCTTGATAATACAATTCCCAATTAGGCAGGCCAAAACCTCCTCTATTTCTAGCATCTTGCAAAAGTTTTAACTTTATTCTCGCTTTTTTACCTTGCCATATAAACTTCAACATAGTTTTATTTCAATCTTCAAAATAGTCTTTTCCAAGTCTAATTGGTATTGTTTGAAAGAGAAATAAAATTCTAGGTAAAATATTCATCTTAATTGTTGAAATTCTCCCTATTAATGACAATTGTAAATTTTCCCATTTCTTCAAATCTGTAATTATCTGTTGTTTAAGTTTAATATAATTATTCTCTTTTAATGTGCTACATCTTGCTGTCAAATATATCCCCAGATACTTAACCTTGTTTGTAATTTGAATTTTCAAAAGATCTGTCAGTTCTTCTTTTTGTCTCAACAACATATTTTTTGTCAAAATCTTTGTTTTATCTTTATTTATTTTCAAGCCAGCCATCTCACCATATGTCTCTACCTTTTCCAATAACTTTGGAGCGGTTTCTAACGGGTCTTCCAGAATAAAAGCTAAATCGTCAGCAAAAGCTTGTAGTTTAAATTCTTCCTTTTTAATTTTCATTCCTTTTATATTTTTGTCATCTCTAATATTTCTATTCAACACTTCCAAAGTTAATACGAATAACAAAGGAGATAGGGGACATCCTTGTCTTGTACCTCTTCTTATATTAATAAGATCTGTAAATTCTCCCTCCATCATTACCTTTGCTGTCTGTTTATTATATATGGCTTCTATTGCTTGAATAAATTTTCTGGCAAAGCCCATCTGTTCCAATAATAATAACATAAATCTCCAGTTCACGTTGTCAAATGCTTTTTGAGCATCTAGGAATATCAAAGCCATTTGTTTTTCAGGATGAGCCTCATAATATTCCAAGGTATCCAAAATTACTCTCATGTTGTCTCTAATTTGTCTCTTTGGTAGAAATCCATTTTGATCTGGATGGATAAAATTATTTAAATATTTTTTCAGTCTTTCTGCTAAGATTGAAGCAAAGATTTTATAATCTGCATTCAATAAGGAAATAGGTCTATAGTTCTTAATTTGCAACGGGTCAGCCTCTTCCTTTAAAATAAGTGTAATATAAGCCTCTGACCATGTTTTGGGTGTCATCTTTTTTAACATAACTTCATTCATAATTTCTAACAATGGAATGTTCAATGATTCTTGAAATTTTTTATAGAATTCTGCCGGAAGCCCATCTGGACCTGGTGCTTTCCCATTATTTTGTCTTTTAAATGCTTCATTTAGTTCCATCATTGTTATATTGCTTTCTAACATTTCTTCAGTCTCTTTAGGTATCTTCGGTAAGTTAACATTCTGTAAATACTGTTTAATTTTTTTCTCATCAATATTCTCTTGATTATATAGTTGTCCATAATAATCTCGAATAATTTCCTTTTTCTCCTTATTACCACAACAAACTTGACCTTGATCATCTATTAGTTTCGATATTTTTCTTGATTCCTTCTCCTTTCTCAGTTTATATGCTAGCCATCTACCTGGTTTATTTGCGTCTTCAAAATAATTCTGTTTAGAATTTCTAATTTTCTGTGCCAGTTCTTCTTTCTCTATTAATTCCATTTTATGCTTTATTACAGTTTCAATTTAATATCTTTTTTCTGTGGTATTTTCTGTAATTCTTTTTCAAGTCTTATATATTCATCTTCCAAGGCCTTAGAGGTTTGTCTTTTCCTAATATTCTTTTTTCTTGTATAGTCTATTATCAAACCTCTTACATATGCCTTCATTGTATCCCAAACATTCTGTATTGAGGTATCTTCTTTTTTATTTTCTTTAAAAAAAAAGACCAATTCCTTCTCCATCCATTGTATAAAATCTTTCTCCTTTAAAATGGTATTGTTTAATGTCCATCTCGATCTTTTTCTTTGTCCCTTCCATTTAATTGTCATTGGACTATGATCTGCCCAAGTACTTATTTCAATATTTGTTTCTTGAATAGTAGATATTAATTCTGTTGAGATCCAAATCATATCTAACCTGGACCATGATAAATGTCTATTAGAATAAAAAGTATATTGTTTAGTTTTAACATTTCTTTCTCTCCAAATATCTTTTAAGGTTAATTCATCTGTCATTTTAAAAAAAGATTTAGGGAGAATCTTTCTATTTTGTTTTGTTGTTGTTGTTATATAGTCCAATTTATTGTCCACAATTCCATTAAAATCTCCCATCGATTATGTTAACATAGTCCAGTCTAATTATTTCCATATGTAGTTTTTTATAAAACTCTTCTTGTTTATCATTCGGAGCATAAATTGCAATCAAGAGTATTTTTTTATTATTATCCATTATTTCCACCATTAATACTCTTCCATCTTCATCCGTGTAGATCAGTTTTGCTGGAATATCTTCTTTAATGTAGAGAACCACTCCTCTTTTCTTACATTGAATCAAAGAAGTAAATATTTTCCCTAATTTTGGCTGTACTAACAAATGCTCATGTTGCTTTTTAATATGAACTTCTTGTAAGCAAATTATATCAAATTTTAATTTCTCTAATTTGTGAAAAGTTTTCCTTCTTTTAACAGCTGAGTTAAGTCCATTTATATTCATTGTAATCAATTTTTTTTCTTCCATGATTATGCTTTATATTTAGGTCTAACAGCTCTCGTAGCTCTCACTTCACGTTGTTCTTTACTGTCTACCTGTCCACCTGCAACTCCTTTCTCTTTTTCAATCTCCAGTTGTTCCTCCAGAAGCTCAATTAATGAGATCTCTTTCTCTGCCTCCTCTTTTTTTCTTCCAAAAAATTCTGCATAAAAAAATTCTGCTTTTTCAATCGAGTCAATTCTATGTCTCTGCTCTTGCCACGTAACAATTAGTCCTTCTGGTATCAGCCATCTGTAGTTCACTTCATTTTCCAGTAGCACTTTGGTCAAAAATCGATATTCTCTTCTCATCTCTCTCACTCTTCTAGGTATTTGTTTTAAAACTACAATCTCTTTGTTTTTATATTTCAATGCTTTTTCTCTTGCCACTTGTAATATTTGTGTTCTGATGGATTTTTTAGTAAATCTAATATGTACTTCCTTTGGTAGTTTATTTCTCATCGCATATCTTGTATAAACTCGGTATATCTCATCTACTCCGTCCATCATTTTTTCCTCAGTAATTTCCAGAAGATCTGCCAATATTTCTATCATTATCACAGCCAAGTTTTCTCCTTTTTCCTCTTCTATATTTTGAAATCTAAGATAAAATTCTGATCTTTCCATCTCCCACCTCAACATCCCATTTTTTTCTTGTTCTATCACTGTTAATCTAGTGTCAATATTTCCAATCTTCTCCTCTCTTTGTTTTCCTTCTTCCTCAATTTTTTGGAATCTCTCCTCATATTTTCCCATCATTTGTTTAAAATTTTCATCAGATTTCTCTATTTTTTTGTCCATGGTATCTATTTTTATCTTAATATCTTGAATTCCTTGCATAATCATCTGTAAATTTACTTTTTCTTGTTCCTTATCTTGCTTCAACATTGTCTGAATTGAAAGTTGTCCTTCAAGTGGTGGGGAAGCAGAGGTAGAAGCAAAAACGCCGAATGATTTTGGCTTCCTGCTCATTTTAATATTTCCAAGTCTTCAAGCTCTCTTTGACTTTAAATCCAGCTGGTATAGTAACCAAATATAGTCCAAAAAATCAAAAAGAAAAAGAAAAAATCCAATATTAAAAAGCCCAAAGCCAAAAAAGAAAAAAGGAAAAAGGAAAAAGAAAGGTCTTCAGGTTCTTCTAGACCCTAATCCAATTAAAATAGATGGAAGAAGCAAAGAAAGAGAAGAAAAAAGAAAAAACTCTGAGGCTTTCCCTTTGAAATAAAAAGCAAAAATGCTAGAGTTAAAATTAACCAAAAAGGCTGGCGAGTAGGAGTTTCAAAGGTATATATATATATATATATATATATATGCACTGTACACTGCACTTTATTTCTTTATCCAAGGCTCTTATTATGACTGTCTTCTCCAGCAGCTTCAAAGCCAAACCTCAAATGTTGAGATATTGATAAGAGTCCAAGAGAGCACCTGTAATAATATTTTACTGTATTCTCCCTCTATCTTATCACATTAAAATGTCCTTGAAAAGAAGTGCTTTTCTCCCCAATTCAAATAAAATATTTTCAAGCCTCTAGTTGGCAGTGTTACAGCATCTCTAAATACTCTTTCCCCCCCCAGCCAAAAGAAAAAATGTTTATAAAGAACTCAAACAAAAGAAAAAGATAGTCAAAGGGAGCCTCTATCCTAAAAAGAAAGTTAAAAAGATGAAAAATAAAAATCAAGTGAAAAATAAAAATATATATAAGAGAAAATTCAATCCGGTTACCTACAAAGTCACCTTAAAGTCCTCAAAGAAAATAAGAAAAAAAAATCCAAGTCTCAATTTGACATCACTTAAACGCCGCTCAACCCAGGTTCAGTCAAAAGAAAAATAAAGTCACAGATTTCTTCTTTGTTCAGGATGTCCTTTCAAGTCTTAATCAATTTATAATACAAAAGAATTTCTCACCCAACCGATACACGCTCATTTAAATCCCTTTCTTTCCGGAGTTGTCCCGACTTCAGCAGCTTTAGAGGCTGCCTTTCTGCTTCCAGCAAAAGGGCTTCTCCCGGATCAAACCAGAGATTTTGCGTATCTCTGGGATCCTGGGACTGTGCCCTTCACAATCCCCGTCTCTACGGGACAGTTTAGGTCCGTTAGAACCGACCAGAGGCAAAAATATCAGCTGAGATCTCAGAGCCCCGAGATCGCAGCTGTAACACCGAGACGTAGCTCCGCCTTCTCCATTCTCGATCATCCTTGACTTTTAATTCCATAGTGAATTTGTCTAGCTCTGCACAATCCATTATTTTTTTAATTCAAGCTTCATCTGGTGGTATTTTGTCACTCTTTTAGCTTTGTGCAAAGGTGATTCTTGCTGCCATTAAGATGTGTACAATAAGGTATCATTTATCTTTGCTCAAATTCCCTTTAATCATACCTAATAGATATGTTTCTGGTTCCAATTTCAATCTATAATTTGTAATCTCAAAGAGCAATCTCTGTACATTCTTTCAATATTTTTAACCTCCATACATTGCCACCACATTTGGAAAAACGTTCCTTTTTTTTGTTTGCACTTCCAACATTCTGTTTAACTCACCACAGGCTGAGACATACAGCTGGTTATCATCAGCATATCGATGGTACCTTAGTCCATGGTGGCAGATAAATTCACCCAGTGGCTTCATATAAATGTTGAACAGGAACGGAGAGAGTCCCGATTCTAAGGAACCCCTTAAAGCAGTAGGTGACAACTGGATCTCTCCCCTCCTATCAACATTGACTGAGAGGAAGGAAGTGAGCCAGGATAGCACAGGGCCTCCACTCCCATCCCTCAAATCAGATCAATGTTTTTAAAGTAACACTTAACTGTGCTTTATTTCTGATATTTTATAATGTTAATTAACAACTTCTGGAGCTAGATGACTAATGATCTGACAATATAAGGCAAGGTTTAGAGAACTATTTATATTTAGTTATTAAAAAGTTGCTGGTGCCAAAAGAAATCACATATGAAATATTAAAAGGGCAGAATATAGCTATATTTACAAAATAATTATATCCTATATTGCAACTTTGCCCTCCCCCTGCCATTCCTCCTGATACTCATGAATGATGTATCTACTACATAAGTGTCTGTGTGTGTGTGTGTGTGTGTGTGGTTTTTTTTTTTTTTTTTACAGCAAATAAATTTAAAGATACATTTATAGAGATGAACAAATGTAAATCCCAGAAGATACCAGAATTATAGACTGGATTGTAAAGCTGAAAAAGAACCAACCTAAAAAGGCAGTAACAAACAATAGCCACTTCTGTGCTATTTCAAAGAAAGTTATGTAGTTATCAGAAGTCAAACTTACCTAAAAATCATCATGTGTATTTATAGAAAAGTAAAAGCAGCTAATTTTCTTTCCACTATAATGGTTGACATCCAGTTGACATCACAGCAAGAATGACTGAAAGATAGCTGAGCTCTACCGAGCTCTATGAAATGCAGGCAGCAACTGCTTGCCAGGATCAAGCCACCCTGCAGGGGTGGTGAAAAAAATAAAGGTGCTTTGTCGACCATGAGGAATTGATCTGAAGAAACCTCATTGATCTGAAGAAACCGGGACACTAGGATTTCTATTTCTAACCCCTCTGTCATTCAGCTGTTTTTGACATTTACACTCTGTTGAACACTGGAATTGGAAGCAAGGGAGCCCTCTACTGGAGAAATAAGATTACTGCAACATGTAAAACTCAGGAAAGTGATGAAAAGAGAGAAAGTAAATAACACCTGGAAGGCTACTTGACCTTGACTTTATCTTAGTAGGTGATTTGGATGCTGGGAAATACTTACTGAGCTTTTTGAAGATCCATAAGGCAAATTAAACACTAAAACTTTATTGGAACTGTGCACTGAAAAGTGGATTTGAAAGATTTGAAGAAACCTGGTGGATGAAGTTGGAATTGGGTTATTAACATCATGTGACAGATTATCCTATGAAGCAAAACAAGAAAAATGATAGAAGGGGGGAGAAAAAGAAGAAAACATAAATAAGTTAAAATTTGGACAATTGGGAAGGGGTAAACTGGGAAATTATAAAAAATGTAAAGTATACATTTATAGTTTTAAGGAATAGAAATTTAGGAAACTTTAAAGGAATAATTTTGGGATTAACCAAATTTTATTAATAATTGATTTTTCTTGGAGTTTTTAGATATTCAGATATTGGAATATAAGAAGTATATTAAGTTTGTACAAAATGACTCAGCAGGACACAATAAAGTTCTATGAAGTAATGTTAGAAATAGTGACCAAGTATTATAAGAAGATGATGGGAATATTTAAAGATAAAGATGTAAAAACAGAAAGCCCTCAACAAACAGTGGAAAAAGTTGAATATAATACACAGAAGACAGGCAAAAATTTAGAAGGAGTGGTGGAGGAGATAAAACAAAATAAATTACAAGAAGATAAAAATAAGTTACAAGCAGATAAAAACACTGAAAAGACAGTAACAATAAATATTAAAAATCAAATAGATAATCCCTTAAGAGCTTATAATAGAATAAGGAGAGGGGAGTACAATTTTCCAAAAATAATGAAAGGTTATGGATGGATAGTCAAAAGATGCAGCAGAAGGAAATAAAGGGTAAGGCAGAGGGAACAACCAGTTTATACAAAAATGTTAGAAAGTCATATATGGTTCCAAGAGAGAAATATAAAAGAATCACCAAAAAAATCAATAAATGATTAAATTCTAAAAAGACTGAGAGATGATGGATAGACACATAATATCTTGCAATATAGTAATTATATTAAAAAACCAGTAGAAATAAGTGGAAAGTTTAAATTGGAAATATAGTAGCACATATATAGATATATAATAGAATCTATTATTACCATAAATATATTAAGATTAGGAGGTAGAAGACTAGACCTAGGTATACTTAAATGTATTGTTATGATTAACAGAGTACAAAAAATATACTGGAATATATAGTTTTCAAGGACAATAAATTCAGGCAACTTAGGCAGAAGTGGTATTCAGCAGGTTCTCACCAGTTCTGAAGAACCAGTAGCAGAAATGCCACTTCTGACTGGCCCTGCCCCCATCTATTCTCTACCTACTGAGTCCCAGCTGATTGGCTGGATCTTCTTTTATCCTGCACAGGAGTATGGAGCTGGAAAGCACATGAATGAGATGGGGAAGGAATGGGGATTTGCAGTATGCTTTCCCTACCATGCCCACAGAACTGGTAGTAAAAAATGTTGAATCCCATCTCTGACTTAAGGCCCTGTCACACTGCCCAATGGATGCAAAACAGACACAACGGATGAGAAAAATGTTCCATCCGTTGTTATCCGATCTCAGAAGGGGCAAAAATTTGCATAACCGGAGCGGATAACACGGACGCAGGGAGGACACAGGGCAGATGGAAAGCGGATGCGGAATGGAAGCCCAGTGGATGGAAGCGGATGGGAGCGGATGGCACATCCGCTAGGCTTCCGGGGGACCTCAGCAAAGCGGATGCGGAACAGATACAGCGGATGCACAGCGGATGCACAGCGGATGAAGCGGATGCACAGCGGAAGCCTAACGGATGTCTGGCATTAATTGCGCATACGGGGGGGATGCATTGCATAAGCCATGCAGATATAAAGGGAAGCAACTCGCACGTGGCCAGCATTCAGAGGAAAGACCTGCTGCATGATGGTCCACCCTCCCAGGTGTCACACCTATGGCCCTTTATTATCAATAACAATATAATCAATCATCCACACATGTCAACATAAACACAACTCTTTATTAAATGCCCTGTTCATTGTAGGCCAACCCAACATACATGGCCCAATCTCATCAGTGTGATGAGACAGGCTGAAGGAAGCATCCATTAAGCATCTATCATCCTGTCTTGCCACTCCACTGCTCCAGCTGGGGAGTTGCACCAGTGTTTCAGGAGGTTGTGCTGCTTCTTCCCTTCACGTGAGGCTCAGTTGGGGCCTTGCACATCCTGAGTGTCTATCAGGTTTCGCCCTTGCCTCCATTCCCCAGGCTCCATGTCCCCATTGCCTTGTTGGAGGTCCACGAGCCTGTTCCGCAAGACTGGGTAGCGGGTACGCATGAGATTGTGCAGGATGCAGCAAGCTTCCATGATCCTCCTCACGGTCTCTGGGCGATGCTGCATGATGGTGAGGAGTACCTGGAACCTGTTGGCCAGGATGCCAAAGGCGTTCTCCACCACCCGCCTTGCCCTGGACAGCCTCTAGTTGAAGATCCTCTCTTCACGGGTGAGAATCTGGAAGTGTAGGGCTTCATGAGGTAGGTTGTGAGGGAGAAGGCGTCATCCCCCATGATGAAGTAGGGCACATCTTGTGTGTCATTGGGCAGGGGGTCTGGATCTGGGAAGCCCACCATGAGGTTGCGTTCCAGCTCCTCCTTGAGGTGACTGGCGTTGTATACCTGGGCATCTGAAGATGAGCCGTTGCCTGAAGCATCGATGTACATGAACCTGTAGTCAGCATCGACCATGGCGAAGAGGATGATGCTGAAGAAGCCCTTGTAATTGAAATAAGTGGCCCGACTTGGCTGGAGCTTTGCAGGCCACGTGCTTGCCATCTATGGCTCCAACGATGTGGGGGAAGTTCCACTTCTGATACCATTGCTCTGCAACTTTCTTCCATCCTTCTTCAGTGGAGGGGAACTGGAGGAGCTCCTCCTTGTATTCTTCGATGATGGCCTGCACCACTTCTGTGACCACAATGCTGATGGTGTTGGGTGACACCCTCCAGCCGTACTGCATGCTCCTGTAGGTGGTCCCTGAGGCCAGGTGGCGCAGAGTGAGTGCCACCTTGAGCCCAAGGTCCCTGGGCCGGAGGTTGGTGTTTGCCTTGGTCAACCTGGGTGTCAGGCGCTGCACAAGTTCGTCAAACATGGCTGGAGGCATCCTCATGAAGTTCTGGAATGCCTGAGTGTCTTCGTTCCTGAGCTCCACCATCAGCTTGTTGTACAGTCCGTACTCTGCTCTTCTCCCGATCCCTCTTTGGACCCAGACACTTCTTGGCTGCCTCTTTTTCTTCCCATAGTAGAGTTCACAGAGCCTGTAGATGGCTTCGCACTGTTGCAGAAGGATGGTGGCTGCCAAAAGGACTTTGTTACGATCCATGGTGGACATGACTGGATGCTGTGGAAGAGCAAGAGGCAGATGAAGGCTGCAGAGATCTGCACAGCTAGGCTGCTGGTCTGAAAGTGAGATGCAGGTGAGTTGCTCCCCCTTTTTATAGGCAGTATAGGTGTCCCTTTGCATCCTCTAGGCATCCTGTAGACATCCTTAATATCTGAGATAGGTCCCCTCTGCGGACGTTTTTTCCGTTTTACATGCTTTGTTTCCGCTAGGCATCCGTTCTGCATCCGTTCTGCATCTGTTCCGCTTCCTCCCTGCGTCCGAGCGGATGCGAGTTGCGCGGATGCGCAGCGGATGCCTTGCGGATATAGCGGATGCGAAACGGATGCATAACGGATGCATAGCGGATGCATAGCGGATGCAGAACGGATGAATTGGATATATTTTCCACGCAAAAGTTTTGAGCAGCTCAAAACTTTCTGAGCGGATGAAACGTCCATAAACGGATGCTGGACGGATAGAGAGGAAGCAAAACGGAAGCAGTGAGTACATCGCGTTAACCAACGGATGGCAAGCTTTTTTGTCCATTTTACATCCTCTTTGCATCCGTTGGTGCAGTGTGACATGGGCTTTAGAGATATAATCTTGGGACTGATTAAATCTTATTAACAATTGGGTTTTTTTGATGTTCACAGAAAATTTAGATATTGAAAATGTGATGGAACACTGACTGTCCTTAAATAACACATTTCGATTCTTACTATGTTACAGAGTCCCTGATTATGATCTAAACTACACCGCCTTCGATCCAATCTAAGTATGGTATACAAAATCATACATTGCAACGTCCTACCAGTCAATGAATACTTCAGCTTCAACCATAACAACACAAGAGCAAACAATAGATACAAACTCAAGGTTAATTGCACCAAAGTTGACTGTAGGAAATACGACTTCAGCAACAGAGTGGTCAATGTTTGGAATACTCTACCTGACTCTGTGGTTTCTCCCCCAAACCCCAAAAACTTTAACCTTAGACTGTCTACTATTGACCTCACCTCTTTCCTAAGAGGTCAGTAGGGGGCGTGTATAAGCGAACCAACATGCCTCGTGTCCCTGCCCTATTGTTTCTTTTATTTTTCTTATATGTATCCATGTATTCATAACTATGCTTATACTTATACTTATTATCTTGTAAGCAATTGACAAATTAAATAAAATAAAAATAAAAAATAAATAAAAATATAAAAAGGCTGTGTTCTTTATTTTATTTTTAAAGACATTTTCTTTCAGGATTATCCCCTTGAATGATGCAAAATTGTATCACATAGACCAATGTCAGTGTATATTACCCTAGTAATAGAATATCTGCTATTTACAACTGACTTGTCTAGCAAGATGTAGACTAATGACCACATAACCTGATCCCAAGTCCAGACATATCCTGCATAGCAAGTACCTTTTTCCTATCTCTTTCCAAGCCTTAAGCAACTTAAATAGACCTATGTGGGAGGGTTCTAGGCATGACAAATAGGCAACCTGCATTTCTTATTTCAGCCACATTAATAAATACTGTTTATGTTAATAGTATGCTTAGTGAAAGTAATACTAAAATTTATTCAGCTTAAAAATAACCAAGAACTTAAGGCTCAGCATTTTCTTAGTAATTTACAACTTTAAAAGGGTAAATTCTATTATTATCTGTCAGAGCTCCAACTGCATATTGTTATCAAATGACAAGACGATTGAATTTATTGCTGCAGTCATTAGTGCAGATAGATTTTGTTTATAACAACCCAAAGGGAATACTAAGCCTGTTATGGATGTGCTAGAATCAATCTCTCTCAGGAACTGTGCTGCCCAAATGCTGTTTTGTCAAGGCAGATATCTTCTAAAAAGAAGTGAGAGATCTATGCAGCCTTCATTCATGTCTGTCCACAAATAGATCATTCATTAGTATTAGGTAAAGTTAAAGGTTCCACTCACACATACGTGCTAGTCATTTCCAGCTCTAGGGAGCAGTGTTCATCTCTGTTACAAAGCCAAAGAGCTAGCACTGTCCAAAGACGTTTCCGTGGTCATGTGGCTGGCATGACTACATGCCAAAGGTGCATGGAATGCTGTTGCCTTCCCACCAAAATGGTCTTTATTTTTCTACTTGCATTTTTACGTGCTTTTGAACTGCTAGGTTGGCAGAAGCTGGAACAAGTAACAGAAGCTCGTTCCCTTATGCAGTTCTAGGGATTCAAACCACCAAACTGACAACCTTCCTGATCGATAAGCTCAGCATCTTAGCCACTGAGCCACTGTGTCCCTATATGTCCCTATATTAATGTATTAACACATTAATAACATGATATTAGACCCTCAATTAACATGTTGGAAATGAATAATAATAATAATAATAATAATAATAATAATAATAATAATAAATAATTGCATGAAGGCAAACATTCAGCATGTCAGCAACAACAGCAAATGCCGCTTCTGTAATGAGAAAGATGAAACAGTTCACCATTTAATCAGTGGATGCAGCAAATTTTCACAAACAGACTACCTAGAATGCCATAACTGAGTTGCTAAAAATCATTCACTGGAAACTGTGCCAAAAGTTTGGATTTAAGTATAGTAATAATTACTGGGAACATCAGGCTGAGAAGGTTCTGGAGAATGAAAAAGTCAAGATCCTATGGGACTTCAGAATTCAGACTGACAGGCACTTGGCCCACAATACACCTGACATAACAATAGTTGAAAAGAAAACATTGCAATACCCGGTGATGCACAAATTGAAGACATGCAGCAAGAAAAAATCACAAAGTATCAGGACTTAGAAATTGAAGTTGAGTGACTTTGGAAAAAGAAATCATGTGTTATCCCAATTGTAATTGGAGCCTTTGAAGCAGTACCTAAAGAGCTACCTTGCTATTTGGAAATTCTGAATTTATCAGACTTGAATACCCAAATTCTACAAAAAACCACCCTACTTGGAACAGCTTATATCCTCCGATGCTACTTTAACAGTTCCTAGGTCCTTGGTTAGGACTCGAGCTGTTAAGGTACCAACCAGCCCCAAAGGCTGTGAATCTCACTAAAGATTAACCAATAATAATAATAAATAAAAATACCAGAGTAGGAAGGAACCTTGGTAGTTTTCTACTCCAATCCTGTACTCAAGTAGAAGATCCCATACTGTTCCAATAAGTGACTGTCCAGTCTCTTCTTAAAAACCTCCAGTGATGGAGCACCCACAACTTCTAACAGCAGCATTCCACTTGTTAATTATTCTCACTGTTGGGAAGTTTCTCTTTAATTCTAGGTTGCTTCTCTGCTTGATTAGTTTCCATCCATTGTTTCTTGTCTTGTCTTCCTGTGCTTTGAAAAATAGGTTGACAACACTCCCTCCCCCCATCTTTGTGGCAGCACCTCAAATATTGGAACATTGCTATATGTCACCTCCTAGTCCTTGTTTTCACTTGACTGAACATAACCAATTCCTGCAACTGTTCTTCATATTCATAAACTGTAAAAAAAATGCAAAGGAAAAGAAAGTTCGTTAAAAAAATTCCAACACAATCAGTGATGAAACTCTGGATATACAAAAGCAAGAAGTAATGCAGGAAGAGAATAAAATGCAAGTTATGGAAATCCCAGGAATAATTTTACCTTATTATCTCTTATGTGTGTCAATAGAAATTTATATCTGCAGAATAACAGAGTTGGAAGAGACCATATAGATTTCACAAATCCTTGCTCAAGGTAGGAGACCCTGGCCTATACCATTTCAGACAAATAGTTGTGCAATTACTACTTAAAAACATCCAGTGTTGAAATACCTACAACTTCTGGAAGCAAGTTGTTCCTCTGGTTATTTGTTCTATTGGTTAGAAAATTTCTTTTTAGCTAAATTTTGATTCTCTCCTTGATAAACTTCCATCCATTGCTTCTTATCTTGCCTTCTTATGCTTTGGAGAATAGGTTACCCCCCTCTCCTTTGTGGCAGGAGATATTGGAACACTGCTATTATATCATTCCTAGTCCTTCTTTTCATTAAACTAGACATACCCAATTCCTGCAGTTCTTCTTGTTTTAGCATTCAGTTCCCTATTTAACTTTGTTGCTCTTCTCTGCATTCTTTCTAGAATCTCAACATCTTTTTTATATGATGACCAAACCTGGATGCAATATTCCAAGTGTGGTCTTACCAAAGCATTATAAAGCAGTATTAACATTTCACATGATCTTCATTCTGTCCCTCCATTAATGCAGCCTAGGACTGCATTGGCTTTTTGGCAGCTGCAGCAGACTGCTGGCTCATATTTAAGTGGTTGTCTATTAGGATTCCTAGATCCCCCTCATAGTTACTGCTATTGAGCCAGTTATCACTTATTCTTGCGTAAGTGTAAAATCTAACTTTTCTCTTCAAACAACAAATGTAGAGACTGCTAGGGAAGGATTTCATGAATGAAAATCTTCAAAGGAAAAACAACCCAAGAACCTTGGGAAAATTTTAAAAATATGATTATAAAAGCCCAGTCTAGCACAATCAAACTGAAGAAAAATAAGAGATCCCAGAAGAAATAAGTATGGCTGCACAAAGAATTATCTAATAAACTGAAAGACAAAAGAGAGAAGTATAAAAAGTGGAGAGAATGGCACATAACTAAAACAGAATATCAGCATTTATTAGAAGCTACAAAGATGAAGTCAGTCAGTTCCTATCCCAAATCCCTAATTCTGAATTAATGTATATTACATTAAGGTGTATTGGATACTACCTTTCATTTTTCCTTCCTCCTTTTGCTATTCCTCTCCTCCTGCCTGTGTTTTCTTTTGCTGTCAGAGATAGATATGATATTTAGTTTATAACTTACCAATCATAGCAGCCCTTTTAAAGTGTGGTTATTAGTAATAGTTGAAAATCATATCTCCAGCCATTAAAATCAAGCTGAAAACTATTGCTGCAGTCAACGTATGGCACCAACAACGTTAACTATCATCACTACAATATTTTTTAAACTCAGAATGTGACTATCATTTACTTTCCCATGAAAAGTAAATACTTAATACTTCCCCTTTCTACTTCTTACCACATAGAAAGGATTCAATCTATCCCAATAATCAGAAACTATCCAGTCTCCCCCTTCCACCATTATATTATAGGTATTTCAATTATCTTTCTCAAAAATACTTAATTTCCCCAAAACCCCTAATATAATTGCCTTTCTTGCTGATTTTTTTGTATTATATAACTGGCGACAACTTAAATTCCTTATAAAACAGAGTTGCTATATGTTGAGTTCCACCTGCCATGCATCAGTGATAATTAGAGACTGCATCAAGAAATGCTCTTGTGGAATCATAGTGAAAACTTGCAATTCTCAGCAATCCTGAAGTGATTATCTCTTAATAATGCCTGTAAATATTTTCCTCCAGAAGCAAGCCCAAATGTGGGACAATTCATATTTATTTATTTTTCATATTTGTATAGCCAGACAAGGTGGCTAGTAGGCCTTACAGATTTTAATCTCAGAGCAGGTTTTTTTTTTAAATTAATATATAAGCAAATCTTAGAAAAGTTTGAATTATGGGAGAAGGCGGAGCTTCGTCTCGGTGTTACAGCTGCGATCTCGGGGCTCTGAGATCGCAGCTGATATTTTCGCCCCTGGTCGGTCCTAACGGACCTAAACTGTCCCGTAGAGACGGGGATTGTGAAGGGCACAGTCCCAGGATCTCAGAGATATCGCAAAATTTCTGGTTTGATCCGGGAGAAGCCCTTTTGCTGGCGGTGGAAAGGCAGCCTCCAAAGCTGCTGAAGTCGGGACAGCTCCGAAAAGAAAGTGGCTTGAGCGAGTGTGTGTCGGTTGGGTGAGAAACCTCTTTTGTATTGTAAATTGGTTGAGACCTGAAAGGATATCCTGAACAAAGAAGAAACCTGTGACTTTATTTTTGTTTGACTGGAATTGTTTGAGCGGCGTTTTTTAAAGTGATGTCAAATTGAGGCTTGGATTCTTTCCTTACTACTTCTTTTTCTGAGGATTTTAATGTGACTTTGTAGGTAACCAGATTGAATTTTTTCTTATATATATTTTTATGCTTCTTTTGATTTTTTAATTTTCTTTAGGATGGAGGCCCCCTTTGTTTGTTTTTTCTTTTCCTCTGAGTTTTGTATACATTACTCTTCTTTCTGGCTGGGGGGGGGAAAGTATTAAGAGATCTTGCAACACTGCCAACTAGAGGCTTGAAAGTACTTTATTCGAATTGGGGAGAAATGTATAAACACTCCTTCTCAATGACATTTTAATGTGATAAGATGAGGGAGAGCACAGAAAAATATTATTACAGGTGTTTTCCTGGACTCTTATCAATATTTCAATACTTGAGGCTTGGCTTTGAAGCTGCTGGAGAAGAGAGTCATAATAAGAGCCTTGGATAAATAAATAAAGTGCAGTGTGCAGTCTATATATATATATATATATATATATATATATATGTGCTGTTCAGCTTCCTTCGGGTATTATCCCACGTCATTGTAGTTCTGTTAAAGTTGTAGCAACGTTTCAGCAGAATCTCATCTGCCATCATCAGGCTTCTGTATGGATGTGGGTCTTACAGCTCCTGGTTTTTAAATTTGAGGCTGGTTCATTCTGATTGGCTGGGAGCCTGGACCTATTTCATTGGACTTGGAGTTTGATTGATTGGTGTTCCTGGTTTCTCCTGTCTGTTTTGTGGCTTTGATTGGCTGGCAACAGTCTGTTCTTGTGTTGGAGGCTTTCAGTGCAGCTTGGCTGCGTGTGAAGGGACGGCTGCTCTTTATTAGCAAGCTGGGTTTCACCTGGGTGCCTGGTGGGGGGGTTAGGTTGGAGCTTTCAGAGAGAGTCTGTTTTTGCCCAGGTGTTTGTCTGGCTTGTGGCATGGAGATCTTTCTATTTGAGAGTGCAGGCTTCCAAATGATTGACAGTCTGGTGGAATCATCTCTTCTATTCATGCTGTCAGGTCTTTTTTCAATCTCTATGGCTTCTCTGATGATTCTGTGGCTGGGGTTTTCTATAGTGGCCAGGGTTTTAGTGCCATTGAAGTTGATGTTGTGACCTGTGGTTTTCATGTGTTGGACTAGTGAGGAGGTGTGTTCCAGCTTTTTTACTGCATTTTTGT
>BLBF01000044.1:14404414-14429450 GCA_015471245.1 Laticauda colubrina | reverse complement strand
GTAACTCGGGATCAAACTGCCGTCCAAAAAGATATTTTATGTTTTTTATGTTTTGTGTTTTGTTTGTATATGTTTGTTTGTTAAAAATTAATAAAATTCTTCAAAAAAAAAAAAAAGAAAAAAAAAGTTTGAATTATCAGGAAAGTCTGCTTATTTTTGTTCCACATTCATTAAAACAGGGATAGGGAACATGATATTCATTGGTACCTGCTGATGCCCACCCAGGTCTCTAATGAACTTGATTTAGAATCTTAAAAATGGAAAGCTGGAAGATTATATCGCTAAGTATCATCATTATTTAGCAATAGTTCAAGTTTCTCTGGTAGTTTACTTTTGTTGTGTAATAGATTTTATATAGTAAACCTGGAGTAATCATCTATAAAAGTGAGAAAAAAAACCTCTTCTTTACTGGAGTTAATGTTTTCATTGGACCCCCAAAGGCTGAATGAATTAGGATCAGAAGGTTTTTATTCTTCTTAGTTCTGCTGTTATTGTCCTCTGGAAAGGCTTTTCTTGTCATTTTTCTTTTTATATGGTTGGTGCATTTCATTATTTGGGTTAATTTTTATTCCACTTGCATAGTCATTCTCAGTTAATTTCTTTATTATGTCAGGACTAATGTGCCCAAGTTGTCTGTGCCATGTTTCAAATAATTCCACCACCAGTTTGCTGAAAATGTGAGCATGCGCAGGTATGCATGTGTGGCTTTTGCACATACATACATGGCTTCTGCACATGCAGATGTGTGTGGCTCCTATGCATGCAAGTGCACGCAGCTTGCATGTATGTGCAGATTTTGACACATGGTGAGGCTCGACAGAGCCACCTTTTGAGGTCTGCTCCCCTCCATCTCTGCTCTCCAGGGTAGCAGCTGCTTCTCTCTGCACTGCTGGGAGAGTGTCTTGTGCAATTTTGCAGCTGTGAGCCACCGCTTTCTTCTAAGTCCCATTTGAAAACACTGCAGCACGGAAAAGAAGCACCATGCTGAATGCTGTTTCTCTCAGCCGCAGCGTTTTCCAGATGGGACTTAGGGAAAAGTGGGGGCTCAACAGCTGCTAAATTGCAAGATGCCCTCCCAGCAAGAGCAGCAGTGGAGAGAAGCAGCTGCCAACCCAGAGAGTACATGGAGCATCTCCGCAAGTGACCGAGGCTCGGCAAGGAACAAAAGAAGCAGCTGCAAAATCTCTGCTGCAATGCTTTATGGATGGGACTTCTTACAGGTAAGAAGAATTGTCCAGTCCATTCCCAAACCGTATTGGCCCTCCTGTGCCCATGCTGCCCCCTCGTGCCTCTTCAGCCTGGTGCAGCAGGCCACAGGCTGAATAAATTGCTTCAGCCCAGGGGGCCATAGTTTGAATCCAGAGGGAGGTGGTGGCATGTGGGCAGAGGTCCGGGGCAAAGCCAGAGCGGGGGAATGATGCATTCCTCAGCCTGGCTGAGTTAATGGTGAGTGGGCGGAGGCTCCAGGACAAGGCCAGAGCCAAGGAATGGTATGTCTACAGGGTCCGACCCAAGGCAAAGGGCAAGAGGGCAGCATGCTTACCTTTGATGAGCAGAGTGGGCGAGGCAAGGCATGGAGATTAGTTGGGCCACTTGGTGAAGGCAAGATATATAGGGCGGGGTGGAGCGGGGTGGGACAGGGTGAGCAGGGCCAACCAATGATGCAATTTGCCAGTTCTCCAAACTACACAGAATCATTACTATCAGTTCAGTAGAACCAGTCCGAACTTGCTGAAAACCATGTTTTTTCTTCCTTGACAGTATTACCCATTTCACTGCAGTTCAGTTGATAAAGTTCATCTGTAATTGTAGCCTTTGTAAGTAAGAGATCCCTTTTTTGTGATGGAACAACTGTCCCCTTGGAAAGTCATTACATTACCTTGTTTTGTGAGTTTCTTCACTGACAAAAGATTAGTTTTAAGAGCAAGGACATCAGGACATTTTTCACAAATATCTTTCTGATGATACTCTGGGAAATAAGGCAGTAAAGAAAATAATTTCCTACTCCTTCTGATTTCATTATTTGCCTTTTAGTTATGGTGATTTTTTTTCTATTTTATTCTGGTCAATGTGAATAAAGAAATTTCTGTCATTTGTCATGTGACTCATAGCTTTTGAATCAGCACACCATGCTTGCAAAGATTAAGTGCAGTTTTTGAATTAAAATTGAAAAAATATTTATTATTTGAAGCAAAATCATTTCCTCCTTCATATTTTTGGTCTTTTGTAATTTAGTTTGTTTTTGAATTCTAGCTTTCCAGATTCTGCAGTCTGCTTTTAAATTACCTTGTTTCTGCACACAAAGCATTCATATGTTTCTTACTGCATGTAACTGTTTTTATTGCTATTTTTTGTCTTTAAAGCAGCCTCTGCAACAGAAGTACTGTCAATATTAGTGCTTGTGTTTTACGCTTATATGCATCCATAAGCTTGCCCTTAATATATTCCAATGTCAGTTCATCATTATCTGCATCAAGTGCTGTGACAAACATTTCATAACCTTCTGGTAAACCACAAAGTAATAGTGCTGCAACATGAAAAAATTTTAATTTCTTCTCCTATACCTCTCCTATACCATTTCAAGGTGTGCCCTATGTAATCATGCATATTCTAGCTTTTCATCAGCTTGGTTTGGTATAACTTTCTAATCAAACACAGCTTATTGCTGAGATTAGCTCTTTCATGCACCTTTTGTAATCTTTCTTATAGTTTTTAGCAATTTCACATTTATATATAGGTATGATTTGACCACCATCTATGCTAAGAGAGATTATGCTCTGAGCTTTCTCTATCACCCATCTGAAGGGTGTTCTTGCCTAACTTCATTTATAATTTTCCACATATCTTCTCTAATTAGCAGCGTTCTCATCTTAAATATCCAAGACAAATTCTGGTTTGTCCGATTTACAAATGAAAGTTTTGTTGCAGCTGTGTTACTGGCCATTTTCTTTTATTCTGTTGCAGTTTCTTTCTGTTGCTGTAAATGCACAATTTTCAAATCAGGTGATATGTGGCAGCACTTAGAGCTGATTTGAGACATGCTATAAAAACAGCAAAGCAGGCCTATAGTCAGAAAGTACAAAACTTCTTTCAAGATCCTATGGACCTGAGATATATGTGGCAAGGTTTTTGAGTCAATACTGACTATAAAGCAGCTTCCTGACATGTAAGGGTGACATGGATTTTCTAAACAAGCTAAATGTATTTTTTGGATGGCCTGAGGCCACAAACAATGTTCCTGGAAGGAAGGCTATCCCCCTCTCTGATGAACAGGCATTCAGGTTTGATACAACTGCTGTTTGGAAAGTCCTGCAGAAAGTCGATACTTGGAAAGCTGCTGGTCCTGATAATATCCCTGGACAAGTACTTAAGGAGTGTGCTGATCAGCTGGCCATTGTTTTCACAGACATCTCATTGTGTAGAGTTCCATCATGTTTTAAGACTGCCATCATTGTACCTATGCCCAAAAAATCTATTTCCTCACTTCCATTATGATGAAGTATTTTGAGAGATGGGTAAAGGACTATATGGTTTCATGCCTGCTTGCTTCCTGTTATTCAGGATAATGTGCTTAGAGCTCAAAGCATTGTTAGAGACACCTCATACTGACTTTATGATCTGTTTCTGTTGCTCCTCTTCAGGAGTAGATTTCAAAGTATTTCTAGTTGGACTACCAAATTCTGTATCAGCTTTGTTCTCTATGCCATCCATCTGGTAAACTCACAAGATTTGTTTTTCTCACCATATACATGTATACATCTGAACTAGACTGTGTTGTTTGTGTGTGATATAACACATGTGGGTATATGCATAATTTTGTATTTATTTGTTTTTGTCATGTTTGTGTACTGTATATTAGAGGTAGAGGCTCTTTGAAAGTTGTATGCAACAAAATTTAATTTCAATGTATACCGATTAATGTACATTCAAAGTGACAATAAAGTTATTCTGTAGTTCTGTAAAAGTTATTCTGTATCTACTGGTTGGATACTGCTGTAGTTGAACACATGTATTTCAACACTCAGGATTAAAGCTTCTTCAACTACTAACAAGGAACAAGTTCCTTTTGTTTTTATGACTTTCCTGGGTTAGAGAGATTCCTAGAATCACCCCACAAGATCCTCCATACAGCGATGGTCTGCAAGGGTTGCTGTAGGCAAACTAAAATAAGGAATACCTTTGATGGTGAAATATAAGGATAGAAATTTGTGACTGTATTTTATTACTTTAAAGTAATTTATAGCTTTATGGCTGAAATTGTCCAATTTTTATGAATTCTCAATGACCAGGAAGCATTAACTGGTTTATTATAATCTACTCTTTGACCACAATAGAGAATTAAGAAGACAGAGACTACAAGAAGTTTTGCAAAAGAGCTGCTTGATAAATATCTAAATAAAACTATTTATTCCATAGATCAATTCAGTTTTAAAGATGATGTGAAAACTACTCCAGTAATTGGAAGAAAGTTGAGTAATTCAGAAATGCAATTATGTGTAGAAAGTTTCCAAACCAATGAGACAATTTCACAAGTATCTGACAATGCAAAGGAATTAACTACAACTTTGGAATATAAACAGGGGTGGGATTCAAATTTTTTAACAACAAGTTCCGTGAGAATGGCTTAATTGGTGGTCATGTTATTGGTTGGGCGTGGTCAACTCAATATCATTCACATCAAGGGACGCATCTCCTCACCTGGTGTCTCATGACTGCGGAGATGCTGCAACAGTTGTAAGTGTGAAAAATGGTCATAAGTCACTTTTTTCAGTACCTTTGTAACTTTAAATGGTCACTCCACACAAGCAAAGTTCCAGCAAAGGAGGTGAAAAAAACCTCCAGGGTTCCTGAAACAGGAAATCTAGTCCTGCCAAGAATGTAATAAGGGTTCACGGAAAGGCAGTATTTGTAAGCAACACCAGAATGTTTCCTTCCTGGCTTCCTTACAGGATTAGGCCAGTAATTTCTTCTAACCACAGGTTCTCTGAACAGCTTAGAATGTTAACAATCAGTTCTAGAGAATAGGTGCGAACTTGGAGAATCCCACCCCTGAATAAAACCTGGCACCAATCTTTATAATGACAACTGTTTAAATATGAACCTCACAATGCAATTGAAGTACAGTAAAATTCCAAGTAAATTTGAAACTCTTAAGACAACAATTTTGGGACTCTTTCTTTATGGATACTAACAAGATGGAGAATCTTTGAGAAAAGGAGACCTTATATTTATTAGATAGCTATTCCAGAGAAGAAAAAAGATTTTATTCTATGAGGATAAATTTGACAGGGTGACAAATTTAAGGAGGTCATGAGAGTCAGTTATATTAGTCTAATATATAATTGAAAAAAAAAACTTTAATGTATTTTTGTGTTTAAAAAGCAAGTTTGAAAATGTGTTTTTTTCATTCATATATAAAATTTCAGTAATTTTTAATGTTGGTTAAATATTATGGAAAGTGAATTTTAAAGTATGCTGAGAGAAAGTTAAAAAAAGATGCACTAGAATTTATTGGTTTTATAAATATTTTTAAATAAAAGTTTAGTGTTTTGAAATCAATGTAAAAAAAGAAGTTTTTCTTTTAAAATTAAAGAATCTGAAAGAATAGAGTGAATTTTGTTAATATGAATGAAGATAGTCTACAAAGATTAATACATGTAAATAGAAATATACACTGCTCCAAAAAAAATAATAAAGGGAACACTTAAACAACACAATGTAACTCCAAGTCAATCACACTTCTATGAAATCAAACTGTCCACTTAGGTAGCAACACTGACTGACAATCAATTTCCCCTGGTGTTGTGCACATGGAATAGACAACAGGTGGAAAGCACAAGCAGGTAGCAAGACATCCCCAATAAAGGAGTGGTTCTGCAGGTGGTGACCACAGACCACTTCTCAGTTCCTATGCTTTCTGGCTGATGGTTTGGTCACTTTTGAATTCTGGCAGTGCTTTCATTCTAGTGGTAGGATGAGACGGAGTCTACAACCCACACAATTGGCTCAGGTAGTGCAGCTCATCCAGGATGGCACATCAATGCGAACTGTGGCAAGAAGCTTTGCTGTGGTCTGTCAGTGTAGTGTCCAGAGCATGGAGGCACTACCAGGAGACAGGCCAGTATATCAGGAGATGAGGAGGAGGCCGTAGGAGGGCAACAACCCAGCATCAGGACCACTACCTCTGCCTTTATGCAAGGAGGAACAGGAGGAGCACTGCCAGAGCCCTGCAAAATGACTTCCAGCGGGCCACAGATATGCATATGGCTGCTCAAACAGTCAGAAAGAGACTCCATGAGGAAGGTATGAGGGCCTGACATCCACGGGTGGGGGTTGTGCTTACAGCCCAGCATCGTGCAGGACATTTGGCATTTTTCAGAGAACACCAAGATTGGCAAATTTGCCACTTGCGCCCTGTGCACTTCACAGAGGAAAGCAGGTTCACACTGAGCACATGTGACAGACATGACAGGGTCTGGAAACACTGTGGAGAACGTTCTCCTGCCTGCAACTTCCTCCAGCATGACCAGTTTGGCAGTGGGTCAGTAATGGTGTGGGGTGGCATTTCTTTAGGGGGCCGCCCAGCCCTCCATGTGCTCTCCAGAGGTAGCCTGACTGCCATTAGGTACCGAGATGAGATCCTCAGACCCCTTGTGAGACCATATGCTGCTGCGGTTGGCCCTGGATTCTCCTAATTGTCCTAGCAAGACAATGCTAGACCTCATGTGGCTGGAGTGTGTCAGCAGTTCCTGCAAGATGAAGACATTGATGCTATTGACTGGCCCGCCTGTTCCCCAGGCTTGAATCCATTTGAGCACATCTGGGACATCATGTCTTGCTCCATCCACCAATGCCATGTTGCATCACAGACTGTCCAGGAGTTGAGGGATGCTTTAGTCCAGGTGTGGGAGGAAATCCCCCAGGAGACCATCTGCCATCTCATCAGGAGCATGCCCAGGCATTGTAGGGAGGTCATACAGGCACATGGAGGCCACACACACTACTGAGCCTCATTTTGACTTGTTTTAAGGACATTACACCAAAGTTGGATCAACTCGTAGTGTTTTTTTCCACCTTAATTTTGAGTGTAACTCCAAATCCAGACCTCCATGGGTTGCTAAATTTGATTTCCATTGATAATTTTTGTGTGATTTTGTTGTCAGCACATTCAACTATGTAATGAACTTAGTGAATTATGAACTATGTAATGAATTTAATAAGAATATTTCATTCATTCAGATCTAAAGGCCCTGTCACACTGCCCAACAGATGCAAAACGGACACAACGGACGAGCAAAATGCTCCATCCGTTGTTATACACTCTCAAAAGGGGCAAACATTTGCATAACCAGAGCGGATAACACGGACGCGGGGAGGACGCAGAGCGGATGGAAAGCGGATGCGGAACGGAAGCCCAGCGGATGGAAGTGGATGGGAGCGGATGGCACATCCGCTAGGCTTCCGGGGGACCTCAGCAAAGTGGATACAGAACGGATACAGCGGATGCAGAGCGGATGCACAGCGGATGAAGCGGTTGCACAGCGGAAGCCTAACGGATGCCTGGCGTTCATTGCGCATGCAGGGGAGATGCATTGCGTAAGCCACGCAGATATAAAGGGAAGCAGCTCGCACGTGGCCAGCATTCGGAGGAAAGACCTGCTGCAGGATGGTCCACCCTCTCAGGTGCCACACCTATGGCCCATTATTATCAATAACAATATTATCAATCATCCACACATGTCAATTTAAACACAACTCTTTATTAAATGCCCTGTTCATTGTAGGGCCACTCAACATACATGGCCCAGTCTCATCAGTGTGATGAGACAGGCTGAAGGAAGCATCCATTAAGTATCTATCATCCTGTCTTGCCACTCCACTGCTCCAGCTGTAGAGTTGCACCAGTGTTTCAGGAGGTTGCGCTGCTTCTTCCTTTCACGTGAGGCTCTGTTGGGGCCTTGCACATCCTCAGTGTCTATCAGGTTTCGCCCTTGCCTCCATTCACCAGGCTCCATGTCCCCATTGCCTTGCTGGAGGTCCACGAGCCTGTTCTGCAAGACTGGGTAGCGGGTGCGCATGAGATTGCGCAGGATGCAGCAAGCTTCCATGATCCTCCTCACGGTCTGTGGGTGATGCTGCATGGTGGTGAGTAGTACCTGGAACCTGTTGGCCAGGATGCCAAAGACGTTCTCCACCACCCGCCTTTCCCTGGACAGCCTCTAGTTGAAGATCCTCTCTTCATGGGTGAGGTATTTGGAGGCATAGGGCTTCATGAGGTAGGTTGTGAGGGAGAAGGCGTCATCCCCCATGAGGAAGTAGGGCACATCTTGTGTGTCGTTGGGCAGGGGGTCTGGATCTGGGAAGCCCACGATGAGGTTGCGTTCCAGCTCCTCCTTGAGGTGACTGGCGTTGTATACCTGGGCATCTGAAGATGAGCTGCTGCCTGAAGCATCGATGTACATGAACTTGTAGTCAATATGGACCATGGCGAACAGGATGATGCTGAAGAAGCCCTTGTAGTTGAAATAAGTGGACCCCGACTTGGCTGGCGCTTTGCAGGCCACGTGCTTGCCATCGATGGCTCCAACGGTGTGTGGGAAGTTCCACCTCTGATACCACTGCTCTGCAACTTTCTTCCATCCTTCTTCAGTGTAGGGGAACTGGAGGAGCTCCTCCTTGTATTCTTCGATGATGGCCTGCACCACTTCTCTGACCACAATGCTGATGGTGTTGGGTGGCACCCTCCAGCCGTACTGCATGCTCCTGTAGGTGGTCCCTGAGGCCAGGTGGTGCAGAGTCAGTGCCACCTTGAGCCCAGGTTCCAGGCTGGGCCGGAAGTTGGTGTTTCTCTTGGTCAACCTGGGTGTCAGCCGCTGCACAACTTCGTCAAACATGGCTGGAGGCATCCTCATGAAGTTCTGGAATGCCCGAGTGTCTTTGCTCCTGAGCTCCTCCATCAGCTTGTTGTACAGTCCGTCCTCTGCTCTTCTGGTGAGCCATCTTCATACCCAGACACTTCTTGGCCGCCCCTTTTTCTTACCGTAGTAGAGTTCACAGAGCCTGTAGATGGCTTCGCACTGCTGCAGAAGGATGGTGGCTGCCAAAAGGACCGTATTACGATCCACGGTGGACATGACTGGATGCTGTGGAAGAGGAAGAGGCAGATGAAGGCTGCAGAGGTCTGCACCACAGGGCTGCTGTTCTGAAAGTGAGATCCAGATGTGTTGCTCCCCCTTTTTATAGGCAGTATAGGTGTCCCTTTGCAACCTCTAGGCATCCTCTAGGCATCCTCTAGGCATCCTGTAGACATCTTTAATATCCGAGATAGGTCCCCTCTGCAAACGTTTTTTCTGTTTTAAACGCTTTGTTTCCGCTTGGCATTCGTTCTGCATCCGTTCTGCGTCCGTTCCACTTCCTCCCTGCGTCCGAGCGGATACGAGTTGCGCGGATGTGGAACGGATGCCTAGCGGGTATAGCAGATGCGGAACGGATGCAGAATGGATGCGTAGCGAAAGCGTAGCGGATGCGTAGTGGATGCATAACGGACGAATTGGATACACTTTCCACGCAAAAGTTTTGGGCAGCTCAAAACTTTCTGAGCAGATGAAACGTCAATAGACGGATGCTGGACGGATAGAGAGGAAGCAAAACGGAGGCAGTGAGTACATCGCGTTAACCAACGGATGGCAAGCTTTTTTGTCCATTTTACATCCTCTTTGCATCCGTTGGTGCAGTGTGACAGGGGCTTAAGATATCTTACTTTTGTGTTCCCTTTATTTTTTTGAGCAGTGTATGATATTTCCCATGGTAAGTTAGAGATAGAGATAGTTAGATTGGTTGCTTTTTTCCAGGGATATCAAACTAGTGGCCTGCAGGCTAATTGCATCATGTGTAAGCCATGCCCACTCCAGCTCCACAAATGGAGAAAATGTCATGAAACATTACATGATGCCAACGTGACACAGCGAGTTTGACATCTGTGCTTTATCCAAACAATAGAATATATCTAATTTTGTTTCTATTTGGAAATCACTTCTGAGTTTTATGGTTGTGATGGACAAAAGTGAAACTTTGATTTTTGTTTTGTTGATTAAATGGTTTGCTGTTGTAGAAATAGCTGGTATATGTTTAGTTGTATAAAAGTAAAAAATTGAGACTGTAATGTTATTGTCTTCTACAGTAAGAGGAATCTTGGAGTTTTTGTGGACAATCACTTAAATATGAGCCAACAGTGTACAACAGCAGCCAAAAGAGTTGCATTAACAGAGTCAAGATCATATGAATTATTAATACCATTTTACAAAACCTTACTATGACCACACTTGGAATACTTCATCTAATTTTGATCACCACAATATAAAAAAGCAACACTAGAAAGAGAATGCAGAAGAGCAACATGGATGATTAGGTGGCTGGAGGCTAAAACATAGAAAGACTTGTGAACAGCTAATATTGTACCCATTCATAAGAAGCTGGAAACAATAGGCCAGTGAACTTAACATCTGTAGTAGTGAAGTTAATGGAATCATTCCTGGAAAAAAAGGATTAATTTAAAACATTTAAAAGCACACAACCTGATGGATTGAAAGCAGCACAGCTTAACTGAGAGCAGATCATATCAAACTAATTTGACTGACTTTTTTTAACTATGTCACAAATGTTTTGAATGAAGGTGGTGCTGTGGACATAGCCTGTCTCGATTTTAACAAAGCATTTGAAACAGTTCCATATAATAAACTTATAAAAAAACTTCTACAAGCTAGGGCTTAACCACTAGGTGGTTCAATAGACAGAAAGTTGGTTAAAGTCCAATGTGTGATTGTTAATAGGGAACTTCTGAACAGAGGTTAGTCATAAGCAATGTACCATAAAGCTCTGTCCTCCACCCTTCTGAGCATTGATATGTTTTATGGTCATATACACAGGATGTTAAATTAAACTGTTTACAGGTTTCAATCCTAGCTAACAGACTTCCTTCCACTGTCAAACATTGTGTACATGGTCCTCCCTCAATCATTATTTGACGTGTTGGTCAACTTCTACATGGCCCATTCCCTTTTATGGCTTGGTGTGGGATCCGAATTAATCCATCAGTTCACATACAAGATAACATCTTATAGTTGAACTGTATATGCATTGCCAATATCTATTTCCTCCATATTCACAAGGGGGAGAGTTTATGAGAGGAACGATTTGGAGACTTTGTAGTAGTATTGCTTAAAGCATTCAGTTGTCTGGGAAAGGGGATGATTAGAATAATCTAAATGCCTTGCGTCGCGAACCCCCCCTTCTCCACTCGAAGGAGTTGTGGGGCTCTGGCGTTTAAGATAGTTTAACATCTCTTCCTCATTCTGGCTATCAATTATCGTTTGATACCAGTCTTGATCTGTGGCCTCATTAAGTGGTGTCTTCTTATTTTGCTCAGACTTTTTAGCAAATAACATCTTTTATAAGTACAGAGAATTTATAACAATGCTAATTACCAACAGTATGGGTACCACCCAAATTGATGGCATAAGACCTTGCGGATGCAAGAAGTTTCCCTCATCCCTTGACTAGATTCCATGGTGGCTAAAACCCTCAGAACCTACAGATTATAAATCCACCAATTCCCCCCTTTTCTTCCCTTTGAAACCACACAAATATCTACTCAGTGTAGTTAAGCATCGTATGGTCGCGAGCACAGTTTCCAGGGTATGCCTGTGCTTCGGGTGTTAACCTCGGGAGTAACACCTGCAGGGGCGTCCTTCTCCCTCTCCTGTTCATAAAGGGACAGCTTCTGGAGTGTCACCAGAAAGGGAGAGTGTCCTGTGGTCCTTTGAAGAGTCAGCTTCAGGGGTTGAGCTGCATACAGTTCTGTTGTCCACTGGGTAGGTGCGGCCAATTTCATTTGGGACCAGTGGATCCACGGTTTAATTTCAGCTACCTTAACAGCAAGGGGAGAACACAAAACGACAGCATACGATACTTTCCATTTTGGGCTCAAAACCTCCCTTTTCCAATCCTTTACCCAACCTTCCTGTCCTGGATGTATGTTATGTGATGTAGTGACTAAAACTTGTGATTTACAGGTTAACACATATTGTTGCAATTTTCGGACTATAGTATTAAGGGCTTGCAATTGTTTCGATTTAACGGTGTCTGCCACTTGCCTGGTATTTTGGATATTGGGTCTAATCAAATTGGGACCCTGCCATATAGTAATTCAAATGGTGACACCTGCAGCCTCTTTTGTGGGGCACACCTCACCACTACCTAGGCCATGCTTAAAGCGTCTGGCCATTTGAGTTGTGTTTCCTGACATATCTTTGCTAACCTTTCTTTAATGGTCCTGTTAACCCTTTCTACCCTACCCCCAGAAGGGGCATGACAGCTACAATGAAGCGTCCACTTAATTCCCAACATAGAAGCTATCTCCTGGGTGGCTTTATGGATGAATTCAGGATCATTATCTGAAGAAATCTTTGATGGTCGTCCATATCGGGGGATTATAATTTGAAGCAGTGCCCTACTAACTTCAGTTGTTTTCTTAGTCCTTGTTGGTATACACTCAGGCCATCCAGTGTAAGTTCATATTATAGCTAGAAGTGCTTTATATGAACCTGACATTGGCACATCAGTTGTTAAGTCAATCATTAAGGAATCAAAGGGATAACATCCTCTAGTTTGGTATCCTTGGGGTAGCTGAGGTCCTTGTCTTGCATTATTAGCTGCACAGATTTCACATCCAGCATAGACACTGGCTGCAATGCTATGAACTTTATTAATGTAAATCCCTCTTTGTAAAGCATTTGCCAACACAGTCTTCCCTAGATGTAATTTCTTATGAACTTGCTTTACTACATCCCATCCCATATGGCCCGGGACAAAAACATGTTGGTCTGGTAAGATCCACCACCAAGCTTCTAGTCTTGCTTCAAGTGCCTGTGCTTGCTTCAAATCATCCAGGGAGTAATGCAGTTGAACTGACTCATCAGGAACCTGTACAGTTAGGCAGTTAGCCTATTCAGTTAACATCCTATGTGCAGCTAGTCGCACCTCTCTGTCTGCCTTGTTATTTCTTTGCTGGATATCAGATAATGGCTTTTGATGTCCTTTGATTTGGGGTCCATACTTAATATTTTTTCCACCTGCCATTATAAGGCTTTATACAATGCCCCATGGACCTGTACCATGAGGAAAGCATATTGAGAATCTGTATATATATTGACACTTTTTCCTTTTGCCAGTTCCAGAGCTCCGGTCAGAGCATGCAGTTCAGCCAGCTGAGCATCCATCCCAGGAGAGAGGGGTTCTGCTTCCCAGACATCCTGCAAAGTCACTACTGCATATCCTGCCCTTCAGATTCCATTGTGCACAAAGCTGGTACCATCTGTATATAGCATAAATTCCAGGGCAGGGATAGGCACATCCGTTAGATTGGGGCGGCTAGCATGTTTCCTCAATGATCTGGATACAATCATGAGTGGTCTCCATGCCTAGTTCGGGCAGTAAGGTAGCTGGATTTAAGGTATTTGACTTTTCATGTGATCATTGGGTTATGGGTTATCAGGGATTGATATTTCAGCAATCTTGGGTTGGTCAGCCACAAGTGTTGTTTAGTCTCTAAGACGGCCTTGAGAGCATGTAGAGTATAAATGTCTAGTTCCTGCCCAAAGGTTAATTTACTAGCTTCCTGAGTTAATAATGCCGTCCCCACAACAGCTTTAAGGCAAGCAGGCCAACCTTTTGCTACATTATCAAGCTGTTTAGACAGATCAGCAACTGGGTGATGCCATGTTCCAATTTTCTGCGTAAGAACCCCCACTGCCACATTCTACTTGTGTCAGCAAACAAGTGAAAAAGCTTTTCCAAATCTGGTAGACCTAAACTAGGTGCTTGTATTAGAGCATCTTTGAGAGCATGGAAACTACTATCTTCCTGTTTTTCCCATTGCAGTGGTTCCTTATCATTTCCTCTAGTTGCCTCATACAGGGATTTTGCAATCAAGATGAAGCTAGAAATCCATATCTGACAAAAGCCAGCAGCCCCTAAAAATCCTCTTAACTCTTTCTGATTCTTTGGTATTGGTAGTATTGGACTGTTCCACTTTGATTCCATAGGGATTAAGATGTGGTGTTTTAGATATAAGTCTATAACTTGCTGAATAGTCTGTATAATGGGCCTGGGATATGCATGCTGCTAAATTCTTATGGGTGTTTTGGTTGGAATTTCTTCTACTATTATCGGAGAATGATGACTGGCAAAATGATGACTGGCATATGCATAAAACAACATTGTCAGATATTTGGACAGTTGCTATTTACTATTCCTAATCCATATATATTAGTATTCTACCAACTCTTTGAACCTTTAAGGTTTGCCAACCCATATATATATATATATATATATATATTCTTAAATTTTAAGAATATATATATATATTCTTAAGTTTTTGCGGCTATTTATATGTATGGTATTCAGCTCTGTTCGGGTATTTTTCCACATCATTATAGTTGTGCTTTTAAAGTTGTAGCAACGTTTCGGCAAAATCATATCTGCCATCATCAGGTTTGTGTATTGTGTTCGTAGGAGAGTCAGGCTTTCACAGCCGTTTCAGTTTTAAATTTGGGGCTAGCCTACTGCTGTGCCAGAATAGTTTTTTCTTCATCCTGATTGGTTGGGAGTCTTGTCTGTGTTTATTGGTCTTGGAGTTTGCTGTGTTCTGCTTAATTGGTGTTTCTAATATCTCCTGTCTGTTTTGTAGCTTTTTTTGTCTTGATTGGCTGGCAACATTGTGTTTCCAGTATTGGAGGCTTTTAGTGTGGCTTGGCTCTGAGTAAATAGACGGTTATCATTTATTAGGAAGCTAGGTTTCATCTGAGTGCCTCGTTGGGGTGTGTTTGAGCTGGAGGTATCAGAGGAGTCTGTTTGTGCCCAGGTGTTTGCCTTTCTTGTGGTGTGGAGATGTTTTTTTTGAGAGTGCAGGCTTCCAGATAATTGACAGTCTGGTGGAGTCATCTCTTCTATTCATGCTTTCAGGGTTTTTTTCAATCTCTATAGCTTCTCTGATAATTCTGTTGGTCTGTCCAATGTATGTGGCAGGGCATGATGCACAGAGAACTTCATATATGCATTGGATTTCCAGGTCAATTTTATCTTTGGGGTTTCTTAGGGTGGCTGCTATTTTTCTGTCTGTTTTAAAGGCAGTCTTGAGTGTGATGCCTGTGTAGTATCTTACTGATTTTGTCTGTAGTACCTCTTATTTACGGCATCAGGAACATCAGACAGACCAATAGAAGAATAAGTACCTGCCTGGATGAACACAAAAATGCAGTAAAAAAGCTGGAACACACCTCCTCACTAGTCCAATACATGAAAGTCACAGGTCATAGCATCGACTTCAATGGCACCAAAATCCTAGCCACTATAGAAAACCCCACAACAGAATTATCAGAGAAGCCATAGAGATTGAAAAAAGATCTGAAAGCATGAATAGAAGAGATGATTCCACCAGACTGTCAATTATCTGGAAGCCTGCACTCTCAAACAAAAACATCCCCACACCACAAGCCAAGCAAACACCTGAACACAAACAGACACCATCCCCGATACCTCCAGCTCAAACACCCCAACCAGGAACCCAGATGAAACCTAGCTTCTTAATAAATGGTAGCCATCCATTTACTCGGAGCCAAGCCACACTAAAAGCCTCCAATACAGAAAACACAATGTTGCCAGCCAATCAAGACAAAAAAAGCCACAAAACAGACAGAAGATATTGGAAATACCAATCAAGCAGAACACAGCAAATTCCAAGACCAATAAACATAGACCAAGATTCCCAAACAATCAGGATGAAGAAAAAAACATTCAACACAGCAGTAGGCTAGCCCCAAATTTAAAACTGAAACGGCTGTGAAAGCTTGACTCTCATATGAACACAATACACAAACCTGATGATGGCAGATGAGATTCTGCCAAAACGTCGCTACAACTTTAAAAGCACAACTATAATGATGTGGGAAAATACCCGAAACAAAGCTGAATACCATACATATAAATGCCTGTGAAAATTTAAGAAAACACACACACACACACACACACACACACATACACACACACATATACACATACACACACACGCACACACGCACACACAACTTTCCCCTTCTTATTATTATCAATATTTCTTTCAGGATTTAACTGGATATAATTTCCCTTTTTTCTGTCCACAAGCTCTCAGAAGGCTCCCTCCTTTCATTGTTGTTATTGAGGATGTTGAATCAGTCACTTAACTTAGTCCACTGAACTTTAGTCCACTCAGTGCCACTCTTGTTCTTTCTGATACTGCTTGTAGTCACAAATTCTTTTAGGGTTTAAGGTTGTTGTTTTTTTAAGTTTTATAGTCGGTCTTGATTGCAGTTTAGTCTGGAGTTTCCCTGCTTCTCTCATGTTGGTTTTACAACTATCAAATGCTCCCATCACTTAATCGCCACTGATCTTGAGGCGGGAGTCCTGTCCTTCTCTCTAGAGTCTCACTTTTCCTGCTCATGTTTCTAAAAAATAAGTCTTTTACCAAAATTTGGATGAGGAACGTAGTGTTTCTCACTGATACCATTGTGGTGTTTTCCTATTCTCTCTTCCTGTTCTACAACTGGCTGTCACAACTCCGAATAATGGCTGATTTCTTTCATGTCAGCATCGAGGGGTTTCTTCTTGTCCAAATGGGAGATTGCCCTTCTTCTAGTCATCTCCAGAGCTTCCCCTTTATCTTGTCGATCCCGCCAGGATTAAGGCTGCCCTTTGTGAGCCTCCCAAGCAGGAAAACTTGAGCCATGGGAATGGAGCCCCACTCCTTTGCACTGCT
This sequence comes from Laticauda colubrina, assembly GCA_015471245.1. NCBI lineage: Eukaryota > Metazoa > Chordata > Lepidosauria > Squamata > Elapidae > Laticauda > Laticauda colubrina. Next base: position 14,412,601 of record BLBF01000044.1, on the reverse strand, counting down.
TCTCTGTGACATCACCAACAGAGGTCTGGCTCATTGTGTTCTTATTCACCATGCAAAATTATGTTGAAACAGGGTTTTAAATTTATTTTATGCACATTTTCCCTAAAACTTTTTCATCTGTCTCAGATACTGTTCATATTCTAAGTCCATGTCACACTGCACCAATGGATGGAAAGAGAATGTAAAATGAGAAAAACGCTTGCCATCCGTTGGTTAACGCGATGCATCCATTCTGTACTCACTACATACATTTTTCATACTCTCTATCCGTCCAGCATCCGTCTACTGACATTTCATCCACTCAAAAAGTTTTGAGCTGCACAAAACTTTTTGAGTGGATGAAGTATCCAACAAGTGCGTTCTACATCCACTACAAATACGGGGTACATCCGTTAGACATCCGTCGTCATCCGTTACACGTCCGCTATATCCGCTAGGCATCCACTTCGCATCTGTGCAACTCACATCCGCTCCAGTGGAAAACGGACACAGGGAGGAAGTGAGACAGACGCGGAACAGACACACAGCGTTAGTAGCAGGGACATAGAAAGGATGAAAGCGGATGCAGCTTGGATATAGAGCATTAAAACGGAAAAAAGGTTGGTATAAGGGACGTATCTTGGATATTTAGGATGTCTGGAGGATGTCTAGAGAATGCAGAAGGACACCTAGCGGAAAACCTATATTTCCTATAAAAAGGGGGAGGAAATCACCTGGATCTCACTTTCAGTCTAGCAGCCCTGATGTGCAGACCTCTTCAGCCTTCATCTTGCTCTTGCTCTTGCATAGCATCCAGTCATCTCCATCATGGATCATCGCACACTCTTTTTGGTAGCCGCCATCATTCTACAGAGGATGATGCTGAAGAAGCCCTTGTAGTTGTGATAAGTGGACCCCAACTTGGCTGGAGCTTTGCAGGCCATGTGCTTCCCATCTATGGCTCCAACGGTGTGGGGGATGTTCCACTTCTGATACCACTGCTCTGCAACTTTCTTCCAGCCTTCTTCAGTGGAGGGGCACTGAAGGAGCTCCTCCAGGTATTCTTCGATGATGGCCTTCACCACTTCTCTGACCACAATGCTGATGGTGTTGTGTGGCACCCTCCAGCCATACTGCATGCTCCTGTACATGGTCCCGGAGGCCAGGTGACGCAGAGTCAGTGCCACCTTCAGCCCAGGGTCCAGGCTGGGCCGGAAGTTGGTGTTTGCCTTGGTCAACCTGGTTCTCAGCCGCTCCACAACTTCGTCAAACATGGCTGGCGGCATCCTCATGAAGTTCTGGAATGCACGATAATCTTCGTTCCTCAGCTCCACCATCAGCTTGTTATACAGTCCGTACTCAGCTCTTCTCACGATCCATCTTTGGACCCACACACTTCTTGAATGCCTTCTTTTCTTTGCATAGAACAGGTGAAAGAGCCTGTAGAGAGCCTCACACTGTTGTAGAACGATGGCGGCTACCAAAAGGAGTGTGTGATGATCCATGGTGGAGATGACTGGATGCTGTGGAAGAGCAAGAGCAAGATGAAGGCTGAAGAGGTCTGCACAGCAGCTCTGCTGGACTGAAAGTGAGATCCAGGTGATTTTCTCCCCCTTTTTATAGGAAATATAGGTTTTCCGCTTGTTGTTCTTTTGCATCCTCTATACAGCCTGCAGACATCCTAAATATCCGAGATACGTCCCCTATACGAACGTTTTTTCTGTTTTAATGCTTTGTATGCGAGCTGCATCCACTTTCATCCTTTCTACGTCCATGCTACTAACACTGCGTGTCCGTTCTGCGTCTGTTTTGCTTCCTCCCTGTGTCCATTTTCTGCTGGAGCAGATGTGAGTTGCGCGGATGTGCAGTGGATGCCTATTGGATATACCGGACGTGTAATGGATGACAACGGACGTATGACGGATGTTCCCCGTATGCGTAGTGGATGTAGAATGGACGCGTTGAATACTTTTTCCGCTCAAAAAGTTTTGTTCAGCTCAAAACTTTTTGAGCGGATGAAATGTCAGTAGACGGATGCTGGACGGATAGAGAGTATGAAAAACATACGCAGTGAGTACAGAACGGATGCATCACGTTAACCAACGGATGGCAAGTGTTTCTCTTCATTTTACATCCTCTTTCCGTCCCTTGGTGCTGTGTGACAGGGGCTTAAGAAAGAATTGTATGGGGTTGCTAGGTCTGTATGCTTGTGTTTGTGTGTGTGAGAGAAGTTTCTCTATGTAAGAATTGTCAGGGGATATAGATAGAGATGAGCCAATGCTTAGATGGGGGCAATTTATTATGCAGGCAAGTAATTTAAAATAGTCATTAAGTTCAGTCCTTAATTATTTTTGTGCTGGCTCTTCCTTTTCTTCAAAGGTAGATTCTGGGATGGATATGTGTATCAGCAATAGTTACAGCAAAATGATAAGCATGTGGTTACTTAATCACCCCAAAGCCACCAGCAATCATTTACTAGTTAGGACATTTGATAAAAGGGGGTTTCTGTTTACCATGGCACTTATATGTACATACCATCATCATGTTCCCTCTTCCATTCAAACATCCCCTCATTTTTATCATCCCCAAGTGTGATAAATATGAACCAGAAGGGAGTGCTTTTCAGTTTAACTGTTTTTTTTTTTTAAGTTTTCCTTTGGAAATTAGGCTGATGTTCCAGATTGTACTCAGACATTTAAATTACTTTGGAGTCACATTTGTTGTTATTGCTCTTCCTGAGTTGTCATTTTAATATTCTCAATTTTATGTTTTAGATTTACCATGATGATTTTAATTTGTCGCACAGATGGTACTCATCATATAAACTCCAAGGATTTGATTGTTTGCAATGTGACACAAATACAATAAATATATTTTGAGTGAGGAAGACAGTTGGATGTTGCACAGGAATTTCTGTTTATCATTTATCTGCTCTTCCTTCTGTGGATTGTTATTTTATGTGCACTATCACATACATTCTGCCCACAGTTGGAATTCAGTCATGAAGGGCTCAAAGTTGCCTCAGCCTTCCATCCTTTTGAGGTTGGTAAAATGAGGATCCAGACTGTTAGGGGCAATATGCTGACATTGTAAACAATGAGTGCTGTGAAGCACTACAGGGAGATACATAAGTTAAAGTACTAGTACTTTTCTTCCTTAACTGCTTTTTTCTAGCTATAAGTAATGTGAAATAATTTGTTTTAATAGCTAAAGAATGATAGCTAGGCCCTAAAGTCTGATTTTCAAGTGGAAATAAATGGTCTTCCCTACCGTAACACTGACCCAAAAAATTAATCACAAATATCTGAGTGATTTCATAAAATCAACTCATTATCTATAAAAGACACCACTATCTATATTGTTGCCATGGTTCTTGGAATTCTATGATGTCAGGAATCATGGTAAAATGATGTCACAGCAATGGCATTCTCCTGAAGCCTCCACATGGCATAACATGTGGTTGCTTGGAAACCACATAGAATTTCTCCAATTGTTCCTGCAATATTCCAAGCATCCTTCACTTGGAAAAAGCGTGCAAGAGGGGATGGGCATCATGAGATGTGTTGCCCCCTCTGCGACCCAAATTTTCCTGGTTGGAATTCTACTGTTGTATATTGAAAGGTTGGATGGATTCATACTTCTATGCCCAGCCTCAAACATTAATTGTAGAACTAATGCCAATTCTCCCAGTTATGACAATGTGCATATTCAGGAGACAATTGGTAATTTCATCAAATTTCTTACATCATCAATTTTAAAATTATGGAGTAGATTAACTCAATCAAATCCTCATGAATATTTGGATGAAATGGGATCCCATGAAATTCTGCTGAAAAAACTGTACAAATCATCCAATGTCTTACAAGTGGCACCCAAAGCAATCATAACCAAAAATGAAGAGACTCGGGAGTTGGAAGTCCAAAAGGATTTAACTACAGAAATTTCAAAAATGTCAGAAAACAAAGAGAAAACTCATGAGTTGGAGATCCAAAAGGAAGTGGCCACAGAAATTTTAAATCCTTCTGGTTACATCAGCCTGAGGACTCTAGAATGGTTAAAGAGCCATAAAAAAATAGTACAAGAAGATCATGAGCTGGAGAAAAAGCAAGCAGGGGAAGAATTATTTCTTAGCTTCCTAACAAAAAGGCGACAACTTTCAGAAAGCATACAAGAACTTAAAGGAGAGCAAATAAAACCTGGCTCACATACAATGATTCAACAATGGTGGAAGCTAGCACAACGACAAGCAGTTCAGAAAGTTAAGAAGTGGCCACAAGTAACACCTAAAGAAAAAATCACACAAAAAAAAGAGAAATCTAATGAGTTGGAGATCCAAAAGGAAGTGGCCAAACAAATTTCTGAAGTGAAAATAAGAGGAAAAAAAGAGAAAAATCTTGAGATTCAAAAGGAGGTACCTACACAAATTTCAAAAACTGAGAAGGTTAAGGGGAAGCCGAAGGTTACTATCAAGGAAGAAGTAAGAGAAAACAAAGAAAAAAATCATGAGTTGGAGGTTCAAAAGGAACTTCCTACACAAACTGCAGAAGTTGAGAAGATTAAGGGGTGGCCAAAGGTGACTCTAAATGAAAAAAATAGAGAAAACAAAGAGAAAAATCATGAGTTGGAGATTCATAAAGTACCTACACAAATTTCAGAAGCTGAGAAGATTAAGGACAGGCCAAAGGTGACTCTCAAGACAGAAATAAGACGAAAAAAAGAGAAAAATCTTGAGTTGGATATTCAAAAGAAAATGTTTATAGAAATTTCACAAACTGAGAAGGTAAAGGGGTGGCAAAAGGCAACTTTCAAGGAAAAAAGAAGAGGAAAAAAAGAAAAAAGTCATGAGATGGAGATTCAAAAGAAAGTGCATACACACATTTCAGATGCTGAGAAGGTTAAGGGGTGGCCGAAGGCGACCCTCAAGGAAATAATAAGAGGAAAAAAAGAGAAAAATCATGAGTTGGATACTCAAAGGGCAGCACCTTCACAAATTTCAGAGGCTGAGAAGGTTAAAGAGTGGCCAAAGCCTACTTTTAAGGAAAAATTAACAGGAAACAAAAAGAAAAATCATGAGTTGGAGATTCAAAGTGAGGTACCTACACAAGTTTCAGAAGCTGAGAAGATTAAGCAGTGTCTGGTGATGAATCTCATGGAAAAAATAAGAGAAAACAAAGAGAAAGCTCATGAGATGTGGATTCAAAAGAAAGTGCCTACAGAAATTTCAGAAGCTGAGAAGATTAAGAGGTGGCCAAAGGGGACTCCAAAGATAAAAATAAGAGAAAACAAACCAAAAAATCTTGAGTTGGAAATTCAAAAAGATGTATCTACACTAACTCCAGATATTGAGAACGTTACGGGGTGGCTGAAGTCGTTTCTGAAGGAAAAAATAGGAGACAACAAAGAGAAAATTCATGAGTTGGAGATTCAAAAGGAAGTATCTATAGAAATTTCAGCTGAAAAATTTAAGGGATGTCCGAAGGTGAATCTCAAGGAAAAAATAAATGAAAACAAAGAGAAAAGTCATGAGTTGGGGATTCAAAAGAAACTGCCTATAGATATTTCAGAATATCTGAAGGTTAAGAGCTGGCCAAAGTCGACTGTCAAGGAAAACGTAAAAGAAAACCAAGAGAAAACTTATAAGATGGGGATACAAAAGGAACTGCTTTCAGAAATTTCAGAAATTCAGAAGGTTATGAAGTGGCCAAAGCTGACTCTGAAGGAAAAAATAAGACAAAACAAAGAGGAAACTCATGAGTTGGGGATTCAAAAAGAAGTGTCTACAGACATTTCTGAACCTCGGAAGGTTAAGAGGTGGATGAAGGTGGCTCTGAAAGAAAAAATAAGGAGAAATAAAGAGAAAACTCGTAAGTTGTGGATTCAAGAGGAAGTACCCACAAAAATTTCAGAAGCTCTGAAAGTTAAGAGGTGGCTGAAGCATCTGTTCACTCCTAAAACATCTGGTCACTCCTTATGGAAACGCTCCATAGTACATCTTCCAACTCAGCTGCCTCCTTTGACTTCCTCAGCAAGGCCCAGCCATGTAAATCACACTGTAATCAGTGAGTACACGAAAGAGAAAAATACTCAGAATGAACAAGTTGCAGAGAATTCCATAGAGAAGGAATTTGAGAAGGAACAGGAATCAAGAAAAGAAGACCCTCCCAAAAATTTAATAACTGAAGGAAGCAACTCCAGAATACCTACTGAGGAGTCTGAAATTTTTAATGAACTGTTGCCTGAAAAAACATTGTCCAGTGAAACACATTGGGAGTATCAGGAACAAACCACCTCTGCTCCCCCGATTTCTGATTTTTCTTCAAGCAATGATCACTATTTTCTTCAGGGTGATGTTTTTGAAGCTGAGGTACAAAAACAGTTGGCACATCTGATCCTTAATGAGCCAATGAGAAACCTAATTGCCCACTTGATCCGTATGATAAAAGTGAGCTGCAGAGAACTGACTATCCAGAAGCCTTGTGGTTTTTTCATCGCTAGAATAGGTCTTGCAATGAAGCTCCTCAATAGAAGAAATATTATCCAGGAAGCTTCTGATCTGAAGAAATCCTACTTGTTACTCACTAAAAATGAAACCAATACGACTATAGCAAGCTCCAGAAAATTGGAGAAACCTTCTGATGAGGTAAAAGCAACCTAGATAAATTATCATAATAGGAGTAATATAAGATTTGGTTACCTAGATGTGTCTTTTTTTTTTCCAAGACATCACATTTATGTAAATTAATTGCACATTAATTTCTATAAAGACAATTACTGTTTTGAGTAAAAGCCTTGTTAGATATTTTATGGTAATATGCACGTGCCAAGTCCATTTTTTGCCTGATTCCCATCTCCATATACAAGGATAATCAAGATGTGTGTGTGTGTGTGTGTGTGTATGTATATGTATATATGTATATGTATATGTATATGTATATGTATATGTATATGTATATGTATATGTATATGTAGATGTAGATGTAGATGTAGATGTAGATGTAGATGTAGATGTAGATGTAGATGTAGATGTAGATGTAGATGTAGATGTATGTATTTGTTTTCTTAGGCTTTCGCGGGTACTTACATGTGTGCTGTTTAGCTTCCTTCGGGTATTATCCCACGTCATTGTAGTTCTGTTACAGTTGTAGCAACGTTTCAGCACAATCTCATCTGCCATCCTCAGGCTTCTGTATTGAGTTAGTTCCTGGTGTCAAATTTGAGGCTAGTCCATTCTGATTGGCTGGGAGCCTGGACCTGTGTTCATTGGACTTGGAGTTTGATTGATTGGTGTTTCTGGTTTCTTCTGTCTGTTTTGTGGCTTTGATTGGCTGGCAACACTCTGTTCTTGTGTTGGAGGCTTTCAGTGCAGCTTGGCTCCGTGTGAAAGGACAGCTGCTCTTCATTAGCAAGCTGCTATTCATTAGCAAGCTGGGTTTCACCTGGGTGCCTGGTGGGGGGCTGTTTGGGTTGGAGCTATCAGAGGGAGTCTGTTTTTGCCCAGGTGTTTGCCTGGCTTGTGGCATGGAGATCTTTCTATTTGAGAGTGCAGGCTTCCAAATGATTGACAGTCTGGTGGAATCATCTCTTCTATTCATGCTGTCAGATCTTTTTTCAATCTCTATGGCTTCTCTGATGATTCTGTGGTTGGGGTTTTCTATAGTGGCTAGAGTTTTAGTGCCATTGAAGTTGATGTTGTGACCTGTGGCTTTCATGTGTTGGACTAGTGAGGAGGTGTGTTCCAGCTTTTTTACTGCATTTTTGTATTCATCTAGGCGGGTCCTTATTCTTCTATTGGTCTGTCCAATGTATGTGGCCGGGCATGATGTACAGGGAATTTTGTATATGCCTTGGTTTTCCAGGTCAATTTTGTCTTTGGGGTTCCTCAGGATGGCTGCTATTTTTTTGTCTGTTTTGAAGGCAGTCTTGATGTGGTGCCTGTGTAGTATCTTACTGATTTTATCTGTGGTACCTCTTATGTAGGGCAGGACAGCTTTTCCATGGATCTGTTGATCTTCTAGGTCTCTGTTATGTCTTGGTGTGTTTTTGTGGATCAAGTTGGTGATTTTGTTTTTGTGGAAGCCATTGGCTGTCAATACTTCACTCAGGGTGCATAGTTCAGTCTTTATATGTGTCTTGTCTGCCAGGCATTTGGTTCTGGTAATTTGTGTTTTCGCTACGGAATTTATCTGTGCTGGGTGGTGGTGGGATTGG
>BLBF01000044.1:14382762-14404014 GCA_015471245.1 Laticauda colubrina | reverse complement strand
GTTAGTTACTCGTTTATTAATGAGGGCAGGTTTCCAAATGGTTGGTAGGCGGGAGGTATCATCTCGTCTATTCATGCTGTGTGGGCGTTTCTCTATCTCTATGGCTTCTCTGATTATTCTGTTGTTGAAGTGTTCAGTTTTGGCGATAGTTCTGGTATTTTTAAAGTCAATTTCCTGTCCTGTGGCTTTGAGGTGTTGGACCAGGGAAGAGGTCAGTTCTTGTTTTTGGATTGAGTTTTTGTGTTCTTCAATGCGTGCACTAATTCTTCTGTTAGTTTGTCCTATGTATGTGGTGGGGCAGGCAGTGCAAGGGATTTTGTATACTCCTTGGTTTTCTAACTCGATTTTGTCTTAATGTTGTGTTTTTGGAGGATCTTGCTGATTTTGTCTATAGTTCCTTTTATATATGGGAGGAGGGCTTTGCCGTTCTCTTGTTCTCTGTCTTGGCTTTTGGTTGCGGTTTCTTTTTGGATTATGTGGGTAATCTTTTTTTTGGAATCCATTGGCTGCTAGTACATTAGTGAGAGTGTGTAGTTTGGTTTTTAAGTGTTGTTCATCGGCTAAGCATCAGCTATGGAATTGATTTGTACTGGGTGGTGGTGTGAGAGTGCATGTAGATAGCAGTTTATATGTGTTTTCTTCTGGTAGATGGTTTGTCGTAGGGAACCATTGGATTTTTTATATACTAAGACATCTAGGAAGGGAAGTTGATTGTTGGCTTCTGTTTCCATGGTGAATTGTATTTTGGGGTGTAGGCTGTTCAAATATATGAGGAAGTTTTTCAGTTTTTCTTTCCCATGTGGCCAGATAATGAAGGTGTCATCTACGTATCTGAGCCAGAGTTTGGGTTTGTGCTGGAGCTTGTGTTTCAAAGTGTTCCATGTAGAGGTTTGCGATGACAGATGAGAGGGGTGATCCCATGGGTGCTCCTTCTATTTGTTTGTATTTTTGTCCATTGTAGGTGAAATATGTATTGGATAGGCAGTGGTTGGTAAGATCTAGGATTTACTTGTGGGGGTTGTATTTGTTCTGGATGGCTGTCAAGGCTTCTTTTATAGGCACTTGGGTGAAGAGGGATATGACATCAAAGTTCACTAGTAGGTTGCTGGGTTGTTACTTTTGTTTCTTTATGATCTTGATGAACTGGAATGAGTTTCTTACATGTGAGCTGATGGATTCTGCATAGGGCTGTAGTTGTTTGGTGAGAAATTTGGCTAAGTTTTGTAGAGGTGAGCCTATGGAGCTGACTATTGGTCGTAGTGGGGTTCCTTCTTTGTGTATCTTGGGGAGATCACAAAGCTTCGGGCATCTGGATGATTTTTCTCTGGGTATGATTCTTTGCTGGATTTCTTCGCTGATGGGGGAGGCTTTTATTTTGGATCTGGTGGTTTTTTCTAGGTAGGTGGTGGGATCAGTGTTTAGGGGTTTGTATGTGGGGTCTTGGAGTAGGTTGGTTAACTTGGTTTGGTAGTCAGATGTATTCATAACCACTGTCGCGTTGCCCTTGTCTGCTGGTTGGATTATTATGCTGGTGTCTTCTTTCAAGTTAAGTAGTGCAGTTTGTTCTTCTTTGGATAAGTTGCTTTTGGGTGGTTTGCTAATGCAGAGGATGTTGGTGATTTCGAATCTGATTCTGTTAGCATCATCAGGGTTGGTTTTGGTCTGGCTGGTTTCAACTCTGCATATGATGGCTTCTGTGGGGATGTGTTTGGGAGCGACAGCAAAGTTGAATCCTTCTGAAAGGACATTGGTTTCAGTGAGGATCTCAGACATCTCAGACAAGATCCTCACTGAAGCGAAAACCAATGTCCTTTTCTGGGGAAAATACCTTTTATGTTCAAATATGTGAAGGCCCATTTTCCACTTTACTTCTCTTTGTTTAACCTTGCAGATTCCAAAGAAGGGAGTTCCACAATATGGAAATGGCATCAATTGGCACTTGGCTATTTCAGTGATAACAGGGATGGTGGTTATTATTTTAATAATTTGTTTGATTGAGGTAAGCTAAAATATTTTTCTAGAAATCCTTATATTAATTTATTTTCATACTATGCTTTCAAATTTCAGTAATGAAAAGCTAAACTTCTTCAAACTCTCAATTTATATACTGTTTTAATGAAGAGCTAGCATTTCCTTGAACACCATAACTCAAAAACCACATTACTGTAGCCAGGATTTAATATAATATATTCAACCTCAAAAAAAGAGGGGACTGATTTTTGTAAAATGATTGGTGAAGTGGGAAAGTCATGACTAATTGGGTAAACTTGTAAACTTGATTCATTCCATTTTCAATTGGGAACATCTGGCTGGTAGGTTTGATTTGGTCCATAAGACCATCTTATGAAGTTTACCAAGACCACATCTTTTTATAAGCAGAAGATGGAGAAAAACAAGTTCCTTACTGAGAAGCGGAGAAAAAAAAACATCATTTTCTGTGTCAGTCATTGATTCTTTTTCCTTACTGTGAAAAAATCTTAACAGTTATCCCTTACAACCACACCTTTCTTTTTGGATTCAACAGATATGTTGTCATCAAACTTCCAAAGAAACAGAAGAAACTCCTCCTGTAAAACGGTAACTCTTGCCTGGAGATACTTAGTTATTTGCAACTTTCTGCTTTAAAAATTCTTTTTAGGAGGAACAGTCTCAAAATTAGGTGGCAATGCACTTTATGAATTTCACTCTTAAAAAGCAAATTTTAGCTCACAAGATGCTGCATCTAAAAGTTGTAAACACTGAAAACCTCACCAAATAATCTGATTTTTTGCTGGCTAAATTTGTATGCTTAGCATTGGCTTCCTGCTACATTCTTCAAATAGGCCCATATCCTTTCCCCCCCACCCCCATGACAACTATTTTCAGTGCTGAATTTAAGATTATCTGGATGATATCCATGCTAATGAAGCCAAAAATAAGTAAAACCCCAAATAGCTACCTAGTTAGCTGCAACATGCACTTTTAAAACTCTGGAGACAATTGCAGGTGTGTGTTTCACCATAAGAGGCTATTAAGGCTTCTACTATATGGTTATAGTTTGTACATGCAAAGAAATGTCTTATGACTAAAAAGCCTTTTAAGTCCATTTTGAGAAACAGAAATATATACATCTTGTATTAAATGATAAGAGTTTATATACTCCTCCAGTACAGAAATGTATGCCATACTTGGTTTGAACATTGTCTAAAGGGTTTTATCTCATCTAAGATCTCACTATTTTTTTCTTTGTTTCTTTAAGAGTATTTCTGGGTAGAAAGAAGGAAAATACATCCGAAGAACAGGTATGTAAATGCAGAAGCAACCACTGGTGATCTGACTATATTCAATTTTCTTATTGGATCTGAAAAAACATGGCTCCACATTCCCATTAGTATTACATATGTGGCATCATCATCATCATCATCATCATCATCATCATCATCATCATCATCATCATCAAGGCTTCCAGTTTGCGCTTCTTCGGTGATGGATCAAATTCTGCGATCGTGTACAGTTTCAATCCATGCTCACCACTGGAGTGCCCCGATCCCTTGGATACATGGTTGAAGCCACCCTGTAGAGGTGTCAAAGGAGGGGAGACCACCAACTGAGTTGAAGTGAACCGCATGTCTCCTCCTTAGCTGGTCTTTACTTCCTTTCCGGAAGGCGGTTACAGTGGTGGTCAGAAATGAGAAACCGGACTGGACAAGATTGAGCAGAAGGGAGATAAAGGGGAGAGCTTGACAGACTGGGCTAAGAGATAACATCTATGCAAGGTACCCTGGAATTTAAATTACAAAGAGTGTTACTCCTAAAAGAAGGTTCTTAAAGCGATGGAAGACAGAGGGAAAAGGAAAAAAAAATTTTTTTTCTCACATCGACAGCTGCAATTGGCTTTGAATGCTAAAAAGAAGAGATTTAAGTAAGAAATTTGTGTTAATCTACTTTGACACTAACAGGCAATTTAAAAATATTAAAGTGTCAAAGGGAAAATAAAGACTTTCTGGATATTCTAAAGCCTTCAAAAGGAAGAAAGTAGAGGAAAAAAAGAAAGGGTGGGACTTGGAAACAGCAGAGAGTACCACCTGGAAATAAAAAGAATTAACAATGGAATTTTAACAAGACTTCCAAAGGATACATTGTAATTGAAACTTTGTTACAAGATAACAGCCCCCGGAAAGGGAAAGTGGAAAAAGAAGTAAGAAGAAACAGTTTTGGATTATTTGGTGATTTTTGGAATTTTGGGTGTTGGATTTCTAGTGGTCTGAACTAAAATTAATCAGGGGGTTGTTTAAAAGGGCTTAAAATGGCAGTACTCCTTGAGGAACTAAAAATTGAACTTAAAAAAATGAAAAAAAAGAGTGGCAAGAGGGAAGAGAATCCTTTGGCTTTGCACTTCAATTCTTAGAAATGGAGATTTTGAACTATGAAAAACAACAAGAAATGCTTGAAGAACAAGAAGGGTGGACAAAGAAGAAGCCATCTATAATGACCAAATAATTCTATGTGGGGTAAATTGGGAAAAGGGGGGAGAGGGAGTAAAAAAAACAAGATCTGAGGAAACAACTAAAAAAAAAAGAATAGTTTGAAAAGTAAATATAATACTAGGAAGAAGCAGAAAAAGGATTACAGAAGGGAGAATCAGAGAGATGGGGGACAAAAAGGGTGATGAGGGGAAAGATAAGAAGGAAAAGAAGTTATAAGGGACAAAAGGAGGAAATTAAGGAACAGGGGAAATGTACAAGAATAAAGGTATTAGCCTATTTAAAAGACATAGAGATAATGGTTAAAAATATAACTTGAAAGAGGATTCTGCAAGGATACAAGAGACTGCATTGTTATATTAGAAATAGTAATGAGCTAGAAAATATGAAATATAGGTGATTAAAGTGGAAGTCAAAACTGGTATTGTTATGTAATGTAATGTTTGTTAATAATTAAATGAAATAAAGAGAAAGAGAACAAAAGTAAAAGAAGACGGAATAAGAGGAAGGAATGGAAATACTTTAATTGTTCTTAACGATTTATAAAATATAATTGAAAAGAAATGTAAAAGATTTATAATGAAATCAATATCAGTTGTCAGGATGAATTTGAATAGAATAACCATTTTTATTCATTATTGTTATATATATATTCTTTTTTTAGAATTTAGTGTATTTTTAAGGGAAAGTACCAAGCGGAATTGATAAAAGTTATATGATATAAAATAGATATTAGAAACTGAATGTTATAATTGTATAATGTATAAATTAAATGTTAAATGAGATTTGAATGGATAGCAACTATAAGATATAAAGAGATACTCTATTTGGTAATCATGGGGGAAATTTTAGGGCTTTTTAATGCCTGGAAGGGGAGGGAATTGATGTTTTTTTTCTTTTCTCTTTTGGGACAAAGATGGAAAAAGAATGCATGAAATTGTAAGCAGGCCAGACAAAAGTACAAATTTAATGATAAGAAAGATATAGAAATTTAGAAAAAGATATGTATTAGAATTAGAAAGGAATGAGATAATCATAAATAAGGTTGATGAAAATAAGGGAAGGGGAAAATTATTGAGAAATGTATGGAGATGTGATAACCTGGAATCATGCTGCTCTGAAAAAAGATATTTTATTTGTATTATGTTTTGTGAAAATCCAAATAAAACTTTTACAAATAATAATAATAACAATAGTAATAGTAGCAGTAATAGAAATAACAGCAATAATAATACAAATTAAAGTGTGACAGAGTGGTGGATTTTTAAAAAAAATTTGCAAGCTGCCTGGAATTACTTATGGATGGTGAGTTGGATGGTTACTTGAATTTGTTTAAATAAATAAATAAAAATATCCTGTCATTTTGGGAGTATATTAAATTAAATAAGATTTAATTCTGAGTAAATACATTGCAGGATTCATTGCAATGTTCAACATAGGTTGGCTTTTACTTGGTAACTAAAGTCTATAGCCATCTATTTTACTCTCTTTAAATGTAGCTGCTCCTGTTTTAAAGTCACTCATTGAGATTTAAGATCATTTTAACCAGGCAGGATAATCACTCCATATTGATAGTACTGTGGCTAAAGATGGCACTTTCCCAGCCATTCCTCTTGAATCTTCCAGTTTCCTCACTTCTCACCATTTCTTCTGGATCATGTAAGCCAATCAGTTGTCTTCAGGAACAGAAAGCACCCTTATTTTCTTCTCATGTAGAAGTAATTCGGAACTACTGTAGCTTTTCTGTGTAGAATGAGAAGAAGACAATTGTAATAGCCAATGATCTGGAGCCCAGCCTATCCTATACCTGTGATTTCTGACAATGTGAAATGTCCAAATATATGCTATAGTGTTGGGTGGGGGAGCATTATTTCAAGCTATTTTGAAGACATTATGACATAGTTCCCACACTGTACCAAACTGCAGATGACCAGAAAATTATTCATGGAATAAATCAGAATAGCTGGATTTACAAAATATGAAGGGAAAATCTGAATGTATGAAGTCAAATGTGGAAACCATATCTTACAATTTTATGTATTTTGTGCATTTATTATTATCCCTAATGCATCTTTTCAGGAGAAAAGTTTTGCTACAACCATTTGTGACTTATTAAACATACCAAAGATGAACAAACATAGCTATTGAAGATTTTGCAAGCATCTTTTCCAGCTCTGCCAAACCCATTAATGTGGGAGATAGCATACATGAAGCAAAATTGGTCTTCTGCAAAGATCCCACAAGAATAATAGTGACGATTCACTTAAACCAGAGTTGCATTGAGCAGATGAATTGATAACAGATCTATTTCCATACAACATTAAGGCATACATTTATTTCATACATTATAATTAAACCCAAATTAAATAACATATATTAAGCATAACAACACTTGCAAAGTTTAGGAATGCTAATACTGAGGAATGTTTTAACTGCAGCTAACTACTAATGTTACTGACTATTAACACTGATTAGCAGAAGTACAAAATACATTCCAGAATTCTCTTATCATAGATAAAAAGGAACTAAAACTGGCGATCTAATTAGAAATCCACAGTTAAGTTTGCTCTAATTTGCTAGCCTTATATTCCTTCAGGAGGAACCTCCATTCCAGGATCTGGAATTTGAATCTGAGATATAAATAAAATTATAAAGCAACATGAAAATTAAAATCTCAGTCTGAAATTTTATTATCATTTATTTCATATCCTTTCCTCATGCTTAGATTTCAACAGATTATCTTGAAAAGCCTCTTTGGCTTAAGGATATCTCTCAATCCTTTGATAAAATATGGAAACAATATAACAATGATAAAACTCATGAAATATCTGCCGAAGAAGAGATACTAAATCGTGACAGCAAAAGGTATTTTTCCTTTCTTTTTTCCCCTTTGGCACATATTATAAGAAAGAAATTCACAAAGGAGAAGAAGGAGAAGGAGAGGGGAGGAGGAGGAGGAGGAGATTCATTTAATCATGTCCAATTCTTGCAATTCTATGGAACACATTTTCCTATCTTGCACGACTTCTTTGAGTTTTTGTCTGCTCTGGTCGATGTCAGGCTTTGATAGTATTTAGCCACCATGTTCTTTAACAGTCTGGCTTTCTTTTAGTGCTAACTCTTCCAAATGTAATTGTATTCTCTAATGAATTTCCCTGCATGATATAACCAAAGTAAAACTAGAGAGGGAATCATCCAATTTTGCAACTTAGATAATATCTCTATATTTTTCATTCCAAAATTCTTGGAACAAATTTGAATTAGTCCAAATTGAGATAATTGCAATGTGCTTTACATGGGCCTGTCCTTGAAGATCCCTTCAACTGCCCTTGAAGGCAACTCAGAAGTTACAACTGGCCCAAAAAGCAATGGCACATGGAGTCCTAGGTTTGCCAGTCTTACACCTTCACTACGTTGGCTCTAAGTTTCCTTCTGGGTGTTATTCAAGCTCCTGGTTGTAAGCTTTAAATCCCTACATGACAGGGATCAGGATATTTGCAGGATCTCCTCTCCCTGACAGTACCTGTCCATCCTACCAGATCAGATAGGGTAGATACACTCCAGGTCCTTTCCCTGAAGTCTTGCCAGAGGAGTGCCTTTTTCTGTGGCTGTCACTACCTTATGGAACCCTCTCCCGCACCCCCGCTCCCTCCCCCAAAAAATTCAGCAAGCCCAGGTGCAGGGATGGAAAAAGAATATCTGAAACTGGTGGTGAAACTGAGGGGCTTGGTTTTTGTTTTCATTTTAATGGTTTAATAGTTATTAATTTTATTGTTATCACTACCCAGAATTTTGCTTAAGATGGGCAGCCATACAAATATTTCTTATAGAGATAAATATGTGGCATTTCATAGAAATGTTTACTTTCTTCTATCATTGAAAAAAGCCACAACATACCTGCAAGAATGAAAAATGTATGCAATGGTAGATGTTATCTTTGCTGACTGCAAGATTTGGATGTTCTCTTCATATCCTGCTTCTGTAATTTGCTGGGGATACCAATTAGCTTTTTTGGCTATGGCTGTTTTCTCTAAACATGGGCATACACCACTGCAGAGCCAATGCATGTAACATTGTTTTGAAAATAGGCTTGTTTACAACCGTCATGTACAAGATGTGTATGTGAAGAACAAACAATACAAGTTGCAAAAAAAGAAACCCTTAGATCTTATTTTTGTATAATAAACTCATTAATTTCTGTTCTTTATTTATCAGATCTCCAGAAATCCCTGAGCCGCTTCCTGTGGAAATAATGTGAGTTACTACATAAACTACAAAACTCTTACTAATAATATTTTCCTGTTTAAAATTTAGAGCACCACAATTCTTCTGCATTTTTCTTGAAATGAAATTATTAGAAATAATGAAATCTTTCTTGGAAAGATTTCAGAAGTGGTTTGCCATTGCCTCCTTCCTAGGGCTGGAGAATAACTGACCCAAGGTCACTCTGCTGGCTTAATGTCCAAGGTGAGACTCAAACTCACCATGTCTTGGTTTCTAACCTGGTGCCTAAACAACTGCAACAATTGGGTCTTTATCAATTGTAGCTGTTCCAAAAATGTTAGTTGAATAATTATATCTCTACTTTTGGATTGGTAAAATATGAGGAAAATGTAGTTACATTTGAAAAATAAAATATTTCCAAGAAAACTGCAGGGACCGTCCAGCAGTCAACATTGATAAAAAGGCATGCACGCAAACAATGATTGTTAAATAAATAAATCCTCTCCCAAAAATTTTATATAAATCCCTCAAAACTTATTAACATAGAGCAGGAATGGCTTCTGGGTACAGAACCAATTAAACAACTGTGCCTTTGAGGTGTACATTTAAATGGTAAAAACTTTAAGGCTCTAAAAGAATTGCAATAGAAGTCCTTTATGGTGGGATCAGATCCTATTTTGTTCAATGACAAATACAAATTTTACATTGGCTAACATGAGTTTGTTATTCTATTGCTTCCTATCTTTGTAGGATTGTTAACAGTCTCTTGAGGCATAGAAGAGACATGAACCACTGATCTCAAAGCTAATCCACTTCTAGTACCAAAGTTAGAGACATCTTTTTTTATGTTCTTATTTGTTGGATATATGTTTTACCATTTCTTTCCCTGTGGACTCAAGATAGCATATAGGGGAGCCCCCACTCATTTTATCTCAACAGTAACAAACCTGTGAGATAGATGGAAGTCAGGAAGTGACTGGCTCCACATCAAATCTCCACACCCAGTCCAACAGTTTAACCCAGTTATCTTTTAATTCACACTCTAAACTATAAATCAACAAGCTGAAGCAGAATGAATACATAAAATAAATAAATAAATGTATATACTGTAAGAATCAAAGGCTTGAAAAAAGGTAGAAGAGTCTGCTTAGACATTTTGGAAAAGCTAGATTTCAGATTCAAGGAAGGTGAGCCCCTGGGCTTTGCAGCAAAACCATCTGAGGGTTCTTATGAGCAATTATGCAATTGTTGCTACCTTGAGAGAAATTGTGAAAATGCTGGGTTGGCATAAGGAAACAAAAGATCACAGCTTTACTGACACATTTAAATGTGGATTAATCTCTGTTTCTGCTCTATCTTCCTAGGGAGATAATGCTACCACCAGAAGCAGCAACTGAACCTCCAGCTCTAACTCTGCCTCTAGCTGAAAGTCCAGTTCCAGCTTCAGCTCCAGCTCCAGCTCCAACTCCAACTCCAACTCCAACTCCAACTCCAACTCCAACTTCAACTCCAGAGCCTGTTAAAAAGACCAGTTCAAAGAAAATGTGAGTATCTGTAGAATTATATGTGTGGAATAGTATTCCTTTACTTGAAGATAGTTCCACCCATAGATTCATCTACCCATAGATTCATTCAGTTTATGAAAGAACTGTGGTGGCGCAGTGGTTAGAATTTGGTATTTGTTCCATATTAAAATTCTTGTAATACTCTCACCTGATTGGCTAAGACGGACTGCACTGTGATTGGATGGAAGAATGATGGTGATTGGTCAGTAAAGAATCTGCCACGATTGGCTGAGTCGATCACGGGAGATTCAGAAGACTGTCATTGAGTAAGAGCTGCCGGCAAGCTCTATAAGAAGAGCTGCCGCGGCTCACAAGTCCAGCACAGATCTATACCTTTTAATAAAAAGCTGAAGTTATGCTGGTCTCGAGTCTCCTTTTTCCCGCGCTTCTACACTGGCAACAAAGGTGGGATACTGAGACAAAGAGACCAGTCAGGCACATGGCAACCGAGCTGAACAACCGACGAGATGGCCGGCAGCAACTCACCACCCGCACCTTTCGACCAGGCAACCGAGGACTGGGAATCATACATCAATCAATTTCTCATGTTCCTTGAGAACAACAACTTGAAAGTTGTAAACGACCACCAGAAGAGAGCTGTCTTCCTGACCCACTGTGGGCCAGCCATATGCAAGATGACCAAAGTGTTGGCCAAGCCAGAAGACGTGAAAGAGATGGCTTGGCCAGACCTAGATTAGCCACTTTGAAACCACTACGCCCCGGCCGTTCTAAATCTGATCCAAAGACATGAATTCTACCGTTGGGATCAGAAGGACGAAGAGAGCATCGGGGATTTTGTGACAGCACAAAGGAACATCGGAGGTGCGTGCGGCTTCTCAAACATGGATGAGGCTCTGAGAGACCACGTGGTCCTCGGTCTCAGAGACCCCATACTCCAGAGCATACTAATGGCTCGGGTGGACATTATGGTTACAAAGCCATTGCTGAAGCCACCGCAGCCGAGGCTACAAAGAAATCAGCGGCCAAGATGTGGCAAATGAACACAAGGTACCGGCCAACAACATCGGAGACCAACACATCTCCCAAGAAAAGAACCGAGGCTGGTCACAAAGCCACAACAGCACACCACAAGGACATTGAACTCTCACTCAATACCAAAGACGAGGAGGAGGAGATCCACAGATTGCAGGCAGAGCGAGACAGGCGGAGAGGTTGTAAGTCGGGTTTCTAGTGCATCGGATGCAGCGGCGACCACCCCCGTTCAGAGTGCCGGTTCTTAGACTCCATTTGCCGGTACTGTGAGAAATGGGGGCACATCACTAAGGTCTATAGAAACAAATAAAACTACAGGCCAAGGCAACGTGACAACACGCCCCCCAGGAACTGAGACAAATTTTCACAGAACCGATGGAGCCGCAAGAATCGAAGCAAGTGGCTCAGCGAAACCCAACGACATGAAGAAACCCACCAAATGGTCACCATCAGCCACTCAGACAACTCCGACGCAAGAAAAGTGCATGTGCAGGTTAGCATTGAAGGCAGACCATGCAGAATGGAAGTGGATTCTGGATCCTACCTCCTGGGACACGATTAAGAGGTTAGTGCCCAGCTTACAAAAACAAGAGCTGGAGAACCAGAAACTAACCATTAAGGACTACCAAGGGAACAGAATTCCCGTGATAGGAATTGAACACTTCCATGTTACCTTCAAAAATGCATGGAAAAGTACTCCCGCTAACAATTGTGGACAAAGACCGCCCAAGCCTGCTGGGTCTAGAATGGTTTGCGCCATTAGGAATTGAGGTGACGGGCATCAACCACGTCGAAGAAACAGACTGGGAGGAGGAGCTGATGAAGGAATTCTAAGAAGTTTTTGATGTACAATTAGGCAAGTACCGGGGATCCCGAATATCATTTAATGTGAACCCCAATATTGCCCCAATCCGTCTTAAACCAAGACGAGTTCCTTTCATGCTCAAGCCAAAAATAGATGAGCAACTAGATAAGCTCATTGCGCAAGGGGTCCTGGAACCAATAGATCATGCACGCTGGGAGACCCTAATAGTCACTCCAATAAAACCAGATGGGTCCGTAAGAATTTGTGGGGACTATAAAGCAACCCTTAATAATGCACTGCAACAGAGTGCATACCCAGTTCTGGTGGTACAGCACCTCCTACACTCACTCAGGGGAGGAAAAGTCTTTGCGAAACTCGACCTGGTGCAGGCATACCAACAGCTGCCAGTTGATGCCGAGACTGCGGAAGCACAAACCATTGTGACCCACAGGGGGGGCTTCCTGTCCAAAAGACTCCAATTCGGAGTCAGTGTGGCACCAGTGGTGTTCCAGAGCTTAATGGAATGGTTACTGCAAGGCATTAAAGGAGTCGTGCCATATTTCGATGATGTCTTGGTAGCAGCCAAGGACAAAAGACAATTGGGAAGCCGATTCAGGGAAGTCCTGCAGAAATTTAAAAACACAGGACTAAAAGTTAAAAAAGAAAAGTGTCACCTATGCACTGAAAAAGTTGAGTTCCTGGGATATTTAGTGGATAAAGATGGAATCCACCCCACCCAAAAAAAGATTAAAGCTATAAAGGAAGCCCCAAGACCTCAAAATAAGGTAGAATTACAAGCTTTCTGGGACTAATCAATTTCTACAATGTCTTTTTGCCACAAAAGGCAACGACAGCAGAACCTCTGCATAGGTTACTCAACAAGACGTCCTGGGGCAAGCGGGAAGAGGCCACCTTCCGGAAGATAAAAGATCTCCTCACATCAGAATCATTCCTCATCCAGTACAGTGAAACCCTACCACTAACGGTGACCTGGGACGCCTCTCCATTCGACATCGGAGCTATACTGAGCCATACTCTGCCAGAAGGGAGAGAAGCGCCAATTGCATACTTCTCTAAGACACTATCAAAGGCAGAAAGAAATTATAACCAGCTCGACAAGGAGGCACTAGCAGCGGTTACAGGCGTGAAGCGATTTCACGAGTACTTATACGGTAGGGACTTCATCCTCATCACTGATCACAAACCACTCCTGGGGATCCTGGCAGGGAACAAGGCCACCCCCCAACATCCTGTCACCCCGGATGACAAGGTGGTCCGAGTTCCTTGCCGCCTACAACTATCAGCTAATACATCGCCCCAGGAAAAGCATCTCGCACGCTGATGCATTAGGCCATTGCCCCTTGCCAGATCCAGAGGATGACCCTGCACCCACCACATCCACCCTACAAGTAGAGACTTTGCGGGACCCACAAAAGAGCACACCTTTTTAATCACAGTAGATGCTTACTCCAACTGGCTGGAGGTAAGCCTAATGCAATCCACCATGATGGAAGTGGTTATAAAGCAGCAAAGCAGACTTTTTGCCACCCATGTCCTACCTGACTTGATAGTATCTGACAATGGGCCACAATTCATGGCGCTGGCATTTGAACAATTTCTCGCCAAGCGGGGCATACGACACGCATTGACAGCGCCCGTTCATCTGGCAGCAAACGGACAGGCGGAACGAATGGTCAGATACACCAAAGACACTTTAGAAAAAATGGACACAGGGAGCATACATGAGAAAATAAATAAACTATTAACAATACAACACATAACACCAAGTGCTAAAACCAATAGAAGCCCAGCCGAGTTCCTGATGGGAAGAAAACTCCGATCCCATCTAGACAGACTTCACCCGGCATACAATCCCGAAAAACCACCAGACTCATCCAGCTGGTACTGTACATTTAATCCGAGAGACATTGTCTATGCCAGAAACTTTTCAGGGGACCCACTGTGGGTACCTGCAACAAAAACCCAAGTGACAGGTCCCCGGTTATACCGGCTGGAAACGGAGGATGGAAGGAATTGGAAATGACATGTCGATCAACTAAGATCCCGAATAACTTCAAACAATGCCAAAAGCACACAAAATCCACAAAAAGACATTAATAAAAAAACTAGAGGGGGGGAGTGTTGTAACTATGTATCATTTATGTGTTTGCAACTGTGTATCAATGCAACTATGTATCATTCAGACATTTGCAACATTGTATCATTCACGTGTAATCATTAAGCTTCTGTCTTCTCAGTGACCTTTTACAGGGCACGTACAGAGACAAGGAGTCAAACATTTGCAGAAATGGTTTATTCACTTGGGATTACATTGTCTGGCATGCAGCTTTGTGAAGAAGTAATATCCTGATCAAATATAAATCTTGCCATCCTGTCTGTCCTGGTATCTTGCTTTTGTTTGAGCCATTGTTAAATCTGTATATTCCGTCTGACCTAGGCTTAACCTAGGTTCTGAATAAACAATCACCCCCTTTTGAATAAGCATAATAAAAGAGCGTGTACCCGGACATTCGGGGCGCACTCATCGCGAGGAACTTCGTCTCCTGTCGTTTCTCTCTCCTTCGCTCCCTATCATGAGACGCCCATCTGATGCGGGATAGCAGATACCGCAGGGGAGAAACCCCAAACAATTATCACAAAGAAGGAGAAAATTCTCCTACGACAAAGCAGAAAACTGAACACGACCAACCAACACAAACCGAGCAGTCAATCTATACACCAATAAATAGAAAAAGAAACCAACTAAACTCACCGGAAAGCAAAGGCAGTAGAATGGTTCTAGCAGAAGACGACCCACACAGAACCTTGCTTGGAAGGAACAGCCAAGCCAGTTCAACCAACCTGGAAAGAATGCCCAGGAAAAGAGAAGCCGACAACTCAACTGAGCCCAGTAGACCGGGTGGGAGTTGCAGTGAAAGGCCTGGCTCACCCTTCCAGGCAGTTTCATGGAGAAGAGCAGGAGTGACAAAGATCCCATCCGAACTGTCTGAAGACCATACAGCAACTGAGCTGTGCAGGTCAAGTAGGCAAGTTAAAAGCCCTGCCTACCTACACAACTACGTCACGTAGGATGGACCATACCAAGAGGGGAGGGGTGTTCCATATTAACATTCTTGTAATACTCTCACCTGATTGGCTAAGACTGACTTCACTGTGATTGTACAGAAGAACAACAGTGATTGGTCAGTAAAGAATCTGCTGCGATTGGCCGAGCCGATCGCATGAGATTCAGAAGGCTGTCATTGGGTAAGAGCTGGCGGCAAGCTCTATAAGAAGAGCTGCCGCGGCTCGCAGGTCCAGCACAGATCTATACCTTTTAATAAAGAGCTGAAGTTATGTTGGTCTCGACTCTCCTTTTTCCCACACTTCTACAGTATTGCAGGCTAGCTCACTGTTCACTGCCAGGAGTTCTGTGCTGACTGGCTTAATTATGAATTTCTTAATCATATTTATATAAACTGATTGTGTTTCATAGTTTCTGTACTAAGAGAGGCCACTCAAAATTCCTAGCTATAAGCAAGCAAATTGGAATAGAACGATATTTGGTTTATTTTGTCCAGGAGGAAAAAAAATATCCAATTGATTGGAGCTCATGGTAGCCACATACCAGAGGTCAATTTATTTACAGCATGTTTCTCAATCACAGAGCCTTTAGGATGAGTGGATGTCAACTCCCAAAATTTTCTAGCCAGCTGTGCTTAATATTAACATCTTAAAGTTCTTGAGGTTGAGAAAAACCAGTCTAAAACTTCCTTACATTTTAAGAAGTTTGAAAAGAAATGAGCCATTATCATTCACAGGATAATGTGTCCCTAGGAAGGACACAGTCTCAGTTGTAGCAGTTCTTTTTAACTTCAATTCTGTTAAAATGTATTTCTGTTCTTTGTCAGGTCTGAAAAAGAGACCCCCACTAGTGAAGCCTCACCCACTGAGTGAGTAGTAGAGTCTCTCAAGGATTGTTATTTAACTTATAACATTTTTCCTTCAAGTTATTTCTAAGTAATGCATTTGTTTAAAATAACATCTAATTTGTACCATTACTGTTGCAGCTTCATCTTTATTAAAATCAACAACTTTACACACCTAAAAACCTTTAAAAGTTTAAGCTAGATATAAAATACATTGCACACAGAATTGTAATACTCTAATTCCTCCTGTACTGTAATAGTACAAACTAGTCTGGAAAAATAAAGTTTCATTTTTTTAGTAGCTGAATATAATCCAGAGCATTACCTCCCTTCCATACTGAGCATCCTATTCATTCCTTCCCCATCTTTTATATTTTAGTTATCTTTTATTTATTAACTTTGTCTTTGATTATGGCCATTTTTATAAGCTTAGAAATATTTATATTTTATGCTGTAAGCCTCCCAGTTGTTTTGGAAGAAGGTGAGTGGCAATTAAATTGAATAAATAAGCAGATAATAACTAGGTCAGGCTGACTAGGTGAAGATAAAATATTCAACTGGTGTCAACTTACATTCTTCTTTTAATTTTTCTTTTAACAAGGGCTTCAGAAACAGAAGAAGGAGGAACTGAAGGTACTTCAAAGAAAACGTAAGTAGCTTCAGTGTGCAACTCAGGAGTTATTACTCCTTAAGAATTTTTGAATGGTTCAGAATGCATTTGAAGATCCACATTTATAGGGTATTTAATGTGTAAAACATCTCATAATCTTGTCATTTTATTTCATTATTCAATAATAGAAAGAAAAAGTTCTCGTTGGAAATAGGAAAAGGAAGGAGAAAAACTAGAAAAGGGCAAAATCATTTTACCTTTTCCAGTTCTGGAGTACCAAACATCTATTACAAAAGGGAGCAGTTGCTCCTTCAGTGTATATTCATTGTATGTTTCTGTTACATATACGTGGATGTAATTTCCTATCATTTTTCTGTCTATCTGATTCTAACAGATTGGAGGCTTTTTCAGTTTTGCTTTTGCATTTGTATTTAAATTGGATCCTATATTTATTCTTTGAAGAATGGTCAGAAAACCTGCAGTGACTTATGGACAAATGGCTCTTTTTAGAAATGGAAATGCTTGGTAAATTAATAAAGCCCTCTGTTAGAGCACTATGTAATTAAAATAGCATGAAATCTAAAATAAAACATAAAAATAAAACTATTATTCTTCTCTAAAAAGATAAAATATAAAGAAGGAATGGAGTTTTTTTCCCTTGAAGATTTTCTTTTGTGTGGCTTCTTTGCTAGAGCACAGGACATAGAAAGCAAAGATGTGTTTAGCGAATATGAAAAATTAGTCTCAAGCTTCAATTATTTTAGGTAGTATTCCTATGCTTGCAGATCTATATCTCCTCAGAGAAAATATATGTCCTTTCTGAAAAAATCTAGCCTAGCAATATTGGCTAGAGGATAGATAAGAATTTGCACATGAATACCTGACGTTCCAGATTTTCTTAATATATTCAGTTTGGGGGAACATATTTTCTAATGTATGATAAAACATATAATGATGTTTTCATATTAGCTTGGTTTAATAGAATCTGGAAATTCAGATTTAGAAGTCAGTCATTGCTTTCTGTCAAAGAAGCTAGTATCTTGCAACAGAATTAGCAAAAGTAATAGCACTTAGACTTCTGTACAACCCCACAGTGTTTTACAGCACTCTCTGAACTTCTTATAGTGTCCCCAACAATATGGCAGCAATACCAACCTTGGAATGGGAAAAGGATAAGTCAACCCTATACCAGTCAGGATATAACTTCTTGCTGTAGGCAGAGTAAGTCTGCAATACCACATACTAGTAATTACCTGTTTTACTCAGGACAGAAGGTATTGTGAGGTGCAGGATGAGGCTGAGTTGGCAAACTAGAGAAAAATATTCCAGGATTGTTGAGAAAGGGTAGGAAGCAGAGGTGGTATTCAGCAGATTCTGACCAGTTCTGGAGAACCAGTAGCAGAAATTTTGAGTAGTTTGGAGAACCAGCAAATACCACCTTTGACTGGAGACTTTACAGTATCCTTCCCCTTCCATACCCACCAAGCCATGCCCACAGAACCAGTAGTAAAAAAAAAATGAATCCCAGCACTAGAAGTGAAAAGCAAACAACAACTCAAAGGACTCATTAAAATATGTCAGTAGGCAAGATAATATTGTGTTCTGCCTGCTATAATTCTGGTTTTGACATAAGAATATGCACCCTGATCTGTGTAACCAATTCACAGATGAACCTCAGAGAATATGGTTTGTTTTATTCCTAGGTACATTTATGTTTGGATGCCACAATAAGAATCCTCCCAAACACTGATTTACTGGGAATAAATGGAATAAAATAAATGATTTTAGTTGCACCTATTATATTCCTTTAGAAGTACCTGAGAATTAGGGTACTGAATAAGGGTACAACAACAACAACAACAATACTAATAATAATAATTGCTTGACAAAAGTTGAACAGATTAGAAGAATATGTAGTTTTATAATCACATTGTAATATCATCTTTTATTCCTTTTATATCTACATATCTACAGAAGTTCAGAAGAGGAAGTGGAAGAGAAGGAGGAAGGGGAAGAGGGAGAAGAATACTTCTCTAAAGCATATTGCTATATATTTTATTAATTTATTATATTATTTTTATTTTATTATTAAATACATTTTCCATGCATCTTTTTATTGTTATCCTTATCCCAAGGCTTAAAAACATTTCAGAATAGCTATTCTCCCATTTGAAACAACTGCAGTTGAGTTGAACTAAGTAGCAACTCTAAAAAGTTCATAGAAATATTTTTATTGGGGGTGATAGAAACCAGGGTCGAGGGTGACAATGAATTACATGTCTCAGAGTCGGCTACACCCAGGCAGTGCCGGCATGTTAGCTTCCAATAAATCCTTTTTAAATTTTAGAAGTTTGGCTCATGATTTAAAAGGGGTAACTGCAGGAATCCTGAAACTGAAGTTCTTATTATTCATGGCCCTAGTGGCTACAGATAATGAAATCTATAGGTTTCCTGGTGCCAGAATGATGTTTTACAAATGTGTAGAACATTCACATGACATTTGTGTAGCAGCAGGATTACCTTTGTATGTATGTATTCATTTATTTATTACATCTCCATAAAATCTTCAGTATTTTCAGGTTCCCAAGTGCAGAATACAGTGTCAGGTTTTTTATATCTGTAACTAAAATTATGACTATAAACTGTAACAGAAAAAAAATAGGGAGTGAAATAAGACTCACAGTGTAAAGGCCCGATCCCACTGGCCGACGGACGCAAAATATATGCATAAAGGACACAGCGGATGAGCAAAATTTTGGGGGTGGCTCCATCCGTTGTCATCTGCTCCAAAAAGTGGCAAAAATTGACATAAACAGAACAGAAAAGAACGGAAAAGTATGGACATGGGTAGTATGTAGCGGGGATATTAAACGGATGTCCATAGGAAGCCTAGCCGATGAAAGTGGATGGAAGCGGATGACGCCTCCAAAGGGGTTCCAGGGGAGAATCTCGAAGTGGATGCAAATCAGAAGGGGTGGATGCATAGTGGATGAAGCAGATGCATCATGGACGCCTTTGGGAAACAAAGCGGATGCCGCGTGGATGTATATCGGATGCAAAGCGTTCACTGCGCATGCGGGGAGTATGAATTGCATCACCTCCATGAATATAAAAGGATGCAGTATGCATGCAGTCAGCATACAGGGGAAAGACGTGCTGCCACATACATCTAGCAGGAACACCATGATTCGTCAGTCAGGCAAGAAGAGGAAGCCAGTGCCTACTCGTTCCAGCCCTGGCAAGAAGGACAGAACCAGCATCCCACCCCCTGGCACTGACTCTGAAGCTGCTGCTGCTACTGCTGCTGTGGTGGACCAGCCCCAAGGCCCTCAAAGCCCTGCTGCTAAAGGCCCTGCTACTCAAGCCCCTGAAGGCCCTGCTGCTGAAGGCCCTGCCAGAGGGAGGAAGAGGCAAGGGAAGGAGAAGGGAGAGAGGAAACAGTACACCATTTCCGAGGAGCATGAGGATGAGGTGCTGGAATGGCTGAGGGAGAAGGAGTAACTCTGGAGAAAGAGCCACAGACTGTATCGGGACACCAAGAAGAACCAGGCAGCTTGGAGAGACAAGGCAGAGAGCCTGGGGTACACTGCAGAAGTACTCCTAGGATGGTGGAAGCACATGCACACCTGGTATGGCAAGCTACACCTCAAGAAATCCGGGCAGGCCAATGTCAAGCTCACTGACCGGGAGATGTACGTCATGGCCAAGTGCAGTTTCCTGGAGGGTGAGATCCGCCACTGAGGAGCAGCCCCTCTGAGACCCCTCTCCCTCAGACAGCCCACAGACTGCCAGTCCTCTTCCAGCCAGGAGCCAGCTACCCTGTCCAGGCAGGTGTCTTCAGAGGGCCCCACGGCAGAGACCCCCCCGACAGCTGCACTCCCCATGCCAGCAGACTTGGAGGATCCCGTGGAGGATGATGCCCTGCTGTCACATATGGAGGAAGAAGCATCAGCCACCAGAGGCCAACCCACCCCCAGCCCCACCCCCAGCCCCAGCCCCAGCTCCACAGGATGCAGGCAAGAGGCAGACTGGAGGGCCAGCACCACAGTGTGCTGTTGGAGATCAGGGACACAATGAAGACCAGCACAGAACTTCTCTCTCAACTGGTCCATTTGGACAGAGTATCCTTGGGCCGGAACACCTTCATCACCTATGTGAGCCACACCCTAAGGGACCTGCCTGAGGCCCAGTACCAGGTGATGAAGCAGAAGATCACAGCACTTCTGCACAACCCTGAAGGCCCAGCTGAAACTGCTCCTACCCAGTCCAGGTCTGCTCCTCCACCCCAGGCAATGTCACAGCCCTTCCACGGCTTTCAACAGCCCCTCACCTACCAAGGCTATGAATACCAGGACTTCCCACAGCAAAAACAGAACTTCCCAGTCCAGGCCCAGGTTCATCGCATGCCACAGATGCCAGCCCTCACCCAGCTGCAGACCAGACAGCCCCACTACACTCCTTCCAACCCTTCCTCCACCCCACAGCCAAGCCCATCAATGGACAATCTGTCATCAGTATTGGGTGCGGTATCTGCTATCCCGCATCAGATGGGTGTCTCATGATAGGGAGCGAAAGGAGAAAGAAACGATAGGAGACGAAGTTCCTCGGGATGAGTACGCCCAGAATGTCTGGGTACACGCTCTTTTATTATGCTCATTCAAAA
>BLBF01000044.1:14357419-14377762 GCA_015471245.1 Laticauda colubrina | reverse complement strand
GCAATGATACACAGTTGCAAACACATGAATGATACATAGTTACAACAATTGGGCCTGACATCTCAAGTCCTTGATGAAGGGACTCTCAACCTCACGGGACTGAGTCAGCTCTCGGTTTGCTTCCTGAACACGCTTCCTTCCAACACCACCTGTTGTACCCTCGGGGCCAAGCACTCCAATGGTGCCTCAGACCAGCACTCAAGCCACAGCCACCTCCACAGTGCCTGGCCGCTTAACAGCTGAGACCAGGGACATAACTCAGAGTGACTGAGAATAGTGTCAGAGACTGAGTTGTTTACTTGTTCAGTTTATCTTTGCTTAAGACACTTTACTTGGTTCATTTTGCTTATTTAATAAAGTCATAAAGTTAAGAAAGTTAATAAAGGTTATCTTTGCTTAAGACACTTGGTTCATTTTTTTACCTTAATAAAGTGTTGGTGAAAATTTTTAAAAAATGATTAAGCCTTTGTATGCTTGTGGGATTGATAAGGATAGTTGCGGGATAGATAAACCTCCAGTGCAAGCATAGTGGGACTCTATGGTCCACCATCCCAGCTGCCACACATATGGATCTTTATTATCAACAACAATTTATTCATTGATCAATACATTTTAAAATAAACAAAGCTCTTTATTAATGCCCTATTCATTGTAGGACCTTACATGCCACAATCTCATGCCACAATCAACTTACATGCCACAATCTCATCAGTGTTATGCAAGTCTCAAGGAAGCATCCATTAATCATCTATCATCCTGTCTTGCCACTCCACTGCTCCAGCTGGGGAGTTGCACCAGTGTCTCAGTAGGTTGTGCTGCTTCTTCCCTTCACGTGAAGCTCTGTTGGGGCCTTGTACATCCACAGTGTCTATCAGGTTAAATCCTTGCCTCAATTCACCAGGCTCCATGTCCCCATTCCCTTGTTGACAGTCAACAAGTCTGTTCTGCAACCCTGGGTAGCGGGTGCGCATGAGATTGTGCAGGATGCAGCAAGCTTCCATGATGCTCCTCACAGTCTCTGGGTCATGCTGCATGGTGGTGAGAAGTATCTGGAACCTGTTGGCCAGGATTCCAAAGGCGTTCTCCACCACCCGTCTTGCCCTGGACAGCCTGTAGTTGAAGATCCTCTCTTCACGGGTGAAGTATCTTGAAGTGTATGGCTTCATGAGGTAGGTTCTGAGGGAGAAGGCATCATCACCAATGATGATGTAGGGCACCTCTTGTGTGTCATTGGGTAGGGGGTCTGGATCTGGAAAACCCATGATGAGGTTGTATTCCAGCCCATCTGTCAGCCTTCAAGATCTTCTACTATCGTTTTGCATCTTTCGGCTGCCAAAAGTAATGGGGGGAAGGGGAGGTAGAGATAAGTCTGGGAAGTGAGCTGGAGGTGTTACATTCTTCTGTTGTGTAAATGGGGGGGAGCATACATCAGAGTTAGGTTTCTATTTCTCGCTTAGCTTTCTTTTCTCTGCGCAACTGCAGCCCGTTATCAAAGTATGCCAAGGTCAATGGACAGAGGCCTCATCATCACCTGAAGATGCCCACATGATCATATTCACAACTTCTAAACTGGAAGTTTCATCTGAACTATTGGGGGTGGGAACACTTCCATCACTTTGTATATGTGAATTGCGCACCTAATTTCTCAGATTTAGAATTCTTTGGTTGCTACCTTCACTTTCAGTAAAAGATATCTTTTCTCTAAACTAAAGAGTCTAAGTATTTCTTTCCTGGATTTTGAATGGAGCTCTGCCTGACATTATTCTGAATCTCCTCTACCACCTGGAGAGAATACCCCATTTTCTTCCGAGGGGGCCTGGACATCATGTCATCTTCAGCTAGTGATCAGGAGGACCTGGGAGCCATTGGAGGGGAAGATTCTCTGCTGGTACAGGAAGCCCAATCGCTAGCAGAGCTCAATCTGGAAGAGGATCCAGCTGTGAAGCCCAGATGGTCAGTGGGGGTTGGTTGGAAAGCTCCGGAGAAGGACCCCCCCCCCCCGGAGTCACAACTACCCACCGGCGTGGAAAAGAGGAGCCAAGGCAACAGAAGGAAAAGAGAGAACTCTCACTGAATCAAGCCAGGAAACTCCTCGATGAAGCCTTTGAACAACTCCAAGCTGCACAAAGGTATGAAGGGGGAGGGGAAGTAGCCCCAGCCAGAAGAAGCAGAGCAGCTCCCTCTCCCATAAATCAACCCAATCCAGCAGCAGCCCCAGGGCCCTCAGCGGGAGGTGTGATTCCTAGAAGGTGTAGAGCTCCTAGGCTGCCTCCGTTAGAAGTAAGATACGGGGGAGATCCCAAAGCCTTGGGATTTTTCCTAGCCCAAGTTTGGAGCTATATGGAAGAATACGGGGAGGATTTTCCCTCAGCCAAAGTGAGATGTGTTACCAGGGCTCTGGAGGGAATAGCTGCAGAGTGGATGGTGACCTTGCATAATGATAATGCTCCCCAGTTGATGAACCTCTTCATGACTGCAATGTGGGCTAGGTTTGAGGACCCACTGGCAGAGCGCAAGGCCCGGATTAAGATGAAGACCATAAATCAGGGGCAGAGGTCAGTGGCTGACTACACCCAAGAATTTAGACAGTTAACTGGTCATATCCGAGGCTGGCCCCAGGAAGCCCTGATAGAAGCGTTTAAAATGGTTTAAATGAAGATGTGTACCAGAGATGCATTGCTAGAAGAGACCCCAATGACTTGCAGATGTGGTACTTGCTGGTAGAAATGGAGATTGATTTAACCCGAAGCAAATGGCGGGAGATTCTGGGTGGAGCAAGCCTTCCCCCCCACATCCTCAAGAGGTTCTCAAACCTCAGAGGGGAGGAGTGGCGGCAAGACCCAACCCCTCGGCCTGCTTTCGATGTGGAAAGGAAGGTCACCGGGCTGTGAACTGCAGAGTCAAGCTGGGACCAAAGGGGGCACCAAAAGAAGGGAAGAAACCCGAAAAGTCCCCAGCGAAGCCTCGCGAAGCAGCACTAAAGTCGAAAGAGATGGCAGAGGTCGCCCCTCCCACAGGAGAGGAATCAGAAACCACAGTGACCCCTGAGGAAGATGATTTCGAATCGGAAGATGACTTCCTGGTAAGTCCAAGCGTGGGCCTTATGACCATTCCGGTGAAGTTGAGGGTACCCAATTCAGGGGTCGAAGGGGAAATGCTAGCCCTGTTAGATTCTGGATGCACAAGGTGTATAATCAGCACGGAAGTAGTGAAGAAAATGGGCCTAAAACTAAAACCTTTCAAGATGCCCATTTCCTTTTGCCAACTAGATGGATCAGTGGCTGGAGGTTGCCCTGCACGTCTTGTCACGGAACCTATAGAAATGATCATGGGAGAGCATGATGAGACCCTGTGTTTTATTGTGGTCCCTGGGATGGAGCAACCATTAATACTGGGATTGCCCTGGCTCCGGAAATGGAATGCCCAGGTTAACTGGAGAAAGGGGTTGTTGTGCATACGCACCAAGCAGTGACTGGGAAAAGAGGGCAGATCTCAGCCAAAGCCTGAGGACCTAATTGAAATAGCTTCCACAGGTACTGAGCCCGTGAAAGGGGAGGAGAAAATTCCCAAAGAGTATTGGGATTTAAAAGAAGTGTTCAGTGAGAAGGCCTCGGATGAGCTTCCGCCTCACCGGCCAACAAACTGTGCTATTGAGATTTTGCCTGGGGTGAAGCTCCCAAAACCAAAGTTGTACTCAATGACACCACAGGAATTGGAGGAGCTAAGATTGTTTATAGATAAAAATCTGGAACGTGGTTTCATTCAACCTGCTAGACCCCGGGTAGCAGCCCCAGTGTTGTTCAGTGAAAAGAAAGATGGTTCCAAATGCTTGGTGGTGGATTACAGAAATTTGAATGCTATTTCTGTGGAAAACGTCTATCCCCTTCCTTTGATGAAGGACATGTTGGCTCATTTAGCGAAGGGGAAGATTTTCATGAAGTTGGATTTGAGAGAAGCATACTACCGAATTCGAATTAAGGAAGGGGATGAGTGGAAGACCGCTTTTAACTGCCCGATGGGTTGCTTCCAATTTAACATTCTTCCTTTTGGTTTACAAGGGGCCCCAGCTGTATTCATGCAAATGATCAATCAAGTGTTACATGAACACAGGGGGGTTCTGGTTTATCTTGATGACATCCTTATCTACACGGAAACTCTGGATGAACATGTGAAACTAATGCGGTCGGTTCTACAGAAACTGTGTGCCCCTAAGTTGTATGCTAAATTGACAAAGTGTGAATTCCATCAAGACAAAATTGACTATTTGGGATATCGCATTTCATCTGAAGGCATAGAAATGGATCCAGAGAAGGTGCGTGCCATGTTGGAATGAGCTCCACCACGCACCAGAAAACAACTTCAAAGCTTCTTGGGATTTGCAAATTTTTACTGGCAATTCATCCTGACGTTTGCTAAGATAGCAATGCCCATCACAAATCTCTTAAAAACAAAAGGGGAAGTGAAGCCAAGGCCAGGAAAGCCGCTGGAGTGGTCCATGGAGTGCCAAGCAGCTTTTGAAAAGCTAAAACGACTGTTTGCTGCAGAACCAGTGCTAAAGCACCCGGATATGGAAACTCCTTTCGTGATTCAAGCTGATGCAAGTGATGTGGCTATTGGAGCGGTGTTACTTCAAATCAACGAGAAAGGGACCTTACAGCTTTGTGCGTATACCTCCCATAAGCTGTCTGAAACAGAGAGAAGATGGGCCGTCTGGGAGAAAGAAGCTTTTGTAGTTTGTTGGGCCTTACTGACCTGGAGACATTTCCTGGAAGGAGCAAAACACCCATTTGAGGTATGGACTAATCATAAGAATTTGGAAGCTTTAAAAATGCCCCGGAAGCTGTCCTCTAAACAAGTTCGCTGGGCCCAGTACTTCAAGCAGTTCAATTTCTCATTGAAGTACATTCCAGGAGGGAAGAACTTCATGGTGAATGCTCTCTCTAGACTAACCCAATATAATAGTATGCGCCAGGAGGTGATAAGCCCAATTGTCTCAACCAAACATCTAGCTGCCCCAGTGATCACCAGAGCCCAAAAGAAGAACCAAGAAGTGGATTTATCGAATGACCTAACCGAACAATTAAAAGAAGCTTTAAAACTGGATGAATGGTTCCTGGCTCATTCAAGTGACTATACAGTTAGAAATGGTTTGGCTTGGGTGGGGCCCAAGTTGTATATGCCACAGGTGCTGAGGGGCCAAATACTACAACAGGCTCATGATTCTAAAGCAGCTGGCCACTTCGGATTTGTGAAGACCTTACATCTGGTTAAGCGGCAATTCTGGTGGCCTACTTTAAAGAAGGGCATTGAAGCTTATGTAGCTAGCTGTCCAATTTGTGCTTTGGCAAAGAGACCTCCTGATAAGCCAGTAGGATTGTTACAAAATGTATCTAGACCAACGGCCCCCTGGAAGGAAATCTCTATGGACTTTATAGTAGAAGTACCCGAAAGCGGTGGAAACACGGTCATCTGGGTAGTAACTGATTTGTTTTCCAAACAAGTACATTGCATACCTTGTTCCAAGATTCCATCTGCTAAGACGCTGGCTAAATTGTTTGTTTCACATATCTATAGGTTACATGGTGTTCCGGAACACATAATCTCTGACAGAGGGGTCCAGTTTACCTCAAATTTTTGGAAAGAGTTCCTGAAGTTGATAGGCTCCACCCAGGGTTTAAGCTCCACCCACCACCCTCAAACCAATGGGGCCTGTGAGAGAATTAACGCAGTGTTAGAACAGTATCTTAGATGTTACATAAATTATCAACAAGATAACTGGTCCGACTTACTACCATTTGCCGAAGTGGCATATAACAACTCCGTACACAGTAGTACTGGATTTACTCCATTTAAAGTGGCTTCGGGACAAGATTTCGTACCCATACCTGAACTCCCTCACAAAGCACTAGATGAGGCCCATCAAGCTCATAAGAAGTTTGCAGACAAGAAAAGATCTCCACAGAAAGAATATAAAGTGGGCAACAAAGTTTTCCTGTCCACCAGATACCTGCAGACGACACAAAAGTCAAAGAAGCTTGGTCCTAAGTATGTTGGTCCTTTCACGATTGAACGGATTATAAATCCTGTAACAGTCCAGCTGAACTTACCCAAAACTCTTCAACGAATTCATCCGGTTTTCCATGTTAGTTTGCTAAAACCTGAACGTACTTCTGACTTAAAACCCGTCCAGGCTGACCCTCCCATACCAATACTGATTGAAGGTGAACAACATTTTGAAGTTAAAGAAATTCTGGACTCTCGCAAATGGAGGGGTCGACTCCAGTATCTCGTAGCCTGGAAACATTTCCCTTCTTCACAAGCCGTTAACGAAACCAACATTAAAGCCCCTAAGTTGGTCAAGGCATTTCGTTCCAAGTATCCTGATAAGCCTTAGGATTCTTTTGTGATTGTTTAATGATTAATAATTGTCTTTATATTTTCTCCTCTCTCTCTTTTAGGACTGATGGTTTTCCTTTTTCTAGGAGGGCCGAATGTCAGCCTTCAAGATCTTCTACTATCGCTTTGCATCTTTCGGCTGCCATAAGTAATGGGGGGAAGGGGAGGTAGAGATAAGTCTGGGAAGTGAGCTGGAGGTGTTACATTCTTCTGTTGTGTAAATGGGGGGGGGAGCATACAATAGAGTTAGGTTTCTCTTTCTCGCTTAGCTTTCTTTTCTCTGTGCAACTGCAACCCGTTATCAAAGTATGCCAAGGTCAATGGACAGAGGTCTCATCATCACCTGAAGATGCCCACATGATCATATTCACAACTTCTAATTGGAAGTTTCATCTGAACTATTGGGGGTGGGAACACTTCCATCACTTTGTATATGTGAATTGCGCGCCTAATTTCTCAGATTCAGAATTCTTTGGTTGCTACCACTTCACTTTCAGTAAAAGATATCTTTTCTCTAAATTAAAGAGTCTAAGTATTTCTTTCCTAGATTTTGAATGGAGTTCCGCCTGACACCACCCTTGAGGTCACTTGCGTTGTATACCTAGCCCTCTGAAGCTGACCTGTTGCCTGAAGCACTGATGTAGATGAACTTGTAGTCAGTATCAACCATGGCAAAGAGGATGATACTGAAGAAGCCCTTGTAGTTGTAATAAGTGGACCCTGAGCTGGCTGGAGCTTTGCAGGCCTCGTGCTTCCCATCTGTGGCTCCAATGGTGTGGGGAAAGTTCCACCTCTGATACCACTCTTCTGCAAGTTTTCTCCAGCCTTGTTCAGTGGTGGGGCACTTGAGGAGCTCCTCCACGTATTCTTCGATGATGGCCTGCACCACTTCTCTGACCACTTTGCTGATGCTGTTGTGTGGCACCCTCCATGCATGCTGCTTGTTTCTGTACGTGGTTCCAGAGGCCAGGTGGTGCAGAGTCAG
The DNA here is from genome assembly GCA_015471245.1 of Laticauda colubrina. Lineage (NCBI taxonomy): Eukaryota > Metazoa > Chordata > Lepidosauria > Squamata > Elapidae > Laticauda > Laticauda colubrina. The sequence goes on along the minus strand of BLBF01000044.1, from coordinate 14,370,381 downwards.
TGCCACCTTCAGTCCACGGTCCAGGTTGGGATGGAAGTTGGTGCTAGGCTTGGTCAACCTGGGTCTCAGATGCTCTACAAGTTTGTCAAACATGGCTGGTGACATCCTCATGAAGTGATGGAATGCACGAGTGTCTTCATTCCTCAGCTCCACCATCAACTGGTCATACAGTCCAAACTCCATTCTTCTCACTATCCATCCTTGGACCCACACAGCTCTTGGACGTCTCCTTCTTCTCCTTCTGTATAAAAGTTGAAACAGTCTGAATAGGTTTTGGTTCTGGTGATGAATGAGTGCAGCTACCATACGGACTGTGTCATGATCCATGGTGGAGAACAATTGATGATGTTGAAGACCAAGACCAAGGATGAAGATGTCTGTACACCACAGCTGCTGGACTCATACTGAGATCCAGATGATTTTCTTCCCCCTTTTTGGAGGAAATATCGGTTGTCCGCTAGGTGTTCTTCTACATACTCTAGACATACTCCAGACATCCTAAATATCCGAGATACATCCCAGATACAAACGTTTTGTCCATTTTTAATACCTTATATACGAGATGCATATGCTTACATCCTTTCTATTTCCATGCTACTAACGCTGTGTAGACGTTCCGTGTACCTTTTGTTTCCTCCCTCTTTCCACTTTCAACTGCAGCAGATGTGAGTTGAGGGGATGGCCAGAGGATGCAGAGAGGATACAGCGGACATTTAACAGATGATAACGGACATAGAACATTTGTTGCCCGTATATGTCACGGATGTACATCGTACGCGGCGGAAAGTTCATCCATTCACAAAGTTTTGTGCAGCTCAAAACTTCTTGCACGGATGAAATCTCAGTGGGTGGGTGCTCGATGGATAGAGCGTATGAAACACGTATGCAGAGAGTACACAATGGATGCATAGCGTTTTCCAACGGATGGCAAGCTTTTTTTAACATTTTACATCCTCTTTGCATCTTTAAGTACAGTGGGACCAGGCCTTAACTAAGAATCCACAACACTTACAATACAAAATAAAAATGTAACAGCTATTGAAAAGACTGAGGAATAAAACAATATTCAGTTGATGGCAAAATAACAAAATTAGCCATATAAGGCTGTTCTTCTTTGCAAAGAAAACATTCTATTTTCCTCACTAAACTTGTCATGAGCAAAATAATGCAACAACCTTTGAAAAGCTTTCATGCTTCAAATTGAGGGATTTGAGAGTATTAATTCTTTCTAAAAAATTTGCTCCCAAGTCAAAACAGCACTAGATGCTGAGCCCAGAAACATCCTGTGCAACTAATAAATCATTGAAGTAGCATGGAAAATTTCTCAGTCTCCAAAAATCTTGCAGCATTATTTGGCCCATTGAAATTTCAAAAATATTTGAAAATAATACACTATGGAAGATAACCACAGCAGTGTGAAAGGTAGACAGGTTGTCATGTGCAGGAAAATTGACAACTAGCTTATGAGACAAAACTGATGAAGAATATTTATTTTTTATCAGAGACTGCTCAAGTTTTTAGAGGCAACACTGGATCAGAAAGCCCTCTGATAACCTCATTCAGAATTGGACAAATACTTTAAAACACATATATACACCAATATTCAAGTTAACTATGGTTAGTTTCAAGTTTCCTAATCATTTTATTGTATCTATTACCACATCATTCTTTATGTTTGTTGAGAAAAAAAATAACTCAAAATCATCTATCCTTTCTGAATCTGTCTCATCCAGAGATTGATTGAAATATCAGTTAACATGGAAAAAATAAGGGAATCCTACCACTATTTTAAATTAGCCTTTCAAGCAAGAATGTAACTAGTTCAAGCCTCACCTCCAGTATACAATTCGTAGACTCTGTCCAGAATAATAGAAGAGTTCTTGGCATCAAAAGCTCTAATGAAATCAAAGTGGAACCTTGTTTGTTCCTGAGGTACTGCTGTTCTTTTAAAAATACATATTGCTCTAAAGTCAGGTTAATGCAGTGTCTGCGTTGATATCTGGATTTATACTACAACTATAGTTCAGCAAACATTCTTGCAGCTGTAGGAAAGTTGGAAAGACCACATATATTCACATTTCCTTGTATTTATATCAGAAGTTACAAAGTGAAGCCATCTAGTTATTTTTATACTCTCTAGTGGTAGACAAAGAAAATAAACTTGACTGAAAAATTATCAACTACAATTATATTTAATAAAACATATTTAAAAGAAAGGGGGAAAGCTAATATTTACATAGGAAAAGGTTTTGGGAAAGTGGGAAGTGTTCAGTAGATGTCTAAGAACCACATCTGTAGATGTCTGAGAGATATCAGGAGAGAGACCATTCCAGTTGAGGTTGAAGTGGAATGTTGCAGATGGAAAATCCTAGGAATCTGATTTGATGGCAACTGCTGGGGAAGCTTGGCAAAACCTTGTCTGAGTACCTGGGGTTATTTCTCTTGTTGGGCAATGCAACCTTTTCAAGGGGGCAGCAGAGGCAGGAAATCCCAGTTTTAAGACATGGAACCTTGAGACAATAAGTCTAACTGAAGATGAAAGATTGAAGTTTAGTGCCTTCGGATCAGTGTTGATCTCTGAAGACTTCCTGGAGAAGTCTACACTTTTCTTGGAAAGATTTGTGAAATGAGTTTGGGGCTTTGACAGGTTTTAAAATAAACAAACAGAAAACAAAAATGTTGATTAAGAATATGTCTTCTCAGAAATGTTTAGCATGAGAGTAATATTAATGAATAGCATTAACTTGCCTGTTCCTTTTCTTATATAAAAATTGAGTGGTAAAATGAGAAAAGAGTACTTTGGAAAAGGCCACACTTAAAAGAAATGTTAATGTTAAAGAAATATATTTGAAATAAATTGAAATGAATCGAGAAGATGCTTAGAATGAAAGTAATTAATGTGTTTGTTTCTTTTCTTATGTAAAAGTTGAAATGGAGAAGTAATAATAGAATTAAGTTAAAAATGGACAAGACAGAATGTTGAATGTAAAAATGAATATATAATTACTGTCATATTTGCATGTAAAAGTGGTGAGTCAGAATGATGTTGTACACTGAAAAGAGCTTTTTTTATGTTGTTTTGAAAAAATTGAATAAAACTTGTTTTTTAAAAAAAGAATATGTCTTCTCAGGACAGCGATATATTGACCAAAAAATTGGGTTTGAGGGTTGAGAAAAAGGTGAAATGCTTAGGGGTTATGTTGACAAATACAAATTTAAAACTGCTTCAAAATAATTATGTCTCTCTTTGGAGAGATATGAAGCAGGACCTACAAAGATGGGACAAACTGCACCTATCACTATTGGGTAGAATCTCTGAATATTTTACCAAAGATGCTTTTTCTTATTCCAGATGTTACCAATACTTACAACCAACAATCCATTTAAACAATGTCAGAAGGATATTTCTAAGTTTATATGGCAAGGGAAAAAACTAAGAATTAGACATAAGTTACTGCTAGATATTAAGGAAAGGGGTGGTTTGGGTCTACCGGACTTTGAAACTGTATTTTGATGCATGCTGTTGGCTTTGGTTAAAAGAATGGGTAAACCTCCAGAACAAGACGGTACTTGAATTAGAGGCCATTAATTATGGTTTGGATGGCTATTAATTAATAAACCATTAATTAAGGTTTGGATGGTAGCTATCTATAGTATGATAAAATTAAACTAATGTTGATTTTAATAATCTCTTTATTAGACGTGCTATACTAGTTTGGAATAAATATAAAACAAGGCTCTCTAAGAAGCTGCCTCTTTGGGTATCATCCCATGAAGCTTTTTTTAGGAAAGAAATGGTGGCAAAGCCAGACTGGTTGACATATGGCAAAAATTTATTTTTCAACTCTGTCACTAAACCCTAAAGCTGAGGGAAGAACTTGAATCAGAATGTTATGTTTGCCATTGGTTTACTTGTCAACAAATGAAAGAAATATTTAAATTGGATAAAAAGACTTATGAGTTTGACTTTGTTTCATTTTTAAAAATTAATTGGAAATCTTATTGTGTGGAAATGATGAACACATTATTACTAAAATTTATAAAATGTCATTGAAACTGAATTTGGAAAATGAACATGTAAAACATTGCATGATTCAGTGGGCAAGGGATTTTGTTATAATGTGATGCTTGAAGAATGGGAAAATATGTGGATGAAGGCTTTAAAATTTACATTAAATTATAATTTAAAAGAAACTTTTTATAAGATGATGGTATCTAACACCAGATAAGTCATTTAAGATGCATAAAGGTATGTCAAATGAATGCTGGAAATGTAAAAGTAAAGAAGGGACTATCACTTATGTGATAAATGTGACATTTATGTCACATGTGATAAAGGAAAAAAAATAGAGCATGATTCATGTTTTAATATAGAAAAATTTGAAAATGAAGATAAATATGAAACCAAAAACTTTTCTTTTGGGTTGAAATTAATATGTATTTATATTATGCCTTAAATTGTACATTGTAACTTTTTTACACTGGTAAATGTATATAGAACTGCCTTTACTTGCCTAAGAACTGGCTACATTTTTGTAAGCATCATTTCTAGATTGCAGAGAGATTAAAAATAATGTGATTTTTATCATAAATCTGATAAATGAAACGCATGTGCAAAGCTATTTGCTTATAATTAATCAATATAGTGAGGCTAGAGATAACTACTAACTGTAACTGGGCATAAACTCTGCTGAAGGAATGTGATTATAAATGTGTTATATTTATAACAGCATGCTTCCCTTTAACATTACTTAAGCCCATGTCACACTGAACCAACGGATGCAAAGAAGATGTAAAATGGACAAAAAAGCTTGCCATCCGTTGGAAAACGCGATGTACTCACTGCCTCCATTTGGCTTCCTCTCTATCGGTCCAGCATCCGTTTATGGACGTTTCATCCGCTCCAAAAGTTTTGGGCTGCCCAAAACTTTTGCGCGGAAAATGTATCCAGTTCGTCCGTTCTGCATCCACGACGCATCCGCTACGCATCCGTTATGCATCCGTTACACATCCGCTATATCCGCTAGGCATCCGCTACGCATCCGTGCAACTCGCATCCGCCTGGACGCAGGGAGGAAGCGGAACAGACACAGAACGGATGCAGAACGGATGCAGCACGGAAACAAAGCGTTTAAAACGGAAAAAACGTTCGCAGAGGGGACCTATCTCGGATATTAAGGATGTCTGCAGGATGCCTAGAGGATGCCTAGAGGATGCAAAGGGACACCTATACTGCCTATAAAAAGGGAGAGCAACTCGCCTGCATCTCACTTTCAGAACAGCAGCCAAGTTGTGCAGACCTCTGCAGCCTTCATCTGACTCTTCCTCTTCCACAGCATCCAGTCATGTCCACCGTGGATTGTGACAAAGTCTTTTCGGCAGCCACCATCCTTCTGCAACAGTGTGAAACCATCTACAGGCTCTGTGAACTCTACTATGGGAAGAAAAGGAGGCACCCAAAAAAAGTCTGGGTCCAAAGATGGTTCACCAGAAGAGCAGAGGACGGACTGTACAACAAGCTGATGGTGGAGCTCAGGAGCGAAGACACTCGGGCATTCCAGACCTTCATGAGGATGCCTCCAGCCATGTTTGACGAACTTGTGCAGCGGCTGACACCCAGGTTGACCAAGACAAACACCAACTTCCGGCCCAGCCTGGAACCTGGGCTCAAGGTGGCACTCTCTCTGCACCACCTGGCCTCAGGGACCACCTACAGGAACATGCAGTATGGCTGGAGGGTGCCACCCAACACCATCAGCATTGTGGTCAGAGAAGTGGTGCAGGCCATCATCGAAGAATACAAGGAGGAGCTCCTCCAGTACCCCTACACTGAAGAAGGCTGGAAGAAAGTTGCAGAGCAGTGGTATCAGAAGTGGAACTTCCCCCACACCGTTGGTGCCATAGATGGCAAGCACGTGGCCTGCAAAGCTCCAGCCAAGTCGGGGTCCACTTATCACAACTACAAGGGCTTTTTCAGCATCATCCTCTTCACCATGGTCGATGCTGACTAGAAGTTCATGTACATCGATGCTTCAGGCAACGGCTCATCTTCAGATGCCCAGGTATACAACGCCAGTGACCTCAAGGAGGGGCTGGAATGCAACCTCATGGTGGGCTTCCCAGATCCAGACCCGCTGCCCAACGATAAGCAAGATGTGCCCTACTTCATCATGGGGGATGACGCCTTCTCCCTCACAACCTACCTCATGAAGCCCTACACTTCCAGACTCCTCACCCGTGAAGAGAGGATCTTCAACTACAGGCTGTTCAGGGCAAGACGGGTGGTGGAGAACGCCTTTGGCATCCTGGCCAACAGGTTCCAGGTACTTCTCACCAACATGCAGCATAGCCCAGAGACTATGAGGAGGATCGTGGAAGCTTGCTGCATCCTGCACAATCTCATGCGCACCTGCTACCCAGTCTTGCAGAACAGGCTCGTGGAACTCCAACAAGCCAATGGGGTCATGGAGCCTGGGGAATGGAGGCAAGGGCGAAACCTGATCTACACTGAGGATGTGCAAGGCCCCAACAGAGCCTCAAATGAAGCGAAGAAGCAGCGCAACCTCCTGAGACAATGGTGCAACTCCCCAGCTGGAGCAGTGGAGTGGCAAGACAGGATGGTAAATGCTTAATGGATGCTTCCTTCAGCCTGTGTCATCACATGGATGAGATTGGGCCATGTATGTTTGGTTGGCCTACAATGAACAGGGCGTTTAATAAAGAGTTGTGTTTATGTTGACATGTGTGGATAATTATTACATTATTATTGATAATAAAGGGCCATAGGTGTGGCACCTGGGAGGCTGGACCATACAGTCCCACTATGCTTGCACTGGAGGTTTATCTATCCCACTGCTATCCTAACCCATCCCACAGCTATTACCCATACCACAGGTATCCTAACCCATCCCAAAGCTATCCTTACCCATCCCACAAGCATGCAAAGGCTTAAACCATTTCTAAATGTTTCCACCAAGACTTTATTAAAAAAAAAAAATGAAGCAAGTGTGTGAATCATAGATAGACTTTATTAACAACAAGCTATAAAACAAAAATGAGTCTCTGGCACTCCTCTTGGTCGCTCAGTCTCAGGGGTGAAGGGTCCAGGTGCTGTGGAGGTGGCTGGTGCTGGAGTGCTTGTCATCAGCTCCTCCAGAAGCAGAAGCAGCAGAAGCCCCAGCCCCAGAAGAGCGAGCCCGTGCTGCAGAAGCCCCAGCAGAACCAGAGTGAGGGCCAGGGGGCGGGATGGTAGCCCTGTCCCTCTTGCAAGGGCTGGCAGCAGATGGCTGAGGCTTGCTGTGCTTCCACATGGTTGTAGGGTTGCTGGCTGGCAGGGAGGCTGGAAGGAACCAAGGCTGGCAGGGAGACAGGCACCAAGGCTGGCAGGAAGGCTGGCAGCAAGGCTGACACCAAGGCTGGCACCAAGGCTTGCAGGCAGACATGCAGGCAGGCCAGGCAAGGCAGCCAATCCGTCCAGCAGCAGGTCTTTCCTCTGAATGGCGACCTGCTTCCGAGCTACTTCTGTTATATCCGCGGGGCTGACACAATGCATCCTCCCCGCATGCGCAATTAATGCCAGGCATCCATTAGGCTTCCGCTGTGCATCCATCTACATCCACTGTGCATCTGCTTCAACCGTTCTGCGTCCGCTGTGCATTCGCTGTATCCATTCCATGTCCTCTTTGCTGAGGCCCCCCAGAAGCCTTGCGGATGTGCCATCTGCTCCCATCCACTTCCATCCGCTGGGCTTCCGTTCCGCATCCACTTTGCATCCGCCCTGCGTCCTCCCCGCGTCCATGTTATCTGCTCCGGTTATGCAAATTTTTGCCCCTTTTGAGAGTGGATAACAATGGATGGAACATTTTGCTCGTCCATTGTGTCCTTTTTGCATCCATTGGGCAGTGTGACATGGGCTTTACCTGCATTCAAAGATAGCAAATCAATAGTATGGCAGGGACCTATTTGTACTTCTCACTGATGAAACTAACTTCACATCTCTGCTCTCTCATCTTGGTGAAGGTGTTTGCTTGTCTGCTTTTTGATTACCAGTTGAATAAATTTGCATCATGACATTTGTAATGAGATCACAGCTATATATTGCCCTTGCTATAGTTCCTTCCTTGATGTACAGAAACAGATTTACCTAAATATTGCTAAATAAATGACTGTCTATTAATCATAATGGCACTGATTCTATTTTCTTTTTCAACAACCAACAATAGCATCTAGACATCAGTTTCCTAGAGAACAATAGTCTTGAACTTGAGTTCCACATAAGCTTCATTGGTTCTTTTTTTTTCTTCAGGTGACTGATCAAGGCCACCAGGTATTGCTGCCAGTGCCACTGCTATTGTTTACATATTGATACTATGTCAACATTCCCCAAGCTCCTGCTTCCCCCATTCATGTAGAGTGGGCATTATGGCAAACATGCTTGTTTTAATTTTCAAATACGATCTATGATTACAAGAAAGTGACCGGTGATGCTATCAGGGAGCTTCAGGTGGGTGGGTGTAGTCCATCTGTTTCCATACATGTAAATATAATTCTGAATAAAATCAAGAGTCACCCAAGCTCACTAACCTCATTACTTGCTCACTGTATTTGTTTGCTTGTTTGCTTGTTTAACATTGCGCTCCATCTCATATTTGTGACTCTGGTTTCAGATCCTGTTTAGATTAAACTGAGCATTCCTTCCTTCTCCTCCTTCCTTCCTCCACCTTCCCCAGCATAATTCTCAGTTTAATATAATGTGGAATATAATTAAAAGTCAATGTTTTTGGAGGTAAGTCAGAAAAGAATCTAACAACTTATCTACCTAAAGGGCTTAGCCCTCTCTGAGATTCAAAAAGAAAAATGAAAAACTCCAATTAAAGGAAAAAAGCTGTAACCAAAATGAATACTCTATGAACAAACAACTGCCAGAAAAAAATGGACTTCACGAGATACTGATTAGAACTTGTCACTTAGAGAAAAAGAAAATTCAGAACCACGCCCATGGCATGCAGTAATGCCCCACAAGTAATGTTCTGTTTTGGGCCCAGTACTCTTCAACATTTTATAAACAGTTTGGATGAGTGGATAGAATGGGAACTTATTCACAGACAACACCAAGCTGACAGAATAACTAACACTTTAGACAATATGTTCATTAACCAGAAGGATCTTCACAGACATGGACACTGGACCCTATGCAACAAAATGTAAAGGTGGAAAAAGCAAGGCCTTCCATTTATGGAAGAAAAAACAAATGCACAGGTATAGTATAGATTATACCTGAGTCAACATTAGTGCCTGTAAGAAGGATTTAGATCAGGGGTCCCCAACCTCCAGGCCACGGTCCACTACCAGACTATGAGCCTTTGGGAGCAGGGCTGTAGAAGTGGTGAGTGAGTGCATATTCATGGGTTCCCACTCACACAACTTGTGGGTGAGCATGTGTGCACACGCTCCATTTGTGCAAATGACAGGCATGCATGCCTGTTGCTTGTGTGAATGGAGCTGCACCCCGCTTGCTCTCTGCATATGATTACAGAACCATTTCCTTCTCCCCACCCCCACTAGTCCACAAAGCTGAAAAGGTAGGGGAATTATAATCTAAATGTTCTATTGGTCAACCACATAAACGTAACTCAGTCAGCTAGGATTAAAAGATTTGCTAGTTTATGTTCTACTTTCTTAATAACTGTATGTAGCAGATAGCAGCATCATAAATACAAGTGATGAGTTTTCACTAATTGTGTGAAATTATAAAGAAGCTTTTAGAAGAATTTCATCTGTTCAAACCTGTAAGCAAGTAGCTATAATTAGGAGAGTTATTGTGCCATATTTAAAAGAATTAAAAAGTCATTTATACAATTATTTTTATTGAAATGTACCTTGCTTTGACATTATTATGTGGAACTATTTATGCAATATACTGCTTTCTAGTTACAGTATGAAATTTTCCAGGTTGTAATCATTTATTCAAACAATTGGAGTGTATGGATATGGGTTTTTTCTTAACTCTCAGAATGACTTGGAAACCTAACCATCTGGCAAATAGATGGATAGTTATATGTTAAAATATTTTTATACTGCTTTGCAATTATTGATCTGGATTCAGCATTATATATACCAAGAAAAACCAAAAAGGTTATAAGGAAGAAATTAACTCGAGGAAATAAGAAAATTAAGGCCCTGTCACACTGGCCGACGGATGCAAAACGTTTGTAAAAAGGACACAGCGGATGAGAAAAATGTTCCATCCGTTGTTATCCGCTCTCAAAAGGGCCCCGAATTTGCATAACCACAGCAGACAACACGGAAAGGAACGGATGGGGGGAGGACGTGGAGGATGCTCCATGGAAGCCTAGTGGACAGAAGCGGATGAGAGCGGATGGCACATCCGCCAGGCTTCCGGGGGAGCGCAGCAAAGCGTACGCACAACAGAAAGAGCGGATACAGAGTGGATGCCGAGCAGATGAAGCGGATGCACAGCGGATGCCGAGCGGATGAAGCGGATGCAGAGTGGAAGCCTAGCGGATGCCTAGCGGAAGCCTAGCGGATGCCTAGCGGATGCCTAGCGTTCACTGCACATGCGGGGAGGATGCATTGCGTCAGCCCCGTGGATATAAAGGGAAGCAGCTCCCAAGCAGGTCACCATTCAGAGGAAAGACCTGCTTCCAGACACAGCTTGCCAGCCAGCCAGCCAGCCAGCAACCCAACAACCATGGGGAAGAAACGGAATCCTCTGCCATCTGCTGCTAGCCCTGGCAAGAGGGACAGGGCCACCCTCCCACCCCCTGGCCCTAACTCTGCTTCTGCTGAGGCTTCTGCTGCCCGGGCTCGATCTTCTGGTGCTGGGGCTTGTGCTGATGCTGCTTCTGGAGGTGGTGCTTCTGCTGATGCTGCTTCTGGAGGTGGTGCTTCTCCCTGGTGCTTACTCTGCTGATGCTGCTTCTGGTGGTGGTGCTTCTGCTGATGCTGCTTCTTGTGGTGGTGCTTCTGCTGGTGCTTACTCAGCTGGCACTGCTCCTGGTGCTGGTGCTTCTGCTGGTGCTTACTCTGCTGGCACTACTCCTGGTGCTGGTGCTTCTACTGGTGCTTACTCTGCTGGCGCTGCTCCTGGTGCTGATGCTTATGCTGGTGCTTACTCTGCTGGCACTGCTCCTGGTGCTGGGGCTTCTGCTGGTGCTTACTCTGCTGGCGCTGCTCCTGGTCCTGCTGGTCCTGCTGGTGCTTACTCTGCTGGCGCTGCTCCTGGTCCTGCTGGTGCTCCTGGTCCTGCTGGTGCTGCTGGTGCAGCTGGTCCTGCTTTTGCTGCTACTATTGTTGCTGCTGCTACTGCTGGTGGTGGTGTGGAGGAGCAGCCCCTACAACTTCGAAGCCCCTTTAATGAGGGCCCATATGGCCCTGCCAAAGGGAGGAAGAGGCAAACGCATGAATGGGAGAGGAGGCAATACAACATAGAAGAGGAACATGAGGAGGAGGTGCTGGAGTGGCTGAGGGAGAACAAGTATCTATGGCGAGGGACACAGGCTCTATCGAGACACCAAAAGGAAGCAGGCTGCTTGGAGAGAGAAGGCGGAGAGCCTGGGCTACACTTCAGAGGTGCTCCTCGGCTGGTGGAAGCACATGCACACCTGGTACGGGAAGCTGCACCTCAAGAAATCTGGCCAGGCCGCGGTCAAGCTGACGGACCAAGAAACCTACGTGATGGCCAAGTACAGCTTCTTGGAGGGTGAGATCTGCCACCGAGGAGCAGCCCCTCTCACAACCCTCTCTCTCAGGCAGCCTGCTGAGACCCAGTCCTCTTCTGGCAAAGAATCAGCTCCTGTGTCCAAGCAGGTATCTGTGGAGTGTGCCACGATGGAGACCCCCCGACAGCTGTACTACCCATGGCGGAGCACGTGGAGGATCCCCTGACGCAGTGGGAGAAAGGAGACGGCACTTCCACCACAGCCCAATCTGCATCCACCCCCAGCTCCACCTCCACAGAAAGGCAGAGAGGCAAACCGGAGGGGCAGAGTCACACTGTCCTGCTCGAAATAAGAGACACCATCAGGAGCAGCGTAGATCTCCTCTCTCAGCTGGTACACATCAACGCCCCATCCTCCAAACGCAAGCCCTTCCTCACCTATGTCAACCAGACCCTCATGAACATGTCAGAACCCCAGTACCAGGTGGTGAAGGACAGGATCACCGATCTTCTTCACAACCCTCCAGACCAAGATGAACCTGCTCCCACCCAGTCCAGGTCTGCTCCTCCACCCCAGGTGATGTCACTGCGCTTCCAAGGCTTTCCACAGGCCCTCCCCTACCAAGGCTATGGCTAACAGGAGATCCAGCAGCACAGGCAGCCCTTCCCAGTCCAGGCACAGGTACATCGGACGCCACTGGTGCCACTGATACCACCGATGCCACCCACGCCACCGATGCCAGCCATGCCACAGATGCCACCCACGCCACAGATGCCACCAATGCCAGTCCTCACCCAGCTGCAACCAGACAGCCCCACTACACTACTCCTTCCTCCATCCCATAGCCAAGCCCGGCCTCAGTACATCTGTCATCTATATTGGGGCTGACACCCCATGTCATGGAGGAAGGGGCTCTCAACATCACGGGGCTGAGCCAGCTGTCTGAGAGTTTCCTCAACACACCATCCCCTGTTGTCCTCTTGGGGCCAGGCACCCCAGTGGTGCTTCAGACCAGCACTCTGGCAGCAGTCACCTCCACAGCACCTGGACCCTTCACCCCTGAGACCATGGGCATGCTTCCGAGTGACCAAGAAGAGTGCCAGAGACTGGGTGGCTACCTGTTGACTTTATTTTTCCTTTGGACACTTGACTTGGGTCATTTTTCTTTTACAGCTTGTTATTAATAAAGATTGTTAAGCCTGGGTTCCCCAACCAGGGTTAGGTAGACAAGCTGAACAGAATGTGCAGCGTTAGTCAGATAGGCACACAGATAAATGAGTG
>BLBF01000044.1:14312146-14332419 GCA_015471245.1 Laticauda colubrina | reverse complement strand
TACTTTTATATGGTTTTCATAACCACACCCACAATTGCTATTTTACAGTTAAAGCTGCATACACTAACTATGATTCATAGTTAGTATTTCACCTAAAACAGTTAGGGTGAACAATGTTATCCCTAACAATAATAATTATGAGTCAGGCCAGCTTTTTATCACCAACAAGATCCAAATTATCAGAAGTAGTGAAAGCTTATAAATTGAATTACTTGCCTGAAAAAAATGATATTTTCATTTCAGAAAAAAATATAAATTTTTGAGATGGTCATTACATTTGCAACTTTGGAATGTTACTTTGTATTACTATGATTTGACAGCTTCTATAGTCTGTTGTTTTTTATTGACTAAAACAATCCAGTTTCTGGGACTATTACATTAATGGATAAATGCTATGGAAAAAATCAAGGCATTCTATATCTCTCATAATAGATTATAAAGAATTTTGAAAACTGAGTGGCAGTCCCATTCAAGTCACTCAAAGCATGTTAAGCCCATGTCACACTGCACCAACAGATGCAAAGAGGATGTAAAACGGACAAAAAAGCTTACCATCCATTGGAAAACGCGATGCATCCGTTGTGTACTCACTGCGTACATCTTTCATACGCTCTATTCATAAAACATCCATCTACTGCTATTTCATCTGCTCAAAAAGTTTTGAGCTGCATAAAACTTTTTGAGCGGATGAACTTTCTGCCGTGTACGATCTACATCCGCGACACATACGGGCAACAAATGTTCTACGTCCGTTGTCATCCGTTACACATCTGATGTATCCTCTCGGCATCCTCTGGCCATCCACGCAACTCACATCTGCTCCAGCGAAAAGCGGAAAGAGGAAGGAAGCGAAAAGTACACGGAACGTCCACACAGCGTTAGTAGCACGGATATAGAAAGGATGAAAGCGGATGCAGCTCGGATATAAAGCATTAAAACGGACAAAACGTTCATATATGGGATATATCTCGGATATTTAGGATGTCTGGAGGATATCTAGAGTATGTGGAAGGACACCTAGTGGAAAACCGACATTTCCTATAAAAAAAGGGAGGAAATCACCTGGATCTCACTATCAGTCCAGCAGCCCTGGTGTGCAGACCTCTTCACGCTTGCTCTTGCTCTTCCACATCATCCATTGATGTCCACCATGGATCATCGCACACTCCTTTTAGTAGGTGCCATCATTCAACACCAGAACCAAGCCCTCTTCAGACTGTTTCACCTTTTCTACGCAAGGAGAAGGAGACGTCCAAGAGCTGTCTGGGTCCGAAGATGGATCGGGAGAAGAGTGGAGTTTGGACTCTATGAGAAGCTGATGGTGGAGCTGAGGAATGAAGACCCTCATGCATTCCAGCACTTCATGAGGATGCCACCAGCCATGTTTGACGAAGTTGTGGAGCATCTGAGACCCAGGTTGACCAAGCCAAGCACCAACTTCCATCCCAGCCTGGACCCTGGACTGAAGGTGGCACTGACTCTGCGCCACCTGGCGTCTGGGACCACATACAGAAACATGCAGTATGCATGGAGGGTGCCACACAACACCATCAGCATTGTGGTCAGACAAGTGGTGCAGGCCATCATCGAAGAATACCTGCAGGAGCTCCTCCAATGTCCCACCACTGAACAAGGCTGGAGGAAAATTGCAGAGCAGTGGTATCAGAGGTGGAACTTTCCCCACACTGTTGGAGCCATAGATGGGAAGCATGTGGCCTGCAAAGCTCCACCCAACTCGGGGTCCACTTATCACAACTACAAGGGCTTCTTCAGCATCATCCTCTTCACCATGGTCGATGCTGACTACAAGTTCATGTACATCGATGCTTCAGGCAACGGGTCAGCTTCAGATGCCCAGGTATACAATGCCAGTGACCTCAAGGATGGGCTGGAATGCAACCTCATCATGGGTTTCCCAGATCCAGACCCCCATACCCAACGACACACAACATTTGCCCTACTTCATCGTGGGTGATGACGCCTTCTCCCTCAGAACCTACCTCATGAAGCCCTACACCTCCAGATACCTCACCCGTGATGAGAGGATCTTCAACTACAGGCTGTTCAGGGCAAGACAGGTGGTGGAGAACACCTTTGGCATCCTGGCCAACAGGTTCCAGGTACTTCTCACCACCATGCAGCATTGCCCACAAACTGCAAGGAGGATCGTGGAAGCTTGCTGCATCCTTCATAATCTCATGTGCACCCGCTACCCAGTGTTGCAGAACAGACTTGTTGACTTCTCGCCACCATGCAGCATCGCCCAGAGATCGTGAGGAACATCGTGGAAGCTTGCTGCATCCTGCACAATCTCATGCGCACCCGCTACCCAGTCTTGCAGAACAGGCTCGTGGACCTCCAACAAGGCAATGGGGACATGCAGCCTGGGGAATGGAGGCAAGGACAAAACCTGATAGACACTAAGGATGTGCAAGGCCCCAATGGAGCTTCACGTGAAGGGAAGAAGCAGCGCAATCTCCTGAAACACTGGTGCAACTCCCCAGCTGGAGCAGTGGAGTGGCAAGACAGGATGGTAGATGCTTAATGGATGCTTCCTTCAGCCTGTCTCATCACACTGATGAGATTGTGCCATGTATGTTGAGTGGCCCTACAATGAACAGGGCATTAATAAAGAGTTTTGTTTATGTTGAAATGTGTGGATGAATGATTACATTGTTATTGATAATAAAGGGCCATATGTGTGGCAGCTGGGAGGGTGGATCATATAATCCCACTACGCTTGCACTGGAGGCTTATCTATCCCACAAATATCCTTACCATCCCACAACTATCCTTATCCCACAGCTATCCTTACCAATCCCACAGCTATCCTGACCCATCCCACAGATATCCATCCCACAGCTATCATTACCCATCCCACAGCTATCCATCCCACAGCTGTCCTTACCTATCCCACAGCTATCCATCCCACAGCTATCCTTACCCATCCCACAAGCATGCAAAGGCTTAACCCTTTATTCAAAGTTTTCCCCAACACTTTATTAAGTGAAAAAAATGAACCAAGTGTATGAAGCAAAGATAACCTTTATTAATAACAAACTGTATGACTTTATTAAAAAGCAAAATGACCCAAGTAAAGTGTCTTAAGCAAAGATAAAGTGAACAGGTAGCAACTCAGTCTCTGGCACTCTTCTCAGTCATTCTGAGGCATGCCCATGGTCTAAGATGTAAAGGGGCCAGGGACTGTGGAGGTGGCTGTGGCTGGAGTGCTGGTCTGAGGTGCCATTGGGGTGCCTGGCCCCGAGAGTACAACAGGAGATAGTGTGTGCAGGAAGCTCTCAGAGAGCTGACTCAATCCCGTGAGGTTGAGAGGCCCTTCATCAAGGACCTGGGATGTGAGGCCCAAGACTGATGACAGATGTTCTGAGGAAGGGCTTGGCTGTGGGGTGGAGGAAGGAGGAGTGTAGTGGGGTTGTCTGGTCTGCAGCTGGGTCAGCTGAGGCATCTGTGGCGTCCGAGGAACCTGGGTGTGGGCTGGGAAGGGCTGCTTTTGCTGTGGGAAGTCCTGGTCGTGGTAGGCTTGGTACGCGAGGGGCTGCTGAAATCCGTGGAAGGGCTGTGACATCTGTGGAAGGGCTGTGGGGTGGAGGAGCAGACCTGGAGTGGGTAGCAGCAGGTTCAGCTGGGCCTGGAGGGTGGTGCAGAAGAGCTGTGATCCTCTCCTTCATCGCCTGGTATTGGGCCTCGGGCATGTCCATGTGGGTCTGGCTCACGTACGTGATGAGGGGCTTGCGGTTAGAGGATGGCATGTTGAAGTGGACCAGCTGGGAGAGGAGATCTATGCTGGCTTTTATTGTGTCCCTGATCTCCAAGAGGACAGTGTGGCTCTGTCCCTGCAGTCTGCCTCTCTGCCTGCTTTCTGTGGAGGTGGAGCTGGGGGTGGGGGTGGCTTGGTCTTTGGTGGCTGCTTCTTCTTGCTCCATCAGAGACAGGGGTTCCTCCACGTCCTCCGGCACGGGGAGTGCAGCTGTCAGGGGGTCTCTGTTGTGGGGCCCTCCAAAGACAGCTGCCTGGACATGGTAGCTGTCTCCTGGCTGGAAGAGGAGTGGCTCTCTGTGGGCTGTCTGAGGGAGAGGGTTGACAGAGGGGCTGCTCCTCGGTGGGGGATCTCACCCTCCAGAAAGCTGCACCTGGCCATGACATAGGTCTCCCGGTCAGTGAGCTTGACAGCGACCTGCCTGGATTTCTTCAGGTGCAGCTTGCCATACCAGGTGTGCATGTGCTTCCATCACCCAAGGAGTACATCTAAAGTGTAGCCCAGGCTCTGCGTCTTCTCTCTCCATGCTGCCTGCTTCCTCTTGGTGTCATGATAGAGCCTGTGGCCCTTCCTCCAAAGGTACTCGTTCCCCCTCAGCCATTCCAGCACCTCCTTCTCATGGTCTTCAGAAATGGAGTACTGTTTCCTCTCCCCCTTCTCCTTGCCTTGCCTCTTCCTCCCTCTGGCAGGGGCTTCAGGGCCTTCAGCAGCAGGGCTTTGAGGGCCTTGGGGCTGGTCCACCACAGCAGCAGCAGCAGGAGAAACACCAGCAGCACCAGCAGCACCAGCAGGAAAAGCACCAGCAGCAGCAGCAGGAGAAGCACCAGCAGCACCAGCAGCACCAGGAGAAGCACCAGCAGCACCAGCAGCACCAGCAGGAGAAGCACCAGCAGTAGCAACACCAGGAGCACCAGCACCAGCAGCACCAGCACCAGCACCAGCAGCTTCAGAGTCAGCACCGGGGGTGGGATGGTGGTTCTGTCCTTCTTGCCAGGGCTGGCAGGAGTAGGCACAGGCTTCCTCTTCTTCCCCATGGTGTTCTCTCAAGATGTCTCTGGCAGCAGGTCTTTCCTCTGAATGCTGACTGCTTGCGAGCTGCATCCTTTTATATCCACAGAGCTGAAGCAATTCATCCTCCCCGCATGAGCAGTGAACGCTTTGCATCCGCTAGCATCCACTATGCATCCGCTCCTTCCACTACGCATCCGCTTCGCTGTTCTCCCATGGAAGCCCTGTGGATGTGTCATCCGCTTCCATCCACTAGGCTTTCTACGAACATCCGCTTTACATCCCCGCTACATCCTCCCCACGTCCGTTCCTTTCTGTTGTCCGCTCTATTTATGCAAATTTGGGGCACTTTTGAGAGCAGATAACAACGGATGGAAAATTTGCTCATCCGCTGTGTCCTTTTTGCATATGTTTTGCATCCGTCGGCCAGTGTGACCTAGCCTTTAGGAGGGAGCAGAGACCAATGGTTCTGATCAGCAATAAATGACTGCTTCTTACCAACTGGAAAGCTAAGCACTTTACTTCAAACCCTGTGATAAGAAATGTCACCTCAACATCTGATAGAAAAGGGAAAGCATCCCAGTTAAAACTTTATGGGAATTTGGCAAGTTTGGTTTAATGAAACTTGTGTAATTAATGCATCTTGGAGAGAATGGTGCAGTTTTAGAAACACTGGAGTGGAGGGGAGAGAGCAAATGTGTTTAATTAAACACAAGTGTGTGCTTTCTTATTAGCTCAATATGTTTTTCCAGGATTGGCCATTTGGAAAAAGATTGCTTTACAAACTACTGCCCACACAAATGGATACTGTCAAAGAAGAGCTTCAGTTAGTATTAAGATATTTTTCATGTCTTGTTTGTGTGGCAAAGCCAAGAATATTATAGAAAATCTGCTGAACAGACAGTCCAACACAAACACTGCCCATAAGTGCCATGTTAATTAATTCATGGATCTGATTAGGGAACTAAAAATGTTGTGCTCCCTTAAATTACAATGCCAATTAATGAGATGTTGCCCCATGTCATTCCCCTGCTTTCATGATTTTTCTTTTCCTCA
The DNA here is from genome assembly GCA_015471245.1 of Laticauda colubrina. Taxonomy (NCBI): domain Eukaryota; kingdom Metazoa; phylum Chordata; class Lepidosauria; order Squamata; family Elapidae; genus Laticauda; species Laticauda colubrina. The sequence goes on along the minus strand of BLBF01000044.1, from coordinate 14,326,577 downwards.
GTCCTATGAGGAAAAATGATTTAAAAATGAAAGAATTCTAGAATTATTATTTAGCTGTATCCTGAAGTACCTTAGAATCTTATTTTTCCTGAAAAAAAAAAACAGTCAGATCAAAATATGACAAAGTTCAAGGATTTAGAAAGTAAATAGGATCTATGAGAAAGGGAAGAATAAGTGCGACCAAACTTTCAAGATGAAACACTTTCTAGTGTTTCTCAACCTTGGCAACTCTAAAATATGTGGACTTCAAATCCCAGAATTTTTCTACTAGGATGCTGGTTGAGAAGAACTGTCTTAGTCTATCTGAACTAATAAATCTAAAAAGGGCATGAACAATTCAGACAGAATGGATATCCACACAAATTAAGGACAGCTGGGACAGAGTTTTCAATAAAATGCAGAGCATAGAGGAAAAGCTGGAAAGGAGCTTGCGAGACATACAAGAAGAAGAGGAATTAATTGGATGATTAGAAGAGAATATAGAGAAAAATCAACAGACTATGATGATGAGAAAGAAGAGACAATAAATATAATAAAAATGAATGCAAACAGAAAGGAGAGTATGGAATGGAAAGAGGAAATAAAACTGCAAAATGATTCCCCTGTTAGAGGGAAAAAGCAAGAGTAGACATTTTGAAAGCTAGACAATGGAACAGGAGAAGAGAGAAAAGTTTCAAATGGAGGCAGACAGGAACAAGGATTTGAGAGGAACATGATAGGTGAGCTATGAAAAGAAAGTCTAATATGCTAAAAGAAACAAGAAACAATGGTTAAAGAAAAACTTTATTCGTTAAAAAATATTTTCTTTTCTCTTCTTAAAATAATACAGATATAATTAAACTTAGCATAAGGTTGAAATTAATGAGAGGGGAATAATGAAATATATGAAATGGAATTTGAATGATGCTTAAAAGTAGTGATTAGCATAAAAACAATGCATTGAAATAAGACTTAAAATGTGGAAATAGATATGAATAAAGATTTGTGAGAGGAATATAGGAGGTGAATAAGAAAGAATATGTTAAGTATTTTAAAATAAAAGAGAGAGAGACAATGCTTAAAGAAAAAATTCTACTCCCATTAAATTTATTTTGATCTTTTCTTCTTCCTCCAGTGTTATAAAGATATAAGTTAAACTAAAATATGGTTGGAAATAAGAGAGAGAGAATAATTGAATCAGAACTGGAATCTGATTGATGCTAAAGTAGTGATTTAATATGAATAGGCTTACTATTAGTAGAACTACAAGGACTGGTCAAATCAGAGGTGATATTCAGCAGGTTCTGACCAGTTCTGGAAAACCAGTAACAGAAATTTTGAGTAGTTCGGAGAATCGGCAAATACCACCTCTGACTGAAGATTTTGTATCCTCCCCCTGCCACATCCATCAAGCCATGCCCACAAACCAGCAGTAAAAAAATTTGAATCCCACCACTGGGTCGAATTTATTAAATATGATTAATCTGTGGTAAAAGGAAGGATATATTTGATGAATGAAATGTTATATTAAAAAAGAAAATATATTTTGGGAATATTCTTGGGAACTGTAGTGGCATAACTGAAAGTTAGATTTGGAATGGAATTGGAGAAGGGGTGGGAGTCAAAAATTTTAACAACCAGTTGTGTGGGCGTGGCTTAGTTGGTGGGTGTGGCTTGGTGGTCATGTGACTGGGTGGTCATAGCTAACTCGACATCACTCATGTCAAGGGGCGCTTCCCCTCGCCTGGCCTCTCATAACAGTGGGGATGCTGCAATGATCATAAGTATGAAAAATGATCATAAGTCACTTTTTTCAATGCCATTGTAACTTTGAATGGTCACCAAATGAACTGTTGTAAGTCAAGGATTACCTATACAAAAATACAAAAAGCTTCTTTGCTTTCCCTAAAAAAGCTGCCCTAAATACCAATCATTAGACTAAAAATACTTTCAGGCCAGAGTTACAAATCAGGCAGAGTGTCAGAGCACCTTGAAGAATTAAAATAGTTAAAATGCAATGATAACTATCAGCAGCCAACTCTTGCTCATAAAGTGAAACCCTTCAGCAGAGAGGTCATTTAAGCTCTCCAGAAAGAGCATACCCAGGAAAAGGAATTCTTAAGGCCCTGTCACATCGGCCGACGGATGCAAAAAGTATGTATAAAAGGACACAGCGGACGAGAAAATGTTCCATCCATTGTTATCCGCTCTCAAAAGTGCCCCAAATTTGCATAAACAGAGTGGACAACAACAGAAAGGAACGGACGGGGAGAGGACGTAGCAAGGAAGTTAAGTGGATGCTCCACGGAAGCCTAGCGGATGGAAGCAGATGACACGTCCGCAGGGCTTCCAGGGGAGCACAGCGAAGCTGATGCGCAGCGGAAGGAGCGGATGCCGAGCAGATGCCGAGCGGACACCTAGCGGATGCAAAGCGTTCACTGCGCATGCGGGGAGGATGTATTGCATCAGCCCCGTGGATATAAAAGGATGCAGCTCGCAAGCAGATCACCATTCAGAGGAAAGACCTGCTGCCAGACACATCTCCAGCCAACAACCAGGGGGAAGAAGAGGAAGTCTGTGCCTACTCCTGCCAGCCCTGGCAAGAAGGACAGGGCCACCATCCCACCCCCTGGCACTGACTCTGCTTCTGCTGGGGCTTCTGCTGCTCGGGCTGACTCTGCTGGTGCTGGTGCTTCTGCTGGTACTTACTCTGCTGGTGCTGCTCCTGGTGCTGGTACTTCTGCTGGTGCTTACTCTGCTGGTGCTGCTCCTGGTCCTGCTGGTGCTCCTGGTGCTGCTGGTCCTACTGGTGCTGCTGGTGCTGCGGGTGCTCCTGGTCCTGCTGGTGCTACTCGTCCTGCTGCTGCTGCTTGTCTTGCTGCTGCTGCTTTTGCTGTTGCTGCTGCTGCTGCTGGTGGTGTGGTGGACCAGCCCCTAGAACCTCAAAGCCCTTCTGATGAGGGCTCAGAAGGCCCTGCCAGAGGGAGGAAGAGGCAATCGTGCAATAGGGAGAAGAGACAGTACTCCATTGAAGAGGAACATGAGGATGAGGTGCTCGAATAGCTGAGGGAGAACGAGTACCTCTGGCGGAAAGGACACAGACTCTATCGAGACACCAAGCGGAAGCAGGCGGCTTGGAAAGAGAAGGCGGAGAACCTGGGCTACACTTCGGATATCCTCCTCGGGTGGTGGAAGCACATGCACACCTGGTACGGGAAGCTACACCTGAAGAAGTCTGGCCAGGCTGCGGTCAAGCTCACCAACCAGGAGACCTATGTGATGACCAAGTGCAGCTTCTTGGAGGGTGAGATCCGCCACTGAGGAGCAGCCCCTCTGTCTACCCTCTCCCTCAGGCAGCCCACAGAGAGCCAGTCCTCTGCTGACCAAGAGTCAGCTCCTGTGTCCAGGCAGGTATCTGTGGAGTGCCCCACAATGGAGAGGCCCCTGACAGCTGCACTCCCTGTGGCGGAGCGCGTGGAGGACCCTCTGACACAGTTGGAGCAAGGAGTGGCCACTGCCACCAGAGACCAACCCACATCCACCCCCAGCTCCACCTCCACAGAAAGCAGACAGAGAGCCAGGCCAGAGGGACAGAGCCACACTGTCCCTGATCTCCTGCTGAAGATCAGGAACACCATCAAAAGCAGCGTAGATCTCCTCTCTCAGCTGGTGCACTCCGACATACCATCCTCTAATAGAAAGCCCTTCCTCACCTATGTCAACCAGACCCTCATGGACATGTCCGAATCCCAGTAGCAGGTGATCAAGGAGAGGATCACAGGTCTTCTGCACAACCCTCCAGGCCCAGCTGAACCTGCTCCCACCCAGTCCAGGTCTGCTCCTCCACCCCAGGTGATGTCACAGCCCTTCCAAGGCTTTCCACAGAACCTCACCTACCAAGGCTATGGCTACCAGGAGTTCCAGCAGCACAGGCAGCCCTTCCCAATCCAGGCACAGGTTCATCGTACACCACCGGTGCCACTGATGCCACTGATGCCACCGACGCCATAGATGCCACGATGCCACAGGTGCCACCGATGCCTCACCTCGCTCACCTGCAGACCAGACAGCCCCACTACACTCCTCCTTCCTCCACCCCACAGCCAAGCCCGGCCTCAGTACATCTGTCATCGGTCTTGGGACTGACACTCCTGTCCTGGAGGAAGGGGTTCTCAACACCACAGGACTGAGCCAGCTCTCTGAGAGCTTCCTCCACACACCATCCCCTGTTGTCCTCTCAGGGCCAGGCACCCCAATGGCGCTTCCGACAAGCACTCCAGCACCAGCCACCTCCACAGAACCTGGACCCTTCACCCCTGAGACTGGGCACACCTCCAAGTGACCAAGAGGAGTGCCAGAGACTGGCTGGCTGGCTACCTGTGGACTTTATTTGGACACTTGACTTGGGTCATTTTTCTTTTACAGCTTGTTGTTCAATAAAGTTTATCTTTGATTCACACACTTGCTTCATTTATTTTTTTAATAAAGTCTTGGTGGAAACTTTTAGAAATGGTTTAAGCCTTTGCATGCTTGTGGGATAGGTTAAGATAGCAGTGGGGTGGGCAAGGATATCTTTGGGATGGGTAATAGCTGTGGGATAAATAAACCTCCAGTGTAAGCATAGTGGGATTGTATGGTCCACCCTCCCAGGTGCCTCACCTATGGCCCTTTATTGTCAATAATAATATTATAATTATCCACACATGTCAATATAAACACAACTCTTTATTAAATGCCCTGTTCATTGTAGGCCCACCCAACATACATGGCCCAATCTCATCAATGTGATGAGACAGGCTGAAGGAAGCATCCATTAAGCATCTATCATCCTGTCTTGCCACTCCACCGCTCCAGCTGGAGAGTTGCACCAATGTTTCAGGAGGTTGCGCTGCTTCTTCCCTTCACGTGAGGCTCTGTTGGGGCCTTGCACATCCTCAGTGTCTATCAGGTTTTGCCCTTGCCTCCATTCCCCAGGCTGCATGTCCCCATTGCCTTGTTGGAGGTCCACGAGCCTGTTCTGCAAGACTGGGTAGCGGGTGCGCATGAGATTGTGCAGGATGCAGCAAGCTTCCACGATGTTCCTCACGATCTCTGGGCGATGCTGCATGGTGGCGAGAAGTACCTGGAACCTGTTGGCCAGGATGCCAAAAGCGTTCTCCACCACCCGCCTTGCCCTGGACAGCCTGTAGTTGAAGATCCTCTCTTCATGGGTGAGGAGTCTGGAGGTGTAGGGCTTCATGAGGTAGGTTCTGAGGGAGAAGGCGTCATCCCCCACGATGAAGTAGGGCACATCTTTTGTGTCATTGGGCAGGGGGTCTGGATCTGGGAAGCCCACAATGAGGTTGCGTTCCAGCCTCTCCTTGAGGTCACTGCCGTTGTATACCTGGGCATCTGAAGCTGAGACATTGCCTGAAGCATCGATGTACATGAACTTGTAGTCAGCATCGACCATGGTGAAGAGGATGATGCTGAAGAAGCCCTTGTAGTTGAAATAAGTGGACCCCGACTTGGCTGGAGCTTTGCAGGCCACGTGCTTGCCATCTATGCCTCCAAAGTTGTGGGGGAAGTTCCACCTCTGATACCACTGCTCTGCAACTTTCTTCCATCCTTCTTCAGTGGTGGGGCACTGGAGGAGCTCCTCCATGTATTCTTCGATGATGGCCTGCACCACTTCTCTGACCACAATGCTGATGGTGTTGTGTGGCACCCTCCAGCCGTACTGCATGCTCCTGTAGGTGGTCCCTGAGGCCAGGTGGTGCAGAGTGAGTGACACCTTGAGCCCAGGTTCCAGGATGGGCTGGAAGTTGGTGTTTGCCTTGGTCAACCTGGGTGCCAGCCGCTGCACAACTTCGTCAAACATGGCTGGAGAAATCCTCATGAAGTTCTGGAATGCATGAGTGTCTTCGTTCCTGAGCTCCCCTATCAGCTTGTTGTACAGTCCGTACTCTGCTCTTCTCCCGATCCATCTTCATACCCAGACGCTTTTTGGCCGCCTCTTTTTCTTCCCGTAGTAGAATTCATAGAGCCTGTAGATGGCTTCGCACTGTTGCAGAACGATGGTGGCTGCCACAAGGACTTTATTACGATCCACGGTGGACATGACTGGATGCTGTGGAAGAGCAAGAGTCAGATGAAGGCTGCAGAGGTCTGCACAGCTGGGCTGCTGGTCTGAAAGTGAGATCCAGATTAGTTGCTCCCCCTTTTTATAGGCAGTGTAGGTTTTCCCCTAGGTGTCCCTTTGCATCCTCTAGGCATCCTCTAGACATCCTTAATATCCGAGATAGGTCCCCTCTGCAAACATTTTTTCCGTTTTAAATGCTTTGTTTCCATGCTGCATCCGCTAGGCATCCGTTCTGCATCTGTTCTGCATCCGTTCCACTTTCTCCCTGCGTCTGTTTACTGCTGGAGCGGATGGAGTTGCACGGATGCGAAGGGGATGCCTAGCGGATATAGCAGATGCATAACAGATGCAGAATGGATGCCTAGCGGATGCCTAGCGGATGCAGAACGGACGCATTGGATACATTTTCTGCTCAAAAGTTTTGAGCAGTTCAAAACTTTCTGAGCGGATGAAACGTCAATAAAAGGATGCTGGATAGAGAGGAAGCAAAACGGAGGCAGTGAGTACAGAACGGATACATCGCGTTAACCAATGGATGACAAGTGTTTTCCTCCGTTTTACATCCTCTTTCCATCCGTTGGTGCAGTGTGACAGGGGCTTTATATAGCAACCCACATTGAGCCCCATGAATACATTATTAATAAATTTTTAGCTAAAATAATTGTAAACAATTTATACTCATTAATCAATAATGCTATTGTTTTGTAATTACTTATTGAAGTAAAATCTTGATCCTTTTTAAATATTAATGTTTTAGTAGGCTCTTTCCAAGTCTCTTATATCCCTCCTCCCTGTAGAATATAATTTATCATAGTTTATAACAGTTGTAAAAGTTCATCCTCAAAACCTTGATAACATAGACTCAATAAACTATCTGGTTCAGACCTCTTTCCTGATTTACTCTTTTTAATTTCTTCTGAGACTTTCCTTATCGTGAGAGATTTCAGTTGAGATTATGGCAAGCCTAGGTTAAAGAACTGTAATAAACTGCAATATTGCTTGGTTTTTCAAAAGTTGCATCACTGAATATTTAAGCAGATGATAATTAAAATATATATGTAATACTACTTTACCCTTCGTTGCTGAGTTAAATAGTGGGTCTGGTTTCAATGCAACAGTGTCAACTTTTGCCATAACATGCTATGACATTGCCCCACCAAGTCTGAAACCATTCAATGAATTAGACATGTGTCTTTTGGAATTCTAGTCACAATAACAATATAGGCAACAGTCATCTGTTTTATGAGGTATTTGAGGTTTGTTTGTTTTTTACGTTAAGCTAAAACAGGCCTGACATGGATTATGTACACCCCTTTCATTGCTGATTTGTTCCTGAATTCTCTTCAGTTATCTGGGAATTCTTTAAAAGGCCCTCTACTGAATCCAATAGAGGGCCTTTTCATTCTGATAAGTCTCTCAAATGTGGTGGGGAAAGAAAGATTCTGGAATCAAAGAAGCTTGTAGGAGATTTAATCTGCTCACACTTTGGGCAATAAGACTGTTTCAGAATTAGGACTCTGCATACTTCTACGAAAGTAAAGAAAAAGGAGAGGGAAAGATATGCTCATCTTCATATTTCATTCATAATCAAATATGAAATTTGACACACAAACCCCAACCATTTCTGAGGACATCAATGCCTGTCCCAGGTGTTTGGGAAGGACTTGATAGGTGGACAAAAATGCCAAATCCAATCTGGACATCTAGCTGACTATGTGATGAACCATAAGTTATTAAACTTGTATACTGTTCAACTCTCAAAACATGTATAGGTGACAATCACAACAATTAAATGGAAGGAAGGAGGGAAGGAAGGAAGGAAGGAAGGAAGGAAGGAAGGAAGGAAGGAAGGAAGGAAGGAAGGAAGGAAGGAAGGAAGGAAGGAAGGAAGGAAGGAAGGAATTCTTGGCCAAGTGTGATTAGACACACAAGAAATTTGTCTTGGTGCATATGCTCTCAATTCTCATAAAAAGAAAAGATGCATTCATCAAGAATCATAAGATACAATACAATGATAGTCATAGGGTACAAATGAGCAATCAACAAAGTTACAGTCATACAGTCACAAGTGGAAGGAGATGGGTGATAGGAACAAAGAGAGGATTAATAGTATTAGTAATGCAGACTTAGTAAATAGTTGGAGCGCAATGCTCTATAGTGTCATTTTGAGGGAAGGATTGAAACAGTTTATGTCCAGGAAGTGAGGGGTCTGTAAATATTTTCACAGCCCTTTTTTTGACTCTTGCAATATAGACGAATGCACAAGGAAGGAAGGAAAGAAAGGAAGGAAGGAAGAGATGGCAAGCTTCAATTCCCCATACTTCAAATATTGGAAAGAGAGAAGTACACACAAGAGCTGTGATGGCAAACCTATGTCACGCATGCCACAGGTGGCATGCAGAGCCATTTGTGCCAGCACGCGAGCTGCAGGCAAACTTACCTCACTGCAAATGTGCGCACCTCACAGCTGATTTTTGGTGGGTTTGAGGCCTTTTTCGGCCTCCCAAAGGCTTGAGGAAGGCTTCTGCAGGCTTTGCAGGTCGAAAACTAGCCCTATTTCATCACTTCCTGTTTTTCCGAAAATACTGGAAGTGATGGAACAGGGCTAGTTTTCAGCCTGCAAAGCCTACAGAAACCTTCCTCAAGCCTTTGTGAAATGAAATCTTCGGCCTCAAATCGGCCGAAGATCAGCTGTGAGGCTCAGTGCAGGTAAGGGGGCAGTGGGGGTGAATAGGTGAGTGGGGATTGCACGTGCATGCATAGGGAGCGGGGGGGGGGGTGCATTGCCTTCTTAGTGCTGGCACGCAAGCGTGAGCACAAGTTTTGGCACAGGAGCCCAAAAAGGTTAGCCACCACTACACTAGAGTCTAAAAATATGTCCCTTCATGCTCTTTTAAAAATATCTACCTCAGTTGGATTATTCTAGTATTAACCCTTAGTTCATTTGTTCTTGATTCTATTCACAATTTTCCAAATTACCAAGGAGATGCATATATCTGAAGATTGAAATAACTGCTGTTTGAATTCTGAGTAGACATTAAGGAATCTCTGGAGACAAAACTCAACCATGGCTTTACTGTGCTTTGGAATTGCTTTGGAATAATAGCTCTGTTTAGGGAATTTCCATTTAGGACAAAATTTATTTTTATTTCTTGCTATCTTGTTATGTTGAGAATTCACAAATATTCTTTATTTCAGCTATACTGCTTTGTCTCCATCTACCACATGAGCTAAGAATTCTTGCCCTTTGCACTACAGATCTATAGAGGCCCTTCCCCTCCAAACATGACATAATGGGGTCTCAAACTTGATTTGCCAAAGGATAACTGAATAAAAAAATAGGACTGTTGTTCAGTGCTTTGCATATTTAGTGTGCATGTTACAAAAATTAAAACTATGCAAAATAATTTGCAAAGTAAATTGCCCAGCATTCTGATTATTTTCACACTATCCATCCTCAACTGTTCAGTTTTAATATTACATATAATTGTAATTGTCATAATTGTTTTATTATCAGGCATCTAAGTAAATTTATTTCTACCTGATCATTTATCATAGGATTAGATGGCTATAAACTGACAGTCTAGATGTTTACAACAAGAATGGCAGAGGGAGAAGAGGAAATGATGGGCATGGACTAAAGCAAATATATTTCCATATATTCATCTTCATTTCACTTGAGGATGGAGACTAAGGAATCAAAGCATCACTCCAGGTAAAATGTGGATACAACCAGGATTGCTCCATATTTGATATGTTCTCCCCCATTTTCAATAACCAGTCAGACATACTGTGTACGAACTGTGGCAGATTGCAATTATCTCAGGGCATATGATAGTGATTGTTCCCTCCAAATCATCTTAGATTGGCTGTTTGTTTATTTGTGGGGGAAACCTGAATAGCTTGGATGGCAAGGGGAAGTGTCTCTAGATCTGTGATAAATCATATTTCTTAACAAGTTCATGATCAGTCTTGCAAACGTGAGCGAGCCAAATATTGCTTTGCCCTCAAATCAATCAGAATCTCTTCCATTGTCCAATCTCTCCCCTGACATACCTGCCATAAAATCATAACACAAAAAAACTTTAATCCTGCATTTATTAACATTTTACTTAAATTCCTCAGAATGTTCTACACTTTTGCCTAAGACTACAGTCTTTACTGATATGTCCAAATTTGCATGTTTTGCAACTTCCGAGATGTGAATCCATTGCCTGAAAATATATTCTCCCCATTTACCAGTCCCAAGCAATTTTTCTTCCATGACTTTCAATGACATAAGTAGACTCCCCTACATTTCCAGATTTCAGATTTCACTTAGAAAAGATCATGTTAGTTTTCTGCTTCTATCAGAACTGTGAAATAAATGGAGAAACTGACTTTCCAAGATGCATGGAAGGAAGTCATGGCAGACATGGCTGCCAGAGGGGCCATGAAGACTCTCTGGTCACCAAAAACACACACCAGCCCCCCAGCAATCCACCAAGAGACCATATAAGGCTCGGGGTAGGTCAATGAGATCAAAGAAATCAATTGCTTGTGGAAAGAGTCACTCAGACAGCCATACTTCACAAAGTAAAGGCTAGGTCCCACTGGCCGACAGACGCAAAACGTATGCATAAAGGACACAGCGGATGAGCAAAATTTTGGGGGTGGCTCCATCCATTGTCATCCGCTCCAAAAAGTGGCAAAATTTGCATAAACAGAACGGAAAATAACGGATTGTGGGTAGTATGTAGCGGGGATGTTAACCAGATGTTCATAGGAAGTCTAGAGGATGTATATCGGATGTAAACCGTTCACTGCGCATCCTTTCTATTTCCGTGCTACTAACGCTGTGTAGACATTCCATGTACCTTTTGTTTCCTCCCTTTTTCCGTTTTCAGTTGCAGTGGATGTGAGTTGCGAGGATGCCCAGAGGATGCAGAGAGGATACAGTGGACGTTTAACGGATAATAAATGGACATAGAATGTTTGTTGCTTGGATGTCGTGGATTTACATCGTACACAGTGGAAAGTTCATCTGTTCACAAAGTTTTGTGCAGCTCAAAACTTCTTGCGTGGATGAAATTGCAGTGGACGGATGCTTGACGGATAGAGCGTATGAAACACGTATGCAGTGAGTACACAATGGATGCATAGTATTTTCCAACAGATGGCAAGCTTTTTTTAACATTTTACATCCTCTTTGCATCCGTTAATGCAGTGGGACAGGGCCTTAAGTAACTCCCCCACAGAGCTGCGCAAGCTGCGGGGGGCTCCATGAAACAGCAGAATGCAGATTCCGCACAGCTATGCCTGTGGAAAGCAAGGACACATTGCCAGAGGTTGCAGATGTTGTCAGTGGTATATGAAACCTGTGACACAGTAGTACCAGGGGAAATGGCCCCCAAGATAGAACAGAGTTGAATACTGCTTGGGAAGGCATAACATCCAACGCACAGGGACCCAATGCCTCATCAAATAAAAAATAAGACTCCAACTAAAAGTCTAAGGGGTCCCATGCTCCATGGAGCTAGATACTGGATTGGCCCTGTCTATTATCTCCTCCATGACTTTCAATTTGCAAACATAGCTGATGGCGGATCCCACTCAAATAATCGAGCTTAATGCTAATGGACTTCCAGAGTCACTGTGTTTCCATAAGGGGCAAAGCTACCATTAGAGTACAATTCAGAAAGCTCAAGGATCCCCTCAGTGTAGTGGTCATAGAGGGGCCATGCACCAGCCTCATAGGTGTGGATTGGTTCGAGGCCCTAGGCACCAGGGTCAAATCCATCAAACTCAAATAGCGGATCTAGAAGTGGTATGCAACAATATGTGGATGTATTTAGCATTGAGCTGGGACAATACAAAGGGGCACCCATTTCACTCAACCTTGATCAAGCAGTAACTCCAATTCGATTAAACCCATGCAGAGTTCCCTTTGCATTGAAGCCTAAAATTGATGTGGAACTAAACAAGCTAATGCAGCAGGGAGTGCTCCAACCTGTGGACTGTAGTCAGTGGAAGACTACCATAATGACCCCAGTTAAGCCTAACAGGGACATTCGCATCTATGCAGACTGTACCAGTGGTAAGCCACATCCTCGCATCGCTCCAGGGAGTCTGAATCTTCGGTAAGCTAGACATTGCCTTGGTCTACTGGCAGCTACCAATAGATGATGCTATTGCAGAAGCACAAACAATAGTCGCTATCCTCGGATTACATCCTAGCTCATTTCAATGAAACCCTACCAGTAACATTAGCCTGTGATGCTTCACCATATGGCATTGGGGAAGTACTAAGCCACAGGATGCCAGATGGTAGAGAGGCCCCCATCATATACTATTGCAGAATGTTATAATCAGCTGAAATGAACGATGCTCAGATAGACAAGGAAGCCCTCGTCATAATGGCTGGCATTAAGAAGTTCTACAATTTCTTATATGAAAGAAACTTCACCATCTTTACAGACCACAAACCTCTGCTTGGTCTCTTCACAGCTGACAGACAGACACCACAGTTCCTCTTGCCATGAATGCTACGATGGTCCATTTTTATGGCTGCATACTCATACCGGCTAGTACACAAGCCAGGCAAGGAAATGGGCCTCACTGATGCTCCCAGTCAACTACCTCTATCGCAGACTGAGCCAGATCTGGCCCAGCTTCTGGTGATCCAGGATCTGCTTGAAGAACCCCTACATGCAGGGGACATTGCATTCCTACATGCAGGGGACATTGCACCCCTACATGCAGGGAACATTGCAGCTGAAACCACCATGGACAGAACACTCAACCACATTTTCAACTGGGTGTTAAGGAGATGGCCAGAGGCCTGGCTAGGGTCTGAGTTCCAGCACTGTGCTTCTCAGAAAAATGAACTGTTGGCCCACAAGGGATGTGTGCTATGGGGCAGCAGGTTCATCATACCACTCAGTCTTTGCTCCAGGGTGCTGGAGTGCCTATACAAGGGGTACCCAAGAATAGCCAGGAGCTACTTGTGGTGGCCCGGCCTGGACAAAAATATTAAAAGTCAAGTAAGGAGTTGCCAGATCTACCCAGAAACCCAACTGGAGAAGCCACAAGCACCAGTGCACCACTGGGAGACCATGCATGTGTGCACATTGACTTTGCAGAGCCCTTCCAGTGGCAGGTGTTCCTGATAGTAATGGACAGTTATTCCAAGTGGTTTGAAGTGGCATGAGTCTCATCAATGACAATGACCAGGCTCATCCAAGAGTTGCGCTGGCTGTTCACCATACATGGTCTGCCAGATGTAATACTATGAGATATAATTCACAGCAGAAGAGTTTCAAACTTTCCCCAACACCAACATGATTTGGCATGTAATAACTGCTCCGTTCCACCTTCTAACCAATGGTCAGATTGAACAACTCCCAGTACAGCAACAGGTCGCAGCCCAGTGGAGCTGAGGTGGGGCCACTGGCTCACCATGGTGTTCAATTGATTTCACCCAGGCAGAGTAGCAGCAGAGACAGCTCGACCAAACTCCCCCCCCCCCCAAGAAACTTACAGCCGGGTGAATTGGTCTGAGGCAGGATCTATGGCAGTGGAGAACCTTGGGTGGTAGCTAGAGTAATTAAAGTAACAAGCCCCTTGCCATACAAGATTATTCTGGGGAATGATCACACAGTCAGATACCACATTGATCAGTTATGGCATTGGCAGGCCAATTCCAGGTGTGAGTCCTGAGGTATTATCAGACCCACTAGAAAACTGTTTTCCTCCAAGTTTGCCTACACCCCATTGTAGCTGCCTCTGGAGAAATGGAGGTACCAAGGGCAGTAGAGCTGCTGCCACTCATAGGCCATCAAGATTCTGTCCAATTGGAGATGGACAATACGCCACTTAAATAGGACTCTCCAGTAAAACTGCAGTGATCCACCAGGATCTGTGGGCCTCAGCCTATCTTAAAGACTATGAATATTGAATAGATTGAGGGTAAGAATTACCCTACAGGGGAAGGGTGTTATGTATTGAATATATATAGTTGTGTTAAGCCCTGTTAAAGTGAAATTTACCTTCAGATGACCCTGTTAACTCCAACTGTTTTGGATGGAAATTTAGAACATTCATATTTGGGTGGCTTTTTCAAGTATTATGATTGGTTAAGGCCCTGTGGGCCTAGAGTATAAATTATAGACATTTGTCTGTTGTCAATAAATGCTGTTGTAACTATGCTGGTCTGCTGCTTGCCCAGTGAAACCCACTATGCAATACTTACAATTGTTCTTCATATGTTTTAGCCTCTGGGTACCCTAATCATCTTTGTTGCTTTCACACACACACACACACACACACACACACACACACACACACACACAC
>BLBF01000044.1:14285990-14312136 GCA_015471245.1 Laticauda colubrina | reverse complement strand
CACACACACACACACACACACACACACACACACACACACACACACACTGGTGACTAAAACTGGATGCAATATTCTTATCAAGGCATTATAAAGTGGTACTAATACTTTATATAGTCTTGATTCTATTCCTCTATTAATGCAATCTAGGACTGTATTGGCTTTTTTGGTGTCTGCAGCAGAATAACAGAATTATAGAACAGAATAATAGGATAATAAAATAGAATGTTTAATCGAGTTAGAAAGGACCTTCAAGGTCTTCTAATCCAACCCCCTTTCAGGTAGCAAACCCTATACCATTTTTGATGCATGGTTGTACAACCTTTTCTTAAAAACTTCGAATATTGGAGCACCTACAACTTCTGGAAGCAAGTTATTCCATTAATTAATTGTTCTAACTGTCAGAAAATGTCTCCTTAGTTCTCCTTCATTAGTTTCCACCCACTGCTTCTTTTCCTAACAGAAGCAATTAAGAGACAAAAGAATGGCAAAACACCAAGTCTGGATGGGCTATCAGCAGAACTATACAAAGATTTACAAAATACTTTAAATATTCTAATGTTGGAAGTGTTCAATGAACTATTGTTAGAAAAGAAAATACCAAATTTGTGGATGGAAGCATATATTACTCTCACACCAAGAGAAGATTCAAGCTTACAACAGATTAAAAAAACTATAGACCGATATCTTTATCGGTCTTTATCTTTATGTTGATTATAAAATATTTGCTTCAATAATTGCAGAAAGACAATAAGATTTTTAAATAAATTTATACATTGAGATGAAAATGGCTTTCTACCTGAGAGACAAATTAAAGACAATATGAGAATAATTTTAAATACACTGGAGTATTACGAAGCGTATCCAGAGAAGCAAATGGTGTTGATCTTCCTAGATGCACAGATAGTAATGTGAAATGGCAATTGATGCAGCACAGTTAAAAGACATGGACTTTGGGGAGATATTTATTGATATGATTAATGCGATATATTATAAGCAAACTGAAAAGGTAATCATAAATGGAGATTTGACTGAGAAGGTGTACACACACACACACACACACACACACACACACACACACACACATATCAGGATTGAAGAAATAGAGGATTTGGTTTTGGATTACCAAATTGGGAATTGTATTACCAGTATTACAGGGCATTAACTTTCATCCATTAACATGGATGAAAGAGTGGATTGCATTGAGGCATAATAGATTATTGACTTTGGAGGGACATGATCTGCAACTGGGCTGGCATGCTTTTTTTTTTTTGTGATATGGGGAAAGATACATGTTGCTTTCAAAGACATTAAGGCCCTGTCACACTGGCCGACGGATGCAAAACGTTTGTAAAAAGGACACAGCGGATGAGAAAAATGTTCCATCCGTTGTTATCCGCTCTCAAAAGTGCCCCGAATTTGAATAACCAGAGCGGACAACACGGAAAGGAATGGACAGGGGGAGGACGTAGGGCGGATGGAAAGTGAATGCTCCAAGGAAGCCTAGTGGATGGAAGCGGATGGGAGCGGATGGCACATCCGCAAGGCTTCCAAGGGAGTGCAGCAAAGTGGACGCGGAACGGAAAGAGCGGATTCAGAGCAGACCCCAAGCGGATTAAGCGGATGCACAACGGAAGCCTAGCGGATGAAGCGAATGCCTATTGGAATCCTAGAGGAATCCTAGCAGAAGCCTAGCGGAAGCCTAGCTGATGCCTAGCGGATGCCTAGCATTCACTGCGCATGCGGGGAGGATGCATTGCGTCAGCCCCGCGGATATAAAGGGAAGCAGCTCCCAAGCAGGTCACCATTCAGAGGAAAGACCTGCTTCCAGACACAGCTCTCCAGCCTGCCTGCCAGCCTGCCTGCCAGCCAGCCAGCCAGCAACCCCACAACCATAGGGAAGAAGAGAAAGCCTCAGCCATCTGCTGCCAGCTCTGGCAAGAGGGACAGAGCCACCCTCCCACCTCCTGGCCTTCACTCTGCTTCTGCTGGGGCTTCTGCAGCCTGGGCTCGCTCTTCTGGGGCTGGGGCTTCTGCTGATGCCGCTTCTGGAGGAGCTCCTGATGCTGCTTCTGGCAGTGGTGCTTCTGCTGGTGCTTCCTCTGCTGATGCTGCTTCTGGCGGTGGTGCTTCTGCTGGTGCTTACTCTGCTGATGATGCTTCTGGCGGTGGTGCTTCTGCTGGTGCTTACTCTGCTGGCACTGCTCCTGGTGCTGGGGCTTCTGCTGGGGCTTACTCTGCTGGCGCTGCTCCTGGTGTTTCTGCTGGTTCTTACTCTGCTGGCACTGCTCCTCGTCCTGCTGGTCCTGCTGGTGCTCCTGGTCCTGCTGGTGCTCCTGGTCCTGCTAGTCCTACTGGTGCTGCTGGCACTGCTGGTGCTTACTCTGCTGCTGATGATCCTGGTCCTGCTGGTCCTGCTGGTGCTGCTGGTGCTGCTGCTGCTGGTGGTGGTGGTTTGGAGAAGCAGCCCCTACAACCTGGAAGCCCCTCTGAGGAGGGCCCATATGGTCCTCCCAAAGGGAGGAAACGGCAGACGTGATAACGGGAGAGGAGGCAATACACCATAGAAGAGGAACATGAGGATGAGGTGCTGGAGTGGCTGAGAGAGAACGAGTATCTATGGCGGAAGGGACACAGGCTCTATAGGGACACCAAAAGGAAGCAGGCTGCTTGAAGAGAGAAGGCGGAGAGCCTGAGCTACACTTCGGAGGTGCTCCTTGGCTGATGGAAGCACATGCACACCTGGTACGGGAAGCTGCACCTCAAGAAATCTGGCCAGGCCATGGTCAAGATGACGGACCGAGAGACCTATGTGATGGCCAAGTGCAGCTTCCTGGAGGGTGAGATCCGCCACCGAGGAACAGCCCCTCTCACAACCCTCTCTCTCAAGCAGCCTGCTGAGAGCCAGTCCTCTTCCGGCAGAGAGTCAGCTCCTGTGTCCAGGCAGGTATCTGTGGAGCGTGCCACGATGGAGAACCCCCCGACAGCTGTTCTAACCATGGCGGAGCGTGTGGAGGACTCCCTCATGCAGTGGGAGAAAGGAGACGGCACTTCCACCACAGCCCAACCCGCATCAACCCCCAGCTCCACCTCTACAGAAAGGCAGAGAGGCAAACCGGAGGGACAGAACCACACTGTCCTGCTGGAAATAAGAGACACCATCAGGAGCAGCGTAGATCTACTCTCTCAGCTGGTATACACCGACGCCTCATCTTCCAACTGCAAGCCCTTCCTCACCTATGTGAACCAGACCCTCATGGACATGGCGGAACCCCAGTACCAGGTGGTGAAGGACAGGATCACCGATCTGCTTCACAACCCTCCAGACCCAGCTGAACCTGCTCCCACCCAGTCCAGGTCTGCTCCTCCACCCCAGGTGATGTCACTCCCCTTCCAAGGCTTTCCACAGGCCCTCACCTACCAAAGCTACGGCTACCAGGAGGTCCAGCAGCACAGGCAGCAGCCCTTCCCAGTCCAGGAACATGTTCATCGGACGCCACCAGTGACACTGATGCCACTGATGCCACCGATGCCACCCACGCCACCGATGCCACCCATGCCACAGATGCCATCCATGCCACAGATGCCACCAACACCAGTCCTCACCCAGCTGCAGACCAGACAGCCCCACTACATTGCTCCTTCCTCCACCCCACAGCCAAGCCCGGCCTCAGTACATCTGTCATTGGTACTGGGGCTGACATCCCATGTCATGGAGGAAGGGGCTCTCAACATTACGGGGCTGAGCCAGCTGTCTGAGAGCTTCCTCAACACACCATCCCCTGTTAACCTCTCAGGGCCAGGCACCCCAGTGGCACTTCAGACCAGCACTCCAGCAGCAGCCACCTCAACAGCACCTGGACTCTTCACCCCTGAGACTGGACACACCTTCGAGTGACCAAGAAGAGTGCCAAAGACAGGGTAGCTACCTGTTGACTTTATTTTTGCTTTGGACACTTGACTTGGGTCATTTTTCTTTTACAGCTTGTTATTAATAAAGATTATTTTTGCTTCACACACTTGCTTCATTTATTTTATTAAATAAAGTGTTGGTGGAAACTTTTAGAAATGGTTTAAGCCTTTGCATGCTTGTGGGATGGGTTAAGATAGCAGTGGGATGGGCAGGGATACCTGTGGGATGGGTAATAGCTGTGGGATGGGCAGGGATACCTGTGGGATGGGTAATAGCTGTGGGATGGGTTAGGATAGCAGTGGGATAGATAAACCTCCAGTGCAAGCATAGTGGGACTGTATGGTCCACCCTCCCAGATGCCACACCTATGGCCCTTTATTATCAAGAATAATATAATCAATCATCCACACATGTCAACAAAAACACAACTCTTTATTAAATGCCCTGTTCATTGTAGGCCCACCCAACATACATGGCCCAATCCCATCAGTGTGATGAGACAGGCTGAAGGAAGCATCCATTAATCATCTATCATCCTGTCTTGCCACTCCACTGCTCCAGCTGGGGAGTTGCACCAGTGTTTTAGGAGGTTACGCTGCATCTTCCCTTCACGTGAGGCTCTGTTGGGGCCTTGCACATCCTCAGTGTCTATCAGGTTTCACCCTTGCATCCATTCACCAGGCTCCATGTCCCCATTGCCTTGTTGGAGCTCCACGAGCCTGTTCTGCAAGACTGGGTAGCGGGTGCGCATGAGATTGTGCAGGGTGCAGCAAGCTTCCACGATCCTCCTCACAGTCTGTGGGTGATGCTGCATGGTGGTGAGAAGTATCTGGAACCTGTTGACCAGAATGCCAAAGGCATTCTCCACCACCCACCTTGCCCTGGACAGCCTGTAGTTGAAGATCCTCTCTTCATGGGTGAGGCATCTGGAGGTGTAGGGCTTCATGAGGTAGGTTCTGAGGGAGAAGGTGTCATCCCCCACGATGAAATAGGGCACATCTTGCATGTCGTTGGGCAGGGGATCTGGATCTGGGAAGCCCATGATGAAGTTGCATTCCAGCCCCTCCTTGAGGTCACTGGCATTGTATACCTGGGCATCTGAAGCTGATCTGTTGCCTGAAGCATTGATGTACATGAACTTGTAGTCAGCATCGACCTTGGCGAAGAGGATGATGCTGAAGAAGCCCTTGTAGTTGAAATAAGTGGACCCTGACTTGGCTGGAGCTTTGCAGGCCACGTGCTTCCCATCTATGGCTCCAACGGTTTGGGGGAAGTTCCACTTATGATACCACTGCTCTGCAACTTTCTTCCAGCCTTCTTCAGTGGAGGGGCACTGGAGGAGCTCCTCCAGGTATTCTTCGATTATGGCCTGCACCACTTCTCTGACCACAATGCTGATGGTGTTGTGTGGCACCCTCCAGCCATACTGCATGCTCCTGTACGTGGTCCCTGAGGCCAGGTGGCGCAGAGTCAGTACCACCTTGAGCCCAGGGTTCAGATTGGGCTGGAAATTGGTGCTCTGCTTGGTCAACCTGGGTGTCAGCCACTCCACAACTTCGTCAAACATGGCTGGAGGCATCCTCATGAAGTTCTGGAATGCACGAGTGTCTTCGTTCCTGAGCTCCACCATCAGCTTGTTGTACAGTCCGTACTCTGCTCTTCTCCCGATCCATCTTCGGACCCAGACGCTTCTTGGCCGCCTCCATTTCTTCCCGTAGAACAGTTGAAAGAGCCTGTAGATGGCTTCGCATTGTTGCAGAATGATGGTGGCTACCAAAAGGACTTGGTTACGATCCACGGTGGACATGACTGGATGCTGTGGAAGAGCAAGAGCCAGATGAAGGCTGCAGAGGTCTGCACAGCAGGGCTGCTGGACTGAAAGTGAGATCCAGGTGAGTTCCTCCCCCTTTTTATAGGCAATATAGGTTTTCCCTTATGTGTCCTTTTGCATCCTCTAGGCATCCTCTAGACATCCTTAATATCCGAGATAGGTCCCCTCTGCAAACATTTTTTCCATTTTAAATGCTTTGTATGCGAGTTGCATCCGCTTTCATCCTTTCTACATCCGTGCTACTAACGCTACATGTCCGTTCCGCGTCTGTTTCGCTTCCTCTCTGTGTCCACTTTCCGCTGGAGCGGACTTGAGTTGCGTGAATGCACAGCGGATGCCTAGCGGATGTAGCGGACGTGTAACGGATGATGATGGATTTAGAACGGATGTTCCCCGTATGCGCAGCGGATGCAGAATGGACGCGTTGGATACATTTTCCGCTCAAAAAGTTTTGAGCAGCTCAAAACTTTTTGAGCGGATGGAACCTCAGTCGACGGACGCTGGACGGATGGAGAGGAAGAAAAACGGACGCAGTGAGTACAGAATGGATGCATCGCGTTAACCAACGGATGGCAAGTGTTTCTCTCCATTTTACATCCTCTTTCCATCCGTTGGTGCAGTGTGACATAGGCTTTATTGTTAGTATAGGAGAAAATTAGAGAACAACACTATTTGAAGATACCAGTTTGGCTTTCAACAACGGAAGCACTGATTCATCCAAAAGTTATTAACATGGGAAATATTGTTAGATATAAAGATATGCTGAATGAAAAAGGAGAGCTCAAAACTAAAGGGCCTGTTACATAGGCCGACGGATGCAAAGCATATGTAAAAAAGACACAGCGGATGAGAAAATGTTCCATCCGTTGTTATCCGCTCTCAAAAGTTCCACAAATTTGCATAAGCAGAGCGGACAACAACGGAAAGGAACGGATGTGGGGAGAATGTAGTGGGGATGTAAAGCGGATGCTCCATGGAAGCCTTTTGGAAGGTGGATGGAAGCGGATTGCACAGCGAAGTGAATGCGCAACGGAAGGAACGGATGCAGATCGGATGCCTAGCGGATGAAGCGGACGCATCACAAAAGCCTAGTGGATGCCTAGCGGATGCCTAACAGATGCCTAGCGGATTCAAAGCATTCACTGTACATGCGGGGAGGATGCATTGTGTCAGCCCCGTGGATATAAAGGGATGCAGCTCGCAAGCAGGTCACCATTCAGAGGAAAGACCTGCTGCCAGACACAGCTCCAGCCAACAACCATGGGGAAGAAGATGAAGTCTGTGCCATCTGCTGCGAGCCCTGGCAAGAAGGACAGGGCCACCATCCCACCCCTTGGCCCTGACTCTGCTTCTGCTGGGGCTTCTGCTGCTCGGACTGACTCTTCTGGTGCTGGGGCTTCTGCTGACGCTGCTCCTGGTGCTGGGGCTTCTGCTGGCGCTTACTCTGCTGGCGCTGCTCCTAGTACTGGGGCTTCTGCTGGTGCTTACTCTGCTGGCGCTGCTCCTGTGCTTGTGCTTCTGCTGATGCTTACTCTGCTGGCGCTGCTCCTGTGCTTGTGCTTCTGCTGATGCTTAATCTGCTGCTGCTGCTCCTGGTGCTGATGCTTCCACTGATGCTTACTCTGCTGGTGATGCTCCTGGTCCTGCGGGTCCTGCGGGTGCTCCTGGTGCTGCTGGTGCTCCTGGTGCTGCTGGTCCTGCTGGTCCTGTTGGTGCTGCTGGTGCTTACTCTGCTGCTGCTGATCCTGGTGCTGCTGGTGCTGCTGGTCCTGCTTTTGCTGCAACTGTTGTTGTTGCTGGTGGTGGTGGTGTGGTGGAGCAGCCCCTACAACCTCGAAGCCCCTCTGATGAGGGCCCAGATGGCTCTGCCAGAGGGAGGAAGAGGCATACGCAAGAACAGGAGAGGAGGCAATACTCCATCGAAGAGAAACATGATGATGAAGTGCTCGAATGGCTGAGGGAGAACGAGTATCTATGGCGGAAAGGAAACAGACTCTATCAAGACACCAAAAGGAAGCAGGAAGTTTGGAGAGAGAAGGCGGAGAGCCTGGGCTACACTTCGGAGGTGCTCCTCGGCTGGTGGAAGCACATGCACACCTGGTACGGGAAGCTGCACCTCAAGAAATCTGGCCAGGCCACGGTCAAGCTGACGGACCGGGAGACCTACGTGATGGCCAAGTGCAGCTTCTTGGAGGGTGAGATCTGCCACCGAGGAGCAGCCCCTCTGACAACCCTCTCTCTCAGGCAGCCCACAGAGAGCCAGTCCTCTTCTGGGCAAGAGTCAGCTCCTGTGTCCAGGTAGGTATCTGTGGAGCGCCCCGTGACGGAGACCTCCCCGACAGCTGCACTCCCCGTGGCAGAGCGCGTGGAGGACCCCCTGACGGAGTGGGAGCAAGGAGAGGGCACTACCACCAGAGACCAACCCACATCCACCCCCAGCTCCACCACCACAGAAAGCAGGCAGAGAGCCAGACCGGAGGAGGAGAGCCACACTGTCCTGCTAGAGATCAGGGACACCATCAAAAGCAGCATAGATCTCCTCTCTCTGTTGGTACGCACCAACATACCATCCTCTAACAGAAAGCCCTTCCTCACCTACATCAACAAGACCCTCATGGACATGTCCGAATCACAGTACCAGGTGATAAAGGAGAGGATCACCGGTCTTCTGCACAACCCTCCAAGCCCAGCTGAACCTTCTCTGACCCAGTCCAGGTCTGCTCCTCCACCCCAGGTGATGTCACAGCCCTTCCAAGGCTTTCCACAGGCCCTCACCTACCAAGGCTATGGCTACCAGGAGTTCCAGCAGCACAGGCAGCCCTACCCAGTCCAGGCACAGGTACATCATACGCCACCGGTGCCACCGATGCCACTGATGCCACCGATGCCACCGACGCGAGAGATGCCACCCATGCCTCACCTCACTCACCTGCAGTCCAGACAGCCCCACTACACTCCTCCTTCCTCCACCCCACAGCCAAGCCCAGCCTCAGAACATCTGTCATCGGTCTTGGGACTGATACCCCATGTCCTGGAGGAAGGGGCTCTCAACATCATGGAACTGAGCCAGCTCCCTGAGAGCTTCCTCCACACACCATCCCCTGTTGTCCTCTCGGGGCCAGGCACCCCAACGGCGCCTCAGACCAGCACTCCAGTAGCAGCCACCTCTACAGCACCTGGACCCTTCACCCCTGAGACTATGAGCACGCCTCAGAGTGACTGAGAAGAGTGCCAGAGACTGGGTTGCTACCTGTTGACTTTATCTTTGCTTGGGACACTTTACTTGGATCATTTTGCTTTTACAGATTGTTATTAAAAAAGATTATCTTTGCTTCACACACTAGTTTCAGTTCTTTTTTTCAATAAAGTCTTGGTGGAAACTTTTAGAAATGGTTTAAGCCTTTACATGCTTGTGGGATGGGTAAGGATAGCAGTGGGATGGACAGGGATACCTGTGGGATGGGTAATAGCTGTGGGATGGGCAGGGATACCTGTGGGATGGGTAATAGCTGTGGGATGGGCAGGGATACCTGTGGGATAGGCAGGGATACCTGTGGGATGGGTAATAGCTGTGGGATAGATCAACCTCCAGTGCAAGCATAGTGGGACTGTATGGTCCACCCTCCCAGGTGCTACACCTATGGCTGTTTATTATCAATAACAATGTAATCATTCATCCACACATTTCAACATAAACACAACTCTTTATTAAATGCCCTGTTCATTGTAGGGCCATTCAACATACATGGCACAATCTCATCAGTGTGATGAGACAGGCTGAAGAAGCATCCATTAAGCATCTACCATCCTGTCTTGCCACTCCACTGCTCCAGCTGGGGAGTTGCACCAGTGTTTCAGGAGGTTGCACTGCTTCTTCCCTTCACGTGAAGCTCTATTGGGGCCTTGCACATCCACAGTATCTATCAGGTTTCGCCCTTGCCTCCATGTCCCCATTGCCTTGTTGGAGGTCCACGAGCTTGTTCTACAACACTGGGTAGTGGGTGCGCATGAGATTGTGCAGAATGCAGCAAGCTTCCACAATGTTCCTCACAGTCTGTGGGCGATGCTGCATGGTGATGAGAAGTACCTGGAACCTGTTGGCCAGGACGCCAAAGGCATTCTCCACCACTGTTGCCCTGGACAGCCTGTAGTTGAAGATCCTCTCTTCATGGGTGAGGCATCTGGAAGTGTAGGCCTTTATGAGGTAGGTTCTGAGGGAGAAGGCATCATCCCCCACGAAGAAGTAGGGCACATGTTGTATGCTGTTGGGCAGGGGGTCTGGATCTGGAAAGCCCATGATGAGGTTGAGTTCCAGCCCCTCCTTGAGGTCACTGGCATTGTATAACTGGGCATCTGAATATGACCCGTTGCCTGAAGCATTGATGTACATGAACTTGTAGTCAGCATCGACCATGGCAAAGAGGATGATGCTGAAGAAGCCCTTGTAGTTGTGATAAGTGGACCCTGAGTTGGCTGGAGCTTTGCAGGCCACGTGCTTCCCATCTATGGCTCCAACGGTTTGGGGGAATTTCCACTTCTGATACCACTGCTCTGCAACTTTCTTCCAGCCTTCTTCAATGGAGGTGCACTGGAGGAGCTCCTCCATGTATTCTTCGATGATGGCCTGCACCACTTCTCTGACCACAATGCTGATGGTGTTGTGTGGCACCCTCCAGCCATACTGCATTCTCCTGTAGGTGGTCCCGGAGGCCAGGTGCGCAGAGTCAGTGCCACCTTGAGTCCAGGGTCCAGGCTGGGCCGGAAGTTGGTGCTCTGCTTGGTCAACCTGGGTCTCAGCCGCTCCACAACTTCGTCAAACATGGCTGACGGCATCCTCATGAAGTTCTGGAATGCACGAGGGTCTTTGTTCCTCAGCTCCACCATCAGCTTGTTATACAATCCATACTCGGATCTTCTCGCGATCTATCTTCGGACCCAGACACTTCTTGGACGCCTCCTTTTCTTTGTGTAGAACAGGTGAAAGAGCCTGTAGATGGCTTCGTACTGTTGTAGAACGATGGCGGCTACCAAAAGGAGTGTGTGACAATCCATGGTGGAGATGACTGGATGCTGTGGAAGAGCAAGAGCAATATGAAGGCTGAAGAGGTCTGCACAGCAGCTCTGCTGGACTGAAAGTGAGATCCAGGTGATTTCTCCCCCTTTTTATAGGAAATATAGGTTTTCTGCTAGGTGTCCGTCCTTTTGCATCCTCTAGACATCTTGCAGACATCCTAAATATCTGAGGTACGTCCCCTATATGAACGTTTTTTCTGTTTTAATGCTTTGTATGCGAGCTGCATCCGCTTTCATCCTTTCTACGTCCGTGCAACTAACGCTGCGTGTCCGTTCCGTGTCTGTTTTGCTTCCTCCCTGTCTCCTTTTTCTGCTGGACCGGATGCGAGTTGCGCGGATGTGCAGCGGATGCGCAGCGGATATAGTGGACGCGTAACGGATGACGACGGACATCTAACGGATGTTCCCCGTATGCATAGCGGATGTATAATGGACGTGTTGGATACATTTTCCGCTCAAAAAGTTTTGTGCAGCTCAAAACTTTTTGAGCGGATGAAATGTCAATAGACAGATGCTGGATGGATAGAGAGTATGAAAAACGGACGCAGTGAGTACAGAACGGATGCATCGCGTTAACCAATGGATGGCAAGTGTTTCTCTCCATTGTACATCCTCTTTCCATCCGTTGGTGCAGTGTGACAGGGGCTTAAGCAAGAACTGAGTGATCAAGGGATTGATATGGCATGTATTTGCAAGTGTAGATACATTGTAGACATGAGAAAGATACTAAATTATATGGCTTCTAAAGAATTAACAGAACTAGATAAGATATTTTCAGAGACAGAAGAAAGATTCATAAAGAAATTTATTGGGCATTAAACTGTAAGAGGAACAGGTGATAGCATAGGCAAAAAAATTTCGTTACACAATAGAACTAGATAAAGGGCAGAAATTGTGGGATAGGAATTATAAATTAACCATGTCAACTGCATACAAGGAAGATTTGTATAAGATGCTTTATAGATGGCACTTTGCACCAGCAAGATTGGCAAAGATTTTGAAAGATAAGTCAGCTAAATATTGAAAGTGCCACCAGATATTTGGGTCTTATGTGGCAGACATGAGTAGGAGCAAAAAAGTACTGGACAAAATACATAACTTGCTGGAAAAGATAACAAAGCAGTCTATTGATTTAAAACAAGAAATATGTTTGTTGGGGATCTTACCTGAAACTTATAGTAAAGGGGAATGCATACTTAATTATCCACCCACTGCAGCTAGAATTGTATTTTCACAAAACTGGAAAAGTGAAGAGCTTCCTACTGATGAGATGTAATTAGGAAAATATTAGAATGTGCAGAAATGAATAGATTAGCACTTGCAATTAAGAAGAAAGAATAAACTGAATATTATATGACATGGGAATTATTTTATCGATGGTTAGAGAAGAAGAATTGAAGTTGGAAGGAGATCAATGAAATATAGAAAATATGTTAAGATAGAGATGTAAACAATATGATGACTGTTATTGATATGACTATTAGGATTATTATATTTAATATTATTGTTATGTCCTGATTAGAAAACATGTTAAGAGGGAGAAATGTATAGGTTTACTATATGCAATATTACTATTGTAAGATTATAAAATTAATACCAATACAATGTACACTGTTGTAAATTTTGATTGTTATTGCACAGAGATATTGTACCCAGATGACACAGTGTTTAATGGAAGATGGAATGTTTATATTTAAAATAAGTAAATTAAAAGGAATGTCAGTTGACAGAAACTAGAAGATCTTTTTCTGCAGCAGCCCCTGGTCTGTGGAATATCTTCCCTTTGGAAATTAGTCTGCCCCAACCTTGTTAGCCTTCTGTAAAGCTTTAAAGACCTGGCTAAGATGCTGAGTTTGTTAATCAGAAAGGTCAGCATTTTGGTGGTTTGAATCCCTAGCACCTCGTACTTGTCCCAGTTTCTGCCAACCTAGCAGTTCAAAATCATGTAAAAATGCAAGTAGAAAAATAGGGATCACTTTGGTGGGAAGGTAACAGTGTTCCATGCGCCTTTGGCATTACTCATGCTTGCCACATGATCACAAAGACGTCTTCGAACAGCACTGGCTCTTCAGCTTTGTAATGGAGATAAGCATTGCCCCCTAGAGCCGGAAACAACTAGCATGTATGGGCGAGGAGAACCTTTACCTTTACCTATGCTCTTGAGCTTGGGGCATTACACGTAACAAGGGCCAATCTCTTGGCTTTACTATTAGCAGGCCAGATGTTTTACTTTGTATGTACTCATATTAGACTTTTTAATCTTTTAATGGTTTTAAGATCTTAATTGCAAGATATGTTTCTGAATTGAGAGCCACCTAGGATTGTTTGCTGATGGTTGGCTATAGAAATCAATCAATCAATTAAATAAACAAATAAATAAATATATTAAACTGATAGAAAAAAAAGAATCCATATAAAAAGAGGAAAGGGGGCATATAACTGAATATCAGCAAATAGTCAGAACCAGCAAAGATAAAATTAGGAAAGCCAATGCTCAAAATGAACTAAAGCTTGCAACAAATGTCAAACATAATAATAAAAAGCTTCTTTCAACATGTAAAAGACAAGAAAAAAATTAAGGAAATGATTGGTCCATTAATGGGATAAAGTGGCAAAAAAACTGATGAGCAGCAAAGAGATAGTGGAAATATTTAACTAATTCTTTACACCTGTCTTTACAAAGAGAGAGAAAAAAGTATAGTTTAGGAACCACTGAGCCATGTCTTTCAAAGGTTCTGGAGTGCTGGGAAACTACCAGAGGACTGGAAAAGTGCTGACCTGGTTCCCATGCCAAAAAAATGGGGAAAATGGATTCAGGAAACTATAGACCTTCTCCGCCTGACATCAATACGTGGGAAAATTCAGGAAAAGATAATTAAGCAATGAATCTGAGAACACCTAGAGGCAAGCAAAGACAAACAGAAGGTAACATGTATTGTTAAAAACTAATCATGCCAGACAAACCTTATTGCATTCTTTGACAAAGTGGTTAAATTAGTGAACTAGTGAAATGCTGTGGGCATAATTGATTTGTCTTCAGTAGGGCATTTGATAAGCTAGACCACAATATATTACTTGCTAAAATAGAAAAATGTGGATTAGACATCATCATCATCAGATGGATTAGCAACTGGCTGACCAAATGCACTCAACATTATTTTATACTTTAAAAAGATACATCTACATGGAGAAAAAATTCAGTGGAGTACCTCAAAGCTCTGTCTTAGGCTCAGTACTCTCTGATATCTGTATAAATAATTCAAATGAGGAGATAGAAGGGGAACTCGTCAAATTTCAGACAACTCCAAACTGGTAGAAATAGTCAATACTCCAGAAAATAATCAGAAGATACAGAAGGATCTTGACAGACAAGAACACTGGGTCCAATTTAGCAAAATGAAATTCAATAGTGAGAAAAGTAAGGTTTACACTTAGGCACAATCAAATGTACAGGTTTAGAGTAGGTGATACCTGGCTTCAATAAGCGCAAGACAGATCTGAGAGTCCTAGTGGCCATTAAATATGAGCTAGCAGTGTGCTGGACATTGAAATATATAAAGAACAATTGCTGGAATGGGTATTTCTAGTTTAATGAAAAGAAGGAATGGAGTGACATGACAACAGTGTTCCAATATCTCAGGGGCTGCCACAAAGAAGAGGGAGTCAAGTTATTCTCCAAAGCGTCTGAAGGCACTTCCACCATTAATTCCACCACTGTTATTCATTCATCTAGCATTGCTTTCACTGTTTCAGATACTTTAGGTAATTCTGTTTTTTCTAAATATTGTTTTATTTCATCTTTTGAAATTGTCTCCTGATTAGTTTTTTTGTAATAATTTTGAATCATTTTCTTTTTATCATCATTTTGATAGT
The DNA here is from genome assembly GCA_015471245.1 of Laticauda colubrina. NCBI lineage: Eukaryota > Metazoa > Chordata > Lepidosauria > Squamata > Elapidae > Laticauda > Laticauda colubrina. Next base: position 14,297,449 of record BLBF01000044.1, on the reverse strand, counting down.
GAAGAGTTCCTTCACCTTCCATTAAATGGTATATCAATTTCTTTTCTTTCACCTTTTTCAATTGGTATGTCATCCATCTTCCTTTCTTCGTTTCCATTTTCAAAGTTTTGTTTAGCACTTTTAATTTTTTTTGTGCTAGTTCTTCTTTATCTATTAAATTTAACTTATGTTTTATTGATTCCATTTGGTTTTTTTATATTCTTTCGTGGTTCTTTTTATAATTCTGTCTCTAGTCTCTTATAATCTTCTTCTAGTATCATTCGATTTTGTCTCTTTTTTTTGTTTTTCTTTCAGCTGACATTCCTAACTGACAGGATCTGCAGCATCTAATTGGATGGGTAGAAGAGACTCTTTATTCCTGATCCCAAGCTATGTAGGGATTTACAGGTAATCATCAGTACCTTGAACTGTATTTGGAAATGCACTGGTAATTAGTGTAGCTCACAAAGGAGTGGTGTTACATGTGCCATGGCACCAATAACTGCCTGCATGACTGCATTCTATACCAGTTGAAGTTTCCAAATGGTCTTCAAGGGTAGCCCAATGTAGTTCCTTGTGCGGCTTTTGGGGAGATATCTCTTATTTTTGTTCTTTATTAGTATTGGACTTTTATAATTTCACTGTTAAAAAATTTCCAAGCTTGTTAGGTTTTTCCCCTTCGGAATTTCAACTTCAGCAGTCGACACACAAATTATCTTCCTTCAATGAGGTTCCAGAACAATACTAAACTTAGAACTAAGTACTAACCTTCCAATAACACCTGGAACAAACAGCTGCAAAATTGAAAAGCTGCAACAATTTACCGAACAGACTAGCTGGAATGGCCCAGGGTGCTGATGCTAACACTCTATGAACAACACTCTTGGCTTTGGTTTATTCCACAGCTGAATATTCTGCCAGCATATAGCTTAATAACATTCACGCTGAAATAGTCAATGTCCAATTCTGCCAGACAATGCATATTATCCTTGACACATTGCATCCTACTTCTGTGCAATTATTACCAGTACTTAACGGTATCATACTGCCCCCACATTAGAAGACAACAAGCTCTCATTTGGTGATAGTCAAGGATGCTAAACCACAAAGCCCTCCCTATTCATCAGGACAATGCATATCATATCACAAGATTGAAATCCTGTAGGCCAGCATGGAAATTAGTTAATCACTTAACGTTTACTCAGTTTTTAACTCTGAGAATGCTTGGAGAGAGGAATGGTCCAAGGTACCTTCTTGTGGCCTGACCACTAGTGACCTGCCTCTCTCTTTCTGGTCAAAAATAAACAGAATTACATGTAATTGTCTGGATAACTGAATTGGACATCCAGTTAGGAGGCTACTTCCATAGAAATTATGTACATAATTACTTGGATTGTATGAATATGTTTACTTCTCTTCTGCATGTTCTCATCATATGCTAAATAAAAATAACTGAATGAAAACAATAATAAAGGAGTCATTTGGCTAATCAGTTTTTCAATCTCAGCAATTTTATAATTTGTAAACTTCAGCTCCCAGAATTCCTTTGTCAAATCAACTTATAATTGCTGAAATTGAGAAATAATGGGCTGCATTTCCCCCTCTTTTTTAATTAAAAGAATTCACAAAGGGGGGGATATACCATGGAATCCTCTTCTGCACTTATTTTTCTCTGTCACATCATTAACCTTTTCCCTTTCTGCCAATAGTGATGCATTATCAAGTACACTGTCATTACTTTTCTATGGCAAATCATGGGCTATAGAAGTTATCTGGGAAGGAAGAATAAAACCAATTATTGTCTTTAAAATGGGAGAAATATCTTAGATTCAATGAGAACACTAAATGTTTAATTTCTACAAGGATCAGTCTGCTTATAATGATGGCTTATAAATCTAAGCCAAAAAGTAATTTCGAAACCTGCACTTTAGTACCAATTTTATTGGAGCCATTTGTCATCAGTCTACGTTCTTGCAGCACTCAACTCTAACCCAGCCTATCACATATATATAAAGTTACTCCAAAGCTCTCACTGTAATATCTTTTTTTTTTAAATTCTGTCAACCATCCCACTCAGGGGCAGGAGTGGGGCACTGCTGCTCAGTGTCCTTCTTTGCTGCAGTGGAAGCACACAATGGGACAAGCTTGGCCAGCTTGGGGCAGTGCACCTCCATTTTCACTTTGTTTTTTTGTAGCATAGTAGCTTCAGCCTTCTCGTCCCGAATGCTCATGGAATTCGGACAGGTCACAACTTCACTGGCTAAAATGTTCCATCCTTGAAGGGTCCACTGAGCTCCTTGGATAAACAAGTGTAGTGTATCTCCTTATTTAGCCCTTCTCAAAAGTGGGCCATTCCCCCAGTTGCCTAGCCAATTTCTATAATTCTTGGATATATTCCACCACCAGCCATTTCCCCGTTTAATGGTTCAGAGGCTGGTCACCCTCATTGGTCGACAAAGGGTGTTTATTTATTTATTCATTGTATTGTATTGTATTGTATTGTATTGTATTGTATTGTATTGTATTGTATTGTATTGTATTGTATTGTATTGTATTGTATTTATATTGCCACCTATTCACCCATGGCAACTCAAGGCAGCTTACAGAATATAAAACCAAGGCTCACATAAGGGCATCAAACTTATACAGTTCGAGGGCATCATCATCATGGAGGGCCACTACCCACTTCACTGTGACCCTGTCCAAAGTTGGATCCACACAGTTAATGAGGACTGCATTGTCTGGATACATTGCTCTATATCAACCCCATGTAAGCTCTGCATCAAGAAGAATGCCAATCACTTTGGATCCCCATCCAACTTGATCATCAGGGGAGTGGTTGATGATCCTTCTGAACCAACAGCAGAGGCAGGTCTCATGGATCAGCCAACACTGAAGCATCTGTGGGGCCTAGTTCAACTGCTGGCAGAGGACCAGGTGCTGTGTGGCCATGGCAGCAGGGTCTGGTGCCAGAGCTGCAGACACCTGAATGGCTGCACATTTCCAGCCCTTAGACTATCTCCCTCATGGTCCACTGTGGGGCTGAGAGCAACAGAGGGGAATTTTTCATTGGCAGGGTCATCCCATTTGGTGGGCTTTGGTGGGCTTGCTGGGCTTTCCTTGCATGACATTTATTCCTGTAAGGGCCTTGTTGGATTCACCTGTTCTCCCTACTCTCCCAAGACCATTGGGTCTTCAAGCCTCAAAGGAGAGAATCCTAAGATTGCTCCTTTGATCCAGTGGTTGTCCCTACAGATTTACTCCATTAGCATTTGGACAAGCTCTGGTACACAGCTCTCAAAAGATCACCACCTCTAAGATATACTACATAAACATGACAAAATACATACTTACAGACAAAATATGCATATATCTACATATCTTCTGTTTCCTCTTCTTCTCCTTCTACCATTCCCTTCCTTCCACTCTGTCTTTTTCCCTCATTCCCTGTTTTCTCTCTATCATATACCCAGAGGTTCTTCCCTCCATCTTGCTGGTACAGTGAGGCTAGGGAACAAGAGGGCATGAGAGTGTATACTGTATAGTTAGGAAGAAAAGGGAAGGGTGGGATAGGAAGAATGGGACTGACGCAAAAGGAATAAGAGCACCTTTGACATTTCTTTATGAAGAGGACATTTGCCAAGATATAATGTCAATAACTCCTGCTGAAACTCACTCTTTGCCTCAATTATTAAAAGGAGTAACATTCTTCTTTGCAGACAGTGAAGAGGTAAACACAATAATATCTAGATCTAACCTGACTTAGGCAAATATTTTGACATAAGTAGGATTATATTGCTTGCACAGAGACCATAATGTGTACTGTATATGCATTCACATTCAGACATAGAGAGAAAGAAGTACAACCTTAATTGTAGATAGACCCAACAGTCACTGGAAGGTTGAAACTATGCTCCCATTACAAAGCCTTTGGATTCACTCCACAAGCTTGTCATTCAGAGATACTTAGAATTAAATTCCATCTAGTTTAAAGAAGCTCATTTCTATGTAAACACAGTAAGATTATAGCCATACTCTCATTTATTTAGTAATATATTTGTTTTTGAGCTTAATCATTTTATTTTCTAGAGAATGAATAGTTCATTGCTCTGTGATTTCATGGGAGTAAAATATGTTGGAGAGTCAGTCTATTGCAGGGGTTAAAGCACCTGGTTAGAAACCTGGAGATCCAGAATTTTAATCCATCTTAGATACACAACCAGCTGGGTGACTTTGAGCCAGTTACCTTCTCTTAGCACTGGGAAAGAGGTAATGGTGAACCACTTCTGAAACTTTCTAAGAAAGTTGCTGAAATTTGTTCAGGCAGTTGCCAGGAGTCAACATTGACCTGAAGGAATTAAAAAAAAAACTAACCAAATAAGTGAAGCCAAAAACATAATGGTTTAGGACCAAAGCTCACATTTGCTTTTTTCTTGGTTTCTTGAACAATGTCCACTTTATCAGCTTGCCTTTCATGAAATGAGATTCTTACACACTCCCCAAGAAGAACAGTCATGCTTTGCTCACCTATCCCTTATGTTCCTCCACAATTAACTTTTTGCTCACTGGCTACCATTTCTCACTTGCTTATCACGATAAATATGTAAATATGTCTCAGAATGTTATCTTATGAGTGATACTTTTGATGGGTATTACCTATCAAAAAATTTACTAATACAACAACTTCAAATCTCAGTAAATAAATGCTCTGTCCTACATATTGGCAAAAAAAATATCAGAAAATAAAATACAGACTGAATAGTCAAGACTTTGTTGATGATCCAAACTCTGTCAAGGATCTTGGAGTACATAGGTGATGTAGTCAATTTCTATATATTCATGTGCTGATGACCATGACCTATTGTCAGGTCCCATAGATCTCTATCAGGATGCTGCCCTTCTCGGGGATGCTTTCATATGGGGTTTTCCTTTATTCCTTTTTCTGTTTTGATGTACCTCTTGGAAAATGGTGGGGGAGAGAATCTGTTTTGTCTCAACAACAAAGGAGTGAGATTGTGGCATCTGAGAACTACCTGTTGTCACCTTCTCAAACTGAAGTTGTCACAACATCTTTGCACCTTGGGATTGGCTCATAGTTGATCTGGACATTGGGAGGATCCTTGAAAGAGGGAGTTTAAACCTTGACTATGTATCAGAATGGTTTAACAAATGGCAACTTCAAATCTCAACAAATAAATGCTCTGTCTTACATATTGGCAAAAATTCAGAAAATAAAATACAGGCTGAATAGTCAAGAACTTGTTAATGATACAAACTCTGTCAAGGATCTTGGAGTACTCATCTCTAATGACCTAAGTGCTAGAGCCCACTGTAACTACATAGCCAAAAAGGCATTAAGAGTTGTTAACCTAATCTTTCGTAGCTTTTTCTCTGGTAGTATTACATTACTAACTCGAGCATACAAAACATTTGCGAGACCAATACTCGACCACAGTTCATCAGTCTGGAATCCACATTATGTATGTGATATTAACACAGTTGAGAAAGTCCAGAAATATTTCACAAGAAGAGTTCTACACTCCTCTACTTGTTGCAGAATACCTTATGCCACCAGACTTTAAATTCTAGACCTAGAAAATCTATGCCGCCTTTGGTCCGATCTAAATATAGTATATAAAATCATACATTGCAATGTCCTACCTGTCAATGAATACTCAGCAATCTCAAGGTTAATTGCACCAAAATTGACTGCAGAAAATTCAACTTCAGCAAGAGAATGGTCAATGTCTGGAATACTCTACCTAACTCTGTGGTTTCTGCCCCAAACCCAAAAACTTTAACCTTAGACTGTCTACTGTTCACCTCACCCCTTTCCTAAGAGGTCTGTAGGGGGTGTGCATAAGCACACCAATGTGCCTACTGTCCCTCTCCTATTGTTTCTTTTATTTTTTTTATTTTTCCTATATGTATCCATGTATTCCATAACTATGTCTTTACTTATACCTATTATCTTGTAAAGCCCATGTCACACTGCACCAACAGATGGAAAGAGGATGTAAAATGGAGAGAAACACTTGCCATCTGTTGGTTAATGCGATGCTTCCGTTCTGTACTCACTGCGTCCGTTTTTCTTCCTCTCTATCCGTCCAGCATCCGTCGACTGAGGCTCCATCCGCTCAAAAAGTTTTGAGCTACTCAGAACTTTCTGAGCGGAAAATGTATCCAACGCGTCCGTTCTGCATCCGCAATGCATATGGGGAACATCCGTTCTGCATCCGTCGTCATCCATTACGCGTCCGCGACATCCGCTAGGCATCCGCTGTGCATCCGTGCAACTCAAATACGCACCAGCAGAAAGCGGACACAGGGAGGAAGCAGAACGGACGCGGAACGGATGAGCAGCGTTAGTAGCACGGACGGAGACAGGATGAAAGCGGATGCAGGTCCAAAGAAAGCATTTAAAACAGAAAAAACGTTCACAGAGGGGACCTATCTCGGATATTAAGGATGTCTAGAGGATGCCTAGAGGATGCAAAAGGACACATAAGGGAAAACCTATATTGCCTATAAAAAGGGGGAGCAATTCACCTGTATCTCACTTTCAGACCAGCAGCCCTGCTGTGCAGACCTCTGCAGCCTTCATCTGCCTCTTGCTCTTCCACAGCATCCAGTAATGTCCACCATGGATAGTAACACAGTCCTTCTGGTAGCCACCATCGTTCTGCAACAGTGCGAAGCCATCTACAGGCTTTTTCAACTGTTCTACGGAAAGAAAAGGAGGTGGCCAAGAAGCGTCTGGGTCCGAAGATGGATCGGGAGAAGAGCAGAGTACGGACTGTACAACAAGCTGATGGTGGAGCTGAGGAATGAAGAACCCTCGTGCATTCCAGAACTTCATGAGGATACCTCCAGCCATGTTTCATGAAGTTGTGGAGCGGCTGACACCCAGGTTGACCAAGCAGAACATCAACTTCCGGCCCAGCCTGGACCCTGGGGTCAAGGTGGCACTCACTCTGCGCCACCTGGCCTCAGGGAGCAAGCAGTACGGCTGGAGGGTGCCACACAACACCATCAGCATTGTGGTCAGAGAAGTGGTGCAGGCCATCATCGAAGAATACCTGGAGGAGCTCCTCTCGTGCCCCTCCACTGAAGAAGGATGGAAGAAAGTTGCAGAGCAGTGGTATCATAAGTGGAACTTCCCACACACCGTTGGAGCCATACACCCACACACCGTTGAAGCACGTAGCCTACAAAGCTCCAGCCAAGTCGGGGTCCACTTATTTCAACTACAAGGGCTTCTTCAGCATCATCCTCTCTGCCATGGTCGATGCTGACTACAAGTTCATGTACATCGATGCTTCAGGCAACGGGTCAGCTTCAGATGCCCAGGTATACAATGCCAGTGACCTCAAGGATGGGCTGGAATGCAACCTCATCATGGGTTTCCCAGATCCAGACCCCCATACCCAACGACACACAACATTTGCCCTACTTCATCGTGGGGGATGACGCCTTCTCCCTCAGAACCTACCTCATGAAGCCCTACACTTCCAGACTCCTCACCCGTGAAGAGAGGATCTTCAACTACAGGCTGTCCAGGGCAAGATGGGTGGTGGAGAACGCCTTTGGCATCCAGGCCAACAGGTTCCAGGTACTTCTCACCACTATGCAGCATCGCCCACAGACCGAGAGGAGGATGGTGGAAGCTTGCTGCATCCTGCACAATCTCATGCGCACCCGGTATCCAGTCTTGCAGAACAGGCTTGTGGACCTCCAACAAGGCAATGGGGACATGGATCCTGGGGAATGGAGGCAAGGGCAAAACCTGATAGACATTGAGGATGTGCAAGGCCCCAACAGAGCCTCACGTGAAGGGAAGAAGTAGCACAACCTCCTGAAACACTGGTTCAATTCCCCAGCTGGAGCAGTGGAGTGGCAAGACAGGATGATAGATGATTAATGGATGCTTCCTTCAGCCTGTCTCATCACACTGATGAGATTGGGCCATGTATGTTGGGTGGGCCTACAATAAACAGGGCATTTAATAAAGAGTTGTGTTTATTTTAAAATGTGTGGATCAATGAATAAATTGTTATTGATAATAAAGAGCCATATGCGTGGCAGCTGGGAGGGTGGACCATACAGACCCACTATGCTTGCACTGGAGGTTTATCAATCCCACAGCTATCTTAACCAATCCCAATGGTATCCCTGCCCATCCCACAGCTATTTTAACCCATCCCAAAGGTATCCCTGCCCATCCCACAGCTATCTTAACCCATCCCAAAGGCAGCCCTGCCCATCTCACACCTATCTTAACCCATCCCAAAGGTATCCCTGCCCATCCCACAGGTATTACCCATCCCACAGGTTTCTCTGCCCATCCCACTACTATATTAACCCATCCCACAGGTATCCCTGCCCATCCCACATCTATTACCCATTCCAAAGGTATCCCTGCCCATCCCACTGCTATCTTAACCCATCCCACAGATATTACCCATCCCACAGGTATCCCTGCCCATCCCACAGATATTACCCATCCCAAAGGTATCCCTGCCCATCCCACTGCTATCCTTACCCATCCCACAAGCATGCAAAGGCTTAAACCATTTCTAAAAGTTTCCACCAAGACTTTATTTACAAAAATAAATGAAGCAAGTGTGTGAAGCAAAGATAATCTTTAATAATAACAAGCTGTAAAAGAAAAATGACCCAAGTCAAGTGTCCAAATAAAATCTACAGGTAGCCAGCCAGTCTCTGGCACTCTTCTCTGTCACTCAGAGGTGTGCCCAGTCTCAGCGGTGAAGGGTCCAGGTGCTGTGGAGGTGGCTGCTGCTGGAGTGCTGGTCTGAAGCGCCGTTGGGGTGCCTGGCCCTGAGAAGACAACAGGGGATGGTGTGTGGAGAAAGCTCTCAGACAGCTGGCTCAGTCCTATGATGTTGAGAGCCCCTTCCTCCATGCCATCGGGTGTCAGCCCCAGTACCGGCAACAGATGTACTGAGGCCGTGCTTGGCTGTGGGGTGGAGGAAGGAGCAGTGTAGTGGGGCTGTCTGGTCTGCAGCTGGGTGAGGACTGGCGTGGGTGGCATCGGTGGCGTGGGTGGCATCGGTGGCATCGGTGGCAGCAATGGCGTGGGTGGCATCAGTGGCATCAGTGGAACCGGTAGCAACGGTGGCATCCAATGAACCTGTGCCTGGACTGGGAAGGGCTGCTGCCTGTGCTGCTGGACCTCCTGGTGGCCGTAGCCCTGGTAAGTGAGGGCCTGTGGAAAGCCTTGGAATGGGACGGACATCACCTGGGGTGGAGGAGCAGACCTTGACTGGGTGGGAGCAGGTTCATCTGGATCTGGAGGGTTGTGAAGCAGATCGGTGATCCTGTCCTTCACCACCTGGTACTGGGGTTCCGCCATGTCCATGAGAGTCTGGTTCACATACGTGAGGAAGGGCTTGCGGTTGGAGGATGAGGAGTCGGTGTGTACCAGCTGAGAGAGGATATCTATGCTGCTCCTGATGGTGTCTCTTATCTCCAGCAGGACAGTGTGGCTCTGTCCCTCCTGTCTGGCTCTCTGCCTTTCTATGGAGGTGGAGCTGGGGGTGGATGCAGGTTGGACTGTGGTGGAAGTGCAGTCTCCTTTCTCCCACTTTGTCAGGGGGTCCTCCACGCGCTCCACCATGGTTAGAACATCTGTCGGCAGGTTCTCCGTCGTGGCACGCTCCACAGACACCTGCCTGGAGACAGGAGCTGACTCTCAGCCGGAAGAGGACTGGCTTGAGGTGCAGCTTCCCGTACCAGGTGTGCATGTGCTTCCATCAGCCAAGGAGCACCTCCGAAGTGTAGCTCAGGCTCTCTGTCTTCTCTCTCCAAGCAGCCTGCTTCCTTTTGGTGTCCCTGTAGAGCCTGTGTCCCTTCCGCCATAGATACTCATTCTCTCTCAGCCACTCCAGCACCTCATCCTCATGTTCCTCCTCGATGTTATATTGCCTCCACTCCCATTCTCTCATATGCCTCTTCCTCCCTTCCGGACCACATGGGCCCTCATCAGAGGGGCTTCCAGGTTGTAGGGGCTGCTCCTCCACATCACCAGCAGCAGCAGCACCAGCAGGACCAGCAGGACCAGGATCAGTAGCAACAGAGTAAGCACCAGCAGCACCAGCAGGACCAGGAACACGAGCAGGACCAGGAGCACCAGCTGGACCAGGAGCACCAGCAGGACCAAGAGCACCAGCAGGACCAGCAGGACGAGGAGCAGCTTCAGCAGAGTAAGCACCAGCAGAAGCACCACCGCCAGAAGCAGCATCAGCAGAGTAAGCACCAGCAGAAGCACCACCGCCAGAAGCAGCAGCATCAGCTCCTCCAGAAGCAGAAGCAGCAGAAGCCCCAGCCCCAGAAGAGCGAGCTCATGCTGCAGAAGCCCCAGCAGAAGCAGAGTGAGGGCCAGGGGGTGGGAGGGTGGCCCTGTCCCTCATGCCAGGGCTGGCAGCAGATGGCTGAGGTTTTCTCTTCTACCCCATGGTTGGGGGGTTGCTGGCTGGCAGGCAGGCTGGCAGGAAGGCTGGCAGGCAGGCTGGCAGGCAGTCAATGTGTCTGGAAGCAGGTCTTTCCTCTGAATGTTGACCTGCTTGGGAGCTGCTTCCCTTTATATCCGCGGGGCTGACGCAATGCATCCTCCCCGCATCTGCTAGGCTTCCGCTAGGCATCCGCTAGGCTTCCGCTCTGCATCCGCTTCATCTGCTAGGCTTCCGCTGTGCATCCGCTTCATCCGCTCAGCGTCCGCTCTGCATCCGCTCTTTCTGTTCCGTCCGCTTTGCTGCGCTCCCCCGGAAGCCTTGCGGATGTGCCATCCGCTCTCATCCGCTTCCATCCACTAGGCTTCCGTGGAGCATCCGCTTTCCATCCGCCCTGCGTCCTCCCCCCATCTGTTCCTTTCCATGTTGTCCGCTCTGGTTATGCAAATTTTTGCCCCTTTTCAGAGCGGATAACAACGGATGGAACATTTTTCTCGTCCTCTGTGTCCTTTTTACAAACGTTTTGCATCCGTCGGCCAGTGTGACAGGGCCTTAAGCAATTGACAAAAATAAATAAATAAATAAATAAGATAAAACACATAAAATAACATAGAGTGCTATCATTGTTATTATTCAGCTTTCATTATTATTATTCTGGATCAAAAGCCAATTAGTAATGCCAAACCTCTCCCTGGACGCAAGACAGCTATTCTGGTGCTAGGGCCAGTCAACAAATCAGGGGCAGCCAAAATTGTTCTGCCAAGGAATAGGACAATATCAGGCATACCTGCTCACAGTTGAAAAATTATCAAGACCCCCCAATTAATTTTATGTCTCCTACCAGAGGTTGACAGAAAGGTTTTGGACTAATTTTATGGCACATAGTTCTATCTCCAAAATTTTGCTCCTATTCACTAGTTGCTCTAATCTATACATTCATAGAATATATAAGGCATACCTCTCGGACCCATAGTCAGCTCCATAGGAGCACCATTACAAAACCTAGCTAAA